>CAWUFW010000321.1:1200000-1800000 GCA_963921515.1 Calotriton arnoldi | reverse complement strand
TTCAGTTTTCAATATATTTTGGAAGCAATATGTCCCCCTTACTTGATAGCTGCTGCAAGTAATGTAATCAAGGAGGCCTCTTTAAATGGAAATGCAGCATGATTTGGCTATGGCTGCTTTTAGTTTAAGGAATCATAAAAATCAGTGGCGTCTACATTATATCTCCGTTTGACTCCCAAAAACAGGAGAGGATATTGTCTGAAACCAAGATCGCCTACAACATATATGCCTTTTGCACTCCAGGAATCTCTAGGGAACGACTCAGGTTCGATTTAATGACCTTATTTTGCCAAATTCAAGCGCTAAGAGAATGAAGAAACTTTACTTCAGAGAAACGGGAGTCTGACTGTAATAAAATGTTCCTAGTATGGTTCAGAATCAGATTTTTGAGAATGGGATGATGTTTGTTTATCATTAGAAGAGACAGAACAGAGAGATCCTCAATAAGCAGATTCTCGAGGGATAGCCACAGAGGAATAAAATCAGATGCCTCATTAAGACATTTCGCACCATGAGTCGCTAAAAAAGCCATTTGATATATCTTCAATTCTGCTAGATTAGCACCTCCTTGGTCTTTAGGCAGTCTGAGTTTTTTTCAAGAATATAATTTTTTTTACAATTCCATGAAAATGAATTTAGTAGCCTGTCTATACTGGTAAGGAAATCATCTGAGAAGAGAATTAGGACCATATTTAGAAGATAATTGACGATCGGGGTAATATCCATTTTAATGGACTCCAGTTTTCCCCACCATGTTAGGAATTTAGGTGACCATCAATCGAAAATGTTTTCAACATTTTGTATAACCAGGGTTCCATTATGTCTGACAGATCCTTAATAAATTCTCATTGAACTCCAGACCCTGGGACTTGGGAAAGTTGGACTGCCACAACAGACTAGAGGAACCTACAACTGCTTTGGTACAGACCAGATTAAGAGGACGGACCTTCGATTTGACCCTGTAAGGGTGTATCCTGACACTAGAGAATAGTCTCTAATTTTGGTCATGATTTCCGGGGTGGCTACCTCAGCATAATCGGTCACAATCAGTATGTCGTCAGCATAAGCTGCTGGCTTGAAGCAGTCATTTCCCATTTTTAGCCCTAATGAATTGGAACGCTCATTAATTGATTGTAGCAGTGTTTCAATGGCCAAGAGAAACAGGGAAGGAGATAGTGGCCATCCCTATCTGGTGCCTTGCTTAAGTGGAAATTACTTTGATAAGATTCCATTAGTTCTGATTCTAAAGGAGTCACCTAAGTTAAAGCATGACAAGGTAGACTTTAAAAGAGGCCAGGCAACCTTGATGAATGCTTTTTCAGCTTTGAGTGCTATTGTGGGTACTGGAGAGAACCTGGTCTTAGCTATTTGCAGTACATGACCCAATAGTCTAATATTGTCGTTGAAAAGCGTATTCTTAAGAAAACCCATTTGAAAGGAACCAATCAAGGAATTGCTTCAAGTTGTTTGGCTAGGATTTTTGCATATAATTTACAATTTAGATTAATAAGAGAAATTCACCATATAGTTTTTAGGTTGGCTGTGGTCCCTTCCTTCCATAGGAATCAGTGAAATTATCGCATCTGCAGTGGTTCCCTTTATAGTTTCTGATTGAGCATAGTTGTGAAAGAGTTCAAGGAGGGGAAACGTATCTCATCCGAGAACTGTTTGTAGAAACAGGCAGTGAGTAAGTCGGGACCAGGGACTTTCCCTTGTTTGAGGAATTTAATAGCAACTTGCAACTCTAGGTCTGTTATGTCCTGATTCAACAAGAGTTCACGATGAGTATCTAATTTAGGTAAATTAAGTTTGTTTAGATATGTTATGATATGTCAGCGGAATTCACATTTTTATTTTCGTCAACAAGATTTCTGTAGAAAGCGAGGAAAATTTGAGATATCTTTATTGGGTCCATGTGTAAGAGATCATTTTTAATCTCTAACTGGTGTTATTTGGATTCGGTTTTGTTTGTGTTTTAAATAGCGGGCTAACACTTTCCCAGCAGAGTTGCCAGCACATAATTTAATTGAGTTGAATTTTGTCACCCATTGTCCGGCCTTGGTGCTTAGATTCTTATTGTATTCTTATTTTTTATGATTTAGGGTGTCCAATAAGAGAGTTCCTTTCTCGGAGTGATGTCTAATTTCCAATTGTTTAATTTTATTTTCCAAAGTTTCATTTCGCTATTCGTAGATTTATTAATATGGGCACCAATACCAATTATAACCCCTCTAATAGTGGCCTTGAATGCATCCCACCTTATTTGAGGGCTACAGTCTTCTGGTCGGTTATGCTTGAAGACATTTTTTATAGCTAATTTAATTTGTGTGCTGTGGTCAGGATTTTGAAGAATTCTTGGTTGAGTCTCCAGGATTTGTCTGTATGTCCAGAGGTGGCCAATCTAGAGTAACTGAAATAGCCGAGAGATCAGACTGGGTTCAATGCTAGAGCTGGTGACCGCCTTGCCAAATATTTTGAAATAAAAGATAATGAATTCGGGAATATGATTGGTGGGGGAATAAATAGAAAGTGTTGTCCCTTTCATCCAGGTGTTGTAGACACCAGGCGTCTAAGAGATAGTAATTAGTACATATCTTACGTAGTAATTTGTGGAGGGAGAGGGTCTAAATTTAACTCTCAAGTTATGATCTTAAGTAGTATCTAATGGTAAATTAAAGTCTCCCCCTAATACAAGAGGAGCATCATTACCGAGTTCAGAATGCAGATCATCAATGTGGTTTCAAAAACATGTATCATTTACTTTGGGAACATAGATATTTAGCACCTAAAATGATTTACCTGCCTTAGACACCCTGTTCAATATCCACCTGCCACCCTAATCTACCGAAGTGTCCAAGACAGTAATCTTTGCTTGTTTAGTAATGAGTGTGACCACCCTATTTTTCTAGACTTCCAAGATCCAGGGTGCATTGAAAGAAGCAGTGTATTTAACAGATAATTTAGTCTCCTGCAGGAAAATTATATCACATTTAAATTTATATGTATAACCTAGAATATTCTGCCTTTTAACAGAATTATTCATCCCCTTGGTGTTCATCGATATCAACTGTAAGGATTCTGTCATAATAAAAAAAATTGTTAGTACTGAAGGTAAACAAGGCCTAGCATAACATACATAGGAATAGCATTTCGGAGCTCCATAAGTTACAGAAACAACCAGACATAAAGTCACAAGTGAGGATATGCACTGAGCTAAAGTCTATAAGTGATTGATAAGAGGAGGGCCCTCACACCCTCAAACCCCTCCCCCCTACCTTCACCCACCCAACCCCGTACCTGAACTGGGAAGAATGTGAAACCAAAAGAAAACAGCCTCACATTCCCACAACGCCATTCAAAACTATATCCAATAATGGAGACAAGAAAGTTGCCTAGCTCGACTTGAGCGTCATAACAAGTCAAATACAGCAACTGCTACCCCAGAGGGAAAACAAACCCTTATCATAAGAGGCATATCTCTAAACGATCATTTGCAATAAGAAGAGATGAACTAAGTCTGTGAACAGCTGGATAACGCTTCAGTCAAGCATGACACGACTGAATTCAGGAAGAGAGTCAATGCACCTTTTTTTTTCAAACCAACCTAAAATAGGCATAGATATAACTATCCCTGAGCATGAGTGGACCAAACATTTCATCAAGTTATATGATACAAATGAACAGGTGGCCGATGACTGTAGCGTAAGCATTGAGGCAGCTAGTTCAGCCTCCAATGAGGAGGTAATAATCTCTCTTGGGAATGTTGTCTCAGCAACAACCAGATTGCCTAACCACAAAGCTCCGGGCCCAGACGGGGTACCGGTTGACCTATTTAAAAATAACTTGGAATTTTGGGCCCCTAGTCTTGTTAACATTTTAAGGAGCACAATTAGTGCTGTACCTCCTAAATCCTAGTCCAGGGCGACTGTTGTCCCAATTTGCAAAAAGGGGGGGGGGCAGAAGTGATCCTCACTGCTATTGCCCAATATCGCTAATTGATGCTTCTGCAAAGATATTAGGCAGGGTCCCGCTAAACCAACTAGAAAATTGTGCATGTGAACAATGTGTTTTAACATCTGCACAATATGGCTTTAGACAGGGCTTAGGGACGGCAGATCAGTGCCTAAATTTAGATCTAATAATGAGTAAATATGTGGTCACCAAAGATGGCTGCCTATTCCTGGCATTTATGCACCTAGGTGCAGCCTTTGATAATGTATTAAGGGGAAAGTTGTGGTCCATGTTGGTGTCTAAAGGTGCCAACCCCAACATTGTTTATCTCCTTTCTCAGTTACATGCAGATGTTGTAGGTAGGATTAGGTTTGGCCCAAATGGGGAATGTACTCCTTATATAAGGATTAGAAAAGGGGTCAGGCAAGGTTGTGTGCTGGCCCCCTTCTTCAGTTTTTACATTAATAGGTTAGAGAGCTATCTGACTGGAGCTCAAGCTGACCCTCTTAGGATGGGAACACAACAGCTACCCATACTGATGTATGCGGATGGCTGCGTACTTATGTCCCCAACGGGGAGTGGTCTTCAGAAATTATTGGACAGTTTTGTGATGTTCATGACCTTTTTGGGTCTTTCCACAAATAAAACCAAATCCTTTGCTATGGTTTGTGGACAACCACGTAGTAGGTTAACACCCTTTCAGATTGGTTGCTCCCCGCTTAAATGTGTTTCCACATTTATCTACCTGGGGATGCAATTTGACAGTAAGAGTTCTTGGGTACATCTGAAGGGTATAAGGATTATACAATTTGAACAAGCCTTAGCATCCCTTTTTAAATTTGCCGCCATCAGATGTGGCGATTGCTATTTAAAAAGCTAGATCTGTAGCAATTGCCACCTATTCTTCTGGGATATTGGAGTACATGGACCAAAAAGCATTGCAGGTTAGTGAGATTAAATTCTTGTGCAGACTCTTGTCCCTTCCTCCAAGTGTCCCTTCTGTAATAATGCACGAGGAATTGGGACTAGATTATTTGGGAGATGCTGTAAGAATGACACCTATACTGCTTTGGATGCCAATTTGGTCCAGGCCAGAAGCAGAACTGAAACAAGCTGTGATATCTGGTTGTTTAAGCTTATCAGGGGCTCATAAGATTAAATGGCTTGCGTATATCAACATTGAACTTTGTGCTTTAGGCAGGGTGGAGTTATTTACACTTCCTTTGTCTATCGATCGTCCAACTAGATCATTGGTAAAAAGGGAACTTCTACTCCATATTATTGAAAAAAGGAGGGAGGGATAACTGAGGAAGGGCATGGTGAGCGCATATTTCCCTTTATATACTACACAACTATATTGAGCCATATTTGTTAAAGGTTCCCCGACATCACAGCTTTCTTCTATTAAGGTTCAGACTTGGCCTGGCCCATTTTCTGGTCTCCTATCCCTCAAATGTATTTACTGAGAAAGACCTGACATATGCCCATGTACTTCAAGCATGCCGCAATCTCAGCTGCATATGTTTTTTTCTTCTGTGAGCTATATAGAAAACAGAGAATTTGTATATTAACGCCTCTTTTGAATATCTTAAATATTAGGAAATGTAATGAGGCCTTAAAGTATCTTCAATTGCTCCAGAATGATTATGTTTGTGTAGTAGTGTATAGATTTATTTCCGCTGCTATAAAACAATGGAAAATAGTTGGGAAGTAATTATGGTGCAATGGATTTACTTTTTCCGCAGGCAAATGTTTTAAAAGCTGTACTATACCTTTTAACTGTGTCTGCTAAAGTATTTTATTTGTTATTTTGTGTGGCTCTTTTTGATGAATTATTGCATATTGTCTGAATGTTTTGTGTATTTAAAGCTGAATTTTATCTCATATTTATTATATTTGTATGCTTTTTTGGTTACTAATAACCGAATAAAGACCTTTTGACGATGATGATGAAACTAAGCACAAACTCGTGCACGATGAGGATATATTGCGTCTATATACATTTTGACACAAGTTAATTATCTCTACTTATAAACTAGTAAACTGTTTAGAATATATGCATTGCATAAATGTAGGGAGCTATTGACAAGAGGCCAGCGAAAATATACAGACATGTACCAATATATCAACTATACAAATAGAATCTGAACGAGGAAGTAAAATTAGTCAAATAAGAGATGTTAGATCAAAAATCTGATCCATGAGGAAGCCCTAACTGTAGAACTCGGTTCAGGCAACGGAAAATGTGTGTTATACATTACAGTGTTCCTGCGGTATGGGTGGAAATGTCCATCTCAGCTTCCTGAATACTACCTAGAAATGGTGACAAGTCTTGGTGGTCGTTAAAGAAACGAGTAGTTCCTTTATAGTTGATACAAAATCTGCTGCCCTGAGAATAAAAAATGGATGTTCATATTCTGAAGTCTAAATCTGAGGGCCAAGAAAACTTTCCGCACCTGGGCAGTATTTTTAGAGTAATCCTGTGAAATAGTGATATGATTACTGTTGTGTAGTTCCTATATATAACATATACAGAATCTGCGCGTTCGGATAACATGAACTGTGGGCTTGGTGGCAGACTGACTCTGAGCACCCCCACCGAAAATGTTAGCCTGTTTGCATTAGCTAGCTCACAGTGCCACTAGTGTCTCCTCTTATCGGGGAGAGAGTAGTTTCTGGCAACCTCAGAACATGACAACCCTGATACCTCAGGATCGTGGAAACAATATACTACTTTTCGCTCAGTCACTCGTGCTTACTTATTCGGTCTCAGAGAGTTTACACAGAAGAAACAGTCAGGCGTGTTACAATAAGAATTTATTGCACAGTTGTTCTTCTAGTGTAAAATTGATGTGCTGCAACAACCATTAGACAGTAGCAGATATATATGATTAGCAGTACAGTGAAAATAAAAGGATAGTACAGTTCTACCATCTTGCAATGATCATGAAAACATACATGAATATAAAATGCTTTATAAAATGTGCGTACTCCTACGATGCCTATCTAGATGTACCTAGCATGTGAGTAGGTGTGAAGCCAAGAATCCCTCTAGGATTTGGTCGAACCCCATTACCTGGAGAGAGAGTGTGTGGGACCCCGTCCTGGTCTCGAGTTGGACACCCCGCAAGGGATGTGTTAGACCACTGTCAGCTGGAGCGTCTACATGCAGGAGCCTCAGCGTCTCTGGTCAGTGTGTCGGCCTGAAAGTCTCGGTGCCCTCTACCAACCCTAGCAAGATGTGCTGTATTTATACAAAAAGTAGCCAGGGTTTCTTTGTCCCTTGTTTCTTGTATTAGCCATTGTTGGATTTGAGGATGACGTATGGGATGAACCGTGTACGTAGATATTATGCAGGTGGTGTAGCCCCTGCCTGGTTTCCAAGAACCCTCATGAATATTCATTCATACTGTATGAGTCCATTAATGGAGTTATAGGACGCTATTGTTCAGTGAAAACCCTCCTTCTGCGCCCAGGACTAGAACTAGGTAAAGGTTCAATCCTAAAGGCTTGTTACTGTGTAATGTAAGGGAGATAATGTAGGTGAAGGTGTATGATATTGCCTGGGCCTATATTAGGGTACCTATATGAAACATAACACCCACTCCTTTTCCGAACAGTCAACAATGAAAAAAATGCTAGCGAACTACTGATTTTACTAGGTAGCAGCGCACAAAACTATCAGTGAGCTTCATAAAAGTTTGTCATTAAAACCATTTAAAAACAGTCTAATCAGGGGGAAGAAAAATTATTTTCGAAAGCTAAATATTGGACATCTCACTTTAAGCCAAAGTCCTAGTTGAGTTCGTTTATGTAAGTCGAAACACTACAAGCGTCAGAAGGCCATGCTTTTCCAGCGAAAGTGTCAATTTGAGGAAGTGTTCCAAATCTAGCTGAGGCTTAAAATTAGAAAAGAAAAATTCCGAATACTTTCCCAGCACACGATGAGCCAATTATAGATTAAGTGTCCTGGCTGGGAGAAGCAACGTCGTCGTTGCTTGCCGCTGCAGAGGACGGTCCTTGTAACACCTCGCAGAGTACGTCAATGGAGCACAAATGATATTCAGAGCTGCCAACAACTGGTGTAGAGGCAGCCGGTGCTGTTGTCGAAACCTCAGTGCTAGTGGAAGAGCTAATGCTCAACCCAGTTGTAAAAGACACCTGCGGATTCTCGAGGAATGCAGCCATCAAGATGGGAATACGCTGGGGACATTGCCGAGCATGGGCCCTCAGGGGTTCCAGCCTGGTATTCAAGTCCGCAGGCGTGTCTGATGCAAGTGTCAGACAGAGATCCAACACCCATTCTTCACCCCAAAACAGGCATCGAAGAACAGGTAAGATGCAGTGCATCCAGACTGTTCTAAACGATAGGAACCAAGAGGCACTCAGTTCTTGTAGGCGAGGTGTGCCCAGATGTTGTACCATGCGCTCACGGTATTTACCCTCCAGGAGCGCTTTTGCCATCTCGTTGGTGATCGGGCCGTCCATTGCGGAGCAGAAAAATGACAATCAGGATTCCTGCGATAGATAGCAGGATCAGCGGAAGACCTCCAAAAACGCTTCCCAATACGGAGTGTATAAAATTTGGAATAACTCCGAGGTTTGTCTGAAAGGTGCTTAGAAATCCTGACCCTATGGTCTTAAATAGGTGTACAATACCACTCGTATCAGACATATTAAAGATACGACCCACCATTTCTGCGAAATGAAAGGGGCAGTTTGTACGTATAAGTGCCTGTATCTCAGTCGAGGTCCTTGCGATTTGAAGATCGAAGGTCTCTCGAGTGGAGGTTAAGGGTACGGTTTGCTGTAAAAGCATGGCTTTCAGTCTGCTCAAAGTATCAAACTGTATAAAGGAAACATTCAACGAAGGACATAACGGCGCCTCCCTGACTGTATTTACTGGGGGAAACAATACTTGCATACAGCAAGTAACCCTGGAGTTCACAGTGACCAGATAGGCAATGCCCGGAAGCATCCCACAGCAACCCTGATTGTTCAGCATCAAGTAACTCCCATTAGAGAGTAGCCTGAACACCGGAGTAATCACGGCCGCTGGAGTCCCTTTCATGTGGCAGGACAAGTTAGCTACTGAACCATTACAGGCTCCGTGCAGGGAAATATCCTGGCACATGAGAGAACCGCTTAAAGCGTTCTTGCAGTTTGTACCGCTTAGAAACACTTCTCGATCCCCACTCCGGCATCGAAATCTGTACGGTAATTCCCAAGATTCCTTAATGTATTCCTTACCCAATTTTTCATATTTGCCTGCCTGTTTTTGTTCAAGGCAATACTGAACCTGAAAAGTCGTGACCGGTAGAGGGATGTGTCCATGGATTAGCCATTCTGTGTATGGTGACTCCGCTACCGTAAATGGTAATCTATCCAGTTTCTCAATACGCAGCATTGTATATTTAGCTCCCCTTTGTGCCATTTCTACCTGTTTATCTTTTAGATTATATTCAGAAAACAGAGACGTACTGTTGATAAAACGCCAAGGCACATAGCCTTCACGCAAAGATTGCAGTGTCCAGTTTAACGACATAATAGAACGTAACTGAGATTGCCCGTGTTGTAACATGGCCAAATCTTGTTCCAGTATGTCTATTGCCGAAGATACAATGTTGCCTAAGGAGTAGATCATGGAGGTCAAAGTTGTTAACCCATTATCCACTACTGCTAATGCCTTCTCTAAGTTAATACGGTCTATTTCCCGTATTCTTTCTCCGGCCTCTTGTTGGGATATTTTCCAATTTTCATTGTAGACAGCATAAATGCCAGCATATATGAAACGTTTCTGACGCGATTTCCTGGGACCTAGCAAAAAATCCCTAAGATCCATGTCATGTGTGAGTAAGGTCAAGTGTTGTTTCACTTCTGTGAGTGTTGAGGTCTCTAGCCAATCGAGGCACAACTTCCCAACACTGTAGGACGTCACTACCCCTGGGTGTTCTCCTTGTACATAGCGTGAGTCTGGCCTGTGGATATTGAACCCTTCGGTTATACCCCCGAATCTTTTCTAACATGTGTTCGTGTCTAAGGGCCAAACCACCCATTTCTTCCAATCAGGGTCTGCTCTATTGTACTGTAGAATGTCATCCACTGTTGCCCCTTCTTGTAAAGTTGAATTTTGCCACCCCTCCATCTGTGATGGTGTTGGAAACCGAGTTGTGTTCAGGTCCTTGTTTTTTGGCTAGTCCAAGACAGGACGTCTGTTGCACAGTGTCATTTAGAAATATCATCTGCTGTGGAATGAGGCACGCTCTAAATAGCGTCTCTGTTCCCTGGACTTGCCAGTCTCTAGAACCCCAGACTGATTTTAAGTCTATTGTGTCCTTCCATAGGTCAAAACCCTGTTCAGACAATGGGGTGATAAAGGAAGCAGAGTATATTTGTTTGGTATTTGTCAACATAATTTTCAGTGCTGATGTTGGTGCAACCTTGTAATAATACGAGGTCGGGTCAGTGGTGTTAAACCCTGAAAAATATGAAAACTTCTGTGCAAATGTATGCGAACTACCTTTTGGTGGTGTAGGGCAATGTTCCCACTGGTGGTACTCAAACACATTTCTAGGTGATATAGATTTGTGCAAGAAATGATGACCATAATGTTGGTAACAGTACAAAGTGTCATAGTCTGAAGTACCTTCTAACATTTCAGTGTTCGGAAATGCAGCAGTTTTCTCTAAATCAGACAACATATCATTAACAGTTTCAGAGTCCCAATCATCAGAAAATGTACTTGAGGTAATGATATCACTCATGAAATTTTAAATATATGAGACATTTTTAAAAGTTCAGTAGGTCCGAATATATCAAAATCAACCTTGTCCCAAACTATACCGTCCGGTATGGGAACTGCTGTAATGTTCACTGATGACAAGTCTCTTTGTTCACGATGAGAAGATTGATGTGGTTTCAGAATCAAATTCACTTTCTCGGCTTCAGGTCTTTGTTGAAGGTATCGTCCATTAATAATCATGCTAAAAGTTATAACTAAGCCTAGCCAGAAAAGAAAGAACAGTATCCCAGTAATTACCCATAGTTCTACCCAAGGTGATACCAGGTAAGTCTTTTTGAGAGAGTCTGAAAGTCTTTAGCTTGTTGTTTGCATGATTTTTGGGCTGGCGTCGTTTCAGGTTCACATGGATCCAAAGAAAACGTATCAAAGTTCATGAAGTAGCCAGAAGCAGTTCGATCAATTGTAGGAATTGCATCGGGATTTGTTGAAATCGCATTTTGCTCTTGTTGAGGCATGTTGACGTAGACGTCTGTATTTGGTCTAATTGCAACTTGTGTGTTATTCTGAATTGAATTTTGAAGATGAACTTCTAGTTCAAGGGGAACGAGTTCCATAGCATTGTTGCTTAGTCCTTCATTCCGTACAGGAGGCTCTTTGAACGTGATGAGCCTTTCCGTTTCAACTTCTTGGATGGTAGCTAGAGGAGGGCGTCTGCTACTGTGGAGTCCACGAGGCCTACTGTTCAGTATCGGCCACATAGTGTGGTTTGATTAAGTTGATTGAGACAAATCTTTTCTCCTTTTTTCCGGCAAGAGGTGGCAAAAGTACAGTTCTTGTTCCTTGAACTGCTAGGACAGGTACAGGCTTTCTGTATGATGGTCCACTATTTTCTCTCTGACTAGATCCCCGACCTTTGGGATCCAGACAGGTCTTGCCGTGTTTGCCTTGACTTCCCCAGTGGCAGTCTGTTTCAGGTGGACGTTACTTTGTTGTGTCCTGGATTCATTTAGATCCTGTAAAACAGCCAAACGATCATGGATATCAAATGGTTTCTCATCCGCCACTGTGCCTTCACAATCAAGATCAGGTACCCACATTCTTGTCCCAAATAGGACCTCGTAAGGAGTGACACCCCCCAGAGAGCTTCTTGGCTGGTTATTGAGAGCTCGCTGTACCCCATATATGTGATTGACCCAACTACCGCCCTTGCCTAATACCCTAGCTGTTAAAGATTGCTTTTGGTCCCAGTTCTTCCTCTCCACAACCTAATTTCCCTCAGGATGGTACGGAGAGGAGTACCGCAATGCTACGCCCATACTTTCCATGGCCTCTTTGTAAGCCTGAGAGCTAAACGCCGGGCCACGGTCAGAATGTAACGTGTCAACTGCGTATGTCCCGATAAAGACTCGCAAATCTTTTATAACAGTTCGATCGTCAGCCGAGCGCTGAGGCCAAACCCATAGGAATCTTTTTTTTTTTTTAAATCTTTTTTTATTTAAGGAATAACATAACATACGAAAATACAACCAAAACAAGTGCAGTACAATGCATTGATCATGACATTCAAGAAAAGTGGTATACAATACACATATAGGTTCAGGCATTGGGTTACTTACAAAACACACAACATCGTTCCATATCTTGGACCATTAAATATCTTCATCGGCGACCACAAGGGAGGGAGGGAGGTTAACCGGAGTGCACAGCATGCTTCTACTCTCGTTCCAAGGGCCCCATATCCTTGTCCATTTATGGGGGCAACCCCTACTCAAGTAGACAACCCTCTCCGCCTGCATGCACCAATCCATGTCCAGCTCCCAGTCGGTATACCTGGGCTGGGTTCCTCCCTTCCATGTAATAGCTATATTGCGCTTCGCCACCATACATCCCAATGTAACCCATAATCTCTCAGTGTGTGACAGATCTGTGGCATCCCAGATGTTTAACAGACATAACCGGGGGGAAACATCAATCGGTACTTACATATTCGGGACATTCCAGTGATAACCTTCTTCCAATATTTCTGGAGGATCGGGCAGTGCCACCATTGATGTATATAGGTACCCACTTGACCACACCCATGGGGACAGTCAGGGGATGTCATTACCCCCATCTTGACCAGTACCGAGCTGGTGTAATAGGCCCGATGTAGCAATTTAAGTTGAATAAGTTTAAATCTGGAGCGGATCACGACTTCGCGGGGGGAGGCCAACGCCTCCCGCCAGTCGTCGTCATCTAAGTCCCCCACGTCGTCTGCCCACTTTATACGGATTTTCTCCTGGGCATCTGGAGTATGATTAAGAATTTTACGGTAGGTCAATGAGATGGCTCTTTCAGGGAGATAGTCATCTAATAATCTGTCTTCCAGAGGCGAGGAGACAGGCAAATCTGAGTCTCTCGGAAAACCCATAGGAATCTTGAGCAGGAATCCACTGCAACCATGATATACTTGTAAGCCCCGTCTGATTGTAAGGGGCCGCAGTGGTCCAGATATACACAAGCGAGTGGTCTGTCTGATTTTAATAACGGTGTCTGTGCCGGGCGTGCTATGGTGGAGCCTTTCATCTGCTGGCAGATGTCACATTTCAAGACGAAATCTTTAGTTTGTTTTGTTAGACCTGGCCACCAGTAGCGCTGTTTCAACAATGAAATAGTCGTTGTAACGCCTGTATGCACAGAGCCCAAACCCTTGTGTGCTGCAATAATCAAACCTTGCCTACGATCCATATTTGGTATTACTCTGTCCCCCACTCCAGGAATCTGAGCATATGGAATGTTGTTTGCATCTAACTTGTAGGAGTACTTGAGTGGAAATTTCTTTGGTACTGCTCCGCTGTTTTTGCTTGAAGCAATAACAGCCACCATAATCTCACCGTCTATCCTCGTTTTTGAACGAGTGATTGCAGCTACGGAAGCCCCTTCGCGGCTTCATCAGCCAATGAATTCCCTTCAACGTGAACGCCATCACGCTCATGACTCAGTGTATGTAGCACATGAGCCCTTGGTAGTTCGTTTCTCAACTCAACTACCTGTTCCCATAGCATTTTATGCTTAATTGTGCCACCTTTTGTGTCTTTGAACCCGTTTAGTTCCCAATGATGTAAATATTCATTGTATGATTGTACTCAGTAAAAGGAATCACACACTATAAGCGTGGGGAATTCGTGATCCGTATTCACCAGTGCCAGTATCAGTGCTTTTAATTCTGCCAACTGAGCCTTGCAGTCTCCTAGAGATTGCGTTTTGGTGCATCTTGGATGGAACTTTCCATCCCGCATTTGACCTTTAACGATAGCACATGCTGCGCTGTATTGTTGCTTACTCCCTATGGCCGGTTGAGCAGATCCGTCAGTGTAAATAATATATTCATACTGATCTAGAGGCAGGATTTCATTCGGCAGAGGGTATTCTTGTTTGTATTGCAGAAATGCCTGTGTTTTTAGACTTGGATCAAATCTATATTCAACATCCGTTGCAGTAAGAGAATTAGCCCATTGTATCCATCTCGGATGTAAGGCTTTTGCATTTGGAATGCTAGCCTTCGTAACAGCTTCTAAAGCTGGTATTGGTGTTACGACAATTATGCGCTTTCCCTGGGCCAGTGCTCTTTCTCTTGCTACAGTGGTCTGAACTGCTGTCAGGATTTTTTCTGTTGAAGTGAAACGCATCTCTGCCTTTGTGTACAGATGCGATTTGTAAGCGATTGGTACCGTTTCACCTTCATTGAAGGTTAAGTAGGTGTACCCGCATTGACCCGCTATTACACGGATCACTAGGTTGCGTACGTTTACTCTCGTCTGTAAGTGTTTAGAAGCTATCATGTCTTCTTGTAGTGAACGTAGGATGTTTGTGTGTTCATGTGTCCATTGTCTAACTGAAAAGTCAGCTTTTATTAAGTCGTAGAAAGGTTTTACTTTTTCTGCGTAATCTAAAATGTATGTTCTGCCGAAATTTAGGAATCCCAGTATTGATTGCAATTTTTTTTATGATTTTGGAGGTTGGAGCAGCGCGCACTTTTCTAAAAAGTTAGCTGCCAGACTTTTTCCTTCACTTGAAAGCTCATATCCTAAAAACAGGACATTGAGATGGGCGGTTTTGATTAAAATTAAATTTGTAGCCCTCAGAGGCGAATACCATAATTATGGTGCTCACCCTGGTCAAGTGCCTCTTTAAGTCATCGTCCGTCAAATAAATATCATCTACATAGGACAATGCTTCCTCATCAAAATTTTGGAGTAACTCAGTTACTCTTGCTGAAAATACCCCTGGGCTATTCTTATACGCTTGAGGGAGATGACAAAATTGTCGCTGGGACCCCAACCCTGAGAATGCGGTCAAATGCCTGCTTTCAGGCGCTATATTTTGGCAGAAAAATCCATTTGAGATATCAAGTGTAGTTTTGTATTTCTTCCGCACAATGTTATTCATTAATGCGACACTGTGTGGATTTTGGACAGCGAACGTCTTAGTGCAAGTGTTTAAATGTCTGTAATCTAAAACTAGACGATATGAGTTGTCAGGTTTTGACACGGGAAACAAAGGATTGTCCATTGGTGAAGTGCATGTTTCAATCACCCCTTGGTATTCAAGTTGACCTAAGATCTCCCTGACCTGTTTTTTTAGCTTCTTGCTTTATTGGATATTGTCTCTGTGCATTTGATGAAACTTTTAACAGGATCACGTGGTGGGTTGAATCTTCATCCCATCCAGCATGATTTTTGTACAATGCTGGCGCTAGGGCAACTGCCCACTCCCGTGCATATGCATGTTTAAGATGAATGGGAACGAGGTCGGAAAATGCTGGAAAAATTACCATTTCTCCCCTAGGGCACTCCATAACGAATGCTGGCGGCCAATCTTGTTCAGCTAATAGGATGTCATAACCAGATGATAGGTTTTTCCAAAAGAGACCTTTAACTTTCCTGGGCTTGTCCCCCTCCATTTGGAGTGTTATTTCGTTTAACTTATGTGGGATGCTCACCCTTGTATCTGGTGTTTCCACCGTGATGTAATCATTCAAGTTCGCTGTCACCAGAAATTCCATCAGGTTCTGGCGAGCTATTGTTACTTCTGCCGTGCTGTCTAGCATCGTCTGAGCCCATTCCCCGTTCAGAAGTTGTGTCCTCAGAATTCTGGGCATGTCTGATCTTTAGACCTGCAACTTTCTTCTTCTTAAACTGAGGTTTTGATTTTGGCTTTTCTTCTTTTTTGGAACTATAGTCTTGAGCGTGCTGCTTGTCCCTGGACTTTGTACGCTCTTCTTCATGTTCTGACCGTCCTTCTCTCTCTGAGTTTTTCGTCGAGCCCTGAAAGGAACGAGAGGAACGTGTATCAGTA
Organism: Calotriton arnoldi; assembly: GCA_963921515.1. Lineage (NCBI taxonomy): Eukaryota > Metazoa > Chordata > Amphibia > Caudata > Salamandridae > Calotriton > Calotriton arnoldi. The sequence goes on along the minus strand of CAWUFW010000321.1, from coordinate 1,783,970 downwards.
TCCTGATACCTGTCACGTTTTCTAATATTATCCCTATTCCTGAGGTTGTACCTCTTTTCAGAGGGCTCCTGTGGGGGAGATCTGCCTCGGGATTGAGATCTGTTTCCTTTAAATTTTTGTTCTTTTTTATTATCCCACTTCTTTTAGAAAAAGCAGGTGTCTGCTTGGTAGTGTCCTTTTCAGAACTGCCCATCAGTTGTGGTTTTAAAGCTTTCCCACCTAAACTGTCTCTGCCTAATTCTCCATATGCAGTTTCAATTATTTTAGGTAGTTTGTGTTGTTGATCTATAGGACTGAACTCCCGTAGGCATTGGCGGATTGCCACTGAAGCTGCTTCCCCTTTAATATTAGCTAGTATTATGGCTTATACCTGGTCATAGTTACCTAGTAACTTCATCCCTAAGTTTAGGGCAGGTTCTGCTCCGTACTCATTTTGTATCTGTCTCAATACATCAGGTACTACTGCTAATGATGGGATACCATGAGTTCTGGTATAAATGGCAGCAAAGACTGTACCCCAAGTGGTACAATCCTCTAATTGTGGTGTTATCCCAATGGGCAAGCAGATTGTTAGCATTCTGTGTTTTTCATACGGGGTAGTATTCGGGAATACTGCCTCTAGCTGCGTTATTTTCCGAGCTACCCAGAATGGTATTTGTTCACGTTTCGTGGGCATTTTGCCCACTACTGCATGTAATGTTTGTGGTGTGAATTTAGTTGCTGTACCCTGGGATTGAGTACAACTGTTGCTGGTTGGACTGTGAAAGTCCTCATGACGAATTGTGTCAAGTTTCTGTAGATTTTAATGAAATCCTTCTGTTGTATGAGTAAGTCTACCTGTGGCATTGTGTCAATGTCAGGATGTGGTGTGTAGGCCGCTAATATCGAGATGCACAAAAATGGAAACTAGAGCAAGAGACCTTACTCTACTTACCATGGGCCAAGAGGAACTCATATGAAGGAGTACGCCCTCCTGTGTAATAACACTCAACGACTGTAAGTACCCCTCCAGAATGTAAATCGTGTCCACGATTTACTTCAGAACGACCCTATTACATCAATCATGGGGAATCCCTATGTGAAGCTGTGGGCGATAACCCACTATGAAGTGGGAAAAGAACTCAGTCCTTTTGATTTAATTACCCTCACACACCTTAGTGATACAATTGGTCAGGGGGATATATCCCCCTGACCAATTGTATCACTAAGCGCTCCCTGAAATATGGTCGAGCCCACCCTGACTTGTAGGCGTCAGGGTGACCCGATGATGAAGCATGACACCACTAGGGTGTGTGAGGGTAATTAAATCAAAAGGATTGAGTTCCTTTCCCACTTCATAGTGGGTTATCGCCCACAGCTTCACATAGGGATTCCCCATGATTGATGTAATAGGGTCGTTCTGAAGTAAATCGTGGACACGATTTACATTCTGGAGGGGTACTTACAGTGGTTGAGAGTTGGCCGCTAATATCGGCCATGTTGCCCGCTCTCCTCCGAGCGGGCCTAATCTTACTCTATTTCTTATGTGGGGTAGGGCGCCTTTAAACCAGTATACGTGTTCCTGGTACGTGAGTGGAACCTCTATGTCCTCGAACGGACCATATTCCACTGGTGCATCTCCTTCTGTATAGTAGTGAAATGTCTGTGTTCTTGCATCTGCTGCTGGGAATGTAACCCACAAATAAAATACCTCTGTTTTGTTCGATTCGTGTGCCTCAATCACTAAAACTACTAAGCCAACTCTAGCTGGTAAACCATTTCCTAACAGTTTCAGGGTGATTGTATGTCTGAATTTAGGTGCAATTTGAATTGCATTTAAATCTTCTTCTCCGTCTGAGATGTGTAGATTTACTACTGGGTCATCTCATGTCTCAGTCATTTTTGTAAAGAAGAAGTTTGTTCAAGGGAACTAAGTTAAGGTGTTATGTGCACAATTGTTAGGAACACTGTGTCCTTCAAGCTTGATTAACCAACAGCTAATAAATAGGATTTTTCACCTACTTGGCTGTGGCGGAGTTTTGTGCCCATCCACTCCAGACGTCTCTGGCGTTTTGTAAGTAGGGGTCTCTGAGAATTAGCACGACTGAACTACTCAGATTCTACTGTTAAATAAGTACCCGACCAACGTTGGCAGTGCCATGTCGTGTAGTTCCTATATATAACCTATACAGAATCTGCGCGTTCGGATAACGTGAACTGTGGCCTTGGTGGCAGACTGACTCTGAGCACCCCCACCGAAAATGTTAGCCTGTTTGCATTAGCTAGCTCACAGTGCCACTAGTGTCTCCTCTTATCGGGGACAGAGTAGTTTCTGGCAACCTCAGAACATGACAACCCTGATCCCTCAGGATCGTGGAAACAATATACTACTTTTCGCTCAGTCACTCGTGCTTACTTATTCGGTCTCAGAGAGTTTACACAGAAGAAACAGTCGGGCGTGTTACAATAAGAATTTATTGCACAGTTGTTCTTCTAGTGTAAAATAGATGTGCTGCAACAACCATTAGACAGTAGCAGATATATATGATTAGCAGTACAGTGAAAATAAAAGGATAGTACAGTTCTACCATCTTGCAATAATCATGAATATATACATGAATATATAATGCTTGATAAAATGTGCGTACTCCTACGATGCCTATCTAGGTATACCTAAGTGTACCTAGCATGTGAGTAGGTGTGAAGCCAAGAATCGCTCTAGGATTTGGTCGAACCCCATTACCTGGAGAGAGAGTGTGTGGGACCCTGTCCTGGTCTCGAGTTGGACACCCCGCAAGGGATGTGTTAGACCACTGTCAGCTGGAGCGTCTGCATGCAGGAGCCTCAGCGTCTCTGGTCAGTGTGTCGGCCTGGAAGTCTTGGTTCCCTCTACCAACCCTAGCAAGATGTGCTGTATTTATACAAAAAGTATCTAGGGTTTCTTTGTCCCTTGTTTCTTGTATTAGATATTGTTGGATTTGAGGATGACGTATGGGATGAACCGTGTACGTAGATATTATGCAGGTGGTGTAGCCCCTGTCTGGTTTCCAAGAACCCTTATGAATATTCATTCATACTGTATGAGTCCATTGATGGAGTTATAGGACGCTATTGTTCAGTGAAAACCCTCCTTCTGTGCCCAGGACTAGAACTAGGTAAAGGTTAAATTCTAAAGGCTCGTTACTGTGTAATGTAAGGGAGATAATGTAGGTGACGGTGTATGATATTACCCGGGCCTATATTAGGGTACCTATATGAAACATAACATTACCTTCCCACATAATGATTGTGTTCTTGGGGATGAAATCCAAAATAAGTTCAACATGTTTATAGCGTAGAGGCTTGCAAATGATTGGTCTAGGCGGTCCAGATGAAGATGTATGTCGAGTTTGATGGGTGGAGATCCGATGAGCTCTCTCAAATTCAAAGTGCTTAGTAAAGGAGATATTGGTGCGATGAGGCCGCCAGGCCTAAGGTGATAAAAGAGCTGTGTTTCCCTTTGCTGCCTTCAGGAAAGCCAAAATATCTAATATTCCCTCACCTATTCCTGTCTTCGAGATCAGCAATGTCTTGCTGCATGGTTTTAGATAGTTTGTGTATTGAGCTAAGGTCTTTCTTCAGGGAAGAAGTATCGTCAAGATCACTGATACGCTGTTCAGCCTCTGAGAGCTTGTCTGCAGTTTGTTTGATATCAGATCCTGCTGCATAGTGTCCATGCTGATTTTCGTTGTCTGAGTTAATTGCAGCACATCTGATGGCTTTTTAAGGTTAGTGTCCGTCGTTTCTTTCAGCTCCGTTTTACCTTTGATTGGAGAATCTGGCAGTGGAGGTTCAGGCTTTGTTCTTTTTGTGCCCAGTTTGGTGTCTTTCTCAGCCATTTTATTGTTTAAGGCACTGAGATTTCAAGATGCAAAAGTAGAATCGCGGTTGAGGATCCATAGCACAGATCAAAACTGAAAAAGAGCAATTGAAACCAGCCTTGCCATACAAATGAAAATTCAAGAGTTCTCCTACAGCATCCAAGATATAGATACGGGCTAGTCCCACTAGCACAGAACAAGTGTGAGTACTAGAAGATAGGCGCTGAACAAGTGCTTGAAAGATCAAAGGTGCAGTTCTAAGAGTACAATTCGAGCAATTGCGCCATCCCAGGTAGAAGTATCAAACCTTCAGTCACAACCATGACATTGCGAGGTGACTTTCCGTGCACCAGTTACGGTAAGTCATAAGCTTACGTTGTGGTGTATTACGATCTTGGCGTGAGCAGTAAATTGTATATAGATTTGAAGTGGCGCATAGATAGAATACGAACCAACGTTAACTTCAAGCCCCACCAGTGGCATAGAAAGAATTACAGAAAAAGATTTCTTCCATAGCCCATTAGAGAGGAGAAGCAGACAAAACATGTAATGCAGGGCTGCTGGATGGAGAAAAGAAAGTGCATCACAGTTTAAGCAGTTTACATTGCAGAGATAAGCCAGAGTTCTGAAATCCATTGTTACATGCTTCAGAAATGTAAGGGATGAGGCAAATGAGTGGCAGCATACATTGTATAAGAGCTATGAGCAAAATAGACGATGCGATCCCAATGGCTCATAACTCACTGCCTTATTGCGCACTCTGGTGGGGAGCCAATAATCTGAATGCGCTGATCTCTCCGATGCGCCGGTTGGAGCATTTTTCCGTGATGACAGAGCTGGAAACCATCTCAATTCATGCCCCAAGAATTCCGGTGAAAGTTGCGGTGTGCGGCATAATCAGGCCTCTACTGGAAATGGGTGGAAAAACAAATTACAGGTGTTGCAAGAACGGAGCTCGCAGTCAGGCGGCCATTTCCCTCCACGTCAGGCCATGCCCTCCTAGATAGCTGATCTTTAACACACGCATCTGACCTGATGAGTCTGTGTGAAGACTCAAATGATGCTTCGACCTCTGGTAAAAAAGAGCCTGAAAAAAATCATCAGCTTAGGCACTAGGAGAGCTACCCATAATAGGTGCTGCAGCAGTATTAAGCAGTTAAACAGTTAACAGTGTCACGTGCTGCTGGAATCTTGAAACCTTCATACCCAGGCTGTGCCAGTCATCTTCATTCTCAGCTTATAAAGTATTGAGAAAACAAAGCTCCGCACACTCTTGCCTGATCTAATACAAGCATGAAATGGTTCCTTTATTTCTGGGTAACGAGAGACTTTGCAATTTCATAGTGCTCCCACTGGTACTGGAACAATTATCAGTGTTGGGGTGCTGCCCTCAATGTTACATCACTGAAGTCATAGGGATTGTGAAAAATCCAAGCCTCAGTCAAAGAACAAATGTATGAAATGTGCAATGCCTATTCAGCAGTAGAGCGGTAATGGTGTAGTATGTGTTCGGGTGATGCATTTTGTAGCACACTGTTGCAAATATATTACTAAAGCACGGTGCGATAGCGTATTGTCATTTACTGACAACATATTTTCCGTTGAAATGCCCACTACATGCACACAGACATACAGTTTTACTGATAAAACTATATAGCGCACAAATCACAAAATAAAGTGCCTTCATTTGTTTTCATACTGTTAAAATCTTTGTTTTCGTCACACTCAAGAATTAAAAACGTGTCTCATTTGTGTTTTCCTTGCAGCGGATATATTTTGAAATGTTTGTACAGCTAATTTGCAGGTATTTAAATGTTGTGTGTTAGAAATAAATCACTTTGGGCCCGATTCACAAAGGCAATCTGAGACAAAAGTCTAACTTTACACTGAGGGGAGCGCAAAACATGGACTGCTCAACACTGAGGGGAGCGTAAATCATGGACTGTATGTACTATGATGCAAAGGAGCAAACTTTTCTGGGATATGATGTAGTGTCTGGCCACACCCTTTTCCCTGCCCAAACTGATTTGCATGACCTCCTCTACCATTTGTCACACGTTCCTAATGTTCCTTTTTGTAAAAAAATTGTATTCTGGCCCATTGATTACACTTCATCCAGCCCGACCCGGAGAGTACGGCTGGAGCCAGAGAGTACGGCCCAGGTGTGGAGAGTACGGCCCGGGTGCAGAGATTCCGGCCCGAATGCGGACGTAAAGATACGACTCGTAAATGACCTCTGTGAACACCAAAAGTCGTAAAGTTAGACTTTTGTCTCAGATTGCCTTTGTGAATCGGGCCCATCCTGTTACCTTTGCTTTTACTCTGCCTGTACCACAGCTAGATTGTCACATACTTCACTTTACAATATCCTTTCACTTTGCAGTCAGAGAAAGAAAAGTAAACATCAATATCTCCTTTAAAAGAATTAGCAGGAATTTGTCAGACGACATAGCCTGACATTTGACCCCTGTCTTTGAATGCACTGCAAATGTGACACGATAAAAAGAAAATGTAAATGCATTTTTAATGCTCATTTACTTATGAATTCCAGCATTGTTATTTTAGGGGTGCTGCAGCACACAACACCCTTATTTTCAGCACCTAAAAATGTAAAAAATAAAAAATGTAAATCCGTATTTGTAAAGCGCGAACTACTCACCCTTACGGGTCTCAAGGCGCTGAGGGCCGTCGTGGAAATTAAGTGAGCTATTGCCCAGAGTCACATGGTGTTGAGCTGAGCTGCCGCCGAAGCCGTGGATCGAACCGTGAGCCCTGTGCTCCAAAGTCAGCTGCCCTGGCCGCTGCACCACACCTCTCCACCGCACCTATGCATGCTCCATTCGATTGAGAGCCATCCAGCTCCTCCTAAGAAATGTCCCTTACAAGTACTTTCAATCATCCCTAGGCCTCGAGAGAATCCCTTAAGTGTTGTCCCTTATGGTTTCTGCTTCTTTCTAGCAAACTTTTATTTGCACACTCCAAATTATACAATATTGTTGTCAGGTATGTACCATATCTCCACTTGCCTTTAGGAGAATAATCCCTCAGCGAGAGATTGCTTCAACACTTCTTTTTGCATGAGCCCAATATAATTCCGTGACTCCGAATGCACTGTCACTTTTACACGGAACAGTGCAATACAAGCCATAAATCGATATTCAACTCGTGGAAATGTTTCCAGCTAGGACCAACCTCCCTCCTAGACACTGGACTCGAACAGCCTATCTGTCTGCTACCCTGCATGTCCTCAGCAAAAGGAGAGACAGAGTCAACACAGTATCATCCTGATTTTATGTCGGTGGTCAGCCTGAAGGGGGCAGGGGGACATTAGGAGCTTGGGAACACTCCCACAGGCCAGCTAGTGGACACCACTTCCTGTGGAGGGTTGATGGAAGGACAGGAAATGCAATGATAAATGCTTTGCAGAGCAGGGTAGCATTGGGACTTGCAGTGTTGGAGGCAAGCTCTCCCAAACGTAACAGAACAAGTGTACCAGAGAATGTTTTCTTATAAATAATAAAGTAGGCTAGCGTACAGACATGCATCCATGTGATTCCTGCACAGCACAGAAAAGGACACAGCATTTGCCTAGACCTCCTAGAACTAGAACCTGTGGAGCTGTCCGATGAACCGAATACCACAGTCACAATTGAAGCTACTCAACAGGATAAAGACCGGCTTCAACTAAAGTGTCCTGGCCTCACCAATGGCAAAGAGCACTCATCCAGGAGTGGCAACTGAGCCTAGTGGGGGCATCTTTTTTAGGCTTCATCCAGTGCAGGTGATGTCCACGCCCAACTCCCCATACATCCTTGTACAGCAGCTTAAACTGTGTCTGGCCTGGCAGCAAGCAGAATACCATAACCATTGTTCCTGTGTCCCGTGAGTGTGTCCTGGAGTGCATTTGATGTGCCACTTACCTCTGCCATTGATCATTGTTATTGAGTGCTGGTGCCTGTTTCTGCCAGGACAACTATTGGGTTCAAGTGTTTCTGTACCTTGAAAAAAGACTGCACACACATCATCTTATTGCACCTAAGAAGCAGGTGACATTGAATTCATCATATCAAAACCAATGATGCAATTCCCTTAAAACTGTTGAATTCTGGATTGTCTTTTGGTCGCTATCAGAATCGCAAGGAGAGTTAGTGAATTGCAAACATTTTGTTTTCCACAGAGACAAAGTGATATTGAGAATAAATCTAACATTTTGACAGTTGTAGTTTTCCTTTTCTTTTGAAACTGTATGTATTTTTGCCAATGCCTCATACTTCTGTCTTGAAAAAGGAGAAATTCCGGTTGCGTATCAGCAGGATCACGTCATTAGAAGAGCAAACTTTGTTGCATTTCTTTGGAAAATGCAAAGCTTCGAATCAACATGAAAGAACCTCCACGTGAAAGTGTGAACTTAATCACAGAGCAAATATTTCTGTGTGGACTCTGTAACCAAGGTGGATGCCAAGCAAGTCTGCGTTGGTAGTTAATTCAAGCGGTTATATGCTCTGTTGAAATTGGATAACATGAATAAGGTACATTAAATTTGAGAATTAGTACTTTTCAGCAAAAATGTCGGCCTCCGAGGAGCATCACACCTTCCTTCCCTTGATAGGTACACAGTGCCTTTGACATGTTATTTATATAATGACATTTAGCCAGGGGCATATCAATCAGTGGTGCAGCTGTAGTCTTGCCCCTTGGCTCACAGGTCGGCCCAGCTGGATGGCTGTCAGTCCATCGGAGTGCAGCTCCCATGGGCACAGCTGGTGCTCACAGTTGCTTGAGGAAGAGGATCATCTGACCCCTCTCAACCAACAAGCGGGTTGTTCACTGCCCTCCTGATGTTGTCTAGCTACTCCAGCCTGATCTCCATGTTTGCAATGGAGGTAACTACACACCTGTAGAAGTAGGAAACTGTATCATTAACTCCCTGTTGAGGGATTCCCAAGGTCTCAGCAGCATGCATGTTGCTTGTTCTAACTCTGAATGGAATGGTCTATTCAATACCAGCAATTGTTGTGGCAATACATTCCTCTCTACTCACAACCGATGTCATCTTATTTTCGACTTTTTCTATGTTTTGTGTAAGCCATCACTCTCAAGAGAGGCTGTTAAAACCGTCTCCCCACTTATAAGTACTAACCTGTCATCAGTAGGCACAAAATCCAGTCGTGCATGTGATTTACCTTCCGTGTGGTATGTCAGGCAGAAGTAGGGTTCCAGCAGCACAGGAGTATTCTCTCTTTAATCAGAAGAGGCCACATCACACAAGGGTCTGCCTTTTCCAATTTGCTCCAAAGTGTAGTTTCCAAATGTGACAATCCCAGCATCTCCACAGTATACTCTTCCCTCTTATCTTCAATTGTGTAGGTCAGTGACACCCAGCATATCCTGTTATGTGTCTTAGGCCAACATAGAAACTCTGCCATCTTTCATCATGAACACGTTTTTTAAGTTGCCTTCCCTTTCACACAATAACCTTTTACACACATTGCGTGTGTGACAATGTTGGGTTAGTTTCTCTGAAACTGCTTCGCTTACAGATTCCACTTAGCTTAACATTATCACCACTCCGTGAACATCATGTACAAGGCCTCAACACATATTGCGCAAATGTTGGTCTATTTTTCATCCACGGGCGACATGGCTATCTATACACCATAACAATACTGGCTTGCACAGAACTCGCAAGGATGCTTTTCATTATAAATTAACAAGCATTTCCGGATTTAGTTAGTGGAGTGCTTTGCTGACATTGGCAAGGACTCTCTACGCTGAAGTTTCGGCCCAGCAGCTTGCTGATATCTCTGCAAGGGTGTCCAGCTCGGGACCAAGACGGGAGACTTACATTCTTTCCCTTCTGCTAACTGGGATTGGATCATCCAGTACAGGGATTCTTGGCAGAGCACACACACACATGCCCTAGACAATTAGGTTAGGGACTGCATAGTACGAGTACATACAATTTTCTATATTGTTTTATATTTTTGGATATATACATTATCTGATCACAATGGTGGAGCTTTTTATTCTGTTCACTGTCCTGGTACTTCTAATAATCTGCTTCGGTCTATTGATCATTGCAGCACTGTGAGAAGTTGGCCTGGCATATGCTGTCCACTAATTATAGTGGGCACCTTGCACCAGTCCAAATCGACTCTTATGGTAGATAGGTTAAAGACAACCTTATTGAAAGCTATCCTAGTGGTAGCTATGGAGAGCAGCCTTCAGGCTAAGTCTTGAAGGAATGTAAAGCAGCTTGTTTTACCAGTCTATAATCTCTTGAGTGACCAAATGAAAGAGCACCACACCAGGTATATATTCAAAATATATGTATTTATTACTAAACACACCCCTCTAGTCTCTTTATGAGGCTAGAGTTCGAAGTACATAGGTTATAAGATCTTAAATCACAATAATAGCACAAATACACGTTTGGGCCCTAGGGGCGTACCAAACCATATACCAATAAAGTGGTATGCGAACCACGACTGAACTAGACACTAGGCCTAGAGCCTCTAGAAGTGCTTGGACCACAAGGAACCACCCAAGGTAGTGACACAGGGGACCCACGGGAGACGCGTGCAGTGTAAATACACAACCGCGATACGCCGTTAACTTCTATGGAGAAAGTCGGGATCGGGAAAATAGAGGAAAGGGACACTTAAAAGAGGACTAGGACAAAACCCTTTGAGATCTAGGACTTTGAAGAGTCTCTACCCACGGGAGCACCGGAGTACTCGTGTTACCTCACCCAGGAAGCCGGGTGCATAGGTGCCTTTCGGGGTCGGGTTTCGTCGTCGATTCGAATGGCGATCTGCTGCAAAGTGCTGCTGGCGGCCAAGAGAAAAGTGTCCGGGTGGATCCAAGAGTGGATCGGAGTTCTGGTGAACCTGAAAGCAGAGGGGACAGAGTCTGGGTCACTAGCCAGTGACCAGGAAGGCGATGGACAGATGCCCACCGATGTCGAGTGCTTCAGGTGCGTTGACGGTCGTCTTGACTCTTCAGCCACGAGGTCCGGGAGGCGTTGTCGGCGACCAGGAGCAGGATTCGGGCTGGTGCTCGATGTCTGTCAAGTGCTGAGGTGTCGGCGACCGGATTGGACCCAACAAGCCTTGGCAACGGCAAGTCTCGAGGAAGATGAAGATCGTCGATGGTGCAGACCAGCAAGGTCTGTGGAACTCACCCAGCAAGGGTAAGTGAGGGCAGGCCTGGAGCAACCAGGATGCCAAGTAAGGAAAAGATTGGCCTTCGTTAAGGGCTACTAGCCAACGGGCTAGCGACCGCGAAGGAGCCTCGTGACGCCGCACGTGGAGCTGGCCTACAGGACACTCGTGGAGTGGGGGCCAGTGATCTTCGGTGCAGGTGGTGCTGGAGGCTAGGGCTACTCGGAGCCCAAAGCACGACTTCTTGGGAGACCCAGAAGATGGTGCACTTGCAAATGTGCTCGGTGTCCAGGGGTCACGGTCTCACGTCACCCACGTTAGCCACGGGCCTCAGCTTTGCTGGGGACTCAGGGTAGCCTCGGGGAAGTCTGAGAATCCACCTCTGGTGATACGATGACTTCGGCGTCCGACGGGAGCTTCAGTAATGCGAACCGGACAGATGCTTCTTTGGTGCCTGCCAAGCAGGGGAGTCACTCCTTGACCCCAAGGGAGATTCTTCAGTCCTCTAATCTTGTCGTAGAGCGTCGAAGGTCCAGGATTCAGTGTCAGAGTTTCGTCCAGGTATAATCTAATCTTGCTGTGGCAAGGGTTCCCCATTTTAACCAGTAAAACAGGGAGGGACTAACTCTATGACCCCACCTATGGGAGGGTCAAGGGAGGGGTGGCTACACCCACTTCCCTTTGTCCAGTTTCGCGCCAGAGCAGGGGCAGGTAGCCCCTGAGCTGGTTTGAACTGGCATATGCACAGAGGAGCCTTTGCTCCCCCAGTGCAGGACTTCAAAGCACTCTAAGAGTGCACCCACCCAGCCCCAATACACATTATCCTGTCTGGGGAGGTGGTCACACCTCCCTGCAACAGGAAACCTATTGTCCAGGCCTCCCCTGCCGGAGTTTCGTCCAGCAGCAGGAGGCCAGACTTGTGTCTGTGGCAGCAGCATCCATTTTGTGATGCCAGGGCTTCAGAAAGAAGTTACCGGGTAAGCCAGAGTTAACATGTCTTTCCCTCTAGAAGGGTGGAATGCTACCCCGCCGCCAGGATTGGCGGGCGGGGGTAGTATTCCAAGATGTTTGACACCAAACACGACATGTTTAGGTGCAGCCATTCCAAAGTTAGCATTTTACCGCGAGGATATAATGCGCTTAAGAGTATATGGTCAGGCTGCACTACAAACAGCATCAGAGATGGTCTCCGAACGCTGCAGAGGGGCCCTGCTCATGCAGGGGCACCCTCTCACATAGGAACCATGCACTCTGCCTTTAGGATTGATAAGGCCTGCCTTAGGAGTGACTTATAGGTTTATATGTGTGTATGTATTTAGTGATATAGGTAACCTATATCACAGTAAGGGGTGCATGCACCACCTTACCCAGGCTGCAGTAGCAGACCTGTGGTGTCAGTTTGGATGGCCTTCCAGGGGTGGCATAATACATGCTGCAGCCCCTGGCAGGCCTCTGAGGTACCTATGCCCTTGGTACATAGTATACCATATACTAGGGACTTATAAGGGCACTCCAGATTCCAATCAGAGATGTGCCTAAGGCACATGGAAACCTTTACAGAGAAAGCAGATAGACTGGGGCCCTGAATAGCAGGATCCCAGTCCAACTAAGTCATAAACCAGCAAAACACCATAAAAAAAAGTGGGGGCAACCATATAGTCAGATTCCACCTTCCTACAAGCACATATTTTCTATACAAGAATCCCGTTGGTTCAATAAACATTGAAAACGTCCATCTGTGTATTCCTTGTATATTGCTCTGAGAGCACGAGTGACTGAGCAAAATGGTTCTAGATCTGATACCATGATTCCTGGGGGATCAGGGTTGTCTTGTTCAGTGGTTGTCAGAATCATTTGCTACCCGCCTAGGTTTAGGGGTACTCAAGGTGGCACTGTGAGCTAGCTGGTCTATAGGACAACATATCCTGAGGGGCTGCATAGAATCAGTCTGGCACCATCCCAACGGTTATGTGTCCACAAATCCGCAGCTTCCACTGTAGGGTGGAAACTGCATGACATGGCACCGCCAGCGTTGGTTAGGTACTTATTTTTATGGATCGCCTGAGTAGTTTAATCGTGCCTTCTCAGTGACCCCTACTTACCTCCAAACCGGAGACGTCCGTGGTGGTAGGGAACACCCTCCTCAGCTGAGTAGGTAACTTTATGTATTGGCCTTAGGCTGTTCAAGCTTGAACTTTTAAAGGATTTACTTCCCAGTGTGTGTACCCACTCTGTAATTTATTCCCTATCATGTCTGAAGACGAAGGTCCCCGCAGAACTGCAGACATGCAGTTACTCTGAAACTATTACATCATGGTCTCTCAGCTAGGGGTGGAGATGTTACCTTAGTGGTTGAGGCACACAAAGCATTTAGAACAGAGGTGTTCTATTCTTGGGTTAATTTCCTGGCTGCAGACAACACTACACAATTATTTAACACCTACACTGAAGATGAAATACAGGATGTCTACACTTCTTATGAGGAAATAGAAGTTCCTCTCACTTACCAACAACACATAAATTGGTTTAAAGGCGCTCTCTCACACAACAGAAGGCGTAAGACTTGGTCCACTCAACAATGATGGAGCGACATGGCCAGTCTTAGCCAGATACACACCGCATCCTAATGTTAATAATTTAACAGCAGCAGAGGTGTGAACACTATACAAAAACTTAGTGACAATATACAGAAGCCTTACACAGTTTGTTATGCGAACATTGACACTTAGCCCTGAGTGGACTATTCAAGTTGCACAACCACAACTGGCTACCCCAGGCATCAGCCCACAAACGTTAAATGTAGTCATGGGAAAAGTTCCCGTCAGGCGGGAGGAGCTTGAAGGAGTATTTCCCCATATGGGCCTGCAGGTAAAACACAGAATATTAACTATTTGCTTGCTGATGGGATGGCTCCCCCTGTGGAAGACTGCACCACCTGGGGTACAGTCTTTGCTGCAGTATATACCAGAACATATGGCACCCCTTCCTTGGCTGTTTTGCCAGAAGTGCTGAAACAGGTTCAGAATGAGTACGGGGCAGCACCCCCACAGTAGCCACTATTATGTTGAGTAATATAAAGGGGGAAGCAGCAGCGTTGGCTATACGTCAACACCTAAGGGGTTTGATTTCTGAACAGCATGAGCATGAATTACCTAAAATTATCGAAGAAAGGTATGCTTTTCTTGGTACAGATAATTTGGGAGCCAGACCTGGTAAACCACAACTAAAGAGTAATTTTGAAAAGGATAACTCTAAGCAAGCACCTGGCTCTTCAACAAAGAGGAAGTGGGATAATAAACAAAAAATAATAAAGGCAAGACAAAATCACGAGGTGGATCTCCTCAACAGGAAGCCACTGAAAAACGATATAATCTCCGTAACCGTGATAATATTAGACCTCCTGACAAATATCAAGATACTGATACACATTTGTCTCGTTCCTTTCAGGAGTTATACAATAAACGTTCGGAGAGAGGTGGATGGTCAGAGCACAGATCGAAGGAGCGTGTGAAACCAAAGATGGACTCACAACGCTCACCTGACTACATAATAAAACAGGAAGATAAACAGAAAACTTCCAAACCTAAATTCAGAAAGAAGAAGGTAGTCGGACTAAAGGTCAGGCATGCCCCAGATATTGAGGACTCTGCTTCAGAGCAGGGAGTGAGCAGTGACAATGCTATGCAGCATGGCTGAAGTCACGATAGTTCGCCGGAACCTGATGGATTGTCTGGTGAAAGTAGTGCTAAGTGAGCATATCACGGGGAAACACCTGATACTAGGATAAGTGTTCCCGATCGTTTATACGAAATAGAACTCCAATTGGAGGGGACATACCCAGATAAATCAATGCTCTCTTTCAGGAGGACTTAACTTATGGCTATGATATTCTTTTGGCTGAAAAAGATTGGCCATCTGATTTCATGATGGAGTGCCCACACGTGGAAACTGTAATTTCACCTGCTTTCTCTGACCTCGTTCCAGAATCAGTAAAACCTTCACACGCCAAGATGTGGGCGCTAGCACTATCTCCTGCGTTATACCCCAGCCATGTGGGTTGGGATGACGGTTCTCTTCATCATGAGATCCTCATTGAGGGCGATCCCACAACCTCAACAACAATACCCATTTAAACATGAAGCTAAATAACAAGTTAGGGAAATCCTAGAACAACTTGAATACCAGGGTGTAATAGAAAGTTGCACCTTTTGGACTATAAAACCAACTGGTTTTCAGTTATGTGCTGCCTGTTGGAGGCAAATGTCTGTGACAGACCCCATTTGGTGGGCCTTTGGTACTTGGAGCTGGACCACGACTCCGAGTGCAAGACTATGCACCTGAAAGTCATCCACAAGTGAGTCATGAAGCTCTGAGCTGCTCGACATGCGACTTTGCACCGCTCCGGTCGCGAAGGAGGTTCTGGGACTGCTCGCGGAGTCACTCGCACTGGTCAGCGCCGTGATTCAGGTCGAAAAGTGTTACAGCAAACAAATGATGGACGGAATGCTGACAATGCAAACATTCTCCCCCAGTCAAAAGATCTGGGTTAAATCCATCGTTCTTTTGCCCACTACGCCACCCCAGTTTGGACCCAGCCATATGCAAATCAGTCTTGACCCTGTGCCCCATGGGAACAGTCCAGACCGAACTGCCAGGCCAGGTCCTCCCTGGACCAGAAACAAGCATCCTGGGACCAGTTTCAGGGTATGTCACCCTTCTTCAGCCAGGCTAGCTTGAATCCAGTGGCACAGTGAGCAAGGGACCCACGTCTGGGCATACCCATCCCACTTAGGGCGAAAATTGTTACAGCAAACAAATGATGGACGGAATGCTGACAATGCAAACATTCTCCCCCAGTCAAAAGATCTGGGTTAAATCCATCGTTCTTTTGCCCACTACGCCACCCCAGTTTGGACCCAGCCATATGCAAATCAGTCTTGACCCTGTGCCCCATGGGAACAGTCCAGACCGAACTGCCAGGCCAGGTCCTCCCTGGACCGGAAACAAGCATCCTGGGACCGGTTTCAGGGTATGTCACCCTTCTTCAGCCAGGCTAGCTTGAATCCAGTGGCACAGTGAGCAAGGGACCCATGTCTGGGCACACCCATCCCACTTAGGGCGAAAAGTGTTACAGCAAAAAAATGATGGACGGAATGCTGACAATGCAAACATTCTCCCCCAGTCAAAAGATCTGGGTTAAATCCATCGTTCTTTTGCCCACTACGCCACCCCAGTTTGGACCCAGCCATATGCAAATCAGTCTTGACCATGTGCCCCATGGGAACCGTCCAGACCGAACTGCCAGGCCAGGTCCTCCCTGGACCGGAAACAAGCATCCTGGGACCGGTTTCAGGGTATGTCACCCTTCTTCAGCCAGGCTAGCTTGAATCCAGTGGCACAGTGAGCAAGGGACCCACGTCTGGGCATACCCATCCCACTTAGGGCGAAAAGTGTTACAGCAAACAAATGATGGACGGAATGCTGACAATGCAAACATTCTCCCCCAGTCAAAAGATCTGGGTTAAAACCATCGTTCTTTTGCCCACTCTTCTTCAGGTAAGTCACACAAGAAGACGTCCATGAAGTCGAAGCATTCTTCGACTTCTCTATGTCTGTTGAAATCATTTGACGAGGTTCAGGAATGACGCCACAATTCTAGACCCCGCTCCCACGTCATCCCCGTTGAGCCTGGGTCTGCTCTGCGCTTCTCTGAATTTCTCAGAGCCAAAGCCACCACGGCCCACCTATGCAAATTCTGTGAGGCCATACACCTCATTTTTGAGTGGCCGGAATCTCCCTCTTGAGTGCCTTCGGGCCCCATGGGTTCGGGAGGGACACCGGCTGGATTTCCACTGGCTGGTTCACCATCGACAACAGTCAGGCCCTCACGATCTGTTAGTGGATCTGGATCGGCCCCAGCCGCGACTTTGCAAACTCTTCTGGGGCTGTTCCAGTAACGCTGTTCCCGGCGCCACTGAGGCCCATCAGCAGCACCGACCCCATTATGATTCCTTACTCCGATGTGGAGCCGGACTGGTGTTGCATGATGCTGGCACTCGTGTGGTCTGAATTGGAGGCAGAGCCTTCTTTTCCTGAAAGGCCCTGTGAGGTGCATGAATGAAGGGGAACTGAAGATCCCTACAGCTATTCCGATCCCCTAGAAGAGTTCATGGCTGAAGATGACTGGTATGAGGAACTGGCAGATGCCAGTGGTCTGGATACCTCAGTAGACACAGGTCTCCTCTCTCCTCCTACAGTGGCTATGGAGGAAGTGGGCTCCTTTGCGATGGTGGTCCGAAGAGTGGCTAAGGTCTTGAACCTGATGTTGCCCATGGTGGAAGTCAGAACTAGCGTTTTGACAGAGGTTCTTCAACCCAGGTTATACTCCTCAGATTCCCTATTCCCTTTAGTGAAGCCCTAACTGATGTCCTGCTCTGGGCCTGGTCAAGCCTTCTATGGGCACTCCTGTGCGCAGGACCACCACCTGCTTCCATCGCTCACTCCTGGGGATCCAACCTTCTTTACCCTGCACCCTACCCCTGAGAGCCTGGTGGTCCACACCTCTACATCCTGATTCAACCCAGCTGCATTCCCTACCACACCACCGGATAGGGAATCCAAGAGGCTGAATACATTTGGGAAGATATTTTTTTCTTCCACCTGCCTTGAAATGCGATCTGGGAACACTGCATGCTTATTGGGCCGATATTACCATACTGTATGGGGTTCGGTTGTACAAGTGCTGCCTATGATCTCGAAGGTGGCCCGAGCCCTACCCTCCCAAGTTATTGGTGATGGTAGAGACGCACCAAAGTTCACTATTTGCTGCGGATTGGATACCACCGACTCACTGGGCAGAGCCATTGCTTCTACTGTGGCATTTAGACATCACGCCTAGCTGAGAACAACTGGCTTCGATGGGGATGTCCCTTATGGACATGCCCTTTGACGGCACTCGCCTTTTTGGTGGCAAGGCAGATTTGGCACTTGCGTTTTTAAGGATGGCAGGGCCAACGCTAGGTCATTGGGGCTCACTATGGCCCCATGACAACCACAGTTGCGTTCCACAGCTATGGTAGGAGCTATCAGTCACGTCTTTTCATCCCTAGCCATCATGGTCAACAGGCACCTCAGTCATTTTGTGTCTGCGAACGCGACTCACACAAGCCTTGTAGGAAGCAAGGCCAGAGGTCTGCCTAATCCACTCAACCTTGGCAGCCACAGCCTCAAAGCCTCGTTAATATGCCCTCACAACATCATGGGCAACCTGTTGGCGGCAGGGTACGGCACCACCTTCCCCAACGGTGGACGATAACTTCGGACAGATGGTGCTTCAGATTATCCAGCTGGGTTTTATCCTACCTTTCCAACAAACCCCACCAACTTTGCCACCATCCTCGGATTGACCACCTTTCACTCTTGGGACAGGAAGTCCAGGTTCTTCTGGTCAAAGGAGCCATCGAAAGGGTGCCTCCATCAGAAGTAGGTCATGGTTGCTATTCCTGCTATTTTCTGGTGCCGAAAAAGAATGGAGGCCTCCATCCTATTCTAGACTTGTGCCCTCTCAAATGCTTACTGAAAAAGGAAAAGTTCAAAATGCTCACTCTGGCTTAGGGTCTGTCTACCCTGGATCCCGGAGACTGGATGGTAGCGCTGGACTTGCAGGACACATACTTCCCTATTCCCATCCTGCCAGCCCAGAGACATCACCTGCGGTTCATGGTAGGTCGGGAGCGTTTCCAATTTGCGTTGCTCCCCTTTGGTCTTACCAGCACCCCTTGGGTGTTCACAAAGGTGATGGTGGGGGTCACAGCCATCTGCGGAGGATGGGGATTCCAGTCTTCCCCTATCTCAACAACTGGTTGTTGAAGGTGGCCTCACCCCAGGCAGTCAACATCAGGGGAATCGGGGGGGGGGCGTGGCCAAGATGGCAGCCGCAGCGGACGATTCTTAAAGAGGTCCGTGGCAGGCCCCCCTAATATCCCGCTGCTATCCTGCCATCGGAACCCAGGGTGCCCTTACCCAGAATTATATACACCTGGGGATCGACCTGGAGCAAGCCGACCCCCTGGCGGTCATCTGTTGGGGCCCGTGGCGGTGGACGCCGGTGTCGGGGCCTGCGGCGCTGGCTGCCTACGACTGGAGCCCTGGCTGACTGCGGCGGCGGAGCTCCCTGAAAGTCGAGGGATGCCGCGGTGGCCTGTGGCGCTGCCCAGGGGCAAGCGAGCAGCCTGCAGCGACTGCTCAGTTGCGGCGCTGGACTGGGCACCCGGCCAGTGCCTGGAGGACCTATGTGCTGTGGGCCACGCGGTGGGCTGGCGCTGTCGGCGCTGGGGCCTGCCACCGTGGGCCCAGTGTGGGGCCGCTGAGGTCCATTGATGGAGCTTCAGGGCAGCGATGGCTGAGGCGGGGCCCTGAGGGACCAGGGACAACTGACTGGGCCCTCTGGAAGTTGCTGCGGCGGCAAGCAGGCTGCAGATCGAGGAGCCCAGGAGAGGGCGGTGTCACGACGTCGTGGCGGACAGACGGCCTGGCCTGAGGAGTGAGGGCCCGGAGGTGAGGTGGCGGCCTGACCGGCCGGAGGCGATCCGGAAGGGGACGGGGGCCCTGCTGCTTCTACCCCTGGAGACTTTACCTAATCTTTTCTGGGGGTTGCTGGCGGCGGCGCGCCCTGGGCCCGTGGCCCCCCGGCTGTGACATCTGGGGCCCTGCGGACAGTGGTCCGGGGTGAGGGCCCTGTGGGGGCCGGCCCTGTCAACAGCCGCACGGCGGGGGAACACGAAGGCACCGGGGGCCCATTTGTTGTATTACCTGAAGCTTCTCACGGGTGACGAATAAAGGGAGTGGAGCGTTTGTTGGCCCAGTCATACCTGAGTGCCACCCTCCGGACTGCACACAGAGACCACAGGTTTTCTTCCCCTCTTTGGCCCCGCCGGCTGCCCCAGGGGGCTGCGGGTCACTTCCGGGGCCTGTGTTGCCGCGACCGCCAGGTGGACATGTTGGGGCAGGCTGGGTCAGAGCCCTGCGGCCCTTTGAGTCTCTCTGCACCTTTTCGTCAGGGGGGAAAATGCGGGGCTGACCAGATTCTTCCCAACAGGAGCTGACTGAGGCAGACTCAGGGAGTTGGAGTTCAGAGAAGAGCTTGCCTCGAGTGGACCTGGGCCCACATCTCAGCAACAGAGGACCGCTGGCATGGGGAAAGACAGCCCCAAAGAGGGGTCCAACAAACTAAAATGGACCAATTCACGGCCCAGAACACTGAGGCGCGTTCGGAGCGTTGGCCCTCCGTGCCTGTCACTATGGGGCCCACGGGTGAGCCCTCAGGTACCCAGATTCTCGCCGCTTTAGAGGCCTCCAGCCAGCTGGTCCAGGCAAAGATAGACGCAGTTTCGTTGGACGTGGGCCTGTTGCGGGTCGACCTACGGGCGGTTGCGGAGCGATCCCTAGCCACGGACCAAAAGGTGACAACACTGGAGACGGAGGTCTCCTCCCTGAAGGCTGCCTTAACGGAATTAACTGTGAAAACGACCATGCTGGAGCGCAGAGCCGAGGATGCGGAGGGACGCTCCCGCTGATGTAACCTCTGCTTTGTGGGCTTCTCGGAGGGTGTGGAGGGCTCCGAGCCCGAACTGTTCCTGGAAAAATGGATCAGGACGACTCTCCCTTCGATGCCCCTCTCCTCCTGTATTGTGATAGAGCGGGCACACCGGGCGCTGGGACCACCCCACCACACCCGGTGGGGGCCACACCTCGCACCCTCATTGCTAAGATCCTCAATTACAGAGGCCGCGATCACATCCTTCAGGAGGCCTGACGTAGCGGCGATCCAGTCTTCGAGAATCACACCATCCGTATCTTCCCCGATTACACACGTATGGTTCAGCAGCTCAGAAAGCCTTTCGGCAGCATGAAGCAGAAGCTCAGGGCAATGAACTTAAAATACATGCTGCTATACCCCGCCAAACTCCGAGTAATCCACCAGGACAAAGCTCACTACTTCACTACCCCTGAAGCAGCCTGGGACTGGTTGGAGGTGGGAGGAGATGAACGGATATCGGCCCCTAGGGGCTCTGGTAGGCTACCCACAGAACTTTGGTCGCTGCGCAAGTCACAGAAGCGTGGCCGCCGAAATAAACAAACCTCTTGGTCCACCCAAAGAGTAGTGGTGCAGCAAGTTGGCTCCTTGGATCTTGAGCATAACAGTTCAGACGGCGACAGAGGCAAGGCGGCCCGAGTGAGTCAGGCACATCTGCTGGCGGAGCGCGAGGAGGCCAGAGCACTGGTGGATGTGGTCACTGCTGCTAGTTCTGAAGCCAGTACTGGGGACATAGTAGAGGATACCCCCCAAACCACCAATACTTGAACGTGCTGCATGGATCGGATGCCACTTGAATACCGGCTGAGGTCACATGGCACCCCGGGGAGGTCGGCTGACTGTGGCAATCCTGAGGAACTGTAAACAAGTTGACTCCCCTTAAGAATTTCACCAGATGCCCGCCGAGAACACTTACTGCGGACCTGAACTGTTTCTTGGCACCCCGGCAGATCGGCTCGAGTGCTGGGATTGGCAGGCCGCCCCCACCTCTTTCCCCTCGCTTCTCTTTATTCCTCTATGCCTATGCCCCCCTCTGTACAGCTCTATACCACAGACTCCCAGCCCAACCCCTCTCCCCACTACCGCTCTGACTCCTTTACCTCCCTCTTCTCTTTCACCCCACTTTCTCTGCATGCTTTCTCACCCCCTCTCTCTCCCTCCCCTACTTTCCCTTTCCTCCTCGAAGTTCTAAGCTCTGTCTGGATACTGTGCTTCTTCCTTCCCCTTCTCCCTATTCTAGTTAGTCGAGAACTGTAGAACGTGTGTTTTGTGGACGTGAGTGATTGAGTAAATGTAGTAGCGATGGTGGCACTAGAACACCGGCTACTCACCTCGGTGGGCGGACAGGACTTCCCCTGCAGCCTCGCGCAGGAATAGGTATAGCGCGAGTGTGGTGTGATTGATTGCTGACCACAGTCAGCGCAATTTCTTAGAGTTAATTTGTATATTGCTCATTTGGCAGGCTATATTCCAGATATTTAGTTTTGAGGGGGTGATAGTTCAGTTATTTGTTTTTAATGCGACGACAGCTCTGGCGGAGATTCCGTGACAGTCCCAGTTTAACCACGTAGTCTAGAGATGGATGGTTTTAATATCGTCACTTGGAACACATTTGTCAAAGATATATGATACAAACATATCTCTGTAGGCAGTGGACTCACATAGCCATGTTGCAGGAAACACATTTAACCGATAATGAGGCCCAAAACCTACGCAGGAAGTGGAGAGGCCAGATGTACTATGCAGCATACTCTAACTATGCCCGGGGGTGGCAATCTGGATAGCCCTGCAAACTCCATTTCGGGTTCTGAGCTATACTGCAGACATAGAGGGGAGGTACATACTGGTTCACTGAGTGCTAGACGGCGCAGAAGTTTGCCTTCAGAATATCTATGCTCCAAACATAGACAACGGCGCTTTTTACCTAGGCCTAGAAGAATTAGTGGTGTCCCACGCAGGCATACCTCTCTTGTGGGCCGGCGATTTTAATTGTGTGCTAGATGGATCAATAGATAGACAACCCCCGAAACCGCAAACAAAACCCAACATGGCTGAAGCCCTCCGGGTGGTGATGCAGCATCTGGGATGCGTGGACTGGTGGAGGACGGTACCCCCGACGAAGCATGAATAAACATTTTTTGCTCCTACCCATACGGTCTACAGCCACCTCGATCGCTTTTTGCTTTCCGGGGAGGCAGCCGAACATGCTCAAAGCATGCGTATACTCGGGAGATTCCTATCAGATCATGCCCCAGTGATACTCCAATGGGGCGCTAGGAGCGGTAGGCCCACAGTCCCGCTATGGCGACTCCAGCCCAGAGCACTGAAAGACAAGATATTTCAAACAAAACTCGGTATTTCAATTACTAATTTCTTCAACAGTAACTGGCTGTCTACAAACGCCAGGGGTACGGAGTGGGACACAATAAAAGTGGTGCTGCGGGGAGAATGTTTGTCTAGGGTGGGCGGGATGAAAAAGCGAATGGAGAGGGACCTTGTGGCTGCTGAGAATGACTTGAACACTCTACAGAGCGCGAGCCCTGATTCAGGAACTGCAGATGAGGAACGGCTGAGAGCTCACCATCGAGTAGGAGAAATATGGGACAGGCTGGATTGCCTGGTAAGGCAAGAATACCAACAGCTCCTACATAGAGAAGGTGATAAAAGCGGTAAGCTGTTAGCGTGGCTTCTCAAGAGAGAGCGCCCACCCCTACCATACTATCAGTTAGCCAGTTGGACGGGTCCCTTACACACACACAGTCTACCATAAACTTGCGGTTACACGCACACCTGGCGGACGTATTCGGCAGGGGCCAGGCGACCGAAGGGGCGGTCATAGCGCGGTTCCTCGACGGAATACCCCTGCCGCGACTCACTGACGAGCAGGGCAAGACGCTGGGGGTGGAGATCAGCTTTGAAGACCTCCAAGAGGCAGTGTGAGACATGGCAGGCGGTAGGGCCCCTGGGCCTGATGGCCTCCCAGTAGAATACTACCGGGTGTTTGCAGAACAGCTGCTCCCAAGGCTGTTGGAGACCCTGCGCGAGGCAAAGCAGACGGGGATACTCCCGAAGTCCATGAGAGAAGCCCAAATAGTAATGCTGCTCAAGCCGGGCAAGGACCCTACTTCGCCGAGCTCTTATCGCCCCCTTTCCATGCTGGGAGTGGACACCAAAATCCTGGCTAAAGTTCTGGCATCAAGGCTGAACAGAGTAGTAACTCAACTAGTGCATGATGACCAACGCGGATTCATGCCAGGTCGGGGCACACACATGAATCTGCGTAGACTCACGCACGTACTACACTCCGTTGCAGGCTTGGAGATACCGGCCGCGGTGATCTCCTTAGACATAGAAAAAGACTTTAACACCTTGCAATGGGAATACTTATGGGAAGTTGTTAGAAATGGGATTTCTGGTTGGCTAGGGCATGCGCCTAAGCCAGGCAGAAACCACCACTCTAGTCAGGGCAAGTGAGTCACACACTGAGGATAACCCCTGCTCTCCCCCTTGGTAGCTTGGCAGAGCAGTCAGGCTTATCCCAGAGGCAATGTGTAAAGCGTTTGCGCACCACACACTCACACATGCACCAATGCCCCACTAGACACACCACAAAGGACTCTCCACACTTAGGTATATGAAAAATATAATTTCTTAATATTATTTTAAAAGAATGCAGTAATTCCATAAATTACATTAGCCAGGACATGTTCCTTATACTGAAGGCCAGAGAGGTAACATCTTTCATGGTTCCCCTAAGTAAGGGCAAGCTCTGGGTGTTAGGTAGCCAGAATGCAATTTTTGTCTTGAATCCCACGGGATGCAAATGCCCTGGTATCCTCCAAAAAGATTTTAACTGCCACCGAGTAGCTAGTTCGTGTCCCAACAAAGTTTCAGGCTCCAGTAATCAGTCACAAAGGAATTATGCCCCATATGATGTCCACTTCCAATAATTACTAACGTGAGGAAAACATGCCCTCGTAAAAACCACAACTAAGAGAACATGCCCCCATCAAGTGTCACAGGTGCCCCCGATACCACTGTTCGCTTTTGTGAATGCACGGGTCTTTTGTATTACCAGGAGGGTGCCCCAGTTGTCGTAGTCACAAAAGAAAAAAAAAGCAGTCCCCCTTAGGCCCGCTACCCGCTCGCTGGAAATATAGTGTGCTGCGGCTCAGACCTCAGGACTGAGCGTTACCTTATTGCTCCTCTGTCCCTCGCGCGCCTCCGGACTTCTCTGCAGTGCAAGGGGGCCCCGGCTGGGGCGAACGCCACCACCACCTGCGGGGGCCGCTCCAGCCCTCAGCGCCACCTCCTCTCACGACTGCCCGTGCCTCGGACGGCACTCCGGCAGCGGCAAGAGCTCGTCATGGCCCAGGGCCGAAAAGGGAAGCCCAGGCTCGAGGCTCCTTCAGGCTCCGGGCTGGGCGGGTAAATCCTCGATGACGCTGCACGGGGGAGCGGGGCAGCTCCTTCCTGAATGGAGCGCGTCCTCACTACCCGGCGGCTGGAGTTGACGTCCGGCTGGGCGGGGCTAAGTCGTCAACGGCTTCTCCTAGCAGAGCGATCCCTGTTGCTAGGCAACGTCTCGCAGCCAGCTATGCGGCAGTGCTGCCCTTTTCTTAAATGATGAACCTTGGCCCCGGACTCGGGCCAGGGGCGGTGATCGGCAAAGGGTTTTTCGGCAGTCTCCTCTTCCGGGGGGAGCGCGTCGCGGCTCCCAGGAATGCACAGGGAAAGCGAGGCCTGAGGCAAACGGTTGATAAGCAGACCCTCAGCGTCCTCCTCCCTTAACACTGCAGACTCCATGAAGACTGCAGTGCACGAAGAGCTGTGTGAGGGAACACACACACAGCGCAGTTGAAAGAGAAGAAAAAGACTTGGAAACTTTGATGTCCCTGAGTTTCCTACAACAGGAGGCCAGCACACACTGGCCCTTGGAGACTCCTCTCAAGCAGGGGGTGGACACAGCACACAGCAAAGTCCTTTTCCTTTCCTTGGCAGAATCGGCTACTGCAGGACAACCCCAGACAGCACACAGCAAAGGGGCAGCGCTTCGCCTCCAGTCTCTTCAGCTCTTCTCCTTGGCAAAGGCCCCTCTTGATTCATGAAGTAGTCTAATTTACTGGGGGTTTAGGGCACATACTTGTACCCCAAAATGTCTTTGATGTCTTTGAAGTAAGGGTCTCTGAACCCGGTCCAAACCAGTTCTGTATTCACTAGGTGTAGCATGTCCACAGGGGGTGGAGACAGCATTGTGCAAGGGAGCCAGGCTCCATTCAGGTGTAAGGTAAATCTCCTCCCACCACTCTACATGCAGCCAGGGTCTATTCAGCTCAGGGCTAGGTCATCCAGGAAGGGCCAGGCACACCTCAACCTCCCCCCAGGGGCTGTCTACAGGGAATGCACATCCTCTGTCTCTCTCACACTGAAACCAGACAGTCAATCCACAAACAGGCAGAGGCACAGAGGATAGTTGGACAAGAAAATAGCCACTTTCTAAAAGTGCTATTTTCAAACACACAATTTAAAAACCATCTTTACTAAAAGATGTGTTATTAAATTCTGAGTTCAGGCATACCAAACTCCACTTTTCTATTTTGTCCCTATGGGAATATATGTTTGTAAAATGTTACAAAGCATTCCCCATTCTGTCCTATGGGCAAGATAGCCTTTCCATAGTGAAAAACGAAATTGGCAGTATTTCACTATCAGGACATGCTACACACACCAGTACATGTCCTACCTTCCACATACACTGCAACCCGCCCAGGGGGGTACCTTGAGCCTACCATAGGGGTGTCCTATCTTTACTGAAAGGGAAGGTTAGGGCCTGGCAAGTGTGTGCACTTGCCAAGTTGACATGGCAGTTAACAAACTGCGCACAGGCACCGCTGTGGCAGGCCTGAGACATCTTTTCAAGGCTTCTCAGGTGGGTGGCACAATCAGTGCTACAGGCCCACTAGTAGCATTTGATTCACCAGCCCTGGCACACACAGTGCACTTTACTAGGGACTTATTGGTAAAACAAACATGCCAATCAGGGAGAACCAATCGCCATACCAATTTATACAGGGAACACTTGCACTTTGGCACTGATCAGCAGTGGCAATGTGCCCAAAGCATCTAAGCCAGCAAAAACGACATCCAGCACAGCATCAAAAATACAGGGGGTAGAGGCAAAAAGTCAGGGGAAACCACGCCAAGGATGCCAGGTCTAACAGAAGTATTACTTAGAAGGTGACTGGGCCCGGATTTTGTGGCATGGGTGCGCCTCATGTACCAGCGCCCCATGGCCAGAGTGCGCAGTGGTGGGCTGGTTTCTACCCTAATCACCATTGAACGGGGCACAAGGCAGGGTTGCCCCCTGTCCCCACTCCTATTTGCACTCGCAATGGAGCCTCTCGCAATTCATCTGCGAAGAGACATGGAACGCTGGGGCCTAGTAGTGGGGGGCGAACGCATGTTTTGTCCCTTTATGCGGGCGGCACCACCCCGCTGAAGCCACCCCGGACCTCCTGACTGTGTTGGCTGACTTCGGGAAGGTGTCCGGGTTGATATTTAACCAAAAAAAGTCAGTTGCATTTCCACTGGCATGTCTGGCGGGCCGGGATTCGGTTGAACTCCCACCGCTGGCACTCACTTGGAAAAGTGACCACTTTCGTTATTTAGGGATACAGATGGGCCACTCGACCGAAGCCCAATATGCCTTGAATATGGGGAAAACCCTTGAAGGTTTGAAAGAGTCAATACTTTTCCTAGAACCGGCTACCGTTGTCGGTCATGGGACGGGTGGTGCTGGCAAAGATGGTGCTGCTTCCCCGTTTCCTATATACACTGCAAAACTCATTCTGCCGTATTCCGAGTGACACCTTCACCACTCTGAACAGTCTCCTGGTCTTACTGGTTTGGGCCGGTAAACGCAGCAGAGTTAAACACGATCTCCTAAAGCTGGATATGGAGCAGGGTGGCCTGGGGCTCCCGGATTTGCGCCTCTATTATATCGCGGGTCTTCTCCAGTATGCAGCATAGTGGTGCGCGGACGGCCCGAACATGGAAAAAAGGCTACTCGCTGGCTGGTGCCCAGAAACGGACCTCCCCAGGAACCTCATGATGGGTTCGAGGACCCCCCAAGACTACCCACTTGCGATCAACCGGTTGCCTGGGCCTGGGAGCGAGCGGTCACCCTCGTGCTGCGGAGGGCCTCTTATGCCTGCACTCTCCCCCTGAAGTGGCTTCCCAGTTTCCGCCATATACAATCGGTAATGGACGTGGCCAGTTGATATGAAGGTGGCTGCACTTCGGTGGGGGACCTTTAACTCAACGACCTTCCTATTCTTTGAGGCTGCAAAAAAACACTATAGGATTCCAGAAGGCCACTTCCTCCAGTATGCAAAGATAACTCGTACGATCCGCAAAATCTGGACTACATTCCCGAGTGAACCAGAGGAATCGAGCACTGTGTGCACAATCCTAGATCCAGGCTCCTTTCTGGGATTAATATCTCGGTTATACAGGGCCCTGAAAACAGATTGTAGACTTGATTTAACAGAGACTCAGGACAGGTGGGAGGAGGACCTACCTGTGCCATTAACAGAGGGGGAATGGAAACACTCATTCGCACAGGTCCAAGACATCTCGAGCAATGCCCAATTTAAGCTTACACAGTTCAATTACCTCCACCGCACCTACCTGACTCCTCGGCGCTTATCTAAGTTTGGCCCTTCGCATTCACCAAAATGCCTGAGATGCATGAGAGCGGTTAATGTGTTCTGCGTACAGCTTTGTTTAGAGCGCTTGGGGGGCTCAGAGGTACTAATTTTAAAACTAATTTTAAAAACTGTGTTTTAAATTGTTTGGGTGCTTATTTTAAACTTACCTGATAGTTCTCGCTAACTGCGGTGCCCGCCTGTCAGAGCGGACCCGCTTGGAAGTTAGCGTTCTAGTTTCCTGCCAGGTCCACTCCCACCACTGCCTACAAAACACCGGATGCCGCGTCCGCGCAGCGGGCGCGCCGATGGCGCGCTGAAGGCGCGCCAAAGGCAAGCCCGTCGGCGCCCGGAGCGCGACCAGCGCCAAAACCCCTGCCCGTTTCCCGAGGTATGTTTACTCGAGAAATGAACTCATCAGTTTTAATCCTGGTGAGTGTCCGCATTCTAAATTACAGTCGGATAACACATATAATTATCCTAGGCGCTGTAATATATGTGGCTTAACGATCTTTAATCCAGGTATGAACAACACGTATAGGATCAGTGAAGGTAGTCCGCCTTCTAAAAAGAAGTACAATAAAGCTACACAGGACAGTTGGATCTCCCAACCCAATGACCTATACTTCCGATAAGATCTCTAATTCTATCAGATGCTTCTTAATTAATGCCAGGTCAATGAGCAAACACAAACATGACTTAGAGTGCTTGATCCAAACAGAAAACCCAGACCTGGTTTTTCTTACGGAAACCTGGGCCAAAACAACAAGTAACCCCGACTGGAATACTGTAGTACCGGTAGGCTACTTTGTTGCGAACATTGATAGGGTAGGGGCCAGGGGGGGTGGGATCGTGCTAATATACCGATCCTGCTACACGGTGAGAATTGTGCCTGAACCATCACTGGATGCCGAGGCAATGTTCTTCAGTGTCAAAAATAATAACCGAGAACTCTTTCCGGGGCTACTGACCTATAGACCACCAGGGCCAAGATCTTCTTTTATCACCTCTCTTCAGACTTATTTAGAATCTTAAACTCTGATTCTTTTACGGTGTTAGGTGATTTTAACTTTCACCTGGAAGTGGTTAACAACTCTGACACAATAGGCCTGATTGATAATCTAGCTAGTTTCGGCCTGACTCAGATTGTTCGCGAACCAACACATCTAGCAGGCCACACGCTGGATGGCATTTTCACAAACTATGATTTTATCGAAGTGAAGAGTATACGGCCCCTACTTTGGTCAGACCATCATGCAGTTCACTTCACAGTGAATATCGTAGATCCCAACCACGGTCGAAGGAACAGACCCCCCCTGATCAAATCTCGACCAAGCAGACTAGGCGTAGGCTAGTATCATCTCCCTGGTATTCAATTGAGCTTAAACAATATAAAATCAAATGCAGACATAAGGAACGCATTTGGAGAACCAACTACAGTTCTATACATAAAAAAAATTATTGCTTAGCCTTAGAAGACTACAAGCTGGCCATAAAACAGGCGAAGACAACTTATTTTACATCTAAAATTCAGGAGGCCACCAGCTCCTCTAAGGAACTATTTAAAACAGTAACTGCGTTGTCGAGCTGTCTGCGAGATACTATTTTCATTCCTGACCAAGATTTTGTGGACAAATTGGCTCTCTTTTTCCAGAACAAAGTCCAGACTGTCTATAATGAACTCCTGAATACATCAGAAGCGAGTGGGAGGAACCATCTAGGGGGTCAGGATGAGGAGACAGTTTATTGCAGCCTAACTCAGTTCTCCGCCTTAAGCGTAGACAAAGTGGTAGACCTACTGCTGTAAACTAAATCAGGGTCCCCACTTGATCCTTGTCCCCCACACATCTTACATCTGGCGCCGGAGGTGGTCGGTACATCCTTGACCCCACTATTAAATCTAGTTACAAGCTCAGGGGTCTTCCCTTCGTGTTGGAAGATGGCTTGTATTCAACCTATTTTAAAAAAACCTACGCTTGATCCACTGGAGGCCAAAAGCTATCGCCCGATCTCCTGTCTACCTTTACCCTCCAAAGTTTTGGAGAAAGCTATAAACTCCGAGTTGATGGCTTATCTAGATCTATATAACATCCTTGACTCCACTCAGCATGGGTTTAGAACTAGGCACTCCACAGAGTCAGCCCTGATCATGGCGACAGAGGAGATCCATAAGGTGATGGACGACGGTGGTAGGGCCGCCCTGATACTGCTTGACCTTACGGCAGCCTTCGATACCGTAAATCATGCAGTATTAGTACGAAGGCTGCGTGCCGTCGGTATCAGTGGTAAAGCTCTGGCCCTTCTAACATCATTCCTGTCCTCCAGGGATCAAATAATACATTGGGAGGGTCTTCGGTCGGAACTGTTTACTCTCCCAGGTGGAGTCCCTCAGGGCTCAGCCCTGTCCCCGACCATGTTCAACATATACGTGGCCCCTTTAGCCAGACTGATAAAAAGCCACGGTCTGTTGCTCGTATCCTACGCTGATGACACGCAGCTAGTGGTGTCAGTCACGCAAAACGGGGACATGACAGCCGAACGGTTTCGCAATTGTATTACATCACTGATGAATACAAACTTCTTAAAACTCAACACTGAAAAAACGGAGATTATAGAATTTGGTCAGAAACCATCGATTTGGAGCCAATCATGGTGGCCCATCGAAGCCAGAACTTGTCCGACTCCGGTGCCCAACGCTCGGAACCTTGGTTTTCTGATCGACAAAGATTTAACACTTGCCTCTCAGATAAACCAAGTGGCTTCAGCCTGCTTTTTCACGTTGAGGGTTCTACGGAAGATTCTTCCTTTTATTCCTTTCTCCCTGAGGAAAACGGTGGTAGGAGCTTTAGTGCTATCTAGAATAGACTATTGCAACGCCCTCTACCTTGGCGCCGGAGCACGGCAGCTCACTAAACTCCAATCATTGCAAAACGCAGCAGCACGAGTACTGCTTAGGTTACCGAAACACCACCCCACCTCTGCCAGTATAAAGCAACTTCACTGGCTTCCAGTGAGACGGCGGGTGCAGTTTAAAGCCCTCTGCCTAGTTCATAAAGCCCTCTATGGAGGAGGGGCAATGGACTTACAATCTCTATTCCCTCGGTATGTTCCATCGCGTTGTCTAAGATCCACTGACACTGGACTGGTACATCTTCCGAGAACAAAAAGAGTAAGATGGGGAGGAAAACGTTTTTCATTCCAAGCAGCTAAATTATGGAATTCCCTCCCTGTCCAACTTCGACTTCAGTCCTGCCGTACGCTTTTTAGGAAAAACATTAAAACCTGGCTCTTCATGCAACTCTAATTTTCTTTGCCTGTTCCGCCTTTCACATTCCCCCAGCGCCAAGACGCCTCGGCAATAGTGTTGAAAACATCAGCATCTTACGTGTGTAATTATAAGAACTTGAAATAAATATATGATTGAAATTAATTGGAACAGTTGGAACGATTCATTCTTGAAATCGGAGAAACAGAAGATATATTTGTGTTAAAATTTCGCCACACGCTGTGCACTGGACCTAGGAGTGTAACTTCGCTCCATCAACTTTATCATTCATAAATGTGTGACACCAGGGTGGATCACGCGGTCCATGTTGCACGCTACAAGTTTAAATTCATAAATCGGAGGAACCACGGTCAAGATGAAAAGATTGGTGTGCACTGTATCATTTTGTTACTTAAGTAAATCGTCTGCCCTAACTTCATGTAGCACCCATCGGATTACAAGCCAAACAGATTATATGAAGACTGCACACGTAGGATGGTACATCCCAGTAACGGATTTTTATCAATTTGTGTTGGATTTTCGAGTTCATGGACACTATTAATTTGAGTGATTTTGTGTTTGCAAACGTTGTGTTTCATGCGCAGTATATCTGCAGATGTGGGAATTACAAATGTTAATAGCCAAGCACGAGCGTTATAATTTACATCTTAAGGGAGGGCGGGGTACTCTGATTTGTTCGGGGAGAGCTCTTGAATTTAGCGAGGGTAAGAGCAATTTCTGTAACAGCATGCAACAGTAGGTCCGTGCTTAAACGCAGTCGTCAACAGTGCATTATGGTTAATGGAGTTTTGGAGGACAGATCAGATAACTGTGGGGTTGCGGACATTGGTTAATTGTGAGGGGTGGAGTTTTGTTTTGCTAATTAAAGGAGGGGGAAAGCTAGGTATGAACGGAACGCTTTCTTTTGTGAGCAAAACAAATTGAGGAGTTGATGACACTGGATGAAGTTATGAAGGTATGAAAGCAAGTTCGTGTTGTTTTTTATCATAGAATCGCGCAGTCAACATAAGGCGGCAGCACTGTTATGAGGGTTAACATCACGTTGGGTGTATGTTGCAATGGGAAAGTTAATTCAGGAAGTAAGATGGAGTGAGGTTGAGGCTCTCTCAGGTTAAATCGTTTGAGCGTATAGCTACGCTTGTAGAGGGAATACGCCGTGCGGAGTCAGTTGTAATAGCATGACAAGTTTCCTTGCATAACATTTGTGACTGTTTGTGAAGACATGGGGATCCTGAACTACAAATCTAATGATATTGTTTTTATCCGTAGTAAACCCCTGACGAAGGGCCACTTATGGCTCGAAATGCATTGGGTATAATACCGATCATGACTGAGGATGTTTGGTGGATTCTAGCGTGCCCAGAAAAAGGCCCGGATGGGCATATCTGTCGCATGAGAAACGTTGTTGAAAACATCAGCATCTTACGTGTGTAATTATAAGAACTTGAAATAAATATATGATTGAAATTAATTGGAACAGTTGGAATGATTCATTCTTGAAATCGGAGAAACAGAAGATATATTTGTGTTAAAATTTCGCCACACGCTGTGCACTGGACCTAGGAGTGTAACTTCGCTCCATCAACTTTATCATTCATAAATGTGTGACACCAGGGTGGATCACGCGGTCCATGTTGCACGCTACAAGTTTAAATTCATAAATCGGAGGAACCACGGTCAAGATGAAAAGATTGGTGTGCACTGTATCATTTTGTTACTTAAGGCCTTGCTTTTGCCACAGTTGAAGGGTATCTTTCGGCCATCTCAGCTTTCTTGCCATTGCCGGATCAACTCTCCCTTTTCAAGTGACCCATTGTGACATGAAAGGTTAGTGACCTGGAAGGTTATTACAACACATGTTTCCATCCACACCTTTCATTATGCCCCAATGGGACCTTAACTTAGGTTTCTGATGTGCTCACCGTTTGAGCCTATGCACAGGTGCCCTCTTTGGCTGCTCACCATCAAAACAGTCTTTCTCGTGGCTGATACATCTAACAGGAGTTGTAGGAACTCTCAGTCAACCCTCCGTATACTATCTTCTTTCTAGACACACTGGTCCTCAGATACAATGCCACCTTTCTACCCAAGGTTGTGACACCTTTCCACTTCGGACAGAAAATCATGCTGCCAACTTTTTTTGCTCAACCTCACCATTTCAAATAAGAGGAGAGACTCCACTGCCTGGATCCAAAAAGAGCATTCTTGTTCTACAGTGATCATTCTAAAGACTTCCGGGTAGACGATCAACTCTTTGTGGGTTTTGTTGGAGCGAAGAATGGCAAAGCAGTGCACCAGGAAACCATCTCCAGATGGATTGTACTCTGCATTAAAATCAGCTACACACTGGACAAAAAGCAACCCCCTGAGGGTTTGCAGGCTCATTCCACCAGAGCCAAGGCTGCGACCACTGAGTTAGCCAAACACTTCTGCATAGATAGTCAGGTCTGACGTGTTGGGCATTTCGCCCATTCGGTCCTCCAGGTGTTTTTAGTGTAAATAGTCTGCATACCCACCTCCGGGGAGAGATTACTTTGGTATCTATTCTAAGGTAAGGAATGTGCAGCTAGAAGTCTCTATCAGATAAGCAAGTTATTTACCTTCGGTAACGCCTTATCTGGTAGAGACTCCACCTAGCTTCAGATTCCTTACTGACCCTCTCGTCCTACCTGTTCTGTGAACTGTGACTTCTTCTTCAAGAGGTCCTTGCGGACCTCACTCTGGCACACTGGTTTTATACCTCTGCATGGCTCAGTGCTCCTGACGCAAAAAAATAATCATGACACTGAGGTCAGCACACTTGGGTGGTGCTGTGCACATCACTTCCGGCGCGGATGACACCATGCAGAGCCAAACGACACCACCTACCAGTGCACAAAGGGACTGCTCCCAAACATTACGGATCCAGGCTGACACTTGGGGAATATTCGAAGGTAAGGAATCTGTGTCTAGATAGTCTTTACCAGATAAGGCATTACCGAAGGTAAGTAACTTGTTCTTTATTCTGAAAAACATTAAGATGTGCTGATCGAGGGCCTGCATCAAATGTAATATTAAAAGCTGTATTGGTCATTGTGGAAGTGCTCTTTACCACTTGAGATGACCAAGTACTTTCGCATTTAAATCAAAGACCCATGTAATTGAATTGAGGTGCTATTTCATGTTTGGAATTATTTAATCTGATTGATTTTCCACAGCATATCGTTTTTCCACTATAAGAACTTTATGTCTTATCATTGATTTCAGTTTCGTTAATTTACAGTAACTGGTTAGATAAAAATTATAACATGTATTTCCACTTCATTACTGTTACTGTTATACAACAGCTTATTGGATTTTGTGATTTATTGACAGTGAACAGGCTTTGGGAACATGTAGTCTACAAAAACTCTGTTCACACAATGGAGATGCACTGTTTTCTTTCAACTTAACCAGTCACTGAACAATCATGCAGGTGTGCTACTGACTCATACTTTAGTTTTTGGGGCTAAACATAGGAGTTGGTGGAAAGATTAACCCATATACCACAGCTTTCCAACAATGTTTCACTCTTAATATTTTATGGCATTAAAAAGTCTAATAGACCAGAAGAGGTCTTGTTTAAATAATTGTGGATCACTGTGTAAAGTACTACGCTTTTCGATATCTGCCTAGATTCACAGCAGCAGTACATAGCAGTTGGTGTAAGCTGCACATTATATACAGAGTTGGATCACACTATATAGTGTGTCTCAGGAAAGATTTTAACTCATGAATGTTTAACCCAAAATGCAACTTATTAACCATTCCAAACAGTGTACGTTGTAATCAATTGGCCATTTTCTTTTTTATGAAATGTAATTTAAAAACGTATCTCCAAATTAACTTAATTTAGCATGTTATACAAAAATACGTAACAGTATCCAACATTTATTATATTTCTAGATTACCACCTTGATGTTCTGGTGATGTTTGAATTCCATTTGACTTGAGTTGTCATGTAACCCGAACCCCTTGAGGAAATATTGACTCTTAATACACCGTAATCCATTATGTGTCCCGAGCACAATAGTACACAATTTTAGAACTGATAGCAAGAAAAGTAGTGCTCTTAGGTTTTCAGTGAACATTGTTCACAAATGAGACTTGAGGCTTTAATTTCAAGGAGGTTACTGCTGGTGACTTAAGCAGACCCTCCTGTTAGCAAGAGGTCCATGGCCCTACAATGAGGTACTATGAATGAATAACCAGAAAGTGTAGTGTTAGTTATATCACTTAGATTTTAATGCCTCAGTAGAATAAACTTTCTATTGGGAATTAATTTTTATAGAGTAACTCCCACCTTTCGTGTTTACCCCAAAGTAATGCAATCACAAAATCTGGGCAATTATTTATTTTAAATGTTAACGTTTTGCATTCAAACTTTTGACCGCTTGAGATCCATGCAGGCAGAGTCTGCGCAGATTTCTCAACAGAGGTAAACAACTTGATTAGAATATTTGTCTGTTTTCGAAAATGTAAACTGTAACAGATGGCTTTGTAATGAGCCAGTGAAAGAGAGGGGTCTATCTTCTCCCAAATTGTGCAAGTAGATCAGATCAGTGTTAAATTTGTTATCAGCAGTTCACATTTTCACCGAATAGCAAGTGGTGGTGCAATACCACCATCATTCATAGTGCTGCGTTGTTGTATTAGGTTATGTTATGGTATGTTGCTTAACGTCTACTCTTAGTGGCTCAAGGTGCTAAATTCTAGGAGGCTGAGTTAAGGGCCTCTTTCTCAAAGTCTGCATCTGCTGCCCATAGATCTCTTGCACTAGGAAGCAGATTTGAAGCAGACAGGAGTGGCCCTTGCAGGTAAGAGCGGTTGAACCATGGGGCTGGGGTGGAGGGGGTGAGGGGGACTCGACAGACAACAGGGAAAATGAAATAAAAAAATAATTTTCACTCGTCGTCTGTCGAGTCTCCCCCACCCCGCCCACCTCCCCTCCGCTCTTACCTGCACGGGCTGCTCCTGGAAGCAGATGTTTTTGAGTCACACATATTTAAATGTGGAGGTGGCAACACTTAACTATCATCTTCATTTTCATATACTTTGAAAACCCATTTGGGTCAGTCGACTTTACTAGCATCCTCTGGCACTAGTTCAGTTGTAGGGTTGGTATTTGTATCTGCTTCTTGCTGTGTACTGGTGATAGCGTTCTGTTGCGACCTGGAGCAGCAGTTAACGCTCTACAGCAGACGTATGGTTCATGTTAAGTGTGGACAAATCATATTTTTCACTGTACGAGGACATTTTGAGCTCTTAATTGAATCTCTTTACAGAGTTCATTTTATTATTTGCATCTATCTCAGAAGAGAGTTTATGGCGTAAACATCGGCTTTCTAGAAACTATCATTTTAACATCAGGCTGAATTTTCTAGGCTAAATATGGATTTGGTTCCATGTTCCTTCACGGTTTTCTGGTTGCATGCTGATATTTTTTTATGTGAAA
This sequence comes from Calotriton arnoldi, assembly GCA_963921515.1. Lineage (NCBI taxonomy): Eukaryota > Metazoa > Chordata > Amphibia > Caudata > Salamandridae > Calotriton > Calotriton arnoldi. The sequence continues at coordinate 1,746,908 of CAWUFW010000321.1, read as the reverse complement.
ACAGTTGGAGGACAATAAGTCATGCAGCTGAGCGTTATTATTCTAAAACTAGTAAAAACACATTATTTCATGGCTTATTGACACAACTGAAACCGACAAAGGTTTGTTTCCGATCGCTGTCTTCATCCACCTCCACACCGGACGTTAATAAGTAGTTTTTTTCCCCAAACTGAAATGCTACACTGAAGATGTTATTTATGGATCGCCTAGGTGAATGTGAATCAAGAGTTAGTCGTTGTGTTTTTTAACGCACAATAAAAAGATTCTTGGCAGCACTCCTTGGCAGTCAATAGTGCAACATTTATATTCAATAAATATAGAGGCAGCATGAGAATCCAGGAGGGAACGTGAATAAGGCACCGGGAAACGCTGCAGTCGCTGCACAGATGGTTTGTTCCTCAGCAAGTTTGGCTCCTCAGCAATGTTAGAGTCTTTGAAACTCGTGGGTTCTCCACCCCACAAATTGGTAAATATTATCTGTCAATCCAGAGAGCGGCTATGTGATTTTTTTTTATACTTGAATGCTTCTCAGGTAAGGGCCTTCACTTGTGTAGAACAACTCTGGCTGCAGTCCCTGCCTAAGACACGTGTACCAGTTGTGTTTACTAGCGCACCCGCCAGCCGTTTCCGGACCACCCCAATTTAAGAACTGTTTTTGAAATGCTACTCCTGTCCACTCACACTGTGGGAGCGCCAACTTTGGAGGAATTCCCAGAGCCCCCAATATGCTAAAAAAACATAGCTGGAGCCGACTTTGCCTCCAGCATCAAATTGGCCGTTGTGATCTCCTCATTAAAGATACTACAAATGATTTACCTAAATAAATTCAAGCATCCCGCATCTCTCCAACAGTCGATCTCTTTGCTAATGACTAATAAGAATCAGTGGCTGTACCTTAAATGTCATTAGAAAGTGTGGGATAGATCCTAGGTATTCCCCTTCTTCAGGTGAGTGAAGGCGGTTGCAAGTTATTGGGGGCTCGAGCTAGAGCAGGATCCACGGTTTCTCTGATTTTGCACTTTATCGGGTTCCAACCTGTCTATCTTATAGAACACCTGCTCAAAACATCTTCAGGAGTTAATAGAGACCCGGGTTATAGTTTCGTCTAGATCAGCGGTTCTTAACCTTTTGACTACTGCGGACCCCCACTGAATCCTTACTGGATTCCAGGGACTCCCACTGTACGATTAATGTAATCGGAGGATCCCCACTGATTCATTGCTGAAAGCCTGGGACTCCGGACTAAGCAATTTCTAAGTTTGAAACCCAAAACAATACAAAAAAATACAGAATCAAATATACATGAAACAAATCCACAAATGATGAAGTATTACATTCAAAAATTAGAAACATCGAAATTGTAATGGGACGGATGGAGTTTTTCTAAATAATTTTTTTAATTTTAGAAGACAAAGCAATATGCTAGACTCTAGCTTCTAACTTTGGATTCTTTGCTCTTAATGCATGCGCTCTAATACCGTGCTTTACAAAATGTTTAATTTAATCTGTGTAAGTAGACCCACTTTGATACCTAAAGATTTTTTCCTAATCAGTTAAGCTCACAGCAGCTTACCTTGTTTCTTGTATGCCTATTTAAAACTGAGTGCCTACTTTGTAAAGACAGCAGCCTTGCTATTCATGATTCAGTTTTATATGGCTCAAATGTTTTATTAGGAGCATGAAAGAAGAGTGGTTATGTTTTGGGATAACCTTCACCGTTTTTACGTAGAGTGAAAGCAAAAGTAGATTTCATTCTGTTGGAAGTTATGACAAAGACACATATTTTCACTCTCTCACTTAATGATTGTGTAAAGTCAATTACTACGTTGCAATGGATTTTTTCAACACCAGCAGTTAAAATCTACTCTCTGTGATCGGTTAATTAGGAATTCCTAGGTGTCTGTTTCTGTAATACAGCAGTACGCTGTTTGTGTTATTTTTCTGTAATGCAGGGAAGACTGTGGGTCTATACAGAGCGCATATTTTCTATAATAGTAAATGGTTGCTGTTGGAGACCTCTATTTTGAGTTTGAACTATCTACTTGCCCCAGGCTGACAGGAAACCAAAATCTTGGCACAAGAAAAATTTTCAAACCAGCCCCCACACTTTAGGAGACTGCAATTAGAATGGAGCCATGGGTGCTTTCATGAAAGCCCACCCAGCGTTTGAAGCAGCCTCGTAACCCGTTGGTAAATTGCCAGTCGGGTTCTCCTACTTGCATGGAATATGGTGATTCAGCCAATCAGGCGCTTGTAGTCTCGCTGTAAACCCTTGTGGTCACCAGCATAGCCCGAAGGGCGATGCATCTTGAAATCATTATGTTATGAAGGTCTCCACCTCTTTGTTGTCAAGCCTGTCTTTGGGTACAAGTGCGGTGTATGTACAAGTGCCCTCTTCAGCCAGTAATCCTTCTAGGGCCATGTTCTTCTGCCTCCATAACCGCTGTGTTACAAACCGGACCTCTCTTGGTGAGGAGAGATCCCCTTGTTGGGTGGCACAACAGAGTGTCTACCAGGACAGATCAATTGGCTTCACTCATGGACTTCAAGAAGTAAACAAGGGCGCATGGAGAATGAAACTGGCTTTTTAATCATTTCCGTGTGTCGCAAAACTTGATTACATTTTTCGGCAGCACCTTGAAATTATTCAGTTTGTAGTGTTCTCTGCAGAAATTTACTCAAATGGATTATGGCCAATAGAACGGATTAAAAATAGTGTTTTCATGATCGACAATGAATTTAGGACATGGTTACTCATTTCGCTGCAAGGTGCGGATGACAGAAAACTCTGAATAACTTCCTTTATGATAGTATTTTGACCCTTCTATCAATTTGCAATGTCATAACCGGAAATTAACTATAGAGAGAAAATCTTTCTCTTTCCGAGAAAGATTGATATGGGACTTCCATGCATGCAAACTGCGTATATATATATATGTAATATATATATATATATATATCTGTCTATCTATATATATAGATAGATTTATCTATCTAACTAACTATCTATATATATATATATATATATATATATTTCTTTTTAGCATTTTGCATCTTTCCAGTTATCATGTATTGTATGCCTAGACCTTTAGCATCATCTAATGTGACATCTTATCACCACATTTTCTTTCGGTTCTGGGTGATTATGCACCTAAATATGATTTTTGCATCTTAGTTTTTTCCCTACGCTTGCTGATATTCCTCCGGTGTTTTTTCACCTATGTCTGATTTTGCGCCTAAATGGAATTTCTGCTCCTACAAATATTTTCACACTCCTTTTGATTCTGCACCAAGGTTGATTTTGTACATAAATGTGATATTCCAGTACTGCTTACTTTACATTTAAAAGTGATTTTTGCATTTAAATTGCACTTTGCACATGTATTTGTGTTGTGCTTCTAAAGGTTTCCAGACTGATGGTGATGCTGCACCTAGTGTGAATATGCACCTCAGTATGTTGTCAACCAAATATGCATTCCTACTGATGTATACCTTTTACACCTTACTTGATATCTTACTACCAAAAATGTTCTGTATGTTGATGCATACCCCAGTGTTGTAGCAAGGGCGGCACGAGTTTTGGGGGCGGCGGCCTCCCCCTACATGCGTTTGCCGTGGGGCGGCAAATGCAGGAATCACCATCACCCCGCCCCCCAGCTCTTAGTGCAAAGGCAGGGACCGCCACGGGCGTCAAAGTGTCTAGCTACGCCACTGCATACCCCATAACTGTATATTGTGGCTGTCCCATATTAATTCTCCTCAATAGCAATAGTACACGCAATTTTTGTAGATGGAATTTTGGTTGCCAAGTTTAAAACAAGGAGAGCTTCATATAAGTTCATTCTCCAGAAGGCTTGTAACTACACTCCAGAGAACGTATTCCTCCCGAGGCCATGAAAAACTACTCTCCAATATCGCAATACCAAGCCCTGATGCCAACACAGAAACCTTATTCAGTGAATAATGCCATAGTCTCAAACATGGCTTAATTAAAACTGACCTCCTTTTTTCACCGAGGACAAACCTTCCAGGGCCACAAAAGTATGCTTTTTCTTCTTAGTGCGCAAAAAAAAATCCCTTATGGGGGGGGAAATACTTTCTCTCTCAGGATACTATAGCTAGAAATGTTACCTGCACATTACTTTTATATGAAAATGAGAAGGTCATGATCCAGTCCTCATAAATCAGACTCCTCTGCTTCCCCACATTCAAGGCCTTCAAAGCTTCTATAATGGCTAAGGATATTACAACTGATAGCATATCTAGCATCGACACAGACAGCACCACCACTACGTCACTCCCCAAACTTCTCATTTTTACCTACTCAGCCCCCAAATAACTAAAACAGACAAGATAATGCCATTATAAATTAAGATAGTTGGGACCGCTATATGAGACAAAACTACTTCTACATTGACACAGAATGAAATGATGTCAAGAATCAAATCCCACAACCCTCCAGCTACCCCTCCTCCCCCATTGATAAAGCCCAACTCTGTAAACCAACCTCCTGTTCCTGTCCAGTTAAATAAAAAAAATAGCACACTGAGTGATTATCCACAGGATTCATTCACAAATGGGCATGAATCGCAAGGTGGATTACCTGCATGAGATGACACAGAGTCTGTAAATCACACCCTCCACCTCACTATCACCCTCCCCACATACACCTCACTTGACACCACTACTCCTGAAGAGCTACCACCAACATTTTGTTAGATTAGTCCTGGCACATATCCTTAATACATCTCTCACACCTGAATGCTCCTTGATCACAGATTCTACAATACATCTTTTTACCACAGTCTAGAGAAATGGACGTACTAAATCCAATCAAATATCAATCTGCCATGCAACCTCAGAAGACTCGGCTTCTTTCAACTGAGTAACCCATCCCATAAACATCACGTACTACCCTCCTAACATATAGGGTTGTGAGTTTTAGTGCAATTTCAATAACTGCCCCATCTAAGACTTGACACTGTTTCACTTAGAGAAACCTGGTTTTGCAGATCCTTCAAACTGTAATCTTGCCACTGGGATACAATATTCTCCACCTTGATAGAACACAAATGAATTGTGTAGGTAGGAGTCCCTTAAATGCAAACTGATTATCTCAGTACACTCACCTTCGTTACTGTGCCTCACTATGGAGATTACAACACAACGCTTCAACCACTGAGACTGAACACCTTATTCCACCCCACCTGGCCAGCAAAATCAGTGTTATTGATGCTTTCCTTGATTATAGCACTTTTTCTGGGAGACAAATTCATAAAACATCCCTCCTATAATCATTTCTTTAGGAAGCAGCCACTTCTTACATAGCACCTTACCTACCAACAACAAAGGCTCACTCCTGGCCATAATTTTCAAAAAGAAATCTCACATACAAATCTCTAACTCTTGAAAATTGAATTGGGCAGGCCACATCTTCATTCCCTTTTAACTCTTACCCCTTAAGGCAGCTTCCATATGCTAAATCAGAGATCGAAATGGGAAGATCTAGAGACCTCACATATGGAGAACAAGCATTGTCAAAACAATAGATCTGCCTTTAAAGTATTAACACATGCAAATACAGGTGCGCACAGACTATTTCTGCTGTTTCTGTGCATCCTGTCTCTTTCTGTGCCTCCTAAGCCTTGCTTTTTTTTCCACTAAGCTTGCGGCTGAGGAAATAAGACTGATATAGAGAATGACACTTTCACGTGTCCAAGGCCATTTGAGGCACTGAAAGCTTGTTTTATAAAGGTAAAATGCTTCCTCAAAGTGACCTTGGACATGTGAATGCGTCACGCGCTAAATCAATATTATTTCCTCAGTGTCATGCTTCTCTCTTCGAAGAAAAACTATATGGTAAGGATGAAAGAGTGGTCTTTGTGTACTTTATAAATGGAATCAAGCACATCAAGCAATGAAACATATGGGGATGTTTTTGGATTTAATGTCCCCAGGGGAATACTGCTGCACAGACTTAGAGTATCCTCTGCATTGTCTCCTCTACTGGAGACTCTCCTCTGTTTCTATAGAGAATAAGCTTACTGCCCCTGGTCAGTGCCTTCTAGTTCTCTCTGAAAGGAAAGTGAAAATGACCCCTTTACTGTTTATTTTAACTGATGTCTTTAAGAATGAAACTCTTAATATCTCTGGACGTTTTCATACCGCAAAGGCATTTTGATTGGAATCCTAGTAGCTGTGTTTGACCCGTTGATGATTTCTTGAGAGGAAGACTCCGAATTTTGTAAATCCACACTACTTATTGCTTATGTGGATATCCTTTGATGTGTCATACACTGTGGTGTATGTATGTGGATATGCAAGTTAGGCAGTCTGGTTGCCGTGGAAAAGAACATATTCCTACCAGTAATTGTTGGGTAAATTTTTAATTTACTGCAGACCAGAATTGTTTAACTGTAGGATTGTTTAGATTTTGAATCCAAACCCAAATATACTGAAGATTGCTTCCGATAGGAATTAAAAACTCATGTGGTTTCTCTGTGCTTCACCACTTTCTTGGCTGCTTGAACTCTGCAAAAACAAAGCGTTATAGTATTATACTCTGCAACGCTTTCATTGTGACTGTAAGGGCTTGTGGAAGTCTTCTACTGCAGGACTAAGGGGTGTGAAGATTTATACATTACAGTATTGGTTATTTTATAATAGAAATACCGCTTTACTTTCCCCAAATATGCCAAGTGCTACACCCCTTTTTGCCCAATTTTTATTTACACATCACTTATTTTGTACTTGGTGTACGAATTCCCAAAATACGAACCATTTAGTCATTACTTCACTTGCCTCCCATTTTTCCTCTTTTCAACCACCTCTTAGTACACTAGTTTGCCTCCTTATCTACTTTTTATTGCACAGCATATGAATGCATGACCTACCTGTTTAAATTCACTAAACTCCTGATGCTCCATTTGATCCCTTGCCCCTCTAGATTATAAACCCCTGAACACCTCCTCCATCCACCACCTTTTCCAACTTTTACATAGTCCCCCTCCCCTTGACACCTATATTCCCTGCGTTTAAATAGCCTTTTTTATCCTCGTTTTAAAAGGACAGGTACCAGTCCTCTCACTCATTCGAACTATTGCCCTGTCTCTGTCCTCCCATTGTCGTGGACTGTGTTCAAAAAGATTGTCTTCCACCGACTCACCAACTGTCATTCAGTGAATATTCCATTTAACCCATTCCACTTAAGTTCCTCCAGAAACAGCATTCAAGTGCATGTCAGATTACATCACAACTTCTCAAAACAATCTTTCAGCTATTGTAACCCCTTTAAATTGCGTCATCTTTGCAAAACAAGCATTTGGCAAAGTCAATAGGTCTCACCTGTCAACGATGTCACCCCACTTATTGGCTGTGTCAACATTTGCAGATGCTGCTCTGCATTGGCCAAGAGAAAGAAAATATTTGCAAGCTAATGCGACACAGCACTGGGCAAAAAAAAAGGTTGATGACAAAGGTGCATCCATTATCATGTTCACATGCATGCATCATCAGTCCTCAGTGACATGACGCTCGCCTGTAGGCATCATGATGCAGTGGGCATTTTGATTTTGTTTTAATTTACCATTCCAAGGTGGCAGGCGGCCCACTGTAGTGGTATATTTAAAAAAAAATAAAAAATTATTTTCAAGAAGGAAACAGACCCGCAGCAAATTACTTGTGCCTGACCCTCAAAAAATAGTAAAGTAACGAAAAAAGAACACAATGGTGAAGGGTGTGGGAGAGCAACAGTAGAGTGGCATGAGGAAGTAAGCAGTGTGTATGCAATGGATGAGCTGGGAGGAGGGAATGTTTAAATTAACATAAAAAATGGCCCAGCGGTAGTGGGAGGGGCTTGGACAAGCAATGGATGAGCTTTGGGGGGCAAGGCAACTTGAAGAGCAGGGAGGAGATCCCAAAGCAGGATTTTCTTTTTGAGGAAGAAAAAAAAATGACCTCTCTCACCGTGCGATTGTCTACCATGGTGTGGAGGTCATTTACAAGTTTTCACTGCCTCTTCCTGGTGATAACAGACAGTGAAATCTAGCCATTAGACTCACATTGGGCGAGTGGCCAAATGGCCAAACCTCTGATGGCCCTTACTCCACTGGGCAGTTGGATGTATGTGTCAGTGGCAGACACAGAGTAGTTTCCGTTGCTGACATACTGAAGGTCCGCCCGACTCAGAGGCTTGCGGACCTTCAGTACACAGAAAGAATACTCTGACACCTTTGCGACCGAGCATCCTTTCCACTGTACTCTAAATCAGGCCCATTGTTCCTTCTCATGTCTACAGGACCCATTGCCTGAGAGTGGAAAGGGAGAGAAGCCAGATTAGATGTCACTCGGTGTAGTAGCTGAAGGAATCTCCCTAGGATGGACCACCTCTTATTAGGGCAAAAATTCCACCTGTGCCCTTCAAACCCCATATGCCATCAAGGATGATTCATGAATTCATCCGTCACAGCTCAACTCATTGGAAGTACAATAAGGCGCAGCGTCTCTGCTAGGAATCATTAGTACAAGCGTTGCTGCAAACTTTACTCCCAACAAAGCGACCTTTAATTTCCTTATGAGTTATAGGGACAAGAACCTGTAAATGAGTAAATGTAAATGAGAATGCAGGTCCGAAGGCACAGGTTGATGGAGAGTGAGCGAGTCGGACTGACAACCAGAAATGGACATTAGAGCAGCACTGAGTAGATTATGTTTCAGTGCAATGGGACATTTCTGTCCCGCATGTTCATACTGGTGACTGAGCTTTGCAGTTCCACCAGTGCATCATGTCCTAAAAGAGGATAGTTAGGCCTTTTTGTGATAGTTATGGGAAGACAGCACAGTGCCAGGAAAATAGCACCTTTACATTTACTTCCTGCCATGCCCAGGATCACCATAAGTCAGTGAAAAGGAACTACAATAAACAGTAAATAAAATTAGAAAGAAACCTAAAAGGCACAGAAAATACAGATTAGAAGATTGGAACCTACCAGGCCAAAGTACCAGCCGCCTTTGCTACCCCAAAAAATAGAAGACAGACCAGTATAATGAGAAGGTGACCTCTTATACTTCATCCAATTTGGGGAAGGATTTAAGAAAAGTTATTTTCTGCTTTTTAATTTGAGATGAGGGAATGCTGTCATGTTTTAAGGACGATGTGTGATGAGGCAGAGGAATAAAGGGATATGTTATCTTGCCAGGCCACATCAAAAGTATCTAGAAATCCAGTGGGCCCATTCTAGATACATTTAGAATTTATCGGATGCAGGACATCAGCCTGAAAAAATGTGAATGTCCCATCTATCTAAATCCTGGTTTGCTGCCCCATTGAGAGGTGGGGTAATTGCAGAGTTTCTGGCATCATAGACAGCTGGATCCATCTGGAAACCTTTGATCTGATGGCCTTTTGGCTACAGGGGTAAAAAAACTCCCTGTGAGTCAGGATCATCCATTTTTGTTTTTTTAAGAAACAATTTTCCACTTTAGGAGTTTGTTGTTGAAAAATAAAAAAAAAGCCACAGTGACAACAAGGGCCAAACCAACATGGATTCTGGTCAGCAATAGACTGTTTTCAAGGCCAAGATTAATAATACAAATGGTCCTTATGAGGAAGTGTAGCCCTTGACTTCCACATCAATAGTTTCTTAAGGATCCCTTTTTACAAGTAAGGTTTGTTTATGCATTTAATGTATTTATTTTAATTTCAAACAAATCATTGTTTAAAAAATAAAGATAAAATTTCGGTAATATCAAATACCAAGCCAAGGTGCTCCTATTTGGAGATGGCGCAGTGAAAAGTGATTCAGTGAATAAATAGTGCGCTGGTGCTATATACAATATTATATACATGTGACTGACAGGGATAACGTGATGGTATTTACGACATTCGTACTACGAGTGTCGCGATACAGAATCAAATTAAAACAGTCCACATTTGAAAATTGTCGACGTTTCGACCCGCAGTGCCAAATAAATCAGAAAAGGGTCATCATCAGGACAGAAGATTGAAGGAGACACCAGAAGATTTGCTGCAATAATCCTGCAATCCTAGGGAGTATCTATCTCAATGGGTGTACCTCATCCTGGTTGTTCTAAAAGATGACAAGCAAAAGGGTAAGGGTCTGGCTGAAAAAGGTCAAGGAATAGGAGTGAGTTGAATTCATAATGCGCTAGACTATTGATGTTTAAACCAAGGTCAGATAATGCAGTCGCAAGGATCAGTATTGTGTGTCCAAACGCGTGCCGTGTATCACTTTTCACTGCGCCATCACCAAATAGGAGCACCTTAGCTTGATATTTGATATTACCAAAATGTTGTCTTTATTTTTTGAATAGTAATGTGTTTGAAATGAAAAAAAATACATTAAATGAATAAACAAACCTTACTTGTAAGAAGGCTTCCTTAAGAAACTATTGCTGTGGAAGTCAAGGGCTACACTTCCCCCTTAAGGACCATTTGTCCTTCTTGGCGACCTCAACTTCCACATCGAAGACCCCAATGACGACAACTCCGTTGCCCTCCTAGAGAACCTGCACAACATTGGCCTCACCCAACTGCTCACCGGACCCACGCACAAGGACGACACACACTCGAGCCCATTTTCACCTCCAGCGACTGAATCAAATTCAGCCACACCACTGATTTCACCTGGACTGACCACGCCATCGTGCACTTCACCATTGCAGACGCCCCACACACCATTACTAAATGTCATACATCCTCTCACTGCAGCTGGAGCAGGGTCACCAAAACCCAGTGGACTCAGGCCCTCACATCACTCAACCCGAAGCCTCAGCAGACCTCAACCAATCCATCCAGAACTTCTCCACCTGGATCACCAACTGCGCAGACAGAGTTGCCCCACTGAAACCAACAAAACCTCAAAACATGCCAGCTAGTACACCCCAGAAGCCAGACCACCAAGCGCAACTGCCACCAACTGGAGATGCGATGGCACATGACAAAGAACTCCACCGACAAACCCGCTCACAAAACAGCCCTCTGCAACTACCACCAGCACATCAAGGAAGCCAAGAAAGCAGACCTCACCGCCCGAATCGATACCGCGGCCAAACACACCAAGGAACTCTTCAACATAATCAAAGAATTCTCTAACCCGACAGCCACAGAGTACACAATCCACCCATCCCAAGAACTCTGCGACACCCTCTCAGACTACTTCTACAGCAAAATTGCCACCATCTACCACAACTTTGGCCCCCCAACCCACCACCCTCAACCAACCATCGAACTCCAGCCATCCACTCACTGTTTGATCTCCACTCACCAGCCAGACCACCACAGCCATCACGTCTTCTATCAACTCCAAAGCACCCACAGACCCCTGCCCCAACCACCTCTTCAACATCGGGGCAAACCTCATCAGCACGGAACTCACCAACATCCTCAACACCTCCATCTACACAGCAACCTTCCCGGACAGATAGAAACACGCAGAAGTCAGACCCTCCTAAAGGAACCCTCCGCTGACCCCCAGCAACCTTAAAAATGACCGACCGATCTCCCTGCTCCCATACCCGGCCAAAGGACTTGAGAAAGCCACCAGCTCACTAAATTCCTGGAACACAACCACCTACTGGACATCTCACAATCTGGATTCCGGGCCAACCACGGCACTGAGACCACGCTGATGGTGGCCACAGACGACATCAGAACTCTTGTCGACTGCGGAGAAACTGTGGCCCTGATTCTCCTCGACCTCTCTGCTGCATTCGACACTGTCTTCCACAACACCCTATCAACAGACTCCACAACATCGGCATACAGCATGACGCCCTCAAATGGCTAGCCTCCTTCTTATATGATACACATAGAGCAACTGGCTTCCTCCCTTCTCCTCCGCACCCAAGGACATCATCTGCGGCGTACCACAAGAATCATCACTCAGCCCCACCTTATTCTACACTTACATGACCCCCCTCGCAGACATCGTCAGAGCCCACGGCCTCAACATAATCTGCTATGCAGATGACACTCAACTCATCATCTCGCTCACCAGAGACCCCAGCAAAGCCAAACGCAATATCTCCAGTGCCATGAGCAACATAGCCAACTGGATGAAAAACAACTGCCTCAAACTAAACTCCGACAAGACAGAAGTTCTGATTTTCGGGAACTACTCCTCCGCCTGGGACCACAGCTGGTGGCCAGCTGAACTTGGACCAACCCCTACACCAACAGACCACATGCGAAACCTGGGGAACATCCTCGACAGCCAACTAAGCATGAAACGACAGGTCAGTGCAGTCTCATCCTTCTACTTCCACACTCTTACTATGGTCTGCAGAATCTTCAGATGGATCCCAACCAACACAAGAAAGACTGTCACTCAGGCCCTCGTCACCAGCCTCCTTGACTACGGCAATGCTCTCTACAACGGCAACTCCACCCAGCTCCTCAGAAGACTCCAGACCATACAGAACACTGCAGCCAGACTCATCCTGGAACTCCCCAAACGATCGCACATCACCCCCATCTCAGAGACTTCCATTGGCTCCCCATCCAGAAGAGATGCCAGCTCCAGGTCCTCATGCACGCCTACAAAGTCCTCCTAAATCAAGGACCATCCCACATCAACCATTGAGTGAATTTCCATTAACCCTCCAGACACCTTAATTCCTCTTGCCGCAGCCATAGCGGGGGTTGCTCCTTCTCTTACATCACCGCCAAGACCTGGAACAATTTGCCCCTCCACCTCCAAACAGAACCTTCTCTGGCGGACTTCAGAAAGAGATTCAAGACCTGGTTTCGACGGAGACACAGCATCCTCAGTACCCAGATACCCCTAGGGGTGACAGTGCTGCGCTTTACAAATGATTGATTGAATTGTGTTATTAATCATTGTTCTACCCGGGTCCCTGTGTTACTATTTGCCCCTCCCCCCCTTTTTTCTTGATTGTTTTCAGCGCCACTGCAGCACCATGAATTCCACTGAGAGTTTAGAGATCCCTGCCAGGAAATCTTATAACATCTAATTGTTTTTGGTGGCCATTGTTTTATATATAAGAAACCTTTATCTGTATATCATTATGTTTCCGTTTGGTTGGTGTAATAGGTTAGTCAGCTCATTGAAATTCTAAATTATTTTTTAAATCAGGTGACCTTTTTACTGGGCCTATGGAAGAAATATGTACAGGCCTAATTGTGATGTCCATTGTCAGTTCCATTAAGGGTTTCCTTTCGGAATGCCTTATATAGGTACAGGAAATTAGAAGCTGCCAAGTCTCTCTCTGTTCGTGTTCTTCTACAGAGATAGTAAACAGATTTTAGGAAAAAGACCTTTAGATTCGTGGTTTAGAATTCAGACATTTGCCATAAAATTCTGCATGCGCTGTGTGTCTGAACTTTTAAAAAAAATAGAGATGACAGCTCTTGAGCTAGCAAGGAACATTGTTTTGGGTGAAATTTGTTGAAACTCCCGAAAGATCTCTGAACTAATAATGTTTACCCCAGTGGTAGTGCCGTGCAGTAATATAATGGTAATCTAATTGTATATATACAGTCCTTTTCTATGGCATATGCTGCTTCATTTTCATTGTGATGCAGAAAGAGGTTGTAGAACATGGTTCTCTAGAAGAAATGATAGGTTGAAACTGGAGAAATACGTATTATTTTTTCTATACCGTACACCTTATTGAATTTTGTATCAAATTATGAGCTTCAACATGTTTTTTTACAGCCGTACTGTCTCCTGTTTGAATCTTTCTCTTCCTAGAAGTCCTTAGGACAGCCAGACTGGCCACCCGGGCACTCTAGTAGTTCCACGCTAGGCTACATGCCTGGGAGCTGCTTTGAGGACTGGAAGAGCTGCTGTTAGGGCAGCTTGATCCAGCCTGAATCCGGTTCTAGAACATGGAGTTCTAGAACCATGTAGTACCCCATGTTAGTGACAGCACCCAGTTGAGTGGCCTCCTTGCTCGCCTGACTCTAAGCAGAACCCTTTTAGAGGCTAGCTTTTTATTCCAGGCTGGAAAACAAACAGCTTGTAAAATGGTGCAACACCATACATGCACGGCGGTCCAAATGGTCTCCAAAAGAAGAATGGAGCAGGTAAGTAGACGGAACAATCTACTCTACCTCCCAGCTGGAATGAAAGCTGACGTACAGAAGCACACGCTCCCATCTGTTGCTGGAGCAGGCTCTCAAGTAACTGGCCCTTGTGTCAACCATTGGTGAATAACCTCTGCAGTTAGGTGCCATTAACAGGTGGAGAATGGTTGAAAACATGTGACCAGGGACTGGAGAAATTTTAATTAACACCCTTTAATTTCCTACGTTTTCCTTCCATGGCACCCTGAAGGTAAGGAGAATTTATTCTGTTAGATCCTTTGTGTGGCGGAGATGTGGGGAGCACTGAGACCGTATTTATACGTATTACAAGAACCTCTGGGACCATAACAGAATATTGAGAACATGTAATGGCAAGGCTATGATTGACCACAGGCATCACCATCGAAGTACTGATTAAACACTATAAGCCACTATACTTAGACGTAAAAAGGGAGGCATTCAGCACAGGTTTACAGCATTGGGATTGTTGCTGGCAAAATGGATGGGCTATTTGTTGGCTCTTCCCGAGGTGCCCTGCTGAGGAAGTTTGGGAGAGGGGTGTTTTGGAATGGGTCCTGGTTGAAGAGATATAGATGGGGTGGTCAGGACACATGGAAGGGCTGCAGAAGATCTGGGCATATGGACTGAAATGATGAACCTATTAGTAGAACCAGGAGATGATCGACCACTGTGGAAGTGCAGAAAGGCATCAGCCACCCCATGTAATCGAAGTGGCAAGGCGCAATCTGAGTAATTTGGGTGTGTTACATACAGATAGGAAAGGATAATAGTGGTAAACGGTGAATGGAATGTTGTGTAGCATATTGTTAAAATTGGGAAATGATAAATAAAGATTTAAATTTTTTTTTTTTTTTAAATCAGTTTCCATGTGTGCGCAGTCCAGAGCCAGCAGTTCCTGGACATGTGAGTAAAAAGGTGCGGCGAGCCGAGGGGATTGAAGTTGGAAATTTAAACATGTTGGAACTTATTCTTGTATTGAAACAGGGCTTTACTAACACAGTAAGGTGGCATCTGGCATGGCAAAGATGCCGTTCATATCTATGCAAGATGGATTCTAGCTTGACAAAGGTGCTGTATGTACCTGGATAATTGGGATTCTGGTGTGATGGCCAAGTGTGCAGTGTAAAGCAGTCCAATGTGGCTGTGTTTTGCAGTGGTCCTTTACATACGGGGACAGTTAGGGCTGTGGCATGAAAAAGGTGCTGCTCGTTCCTGTGCGCTATGTTCTCTGACACTACAATGGTGCTTGTGGTTTCTGACATGACAGTGGTGGTAGAAGTAGCCTCGTAATACCGCTTCTGGCCTGGCAATAGTGCCTTACATACATGGGCAATGTAGAAAGTCAGTGGGATACCAAAGGTGCCAAGGGCCCTAATGCAAGCAAGGGCATTTTGTGTAGAAAAGGATAGCCACACGTGTGGTACATTGGGCACTCGGGCCCATGAACTCTCTGCCAGACACATACTGCAGTAAGAATCAGAGCCCACTTCATAGGCTAATCTATGTAAATTCATGTTTATACTTACTGATGGTAAGAATTGTGCTATAGAGGGAACACCTCTGACACTCGCTAGATGGGAATAACCAGTGTCAGTGAGAATCATCTCATAATGGTTGTTGCTCATTACATCGCAGACAAGTATATCAGGAGTCATCACATCGCAGTCTCTACATCAGTAGTATCTTTACATCGTAACGTTGCAGATAGTTTGAAATTGTTTATTTATTTATAAGACTTTTATTTCATTATTATTTTTAGATTAGTATATTCAATCCACATACCTTCACTATATTTGTGCAGAAAGTCTGGCTGGCAGAAAGACAGCCTGGCTTTTGATAAATATGACGGTTTTATTACATTGGTACTCTATGGCATACACAGTATGCAACCTATAGGGGTAAGATTGGAATTGTTCTGATGGCATAGCTCCATTTGTGGAATCATCTGCCACAGTTCCCAGTCTAAATATAGGAAATATAGCTTTATCTGTTTATGATCTTATGTAGCGCGAACTAACCTCAAGAGTTCCCTGAGTTCTGTGGACATGTTGTGGTCTGTGACAACATTTAAATAATATTTGTCATTACATTTTACATAAAAATGGGATGTTTAATAGGTGGGTGCCTGGGCCACCTCCAAACCAACAGCACCATCATTGAAAGAAACGAGAACAATCGGTAGAGTTTGCCAGCACCTTCCTCCTCACCCTGAAACCCACTCAAGGAGGACCTGAACAGGTAGTGCCCGAGGGAGACACCTGGCCTGCCAACTGATCGAGGAGCTGCAAATCATTCAAACGTATCACACGCCATCCATTTCCTCTGCCACCCACTCCATGTCACACCTCAGCCCCAACTAAGATTCACGTCTGCCTTTTAGTGACTTGCCTCCGTTTTTCTAGTTCCAAACTTGCTCATGTTATGCGTAAACTGGTTTTCTGTGTTCGAGCCTCCTTAAATTCTTGCTGCGAACCAGGCTTCTTTTGCTGTTTCCACTGTATCCTGTGTGGCTTTGCTCCAGGTAGGGTTTTTTAATGATCTTGTGCCGCCTTGGCAGGCATTTGTCAGTTCCCCGCCAAGAACCAGTGTTCACTCTGCTTAACGAGCTCCAGCAGTTCTTTGAGAGGTTGGTCGTGGGTTTACATGAGGTGATTTATACTTCAGTTCTTTCTTAGGTCCATGCCGAAATACTGCCACTAAAGATTCTTTTGACAAGTATTTCTTCCCTGCTAGACTCTAAAATAACGAAGCATTCAGGACCATATCTTGATATTCACGGTATTGCTCCTGGAACCACTGCTGAGTGGGGTTTGAGAAGGTTCTTCAAAAGGCAGCAGAACTCAGAAATACTGAGCTGTGAGGTTCCCTTCACGATCCAGCCCCAGATCCATGGTTTTCCATATTGCCTGTTCATAAATCACTACTTTTTATTTAAAGATGGATATTGCATTATTGACGAGTAGTCTGTATTCAAGTGGTAGCCATTTTTATCATTACTGTTGAAGCAAAATAGCTGAACAATTGCAAGCCTTGGGTAGCAGTAGATGCACACACCGTAAAGGCGACTTTATTTCCAAGAACTACCAAGAAGTATCCACACGCAACGTATTCCTGTGGAAGCTCCTTTTGTTTTATGCATGCTATTGTGAACAGCAGGTACATGCAAGCCCTCATTTCATATAAGCATTGGCCTCACCTTTTCTACTATTGACTTTGACAGTGCTTTTTGCCAATGCTATTCAGCTTAGGCAAAATTAAATGCTTTTAGCTGCATCTACAAAAAAAAGTGAGATGACTTGTACGCTTGGTGTATGCTTTATCATACATGCGTGCCATAATGTTCCGGCAGCCTAGTGTGATAATGTATGTACGACTGTACGCACATGAGCCACCATACGTGCACACATAATGTGCCTGCCATTTAAAAAAAAAATTTATTCACCTTTTGAAGATGGCAGATGCCAGTCTTGGGGCAGCAAACAAAGAATAATAATTTAAACGTGCTCTAAATCACATTTAAAAAAGGCAGTGGCCTTGTAGCAAATGGCAGTTTCTGAGCCCTCCAAAAATTTTAAAGTAAACTTTACAAAAAAAACAAACCATGGTGAGAGTGAAGGGGGATCAATGGAAGAGCAGTCAATACTTGTGGAAGAAGTCAATGCTGATGGAGTGCTAACGCAATATGGAGTTGGTGGGGGAGCAATGGAAAAGCTTGAGGAGGGAGAGGGAAAAAGTGAAAAAGCAAAACGATGACGAGCTGGAGGAGGTAGCAACGGAGAGCACATGGAGTGGCTATTTGTGGGGAAGCAACACATGGGTAAGAGGACGAGAACACACATGCACTCCGGTGGAGTGCTAAAAGAAGAACATATTTCCCTAATTGTGAACAATGGAAGGATACGTCACCCAGTCACAAGGATAGTAAGGAAACCATACTCTAGGGGAGAGGCAAACACAAGAAGAGGAAGAAAAGTGAACAAATAGGAAGCACGAAAATGAGGTTGACAAGAAATCCAATCAATGAACTGTAAGAAGAAGTCCTAATGATCCCAAGTTGAAAGTGCAAAAGCCAGTGAATGGATTATCTCAAAGGGAAGCAGGTTTCTTAATGGAACAAAACCCACCAAACACCGAGATTTTCCATTCTACCTAAATTACGTAAAAATAAGATACTCCCACCATGACACACTACAATCTGAGGTGTGTGGTTGATGGAACCACCATATGAAAATATAGTGACTTCTTCCGCAGGGAGCTAGTGTTTAACAAGCCGTCTTACGATAGACACACCATACAGATATTGAATATCATCATGGCCGTGCAATTTGAATCTGAGAATTAAATCCTGGTAGCACTGGACATTGAGGTTCGCTAGGCAAACATTCCACAGTTACCCTGTTAGCTGTGGAGAGAGCTTTAAGGCAGATTGAATGTCCCAATCCGCTTTTTTATGCAATGTATCAAACTGGTTCTAGCAAAGAATTTCTTTAAGTTTGAAAGCCACTTCTGTTGGCAAGTGGGAGGGACTTTTATGGGCACAGCCTTCATACACCTAGTCTGGCGAATATTTATGTTGCCTAGTTTGTAGCAGCCAGCCTCCACAGTGCCACAAACCCGTAAGGGAAAAGATTGAAATTGTAGAAATAATTTATAGATGATGTCCTGTGTATCTGGACCATGACATATTCTGATCTGGAGTAATTTTTGACTTGGAACAACCTCCAAGATGACCATCACCTCTTCACTTGGTCACATAGTAGGGAAGAAGTGGCTTTCCAGTATTTACAGATTATGTCCATCAATGGGAGTTTGGAAGCAATTGTATTTTGAAAACCAACAGATAAAAATGGTCTACTGTCATACAAACCATTATATCCAAGATCCTAGCCAGAGACAATCCCCATAGAGAGAAATATAAGAGAAATTACAGTACTGCGAATTAGTACATTACTAAGACACAATACCTCCAGAACAGACTTGGAACACAGGCCTACCTTTAACTTTACAAAAATGTATGTAAAGTATACTAAAGATCCTTAAATAACAAAAGGGAGGCATTATTGAAGTAACATGTGAAAGACAAAACAGAGGGTGTGATTTTAGTCACTACATAAATAACTGTGTTCAACGAGATTATATCAATATTATGGAGGAACTGGAAAATCTTAAATGTTGGAGAGTCATTATGACACAACCCAGGTGTCAGCTAGGTACCAACTTAAGAGATCAGTTGGTACACAGTATATTGCTCTAATTTAAGACACACACTGTGGGACTTATCCACTGTTAAGGGCCAATAACCCTGTGGAAAATATCATATTTGACAATTGACCGAAGTTACCAAATCAGTACTTGTACTCAGGACCCTAAAAAGTTAGACAGCACATAAACCTTGAGTCTAAAAATGTCACATATGATCAGGATAGTGACTCTAAGCATTCAGGAACAGAGAGGCATAATCTGACAAACAAAATGTACTACTAAACTTGTCCCACATCTTTTACAAAAACACAATTTTCCAGATGAATTAAAGTGTTTTCTTAGTGGTTTGTCTCAAAAGATGATATCTTTCGCTCTCTGGTGAAAAGGAGAAAAGTGGATTTTACCACTTAAAACCCACATTATAGGGTTAAATGATAAAACTGAGCTAGGGAATTTTTCTGAACAGGCATTCAGAACGATTTTGGCCTATGTGCCTGTGGGACCAATACTAACTCCTCACCCTCGGGCATCCAAATATTTTTCATGTGCATTTGGATCATTTGCCAAATGAAATTACACTTTCACTAATTCATGACATACCTTCTCCTCAATAGGTGAAAACGACAGGTGAATTTTAAGCTACTTTGTCGTACAGTAGGTACAAGAATTTTAAGTATTTGTCCTTGTTAACTATGACCTCATACTTTTGAAATCTGACCATCGTGTATCTTCGAATAACAAGCCTGCCCCTTCTTCTCAATTGATCATCCCAACGTGAAACACATTTCTTCAACAGTTTCATTTCCACTGACTAATCCTGCTGTACTACGTACTCGTGATGAAACTCTGTGTTTTCTTTACATTATGTGGCTATGCAGGGCAAGCAAAACAAACAGACTACCTTTAAGCACCACGTGACTGTGATGCTATCTACTCATGTGATGCGTATTACATGTCGCAAAACACTAGAATGAGACTTGCAAATGCACTACTAAAGTGGTATATTGAATAAGCAGATACCACCTATTTTAGGTAAAGAGTATGAGTCCATGCAGAGTATTTTGTGCAGGATGCCATTTGTGTATGAATGCGAACTTACTATGTTCTATAACTCACCCATGACTTAGATTTGACTAGTGGTTGCATGTTGCGGAGGGAAATATTCACAGGGACAATGATCAATTATTTCACTTTGCTAAGGTGAGTGAAATGTGAGTACCATAATAAATAACTGAGCAGCTTTTTAAATTATAGAGTCGGTTTTAGGTACATGACATTTGCCTTTTTGTGAGGGTCAGCACTATTATGGACATAGTATCAGGCTGCAATACTAGTATGATTTGAACTAGATAGTAACCCATACACGTTAGAGTTGGTGGTTGCAGAAGCAAGCAATAGAAAGAGATCCATCCTTTTTGCACTTTGCAGTGTTAACAGCCGGGTGGCTGTACATCACAGTGGAGAGAAATGTGACAGTGATGACACTGGGCACTTGGGTGAGTGCAACTTACTATTAGGGGCTTCAACCTTGACTCACCAGGGCTTGTGTGGAGCTCTTTTCCCATTTTGTTGTTGGTGATGATCACAGAATAGGGCGCAAGGGATACCTGCTAAATCACTCTCAACAATTGATGTCCTTTTGTACATAAGAAATAGTTCTTATGGCAATCAGGTCTCTAAAAATTGACTTTGTCATTAAATAGATGTAGGGAATCCTTGGGATTTTCTCCATTTTGTATAACAAGACTCCTTTGTGTATAGTTAAGCAATGGGCTGGCCCAAAGCCCACTTTAAGTTTTTGTATTGTTCCCAGTAGGTATTTTTAACACCAGGTATCGTTTTGCAATGTTATATTGTGCAAACATGGCCCAAATGCAATAGAGTGCTTTACATGACCATCAGATTACATTATACAAGGCCACATTTTTGTTTTTCAAAGCTGTCTATAGGTAAGACCTAAAAATAATCAAGATTAATATTATAACATTGTTACTGTTTTAGCTTTTCTGTTCCCGTACGACCTGCACAGCCATCAGTGCTTGTATAAGGCCGACCCATTTATATGTGAATTCTTTAATGTAAATTATTTCAATGTCATGCTTTCTCTGCACTCTATAAAAATCAATAAAAATCGTTTTGAAAAAAAAGAGAATAATATTATGATCTAGAAAAATAAAGCAAAATGATATCTACTTTTTAGGAATGTAGTTCCACGTGGTAGGCACCCTTCTTTCCTCAAGTTGGAATTTTACATTCAGACTGACGCTTGAAGCAAAGGATTGAACCAATGACAATATGGTTTGGAGTAATTGGTTATATAAAGTCCAAGGTATCAAGACCTTAGTGCTAACCTACATGAATTAATAACAGAGCTGAATCACATACGGTGTTCAATCCATGCGAGGCTGGAATGGAAACCAAATCCTGCCCTGGAAAAAATGTTCACACAGGCTCTGCTCCACAAAAGGCCAACAATAGAATAGGGTCATGGGGGAATTTTTGGTTCATGGCAGCCCATCTTCCTCTGAAAACAACTCCAAGCCTGCATACTTCCAAAGAAATGCCAGAGTGACAATATGGCCGGCACAGCACTGAATCGGCAGACCATTCCCTGTGGATGTCTCACCTGCTACATAGTCAGCACAATCTCTAACTTCGCCATGACGTCCACCCACTGTTGACAGGGAGATACTACACGAAAAAGGAAGAAGCAAGGCTGGGAGAGCTGACCGCCCCTCGCCTGGCTACTGCGTATGCCGCAAAGCCACTGAAAGCCTCACCACCGGCCGCCAGAGGAGCCTGTTGTTGGCGGCGGATAGCAATGGTTGAGTGAGGTCTTCAGTGAGAGCCTGCAGGGGTCCGTGGAAGCGGCCCAGGTGCACATGTCTCAATCTCCGTGGCATTCTCGCCTTCTACTTCTCTCTTGTTGTTGCCATTGTGCTGGACTCCTCCAGCCCGTTTGATCCATCAGCCGCAGCGCCCTCCTCTCACGATGTGGAGGGGAGGTGAGTTGGGTTGCTGCAGGGGGGGGGGGTCACTGGGTTGAGTGAGTTACAGACAGCCGCAGACAGTGCGTGGTTTTGCACGGAGGAGAGAAGAAGTTAAGTTTTGCTAGGGCGGTCAACTGCCAGTCCGGGTGGGGCTTGTGGGTGGCATTCTGGTGTTTAAAGTGGCTGGCTTGAAGTTGGTGTCTTGGAGGCAGCAACCCTGGTACTTTACAAACAGCTTTAGCAACCAGCACCAGCACTTGTATCAATAGAGAGCCCGAGCCTCGCGGAGGCGGCCCAGCTAAATCTTGGTGCAGCTTGTGAGGTTGCCCGGTGTGCTCCTACTCTGTCCTTTCTCCTTGTAATTTTGTTCTGCCTTGAAGGATCATTTCCCCTGTTGGTCTTACAGGAGTCAGAGATTGAAAGTCAAAGGGTGGCTGTCTGCTGGCACTTTTACAAGGGGAGGTATTGTTATCGCTTATTCATTGATAGCTCTGTTGAGCGATTAGTGCCCAGTTATCGGCGAGCACAGTTGGAAGTGACTTTTTTACTCTTGTCCGATATTAGTACAGCATTAGTAGAGCATATACAGAATTCTTAACCGGTTATGGGAATTGTTCTCCCTCCTCCCCCAGTTTCAGTATGGTTGGTGTGTTCCATCTTCTTCTTAGCTAGTCTTGTTAAAATGACATTATGGAAACTATGCTCTGATCGTTTGATTGCTGCAACTAATCCACCCAATAATCTCCTGAAATTAAAAAAAAACATCAATCGGAAGAAGTCTCAGTTGTCTCACCTGAAGTCCTATCCTTCAATTTCGAGCCTTTTTCTTTTAATGAGATGGCTGCTGGTATGGATCAAGTCGTTGATATGCACTTGGACCCTTCAGCCTCTCAATGTGCTCTCACGTGACAGGGAGCTCAAATTGGCCAAAGTTCTCTCCCTTCGTCAGAGTTAAGTCCACTACATGGATCTCCTGGCTTATCAGAAGCAGGGGCTGTTGCCAGGGAAATCGACCCACGTAGTGATCTTGAGTTGGGCTCTGTGGAGCTGGAGGCTGCAGTACAGGGTTCTGTTCTAAACAGCTATATTGAATCGAGCTCTGCAAGTGACCCACCTGGCAACCAGGGAATAAACTCAAGTCCTGCTCAGGTAGATCCCATGGGTTCTA
Source organism: Calotriton arnoldi (assembly GCA_963921515.1). Taxonomy (NCBI): domain Eukaryota; kingdom Metazoa; phylum Chordata; class Amphibia; order Caudata; family Salamandridae; genus Calotriton; species Calotriton arnoldi. The sequence continues at coordinate 1,723,459 of CAWUFW010000321.1, read as the reverse complement.
ACTTTGGACAAGATGTCTTCTTTCCAGTTTAAAAAAAACACGTCTCACAGGGAAAATGTTATTGAGTCTTACAGTGAAGTGCATGGCGAGGGGCCCGTTGTGTTGGAGGACTTCACTTGCCAGACATACGTGTTTTTAATGAATAGGTGTTTTTAATGATAAGAATCAGCTGAGGGAGGCATGTTTGAAATCGTCTGCCGCTTCAGGGGGGTGCATTTGGACCAGGCCTTGCGATCTTCGCCTAGCCACCCACCTCTGCCTGCATTGTATACTAGCACACCTTTCCTGAGGACCTCGTTAGCCTCACTGAATTCAATGAACTCAATGAATTGTAAATCATTTGTGTCCTCAAGGGCATAATAGAACATTCATCCATCTAATCTGGAAGAGGAGGGTGGGGGAAATGCTTCATCTGAAATTATGTTTTGTATTGAGATAGTTTTATCTTCTATTTTATCTTTGTTAGAAAGATCAGTCTCCAATTCTGATCCTGTGTTGGAGGTGTTGTCTCCAATTCTCTTGAGGGTTCGACACCTTCCTCTGGTTTATGTCAAATGCAGGGGCAAAAGGTAAATGAGTTGAAAGCGCATGCCACTCAAGTCAATAATATGGTCAATGGTGGGTCAAAAGTAATTAATATCCAAGTGGGAAAGCCCTGCAGGTCAGGGGACCCTCCCGCTAAGGTAAAATCTAAAGCAAAACAGGTGGTGGACAATGTGGTATTAATTAAAATATTTATTTCAGTGGTGTAACCAGGATGAACCGGAGGCTTAGTTGACGGAAAAAACCTTACCCGTCTTTCCAATCTTTAATAAAGGGGTAACTCTCCCTGGTGGTGCTCTTTCTCCCATGTTTGACCTTTTGTTAATCCTCCTACAGTGCTCTCTAATGGGGCCCCACAGGGGGTGATGGGTTACCTCAGGGAGTTCCAGGGTAAAACCTCCTTAGGGGAAGAGGAAAAAGAAACATTGTATTATGAAATGTAAGTCAAAAAATCTAAGGTTTGCAAGTATTCCTGTCGAGTCTGTATCTCCTGATCCTTCTACAAATACTGAAATGTTGAATTATATTCTTTTACATCCAGGTTTGGTGCCTGGTCGTTCAGTAACTTCCATCCTACCTCTATCTAAAATATCAGAGATGTTAGGTTACAATATCTCCTGCCAGGAAAAGGGGCTAGTGCCCACTAATGGGGAAATTACTTATGAGACCTATGATGGCAAGGATGAGGTTTGTCAAGATGTTGGTTGTGGTAGAGGGGTGAAGAATCATGGCGTTGAAAAGGCTGAAGTAGGACTCATGGGTTCCCAAGCTATGGGGTGGAATTCAGAGTTGCCATCATTAGTTTCGCTGCATGAACTAAGGCCCGATAGACCCTTAAATGGGGAGGCTCAAACATTTTTTCCACCGTTACAGAATCCTCACTATGAGTCCAAGACAAAGATAATTCTATAGAGGACTCTTAGGGTCTGGAAATTGGTTAAATTTCAGATATGTGGGACTTTGTCTCCCTGTTCGATCGGGAATTAGGCCCTTTCAATAGCCACTTAATTTTACACTCATTATTGGAAATTGAGGCCCTCAGATTGGTAACAAGTAAAGACATTGATAATATTTTTATAAACTCTTCGGCTACTTTCCCGAGCTCAGTGGTAACATTCAACTCTAAGATTGTCGTAATGCTGATCTTAGAGAATGTGGATTATTTCCGGAAAAGAGGAATTGATGCCTTTCACTTAGAGCCTATAACAGAGTTTAATTGTGATAGCTTAGTGTTGAATTCTCAGGGTAAATAACAGGACCCGATCCGGAGGGGGGGATCTGTTAATTTGAATGACATCACTATTTCTGCAGGTAGAGGTATGGGGAGGAGAGTTATAACAGTTGATGAAATTGAGGAACCAAGTGCAAGGGGAGATGAGCTATCTAATTGGATTTGTGTAGCTGGCACACTGAATGGGACCAGAAACACCGCAAAGCTTCCGGTTCTGGGGAGGTAACCCTATGGGTAAACTAATATCCTGGAATACGGAGCGCCTAGGTCAATCAATTTGAAACTGAACTTTTTAGCATGCCTTAAGCTATTGATTGCATGCCTGCAGGAAACAGGGGTCTGTACTGACTTTACATATCCACTTTAAAGCCTTATGCATTACACACAAACTGATAGGAGGAAAAGGACCAGAGATCATCTCTTCTATGGTCAAGCCCTATCGAGCTAACAGGCGACTACGCTCAGATGAGCAACACCTGGCAGTCGTCCCCCGAATTCAGAGAGTTAGAAGCGGTGGTCGGCTATTTTCATACAATGCTGCCAAACTTTGGAACTCTCTTCCTCTTCAGCTACGTGGGGAACTTAATCACCTTGTCTTCCGCAAGCTGCTGAAAACATGGCTCTTCCCTAAATGATTCTGTGAAGCTTCAGTTATCCGCCAGCGCTGGGATGCCTACGGGTAGCTATGCGCTTTATAAATGCTGCTTCATTCATTCATTCATACATATGAGAATTATTTTGCTTTATTCTGTGTAGCAAATCTTTCTGTAACACGCCATACCAGTGAAGGAATTGCTATTTTACTTAAAAAATAACATCAATTGGAATCGAAAGGTATTTGTTCATCCCTCAAATCTTTGCCTTTGTTTAAAGTTGGCAAGGTCTAATGAGAGTGGAGGGTGGTCATCTTTTTGCTTGTAAACGTATAAATCCCCCCTGGTAAGTCTCAGGATATCTTAGTTAACTCCATGTACTCATTTGTTCTTAATATCAGTCTTCTGGAGGAATGTTCCTTGGTTACAATCGCACGGAATTTTAATGCGAAAGTATCAAACTCAGCTTTTATGACCTATTATAATATCGCAATGGATGAGCTTTGGTGTATCCCTGATGTGGTTTTCCCAGAAAAAGTTCGATTAGATAGGCGGAGCTTATGTTTCTTGGAAAGTCTGAGACTGTATGAATTTGTATTCCTGAATTGCAGATTCCCGAAGACTCTCCTGCTACCTATACTTTTCATTCTCCTCGTGGTCAATCCTTAATTGACTATATGGTAGTGTCCCATCAAATGTTTAGTGTTTGCTCACAACTGGAGATTTTGGGGACTGATTTAAGTGATCATAATATTCTTTCTGTGTCCGTTTATTTAGAGCTTACGGCTCTTGACCCCTGGGGCTTCGGGAAGGACAATGTTGTCTATAATAAACCTAATGGGCACACTATTGGTCATGTGATAACATACAGACTTTGGACCAAAGTTTTAAAATAGTAAGCTTGGGCCCTCTCAATTTGTCATCAGATGATCCAATTTCCTCTTTTGAAAAGCAGGTGACCATCCTCCACTCCTTTGGGAGTAAAGATAGAGGCAAAAGACCCAAATCTCTTATTAAGATTTTTTGGGCTGTAAAAAAGGTAAATCCTGAAATAAACTACCTCGTTAGGAAGCCATTTAAATTCTCTTCGATCATGAGACAGAGGGAAATCAATCGCCTTAACCGTACAAGAACAAGATTGAAGGTGGCAGAACGTAGAAAAGAGGAGGACAGGAAATGGATCAATCTGAGGGAAGCCACCACTTCATATAATCCTCGTAAATATTGGGCTCTAATAGCCTAATACTGCGACTCTAGAGTCACAGCCCAGGTAATCCCGATATTGGATGATGTGTGGACACAGTATATTTCTCAATTATATGCCTGTAATTCAAGTAGCAGTGACCAGTTCAATTTAAGTGTTGAAGTATATTCTATGGAATTATATGGTTTGCCTTCTGGCAAGGAGATCGAGGGATTCATTAAAGGTGCTAGAACTTTGGGCGCTATGGGCCCTGATGAATTTCCAATAGCATAAATAAGAGGCTTTTTTATGGGCTACCTTTTTATACCCAGTGTTTCAGCACTGCTACTTGTCTGGTGAAATTCCATCTTCCTGGAAGGGAAGCCTCATTGCACCCTTATAAAAAAAGGACCGAAGGCCTCTCCCACCAGTTAAAGACAAATTGCCTTTCTGGATGCGATAGCCAAAGTATTTGGCGAAAGCATACTACTCTATGTTCAAGAATGGGCGTTTGGCAATAATCTCATAACTGCTGAGCAGACGGGTTTTCATAAGAACTGTTTTACTCTTGATAACATTACGGCCCTACAAACCTTAATAGAAAAGTACCCTCAGTCTAGGAGTATGCCCATGTATTCTGCTTTTATTTATTTCTCCACAGCGTTCAACAGGGTTGACCGGGGGACGCTGTGGAGAAAACTGACAGTGCTAGGGATTCCTGCTCATCTTCTGAGTCTAAAATTGCCCTGCACTCCTTCACCTGGACTCAGGTTTTAATGGGAGAGAACCAAGGTTTGTCAAGAAGAGTGGTGACGCATAATGCAAAAACAACAATTGATGGACAGAATGCAGAACAATGTCGTACATTCACCCCAGTACAGAGATCTGGGCCTTAATCCATCGTTTTTTTGCTCACCATGCCATTCCAATTTGGACCCAGCCATATGCAAATCAGTCTTGACCCTGCGCCCAATGGGAACAGTCCAGCCCGAACTGCCAGGCCAGGTCCTCCCTGGACTGGAAACAAGCATCCTAGGACCGGTTTCGGGCTTTCAGCCCTCATCAGCCAGGATAGCTTGATTCCAGTGGCATGGAGAGCACAGGACCCACGCCTGGGCATACCCGTCCCACTCGGGGTGACAAATGCAAAAACAACAATTGATGGACAGAATGCAGAACAATGTCGTACATTCACCCCAGTACAGAGATCTGGGCCTTAAACCATCGTTTTTTTGCTCACCATGCCATTCCAGTTTGGACCCAGCCATATGCAAATCATTCTTGACCCTGCGCCCAATGGGAACAGTCCAGCCCGAACTGCCAGGCCAGGTCCTCCCTGGACTGGAAAGAAGCATCCTAGGACCGGTTTCGGGCTTTCAGCCCTCATCAGCCAGGATAGCTTGGCTCCAGTGGCATGGAGAGCACAGGACCCACGTCTGGACATACCCGTCCCACTCGGGGTGACAAATACAAAAACAACAATTGATGGACAGAATGCAGAACAATGTCGTACATTCACCCCAGTACAGAGATCTGGGCCTTAATCCATTGTTTTTTTGCTCACCATGCCTTTCCAGTTTGGACCCAGCCATATGCAAATCAGTCTTGACCCTGCGCCCAATGGGAAAAGTCCAGTCCGTCCATCAATTGTGTGTCTTTTGCTTTCTCGCCCTAAGTGCGCCGGGTATGCCCAGACATGGGTCCCGGGCTCACTGTGCCACTGGAATCAAGCTATCCTGGCTGAAGAGGGGTGAAACTCCGAAACCGGTCCTAGGATGCTTGTTTCCGGTCCAGGGAGGACCTGGCTTGGCAGTTCGGGCTGGACTGTTCCCATGAGGCACAGGGTCAAGACTGATTTGCAAATGGCCAGGTCTAAACTGGGGTGGCATGGTGAGCAAAGAATGATGGATTTAACCCAGATCTCTTGACTGGGGTGAATGTTTTGATTTGTTCTGCATTCCGTCCATCAATTGTGTGTCTTTTGCATAATGGCTTAAAGCAGGGGTGCCTGCTTGCACCTCTTCTCTTCTCACTTTCTACTCATGATTTGCCTTGCAGAGTTGGTCTGGTAAAGGCGGATCCTCCTAACTAAACTTAGTCTAATGAACATTGTGTGTATTCTTTACGCAGACAATGTTATTGTGTTGGCTCTAATCCAATAGGCCTTCAAAGACGTCATTGTGCTTTGGAAATATATGCAGAGGAACACTTTTCAAAACTAAACATATCTAAGAGTAAAGTCATGATCTTTAGAACGAAGTGGGTCAGAATCAGGCAAAACCTTAAATGGTTTTTGGGAGGTGCCAAGATGGAAGTAGTGCAGTTTTATTCTTACCTTGGCAGAATCTTCTCAAGCAATTGCTTAAATAAAGATCATATAAACAATTGTAAAATGAAGACGTTGTCCCAGACCTCTGCTAACCACAGATTGTATAAGTGTTGTGGGCAAAGGCACTTTACTTTGCACATGTCCTATTCAAGACGGAAAATCCGCCCACACTGAGTTATGCCTGTGAAGTGATGGACTTCTGGCATTGATCTTTTTTCGAGATAGGTGAGGGGCGCATATGGCGCCAAATTTGTAATTTGAATTCTTTGGCTTATCTGCCTGCTCTACGGCTTGAATTTGGGTTACCATCTACAGTTGTGCTCGCTATGGCAGCTCAGAACTCAGAACGCCGGCGCCATCTTAAACCGGTGTGCTTATGCCAATATACTAATATTTGCATGCTTTTGAATATTATACAGCATCCTGCGCTGCCCTGGAGGGATGTTTTCCTATAGTGATATCTAAACTGGATATTACAAAGAGAAAGTATTTGCAAAACTTGAGAATTCTGTAATATGACGCCATCTTAAACCGGAGTGCTTATGCCCTTCCACCCATAATGAGCATTCTTGTAAAGTTTATATGGCAACCGGTACTGCCCTAGAGGGATGTATTTCCTATAATAGGGTCTAAACTGAATATATCAAAGGAAATGTATTATTTGTGAGGACTGAAAATTCTATAATGCACGGGGAGGGATGGTTTTGTGTGGGGGCGTGGTCATATACTGGGGGACTCCCATAAAATCCCGTAGTTATATCTCATTTGTTCATACTTTCGCCGCAAACAGGAAAAATCCTTTTTCACCATTTTATAGGGGTTTTTCATATGGAAGGCAATACTTATTACCTGGCGGGTATTAAAAATCCTATGCCTACACTGGCCAGTTTTAGTTCTACGGAAAGTTGGCGATGGTGACAAAGTGAGCAAATTGGTGCAAACCTAGCAATTGTCTCGATGGTGGTTGCTTACGTGAGGCACTAACTATATTTGTTTTATGTATCTTTGCATTTATCTTTTGTACATGTGTTTTTTCTCTAAACAGATTTGCTGCCAGATTGCGGGGGAGGCCACTTAAAGAGCTGTGCACCATTTATAAAGCAAAATGTACCTCTCGGCCAACATGGGGCTGGTGTATGGGGTCATGCTAATTTAAAGAAGTTACAACTTGCAGAAAATGCCTGTCTAAGAAAGTATCTTGCAGTCCTGCAGAGCTTAGCCACGTATGTCTGTCATAAAGAGTTGGGACTTTCCATTTTTAGAAGATCTTACTAGGGTACATCCTATTTTATTGTGGCATAGAATTTGGTCACAACCTGAGGCAGTTTTAAATAGGCTGAAAATTACAGATTGTCTCAGGGTTATGCCTTGAGAATTCCATGGTTTAAATATGTCACTGCCTTTTTTCATAGACTGGGAAGATCAACCTTTTTTTAACAATCCATCCTCCCTGCTGGTGCTGGGTGTTTCTAAGGTTGAAATTAAATTCCTAGCATTGAACATGTTAGAGGAGGATAGATTTAATAAGGAATGTGGAAAACCTAGTTTTGTACATTATAACGTGCTGCTTACCAATTATTATATCCAAATTTATGTGCAGCATGTGCACAACTCCCAGCATAGATTTGTGCTAACACGTTTTAAATGTGATATTATCCACCGTTTTATCTCTTTTCCTCGAGTAATTGTTCGGCTAAATTGCCAATTGCCCGTGTGATGGTGTTTCAGAACAATGTACATTGCAGTTTACTCTGTTCTGTAAATGTTATGAAATTCCTAGATTGCAAATTTTAAAGCTGCTATTGCAGACATTTAATTTTAGACAGTGGAGACCAGTGCTGCTTTTTCTGCAACAACTGCACTTGAAGTCTGTTTTGCTGTGTCCAACAATTTTATGGAGGGTTATTGCAAGACATAAACAGTTGGGTGGGTAAGCTGTTTTGAATGACCGTTTATTGATTAAAACTTGTTCGTCTGTATTATATGGATCTAAATATCACAGTTTTATATGGATAATTTATGGAAGTGTAATATTTTGTGAACTTTTATGATTTTTAAACGAAAAACAAATAACGTATATTATGACCTTGAATAAAAGCAACCCCTGACACAGGTTTCACTCTAGTTAGAGGTCGACAGAAAGGTATAATTTTGCCTAGACACAAGTGAGTACCCAGTATAAGTCAAGACAATACCTTTTCAGGCTTAGAGTGCAGCATCAATTATGCAAAATGGGAAGTAAGGAACTCTGGGTAGCTCCCAAGTCTAGGCGGAGAGCAGCTCCTTTATTTGGAGCACCCTACAACACTACCGACACTCTGCATCTGCTTACCTCAAATGTGTGTTTTACTTTTAAGCATAATATTAGCACAGTGCCAGCCACACAAAGCCTTTTGCCATTTTTACAGCAAAGTATTTAAGAACAGGATTAGTAGTACCCAGAGTTCCTTTCTTCTTGTTTTGCATCATTTATCCAGCCAGAGCTGCTTATCTATTATTCACTGCTCCTACCAAGGTGCGTCCAAGAATATATTTTGTTACTAGTGGTGCCCCTAGAAGAGGCAGGGGCACCACACAACTTTTTTTAATGTTGTGGGGGGCTGCAGAGAGTGCAGCGCCCCCACACCCCCCAGCAACATTAAAAAAACAGAGAGTCGCCTGGGTCATTAAATACAGGAGAGCTTACTGTATCTTTTTTCAAAGCACTCCTAGCGGGAGATCTATGCTGATCAGCTGGAGTCCAGAGCCACCTTGTGGTGGATTTTATGGCTGCATTTTGTTGCTTGAATTTTTTTTTTAACTCAAAGACATGTTGATGTTTTTTATAAAAATAAACCTTTATTGCATTCTTTTATGACAATTACTTTTATTAAACTTTGCACTTTGTGAATTAATGAAAAATACATTTTGTCTTTATTGGTCCTTTTTATAAAGACAATACATGTGCTTTATATATGTTGATAGCTTGACCCCTTTATAAAGCCAATAGGCCCACTTTTAATATTTTGGTGTTCTGACCATTTGACAAAGTCAGATCTGCCTTACTTCAAATGGCACCCAGGCCCTGTGCGCAAGCCCCCACTGCGCATGGCTCACATGCAGTGGGCGTTGGGCTCAGGGCCTGGTCAACAGCCAACCAGACAGCAGGCATGGCAAAGGCCATGCATGGTGTGGGGTTGCTTGCGAGTGAAGGGTTGGACGCAGGCCCTGCCCCTCAGCCTGGCTCTGAGGCCAATCCCACGTCCTGCATGACTGAAGACCGTGCGTGATGGGGGTTTGGCTGTCTATGAGGGTTGGACGCAGGGCCTGGCCTTCATGGCCAATTTATTGCTACAGCGTAGGGCTGGCATTACGTATGGTAATAACATATTACTGTATGTTAAAAAAACTTAAAAACTCAGTGGAAAAAATAAAGGCTAAATTGGCATTATAGTTATGCATGGTAATAGTGTCTCACTTTGCATTAATGAAAACCTTTGAAATTCACTGAAAAAACTAAGGGTTAAAGAGGCGTTATAGTTAGATGAAAATGTCAGCTAAAAAATGCCATTTTAAATTTAAAAACAAACACTGAAAACCACCAGTTATAGTTATCTCAAGTAACTCGTGCCTTAAGACAACTATGACTCGCGCCCCCACCATGCACTGCTAATTACCCCACTTATTACATCACTAATGACATGTTATATTTCATCATTGATAATATCACTGCAACATTTGCAATGAAATCATTGATGAAAAAACTGTGCAAGGTGGGTGCGCAAGTAATAGTTACCTTAAGGTACCAGTTATAGTTACCTGAGATACCTATAACTAGTGAATTTCAATGGTTTTGTTAATTTAAAATGGTATGTTTTAACTGACATTTTCACGTAACTATAACGAGGGCCACTGGACTTATACAATTGTGTGGCCGCTGCAATTTTTTGCATAATTGTAGAATTGCCATATGTGCAACATAATCCATAATCTGCAGCATAATCTGCAGATTTTAACAAAAAAACATTTGTTTCTAGCTCAAACAGTTTAGAAGTTAGTAAAAACACAGCAACATGTCACCTTTCTGTAGCTTATTGCTATATTTGGGCATTAAACTGGTACTAATGAGGTACAACTAATGGCAGACATTGTCAACAAATTTAAAAATGGCAAAATAATGAAGTAATACTATCACAAAATGTGCAGCATAATTTGTCTTTTCCTGCAGCGTAATTTACACAACCCTGCCACATAATTTGACCCTCCCCTGCTGTATAATTCCAGTGGCCCTGACTATAACGTCCCTTTAACCTTTTTTCTTTTTTCAGTCAGTTATTCACATAACTTATCTATACTTACAAGCATGGTAAAGACATCTACGTGGTAAAGGCATTGCATGGTAAACATGTTGTTGTAAAGACTGTTCCCCATGTAAGAAGGATGTGAGATGTTGGAATTGTTGAAGCAGTGCAATACATCACAAACTGTGCAATTTCACAGTAATTTGCTTGCACAACGTACATCATTCCAGTCAAGCCAATGCCAATTACATCTAAGGCTCTCTTCATCAATAGGGAGGGCTAAGTACTCGGACTTGGGGTAGCCACTCCTCCACACAAGGGGACTTATTCATTCGAAATATAGAAAGAAACTTGAATAGTGACAGGAAATTAAGTTCTTGCAACTGGAGTGGATAAACCAGCACACAAAGTTGATGCGTAGATGGGTATAAAATTGTGAAACTTCAAATTAGTTACGAAAAGTTATAGGTAAATATATCAAAATACAGTGCAGGTGTGTCATCATGATTGTGAAACAAAAGCCTCAAGATAGTGATAGAGCGCTTACAGCACTCTAAATTGTAGGGGTGCACTATACTCTTGATATAAACGCACTCATATGTATTCCTGTCGTGTGCAGTGTTTTATGATTATTAAGATGCATTTATTCACGTCATAATAGCATTGAAACATAGTGAACACATTTAAGTAGGATTTTGCGTATATTAGAATAACATAATTCCTGTATGTGTAATGTGCAGGATGAAATTATATTCGTGTAATGTAATTGTGTTCAGTTAAGCGACTTAATGTGTAGGCCCAAATTGTAGGTTGTTTTGAGTTTCGTTTCTCCTTGGTTGCTCAAGAATTAATTACAAAAATTCTGTTGTGCTCGAAGACAGTGTGTTCTCATCCTACTGCAGGTGCAGGAATTCGACCTCGTTATTCTTAGAATCTGAAAGAAACACATAGTGATAGATTCCTTACCTTAGAATATCCCCAGGCGTCAGACTGGATCCGGAAAGTTTTCGTCAGCAGTACCCCTGCGCGTCGGTAGGGGCGTCGTGCGGCTCCGCGTCCGTTGTTGGCGTCGTGGTCGCCGAGATGACGTCGCGGGCGCTACCTGGACGCCGCCCACGCGCGCTGACGTCAGTTCTTTCTTTTTCCGCGCCAGGAAGCGCAGATCCGGAGAGAGCGCTACCCCTAGTCTTTTTTGAGATCTTTTTCTCACCCTTTTCGAGTCGATACGACTCCTGGTGCAGTTAGGGATGCCCGGGTTTAAGTCCTGCGAGGACTGTCATCGGATGAGGTCGGTGACGGACCCACACCGCGTGTGTCTCTTCTGTCTGGGGCGCGACCACGACCCCAAGTCGTGCCCCGACTGCCGGTCCATGGCGCCGAAGTCTTTGCGGGAGCGGTCCCGAAAGCTGCTTGAAGCCCGGCAGTCGGCTCTGCGCCGTGAGAGGTCCCGGTCCAGAGGGAGGTCGAGGGACCGCGCGCGGAGTCATCATCGACGATCGTCGGGATCTAAGTCTTCGCACTCGGGGTCAGGTAAGGCGAAGCACAAGAAGTCGAAGAAACGTCATCGTTCTCCGACTTCCCCTTGCGCGACGCGGCTGAGGGTACGGGTAGTGCCACCCCCGCGGCTCCGGTGGAGTCCATGGAGCCGCCGCCCGACTACCCGCCCTACTCGGGGTTGTCTGCGACTCCGGCCCAGATACAGGACTTCCTGTCGGCCATGGCTCGCCTCTTTGGGCCGTCGGGTCCCACCGGTGCGCCTTCGGGCCCCGCGGTCCCGCATGGGTGTCCTCGCGTTTCCTCGCCGGCGGCTCCGGCGTCGCTGTCGGCTCCGGCCCTGGCGCCGCAGGACACCCTTGGATCCAGGCCTGGATCCCGGTCGACGCCGGTTGACCTTGTTACGCCTCCACCGACGTCGACTCCACCGGCACCGATCCTGACGCCGCCCGCTCCTCGGGACGACATCGACCCCAGCTTCAGCCCCGAAGTAGACGCGGCGTCGGTCCGGCGTTGGTCGATGCCGTTCTCGACGCCGTTTGGGGATTTCTATCCCCATGTCCCTACTCCTTATTTTAGGCCTGTTGAACAGCCTGAGGAGCAAGGGGAGGACTGGGAGGGGTCGGACGACCCTCTCGCTGCAGCCTGCGAGTCTGAACAGGACTGGGCTGAGGAATTGGGGGACGCCATTGGTCTGGATACCTCACCAGACCTTGGCATGCTGTCTCCTCCTACCGTGGCTACGGAGGAGGGAGCCAGTTATGCAGTGGTGTTGCGTAGGGGCGGCGGAGGCCCTACACCTCCAGCTCCCTACTGTGGCTGTCAGGACTAACCTCCTGACAGAGGTGCTTCAGCCAGCAGCTACTTCTGCGGAGCCGCTGCTGCCCTTTAATGAAGCCCTTTCGGACGTTCTTTTGGGCACTTGGTCCAGGCCCACCACAGGGGCTCCTGTGGATAGGAACGTGGCCCGACGCCATCGCCCGGCTCCGGGTGACACCATTTTCCTCTCCCAACACCCCACTCCTGAGAGCTTGGTTGTCCAAGCCTCTGCTTCCCCAACCGCCTTCCCTTCCGCCCCGCCGGATAGGGAATCCAAAGCTGGATCAGTTTGGGAAGAAGATTTTCTCTTCCACCAGCTCTGCGCTGCGGGCCGTGAACACCGCATGCCTCTTGGGCCGTTATTCCCACTGTCTGTGGGATACGGTGGCGAACGTGCTGCCCCAGTGTCCGGAGGAGGCCCGGCCTGCTCTTGCCCAGGCTGTTGCAGAGGGGAGAGACGCAGCGAAGTTCATGATCCGTTGTGGTCTAGACACCGCCGACTCACTGGGCAGATCCATTGCAACGACGGTGGCGGTTCGCCGTCACGCCTGGTTGAGAACCACTGGATTTTCAGGGGATGTCCAAAACACCCTTATGGACATGCCCTTTGATGGCCGTCGCCTCTTTGGCGACAAAGCGGACAGCGCGTTGGAGAGGTTTAAGGACTCATGGGCTACGGCCAAGTCCTTGGGACTCTCGGCAGTCCGCCCTCCTCCGCCTTCCGCTTTTTGCTCCTTTCATGGCACAGGAAGGGGCGCCCGCAGCGTTCGCAACAGAGCCACAGTCCGGCGCAACAGTCATCCCAGCGCAGACGCGGGTTCCGCCGTGGCGGACAAAGGGGCCAGCGGGCGGGTCAGTCCACCACCACCCTGGCCACCACTGCCTCCAAACCTTCCTAGTCCGAACTTTCAGGCCCATCAAACGCCAGTGGGCGGCAGGCTCCGCCATCACCTCCCCCACTGGCACACCATCACTTCGGACAGGTGGGTTTTAGAGATAGTCCGGAGGGGCTACTCCCTCCCCTTCGAGACTACCCCCCCAGCCATGCCACCTCAATACCACCGCATGTCGGGGTATCACTTGGTGCTTCTTCAGCAGGAAGTTGCGGCCCTCTTGGCCAAGGGGGCCATCGAGCGCATTCCGACGCACGAAGTAGGTAGTGGTTGTTATTCCCACTACTTTGTGGTGCCCAAGAAGGACAAAGGCCTGAGTCCTATCTTGGACCTCCGGAACGTCAATCGCTTCCTCCGCAAAGAGAAGTTCAAGATGCTCACTCTGGCTCAGGTCTTGTCTGCTCTCGACCCACAAGACTGGATGGTAGCGCTGGACTTGCAGGACGCCTATTTCCACATCCCCGTCCTGCCAGCCCACCGGCGTTATCTGCGGTTCACGGTAGGCCACGAGCACTTTCAGTTTACCGTGCTCCCCTTTGGCCTTACCAGCGCCCCTCGGGTGTTCACCAAGGTGATGGCGGTGGTCGCAGCTCATCTGCGCAGATCAGGGGTCTCAGTCTTCCCCTATCTCAACGATTGGTTGTTGAAGGCGGGCTCGCCCCAGACAGTCGTCTCCCACCTCCAGACTACGTCCGACCTCCTGCACTTGCTGGGGTTCTCCATCAATGTGCCGAAGTCGCACCTGATTCCCTCCCAGAAGCTCCTCTTTATCGGAGCGGTTCTGGACTCGGCGCAGTTTCGGGTCTATCCTCCCGAACGGCGAGTCCGGGTATTCGGGCTCTGATTCCCATCTTTCAGCCCTTGTCCCGGGTTTCGGTCAGAGTGACTCTGAGGCTGCTGGGCCTCATGGCCTCCTGCATCCTGCTGGTCAATCATGCCAGGCGGCATATGCGGGCACTGCAGTGGGACCTGAAGTTCTAGTGGGCGCAGCATCAGGGAAACCTGTCCGATCACGTCCAGATCTCGGAGGGCACTGCACAACAATTGCAGTGGTGGCTCACGAACCAGCATTGGGTCGACGGCAGATCCCTCTCCCTTCCCCAACCGGAGTTCACAGTGGTGACGGATGCGTCCCTCCTGGGATGGGGCGGCCACATGGGAGAGGCGGAGATCAGAGGCCTCTGGTCTCCGGCGGAGTCCCGGCTCCATATCAACCTTTTGGAGCTGCGGGCGATCAGGCTTGCACTGAAGGCATTCCTTCCCTCTGTCAAGGGGAGTGTAGTGCAGGTGTTCACAGACAATACCACCGCCATGTGGTACTGCAACAAACAAGGCGGGGTGGGGTCGTGGACCCTCTGTCAGGAGGCTCTGCGTCTCTGGACATGGCTGGAACATCAGGGCATGTCCTTGGTCTGCCACCACACACTACGAACACGCCTTCACGACGCCGGGATCCAAGAGAAGGCCCTGGACTGGACCACATCCTTCCTTTCCGGCAGAACACAAAGCGTCCGCCTCGCCCCTTCCGATCCAAGGCCACCAAGATCATCTGCGGCGTACCCCAAGGCTCCTCCCTCAGCCCAACGCTGTTCAACATCTACATGGCACCCCTCGCCCACGTCGCCCGACAGCACAACCTCAACATCATCTCCTACGCCGACGACACCCAGCTGATCCTCTCCCTCACCAAAGACCCTCACACCGCCAAAGCCCACCTCCACGAAGGAATGAAGGCCGTCGCCGAATGGATGAGGACCAGCCGCCTGAAGCTGAACTCGGACAAGACGGAGGTCCTCATCCTTGGTTCCAACCCTTCAGCCTGGGACGACTCCTGGTGGCCAACATCACTGGGAACAGCCCCGCCACCCACCGACCACGTACGCAACCTAGGGGTCATCCTCGACCCCACCCTCTCCATGACTAAGCAGGTCAACGCCGTTTCCTCATCCTGCTTCAACATCCTCCGAATGCTCCGCAGGATCTTCAAGTGGATCCCCACCGAAACAAGAAAAACAGTCACCCAGGCCCTCGTCACCAGCAGGCTGGACTACGGAAACGCCCTCTACGCAGGAACGACGGCTAAGCTCCTGAGACGGCTGCAACGCATCCAGAACGCCTCTGCACGTCTTATCCTCGACATCCCCCGACGCAGCCACATCACACCCCACCTGAGAGACCTGCACTGGCTCCCTGTCAACAAGAGGATAACCTTCAAGCTCCTCACCCATGCACACAAAGCACTCCACAACTCCGGACCAGCCTACCTCAACAGACGACTCAGCTTCTACACCCCCACCCGCCAGCTCCGCTCGACCAGCCTCGCCCTCGCCACAGTCCCCCGCATCCGGAAAATGACCGCCGGCGGCAGATCCTTCTCCCACCTCGCCGCCAAGACCTGGAACACCCTCCCCACCAACCTCCGACAGACCCAAGACCTACTGGCCTTCAGAAGACTCCTCAAGACCTGGCTCTTCGATCAGTAGCAGCACCACCCCCTCTTCCCCCAGCGCCTTGAGACCCTCGCGGGTATGTAGTGCGCTTTATAAGTGACATGATTGATTGATTGATTGATTGATTCGGAGGTGGCGCAAGGTCTCTTTCAGCAGTGGGGAGAGCCTTGGTTAGATCTATTCGCCACCGAAGAGAACGTGCAATGTCATCAGTTCTGCGTGTTGGAATTTCCAAGGCGGCATTCGCTCTGCGACGCTTTTCGTCGCGAGTGGAGTTGCGGTGTGTTGTACGCCTTTCCGCCTATACCACTTCTGCCCAGAGTGCTGAAGAAGATCAGGCGCGACCGGGCCCAAGTCATTCTTGTGGCTCCGGACTGGGCTCGAAGAGTATGGTATCCCGAGCTACTCAGTATGAGCATCGATCCCCCGATCCGACTGCCTCTTCGGGAGGATCTTCTGTCGCAGCAGCAGGGGACGGTCCTCCACCCGAACCTGTCCAGCCTCAACCTCTTTGCGTGGAGATTGAGCGGCGGCAGTTGATTCCCTTCGACTTGCCTCCTGAAGTTTGTGACGTTATTCTGGCAGCCAGGCGTCCCTCTACTAAGGTGGTATACGCCTGCAGGTGGAACAAATTTGTGGCATGGTGCACAGCAAAGGCTGTGGATCCCCTTTCTGCCCCTCTTTCTGAGGTTCTACTGTTCCTTCTTTCTTTGGTCCAGCAGGGCTCTGCTCTGGGCACTATCAAGGGCTACCTTTCTGCTATTTCGGCCTTTCTCAGGCTCCCTCATCAGCCCTCTCTTTTCAAGTCCCCTGTTGTAAATAGGTTTCTTAAAGGCATTACACACCTTTTTCCTCCTATTCCTTTCGTGATGCCTCAGTGGGACTTGAATCTGGTTCTGACGTACTTGATGTGCGCTCCATTTGAGCCCGTTCACAACTGTCCTCTTCGTCTTTTAACGTTAAAGACTGCCTTCCTGGTGGCCATCACTTCCGCCAGGCGAGTGAGTGAGCTCCAGGCTCTTTCCTGTAAGCCTCCTTTCCTTTCAGTCCATCCGGACAAGGTTGTGCTCAGGCCCCGTCCTTCCTTTTTGCCAAAAGTGGTTACGGCCTTTCACATTGGGCAGACTATTACCTTGCCCACCTTTTTTCCGTCTCCGCATCCTTCCAGAGAGGAAGAGCGGCTCCACCGTCTGGACCCAAAACGTGCGCTTTCTTTTTATCTCAACCGCACACAGCAGTTCCCGGTGGATGACCAGCTTTTTGTTGGCTACGTTGGCACCAAGAAAGGTCGGGCGGTCCATAAGAGAACCATCTCCCGCTGGGTTGTCTTGTGTAGCAAAGCCTGTTACTCTTTGGCTAAAAAAGAACCTCTGGTTGGGCTGCGTGCTCATTCCACCAGAGCTACTGCAGCCACTACTGCATTGGGACGTGGTGTCCCCCTGCAAGACATATGTCAGGCAGCCACGTGGGCCTTGCTGCACACGTTTACCAAGCATTACTGCCTGGACAGCCAAGTCCGGAGAGACGGCTTCTTTGGCCGTTCTGTTCTCCGTGACTTTCTGGTGTGATCTTAGTTCGCAGACCCACCACCGGGGTTGGTATTGCTGGGGTATCTATTCTAAGGTAAGGAATCTATCACTATGTGTTTCTTTCAGATGAACAAGTTACTTACCTTCGGTAACGATATATCTGTAAGAAACATTAGTAGTGATAGATTCTTTACCGCCCCACCCATCTTCCCCGTTCTGCGAACTGATTTCTAGGGTTAAGGTCATCCCTTTCAGGGCCCTAGTTTCAATGCACCAGTGGTCAGTATCTTGCATGGCTCTGCGTTCCTGGCGCGGAAAGTCGTGTACAGAACTGACGTCAGCGTGCGTGGGCGGCGTCCAAGTAGCGCCCGCGACGTCATCTCGGCGACCACGACGCCAACGACGGACGCGGAGCCGCACGACACCCCTACGGATGCGCAGGGGTACTGCTGACGAAAACTCTCCGGATCCAGTCTGACGCCTGGGGATATTCTAAGGTAAGGAATCTATCACTACTAATGTTTCTTACAGATATATCGTTACCGAAGGTAAGTAACTTGTTCTTTAAGGAGATACGCGGAATGTCTTTGAAGAAGACTGAAAGACGAGAAGGGAGGACACCTTCGTGCTTAGCCTATCTGGGAACCAAGGCCACTGGAAGAAGAGTCGATTTAATTAAAGCTTCTGTGGAAACTTACCGAAAAATGTTGCAAGTGGAAAAGTTTAACACATGACGTATTGTGGGTTGAACATTGTCTTTTTGTATGATGCGCAGGGACAGATTCGGGAGACTTCTGCCAGTTTTCGGAGGAGAAGGAGCATCTTAGAGCGAGCTCCATAGCTTTAAGCTATCAGACCCATTTGACGTGAGTACTTCTTAGGAAGTCAACACGTGCTGACACCTTTGGGATATGATACAAGGGAGATAGGTAGGATCCTTATTGAGAGCAGAGTAGGGAAAGATTTGCTCCTTCTTAAATGAAAAGAGAATTGGACTCCGTTTCTATTCTTTGCTGTATTTTGATTTTGGAGTTCATCATATTGTGCCTTCTGTGCCGAATGACTTATACTCGTAAAATCGGCTCTGTATTGATTTTTCTGTACCTATATACTCTGATATTGAGGTGTGTTTATATTCAATTATTTTTGGCCTTATAATAAACCCACAAAACTTAAATTCGGAGTCTGTGGTTTTTAAATCATGATTAAATTGAAGTGTAATCTAGAATTGTTTTCTCCCCTCTATCACTTTTAGCAGGTAAATAAAAGATCATCAGCATTAAATCTAGTAGGGAAGGTAAGGAGTAAAGGTTGGCGTAATCAAATGGTGGAAGAGGATGGTTTACCTCTAAGAGTGAGGGGAGAAAGAGAGTAGGAGTAGGGTCGGAAGAACATTCAGGCCCTGGACACGGAGTAGACGACGGCGGACATTGATGGAAGTCGGCGGACGTTGACGGTGCGGCGGAAACAGTGGTGGCGTGAGTATGGGATTGTGTGGTGTGTTAGATTGCGGTGATGAAATATTTGTGTGATGTCTTGCGAAGTTGGGATGCATGTTGAGTGATTGTGGGTTTATCGTTTTACTGGTCCGGACACGTGCGGGTCAGGAAGTTTGGTTAGCGGACTCAAGAGAAGTCCAAGATCCCAGGATAGTTTTGTATTTGTAATTGTCTGATCAAAATTGTGGGTGTCGTGAAGCGCTATCGATGATCCACTTGTGGTAGGGAACTTTGTGTGAAAGGAGTACGTCGCGATAGAAAGCCTCAGGTACCGGGGTGGACTATGGCGATTGAGTGACTGACGCAGGTCGGGGGTCACAACGGATGAATGTTCTTGTAAGAGTGTTCTATCGATCTTTTAGAGGACGGACAATTACTTGTTTTATGTAACTGTAAGTTATTGTGACTGTGTTAGGAGCAGTTACTTGGTTTAATAGCTTTTGGATATACAGTTACTTGTAGTGTGAATGTGTGAGCGAATGAAATTGTAAAGGAGGGTGAACCGCTGCAAAGAGCGAGTAGTGACGTCAGTGTGCGCCGTGCTGGGATTGGTCGGTTGGTGTAACGCCGCGCTGGGATTGGTGGAAGTTTGTTCGAAGCTGAGTATTGAATTTGGAGAAGCAAACAATCGATTTTATGATGAGATGTTTTAGGGTGTTGCGGGATTTGTGTATAGGTGATACAGGAGTGGTGACTCGGGTAGGAGAAGAAGCTCCGCCTGAGGATACACCGGCGCATTATATGGCAAGAAATGTAGGACTCCATACTATAGTTTGGCTTCAAAATTGGCATAAAATTACACAGAAAGAAGGAGAGTTGGCTTTCCCTCGTTATGGGTCATTTCGTATGGAGGTGCTGTATCAGCTAAGAGGAGTGATGTCTGCTCTGAAACCTCCGCCTAGACCAACCCAATTTGAGACACTGGATGCTTGGATGAGAGCAGCAATGGCAAAGAGAAGGGAAGCTTCTCAGGGAAGAATGAAAAAAGCAATGAAGGTGTTAGATTTGGGGGTCTCTAGTTGGCATAGGTAGGTACCTGTGACAAATAGGGACCCTTGCGTCTAGTCAGGGTGAGGGGCTACACTCCTAAAATAACCCCTGCTCACCCCCTTGGTAGCTTGGGACGAGCAGGCAGGCTTATCTCAGAGGCAGTGTGTAAAGCATTTGTGAACACATACAGTAATACAGTGACAACACTACAGATGGACACCACACAGGTTGTATTATAAAAATAGTATTTTTATATAGACTTAACACAAGACCAAACGACAAAAATCCACAATACTGTACTCAAAAATAGACTTTAAAAGGTTATAAAATAGTTCAGTTCTCTCAAGTTGTAGATGCGACACTTTACTCTCAATGTACCTTGAATGCGTAACGCAAAGAAAACAAAAGGGTCGCAGGGAAGGTGATGCGTCGGTTCCGTACACTCAGGGAGTGGATGCGTCGGTTCCTTACTGCTGCGCAGGGAGTTGATGCTCGCTTCCTTACTGTGTGGGGAGTTGATGCGTCGGTTTCTTACTGCTCTCTGGTGCGATGCGACAGATGGCACCTCGATGCGATACTCTTCTCCGGTGCAATGCGATAAAAAATGGCGTCTTGGCTGCGATGCGACAACGTTGGTGCGATGCGTGCACGCCCGACGGCCGTGCGGCGACACGATGATCTTGGGAGACGCGACAGGCCCTACGACGCACTTCTCCGGTGATGCGACGATGTCCTCTGTGGCAGTGTCCCGCTTCTCCGGCGATGCGCCGCGCTTCGGCGATGCGATGATGACAGCGGCAGCGGCATCTCGCTTCCTCGGCGATGCGATGACAGCGGCTGCGGCGGTGACACGCTTCTCGTTGTTGCGTCGCGCTTCCAGTTCCCAGCGACACGCAGTCTCTCAGAAGGCCCAGCACAGCAGCAGGCACTTCAATTCCCAGCAAGGGAATTCAGGGGGGGGGAGCTGGTTGGTGAAGTCTTGTATCCCTGAGACTTCAGGCAGGAGGCAAGCTCTAGTTCAAGCCCTTGGAGATTCTCTCAAGTTGATAGAAAGCACACTCAGTCCTTTTCTCCTTTCTTTGGCAATGAAGCAACCACTGCAGGCCAACCCCCAAACACACAGCACAGGGGTAGTCTCCTCCTTCAGCTTCCTGGTTCTTCTCCTCAACAAAGGTTCGTCTTGATTCCCAGAAGTGATCTAAAGTTCTTGGGTCTGGGTCCCAATATTTATACTACTTTTCTCTTTGTTCTCTGAAGGCAGAGAGGCCTTTGCCTAGTCCAAAACCAGTTCTGGTCAGTCCTGGAGCACTTTGTTTTTCTGACTCCTTCTTTCCTTTCAGAATGTGGGGCAGAGTGCTCAGCCGCCCGGCAGGAGGTGGAGCCAGCATTGTGGAAGGCAGGCACAGCCCTATTCAGACCCAGGTGCAACTCCTCCCTCCACTCTGGATGCAGATCTTTCTATTCAGCCCTGCGCTGACTCACCCTGTCTCCTGTAGCCACCCCCAGCCCCTGTCACTCAATCTCCAGACAAGGAATACACAACCTAGCAGAGGCAGGCTTGGATAGTTAGGCAAGAAAATACCTACTTTCTAAAAGTGGTATTTTCAAACACAGAATGTTAAAACCAACTTCACTAAAAGATGTATTTTATCATTCTGAGTTCAGGCGTACTAAACTCGAATTTCTACCTGGTTCCCTGAGTCAGTTAGGATTATAAAATGTAATAATCTAACTGCCCATTCTGGCCTATGGGGAACAGATAGCCTTGCAATAGTGAAAAACGAAAATGGCTGTAATTCACTATTAGGACATGCCACACACACCAGGGCATGTCCTACCTTTTACCTACAATGCACCCTGCGCTTGGGCCTACCTTAGGGGTGACTAATATGTATAAAAGGGAAGGTTTAGGGACTGGCAAGTGGGTACACTTGCCCAGTCAACATGGCAGTACCAGACTGCCCACAGGCTCTGCAATGGCAGGCCTGAGACACACTTTACAAGCTGCTCCGGTGGGTGGCACAACCAGTGCTGCAAGCCCACCAGCAGCATTTGATTTACAAGCCCTGGGCACACGCAGTGCACTGTACTAGGGTCTGACAGTAAGCCAAACAAGCCAATCATGGAGTCACTAATCCATACATCAATTTACCATAGGGAGCACTTGCACTGTGGCACTGAACAGCAGTGGCACAGTGCCCAAAAGCATCTAAAACCAGCAAAAACATAAGAGGCAACAGCAAAAAATGGAAGGGAGACCCACGCCAATGGTGCCAGGTCTAACACGTGTCCCCTCCAGCTGAAATGTGGAGAGAACTACCCTACCTCCGGGGAGTTCTCATCACTAAGGCGGAAAAATCTGGACAGACCATCAGCATTGGCGTGTTCTGTACCAGGGCAGTGTTCCACCGTAAAGTCCATCCCCTGTAGGGATATGGACCACCTCAACAGCTTTGGATTCTCACCCCTCATCTGCATCAGCCATCTGAGGGGCCTGTGGTCTGTCTGAACCCGGAAGTGAGTCCCAAACAAGTATGGTCTCAACTTCTTCAGTGCCCAGACCACAGCAAATGCCTCACGCTCAATTGCACTCCACCTCTGTTCCCGTGGAAGTAACCTCCTACTGATGAAGGCTACAGGTTGGTCTAGGCCCTCCTCATTAATCTGTGATAGAACAGCCCCCACACCATGCTCTGAAGCGTCTGTTTGCACAATAAACTCTTTTGAGAAGTTGGGTGCCAGGAGCACGGGCGCCGTGCACATGGCAGTCTTCAGGGCATCAAAAGCTCTCTGACAGGTGTCAGTCCAAATCACTCTCTTGGGCTGCTTCCTGGAAGTCAGCTCTGTCAAGGGTGCAACAATGCTGCCATACCCCTTGACAAACCTCCTGTAATACCCAGTGAGTCCTAAAAGGCTCTCACCTCTGTCTGGGTCTTGGGGGTTCCCAAGTCAGGATGGTCTCAATCTTGGGTTGTAGGGGCGCCACCTGGCCGCTCCCAACCTGGTGTCCCAAGTACACCACGGAACCATGCCCGATCTGGCACTTACTCGCCTTGATCGTGAGGCCTGCTCTCCGCAGCGCCATCAACACTTCCCAGAGGTGGCGCAGATGTTCTTCCCAACTGGCGCTGAACACTGCAATGTCATCCAGGTAGGCGGCACTGAACTCTTCCAGTCCAGCCAACACCTGGTTGACCAACCTCTGAAAGGTGGCAGGGGCATTCTTCATCCCAAAGGGCATAACACGGAATTGGTAGTGCCCATCTGGGGTGGAGAATGCTGACCTCTCTCTTGCCCCATCAGTCAAGGCGATCTGCCAGTACCCAGACGTTAAATCAAACGTGCTGAGGTACCGGGCAGCCCCTAACCGATCAATGAGCTCATCAGCTCTGGGGATGGGGTGCGCGTCAGTCCTGGTGACTGAATTGAGCCCTCAGTAGTCCACACAGAACCGCAGTTCTGGTGAGACACCCGGTGCGGCAGCCTTTGGGACCAAGACCACTGGGCTGGCCCAAGGACTGTTAGAGGACTCAATCACCCCCAACGCAAGCATCTTGGAGACCTCCTCCTTGATGCAAGCTCTCACCCTGTCAGTCACCCTGTAAGTTTTGTGCTTGACAGGAGGACTGTCCCCAGTGTCTACATCATGGACGCACCAATCAGTGACACTGGGAATCAGGGAGAACAGGTCAGAAAACTGTCCCGGCAACTGGTGACAGTCATTCTGCTGCTCAGGGGTCAGGGTGGAAGAGAGGTTCACTCCATCCACTGACCCATCTTGCTCTGTTGCAGACAGGAGGTCAGGAAGAGGTTCAGTCTCCTCCTCCATTCCAGCATCTGTTGCTAGGAGCATGCCCACTTCAGACCTCTCTAAGTGGGGCTTCAGGCGGTTGACATGCAGGACCCGTAAGGGGTTCCTGGGAGACCGCAAGTCCACCAAGTAGGTAACCGGACTCTTGCGCTCCACCACCTCAAATGGTCCGGTCCACTTATCCTGGAGCGCACAGGGCTCCACTGGGGCCATGACCCACACTTTCTGACCAGGCTGAAGCTCAACCAGAGTGGCATTCTGGTCGTACCCCCGCTTCATCTCCTCCTGGCTGGCTTCCAGATTCGCCTCAGCGAGTTTTCTGAATCGCCTAGTTTGGTTCCTAAAGGCCAGCATGTAGCTATATACATCCTGGGGAGGTTTCCTGGGAGATTGCTCCCAGCCTTCCTTGACCAAACTCAAAGGTCCTCTCACTGGGTGTCCATAGAGAAGCTCAAAGGGACTGAACCCTAGAGATTTCTGTGGCACCTCACGGTAAGCAAAGAGAAGGCATGGTAAGAGGACGTCCCACTTACGCCTCATGGGTTCCTCAAGACCCATAATCATGCCTTTGAGGGTCCGGTTGAATCTCTCAACCAGCCCATTACCTTGGGGGTGGTAAGGAGTGGTGAACTTGTAGGTTACACCACACTCCTGCCACAGGGACTTCATATACTTGGAAATGAAGTTGGTACCTCGGTCTGACACCACCTCTCTGGGAAACCCCACGCGGGAGAAAATCCCCATCAGTGCACGTCCCACCACGGGGGCCGTCACTGTCCTGAGAGGGATGGCTTCCGGGTACCGGGTGGCATGGTCCACCAAGACCAGGATGAACCTGTTGCCCATGGCTGTCTTGGGATCCAGAGGCCCCACAAGGTCAATGCCCACCCTTTCAAAGGGGGTGCTGACCACAGGGAATGGCTGGAGAGGAGCCTTGCGCTTCCTCCCACTCTTTCCACTTGCCTGGCAAGTCTGACAGGTCCTGCAATGAGTGTCTGAACTCTTGCGCATTTGGGGCCAATAAAAATGGGTGACAAGCCTTTCAAAGGTCTTGTCCTGCCCCAAATGTCCTGCTAAAGGCACATCATGAGCCAGCCCCAGTAGGAAGGCTCTGAAGCGCTGGGGTACCACCAGCACACGGGCTGACCCAGGCTCAGCAACCTTAGGCTCACTATACAGGAGACCATTCTCCCAGTAGATCCAATGTGATCCAGACTGATCACCTGCTGCCTGGTTTGCAGCCTGCTGCCGCAAACCCACAAGAGAAGGGCACTTGTTCTGCTCCTCACAGAACTCTTCCCTGGAGGGACCTCCTTCCTGCTGCCAATGGGTCAGCTCAGGCAGGTCTCCCAGTTCAGCAATATCTTCCCCGGTAGGCTACAGGGCATCCCCCTCAGGGTCCGCCTCCTCCTGGGCCGTGGGAATCTCAGGGGCCGGTTTCCCGCGCCCCCTACCTCTTCTCTTTAAGGCAGGCACCTGGGCCATTTTCTCAGGCTCCAGGTCCTCTTGAACACCCTTACTGGCTGCCATAGACCGAGTGGTCACGCAGGCCCACTCAGGCAAACCCAACATCTCTAAATGAGCTCTCCGCTCCACCTTAGCCCAAGGGGAGCTCTCCAAATCATTACCTAACAGACATTCAACAGGCATGGCTGGCCTCCCAGCTACTTGAAGAGTCCCTGAGACCCCCCCACTCAAAGGGAACCTGTGCCACCTTGCAGTGGCTCTCTGTGTTGTCAGCGGCAACAACTGGGTAAAATGCATTTGAGACTACCTGCTCTTCAGACACCAACCGACAACTGACAGCTGTCACACTGGCTCCGGTGTCTCTAAGAGCTTCCACCCTCTTGCCATTGATGGTCACCCACTGCCTGTATTTTTAGTGTTATCAGGCAGCTGGGTCCTGGGGACCACCTCACAGTCTCCTAAAGAGACAAGGGACATCTCTGCGGGACCCCACCCACCTTGGGCACCCATCTCCTCCCCCAGGGCTACACTAGCCAACTGCCGGGGTGGTGCACCAGTGGGTGCTGTCTTCCCATACAAGGGACATCTAGCATCATAAGAACAGTGGCCTACTAGACCACACTTAAAACAGGTCTTGGGCCCCTTGTGAACAGGCTTATCTGTCGGGGCCACTGCCTTCTTCTCAGGGGAGGCTGGGAACCTTTCCCTTGGTTCCCTTGGGGATTACTTTGGGGCCCTTTCTGGAACTCCCTCTGTTTACCCTTGTCCCCCACTCTTCTGCTGGGGACCCTGCCCACCTTTGGCGAAGTCTCCCACATGACCCTTCTGGACCCGGGTGCTCACCCAGCGGTCCGCCTCCTCAACAAGCTTCCTAGGGTTAGTCAGCTTGCTATCAATAAGATGCTGGGGTAGCTCTGGAAAACAGTTATTTGACAAGTGCTCCCATGCAAGCAAATCATAGAGCGCCTCAAAATTATCCACTTTGCTACCCTTCACCCAACCATCCAATGCTCTGCAAAAGAAAGACACATATTCCACCCAAGTGGTAGACTCCAGTTTTCTGCAATTTCTAAACCTTTGTCTATATAGCTCTGGGGTCAAACCAAATCTGGACATTAGGGCTCCCTTCATGTGGGTATAGGACATCTGCTCCTCTGTAGGCAAATCCAACAAAGTGTCCCTCCCATCACTAACAAAGCGGCCCCACAACCCCGCTCCCCAATCCTTCTCAGGGACCCGGTGGGTCAACATTGCAGCTTCATAAGCCCTAAACCACTGACCAATATCCTCATTCTTGTGGAAATCTTTAACTACATCTTTGGGAATGTAGGTTCTTGCTTCTACATGCACTGGCGGTGTGCTGCCACCAGAGGGAGGAACCTCTAACTTCTTGGCCTTGAGTTCCAATTCCCTCAATCCTCTCTCATGCTCAAAATGCATTCTCTTTTCCTCTAAGGCTAACTTCTTCATTTCTAACTCCATCCCAAGCTCTATTTTCTTGCTCTCTATGTCTTTCTGACCATCCATTTTGAGCCTAGCTAGCTCCAATGTATGCATCCTCTCCCTTGCTCTGTCCTCCAGCTCTCCTGGGGACAACCCTTTGGAAGAAACACTGCTGCCCGCCCCTGAAGGTGCTTTCCCTCCAGTTGGGCCCACTGGCCCCTCAAGGTGCTCATTTAAATCCTCTGCCTCCATTACTGGCTCCTCAGGATGCTCACTGGCATTCCTAGATTCTACCCAGGCCCTCAGCGCCTTTTGGTATTCCTCTTTCCTGGTGAGGCCTTTCACAGAGATTTTAAATTTCTTGCACAAAGCTTTGAGATAAGGCACAGTGTAAGTATCAATTCTCTCTTCTTCCAAAACAATGTCTACAGATACTATGGATGCTGTCTTGCTCATGGTAGCAAAAAGACTGGCAGTTCTCAGGAATCAAAAATAGAAAAGAAATTCCAAGGAAAAAATTCTCAAAAAGTATGTGGTTGCGTTATGGTCTGCACTCACTAGTAGTGTACACCAATCACTGTATATGAATCACAAATGCAAGTCCAAATGCTCACCGCTGAACACCAATGTTAGATTTGGGGGTCTCTAGTTGGCATAGGTAGGTACCTGTGACAAATAGGGACCCTTGCGTCTAGTTAGGGTGAGGGGCTACACTCCTAAAATAACCCCTGCTCACCCCCTTGGTAGCTTGGCACGAGCAGGCAGGCTTATCTCAGAGGCAGTGTGTAAAGCATTTGTGAACACATACAGTAATACAGTGACAACACTACAGATGGACACTACACAGGTTGTATTATAAAAATAGTATTTTTATATAGACTTAACACAAGACCAAACGACAAAAATCCACAATACTGTACTCAAAAATAGACTTTAAAAGGTTATAAAATAGTTCAGTTCTCTCAAGTTGTAGATGCGACACTTTACTCTCAATGTACCTTGAATGCGTAACGCAAAGAAAACAAAAGGGTCGCAGGGAAGGTGATGCGTCGGTTCCGTACACTCAGGGAGTGGATGCGTCGGTTCCTTACTGCTGCGCAGGGGAGTTGATGCTTGCTTCCTTACTGTGTGGGGAGTTGATGCGTCGGTTTCTTACTGCTCTCCGGTGCGATGCGACAGATGGCACCTCGATGCGATACTCTTCTCCGGTGCGATGCGATAAAAAATGGCGTCTTGGCTGCGATGCGACAACGTTGGTGCGATGCGTGCACGCCCGACGGCCGTGGGGCGACTCGATGATCTTGGGAGCCGCGACAGGCCCTGCGACGCGCTTCTCCAGTGATGCGACGATGTCCTCTGTGGCAGCGTCCCGCTTCTCTGGCGATGCGCCGCGCTTCGGCGATGCGATGATGACAGCGACAGCGGCGTCTCGCTTCCTCGGCAATGCGATGACAGCGGCTGCGGCAGCGACACGCTTCTCGTTGTTGCGTCGCGCTTCCAGCTCCCAGCGACACGCAGTCTCTCAGAAGGCCCAGCACAGCAGCAGGCACTTCAATTCCCAGCAAGGGAATTCAGGGGGGGGAGCTGGTTGGTGAAGTCTTGTATCCCTGAGACTTCAGGCAGGAGGCAAGCTCTAGTTCAAGCCCTTGGAGATTCTTCTTCAAGTTGATAGAAAGCACACTCAGTCCTTTTCTCCTTTCTTTGGCAATGAAGCAACCACTGCAGGCCAACCCCCAAACACACAGCACAGGGGTAGTCTCCTCCTTCAGCTTCCTGGTTCTTCTCCTCAACAAAGGTTCGTCTTGATTCCCAGAAGTGATCTAAAGTTCTTGGGTCTGGGTCCCAATATTTATACTACTTTTCTCTTTGTTCTCTGAAGGCAGAGAGGCCTTTGCCTAGTCCAAAACCAGTTCTGGTCAGTCCTGGAGCACTTTGTTTTTCTGACTCCTTCTTTCCTTTCAGAATGTGGGGCAGAGTGCTCAGCCGCCCGGCAGGAGGTGGAGCCAGCATTGTGGAAGGCAGGCACAGCCCTATTCAGACCCATGTGCAACTCCTCCCTCCACTCTGGATGCAGATCTTTCTATTCAGCCCTGCGCTGACTCACCCTGTCTCCTGTAGCCACCCCCAGCCCCTGTCACTCAATCTCCAGACAAGGAATACACAACCTAGCAGAGGTAGGCTTGGATAGTTAGGCAAGAAAATACCTACTTTCTAAAAGTGGTATTTTCGAACACAGAATGTTAAAACCAACTTCACTAAAAGATGTATTTTATCATTCTGAGTTCAGGCGTACTAAACTCGAATTTCTACCTGGTTCCCTGAGTCAGTTAGGATTATAAGATGTAATAATCTAACTGCCCATTCTGGCCTATGGGGAACAGGTAGCCTTGCAATAGTGAAAAACGAAAATGGCTGTAATTCACTATTAGGACATGCCACACACACCAGGGCATGTCCTACCTTTACCTACAATGCACCCTGCCCTTGGGCCTACCTTAGGGGTGACTAATATGTATAAAAGGGAAGGTTTAGGGACTGGCAAGTGGGTACACTTGCCCAGTCAACATGGCAGTACCAGACTGCCCACAGGCTCTGCAATGGCAGGCCTGAGACACACTTTACAAGCTGCTCCGGTGGGTGGCACAACCAGTGCTGCAAGCCCACCAGCAGCATTTGATTTACAAGCCCTCGGCACACGCAGTGCACTGTACTAGGGTCTGACAGTAAGCCAAACAAGCCAATCATGGAGTCACTAATCCATACATCAATTTACCATAGGGAGCACTTACACTGTGGAACTGAACAGCAGTGGCACAGTGCCCAAAAGCATCTAAAACCAGCAAAAACATAAGAGGCAACAGCAAAAAATGGAAGGGAGACCCACGCCAATGGTGCCAGGTCTAACAGAAGGCATATCAGGATGCTAGGTGGGATGCACAGCTGAAGAGATGGAGAGTAAACACCATAGAGGGAGAACGATTGTATCCATTCCGGTTGTTAGAAGAAGCGTCTAAAGGGCAAAGTAAGACAGAAGAGGAAAGTGATACAGATGACAGTTTTCTAGATAGACTGCTATCAGAACGTCCTCCACCTGATGACTCTAGACTGGAGACGGAGAGAACACAGCAATCAGAGGAAATTCTACAGGTGAGACAAACGGTTCAGAAGATCAGACCACAGGAGTCAGGGGGAGGATTTCAGTGGAAATGAGAAGAATTCCAGGAGGGTCTGGAGGGATAGGGTACGCAACTTCGGAGTCAGGAGAGACTGCCTGTAACAGGCGATTACCAGAAGCTCTTTCGGTACCAGTTTCTATTGGACCGGTGGTTTCAATATATAACCCCAGAGAGAGAACCAGGGAAAGTCAACAACAGACAGAACAAGGTGAAGAGACTATATCTAGAGGGAGTCTTACCATGAGTGAGACGGGCATGGCTCAGGTACCAGTGGAAGCCAGTACTCCACTGCCAGCTACGGCTGATCCTTCAAGGATGGACAGTGGGTCAGAACGAAGATGAGCAGGAGCTTTAGCAAATTCTGAGTCAGCCATCATAATGTGGGTTCCACCAGTGAGGGAGTCACAGATATTGAATGATGAATTGGGGTTGAAACAAGAAGCACCTAGGGTACCTTTCGTGCAACAGTATGTGTGTGAGGGTAACCATTGGAGAAGTCGAAGTTGTGAAAGAGAAAGTCGCCCAGTTGTGAGGATGAAGGAGAGTGGGGCTCCAAGGAGAACACAAAGTTGTGACAGGGAAGAATCGGGAAGTGAAAGAGGTCAGAAGGTTTTACAGGTTGCACTAAAGGCACCATTGATAGATGTGGTAAGATTAAAAGCAGAAATAGATGAAGTGATAGAAGGGAATCTGCCAAGGGAGAGAATTGACACATATGATTCCAGCGAATTGCTATTTGTAGCCAAAGACGTTACCAAAAAGGCAAAGCGAGCTTATGATGCATTGTCCCAGCTGGCACGAAAGTATGAGGTAGATCTAACAAAGACTAAAATGATGCAGGGAACTTGCAGATTGTATTATACGGATAAGGAATTGGAAGAGAAGCGAACGATAGGATTAAGGGCACAAATTAGGGAATTGGTGATAGGGATGCGAGCATGGAGAGCATTAGACAAATGGGAAGAGAGGTGGGCCAAAAAGAAAAGTGCCAAGAAAGGAATAGGAGACACTCCGCCTCCGGGTGGAGGGACGGGACCAGCAGGACATTACCCTCTGAGAGAAGTGCAAAATGGGGGGTACGTTCATGTGCCATGGTGCAGGGGTGATTTGGCAGCATTCACCAATGATTTTCCTCGGCTGAGGGAAAACCTGCTGATTGGTATAAGCAAATAGACCGGTTTGTCAAGATCTCGAAGGTGCTTTGGATTGATTTGAATACCTTATTTGATATAGCGGTCCCAGGAGATTTATGGACGGCATGTAAAGTTGCCATTGATTGGCCCGCTGTAGAACCAGCCAGAGACCCGAAGAATCATGGTCCTTCTCCTGAAGTAATGAAAAAATATGAGCAAGCGATTACATGGTTACAATCCAAGGTAGCTCCGCAAACGGTTGATTGGCTTAAAATCGATCGTACTACTCAAGATTCTAAGGAGTCGGTACATGACTATTATGAGAGACTTTTAGTGGCTTTTAAACAGCATAGTGGAGTGGATACAATTGAGCAGAAAGATATGGGACAGTTTGTCTCAAAGTTTGTGCTAGGACTAAGATCTGATGTTAGCTTGATGATACAGACACATTTGATATTTTGGCAGAATAAGACGGTGGATGAAATCCTACGTTATGCAAAATACTGTAGTGATCAGGTAGAATCGGCACAAAAGAAATTGAAAGACAAGTTGATGTTGGTGCAGTTGAGGAATGCCGAAAGGCCTGATCAGATGCAAGGGGTTGGAGGAGCGATGGGTCGAGGTAGAGGAAGTGGAAGTGGTACAGGAATGGGTCAACAGATGGTAACCCAACCTGGACAGGGAAGAGGCAGGGGAATGGATGTAGGTACAGGAGGTGATTGGGTGGCAAACCAAAAGAAGGTCACTGCTTGTCATTATTGTCACAAAATCGGGCATTGGAAGCGCGAGTGTCGATTGAATCCAGCCAATAAATGGCAGAATGAGGGAGAGGGACAGATGTCAGAGACTTTGAATACTGTAACTAGACCTAGGTCCATGTATGGGGCAGGATATGAGCCATAAATGCAGATTCCTCAGCCTCCAAGAATACCTACTCATAATCAGGTGTCTCATCAGATGCCCTATTTTGAAATACGAGACAGATCTGACCAACCACAAGATCTTCATGAGTGTCAGAGGGGGGTGCAGGAAGAATGTCCTTTGGATGCGATCCTGGAAGTAGATCAGACTGGACCGTTTGTAGATGCAGAGGTGAACGGACACTCTGTTACCTTCTTATTAGATACTGGAGCTGCGCGCTCCACAGTAAGAACTGAAGAGGTTCCAAATTTGTCCCTGTCAGGACAAACGATCCAAGTGGTTACCAATCAGAAAATGACTAACCCGTTGACAAATGAGTTACCTGTGAGGATAGGACCGTTCCGAGACAAACATCAATTTGTAGTTTGCAATTCAATCCCAGTCTGTCTATTGGGACGAGACCTTTTGTGTAAACTAAATTGTACCATATCTTGCACTCCGAGGGGTGTGGAGTTGCAAACCTGTGATGATGCTGATTTTAAAATGGCTAATATGAGCTTGTGTACGGAAATGTTCGTGGTTCTTACGATAGAGGAGTTGCCACATGATTTGAGAGATTCAGTTTCTCCAAAAGTGTGGTATTTCACGGGTGAGGAGATAGGATTGATTCGAGGGGTTGAACCTGTTAAGATACAGGTCAAACCAAATGCAGAATTACCACGAACTCCGCAGTATAAATTAACTCCAGAAACTGTGGCTGGAATAAGACCTGTAATTGAGTCCATGATTGCACAAGGCATTCTCAAAGAGATACGAGGAAGTCCCTGCAACTCACCTATTATGGGACTGCAGAAGCCTAGCGGCAAGTACAGAATAGTACAGGATTTGCGTTAATGAAATCGTGATTCCATGTTGTCCTGTGGTACCGAATCCAGCTGTTATTCTGTTCCAAATACCATGTGAAGCAGAATGGTTTACAGTCATAGATTTATGTCAGTCATTTTTCTCCATACCGTTGCATGAAGACAGCCATTTTTTATTTGCATTTAGGATGGACGATCGTGTGTTAACATGGTGTAGAATCCCTCAAGGGTATACAGAAAGCCCCTCTATTTTTAGTCAGAGTCTGAAGAAGAATCTTGAAGGGCTGATGATGCCCCAGAACTCAGTCCTAGTGCAGTATATTGACGACCTTTTGGTCGCTTCAGAGACTGAGGATGCTTGCAGAATTGATACTGTGGCTTTGCTGAATCATTTGGCAGACAATGGACACAAAGTGTCTCCGAACAAACTTCAGTATTGTCTGAATGAAGTGCAGTATTTAGGTCACCAGATTGAAAAGGGGAAACGAAGGGTGTCACCAGATTGCATAGAGACGATTCTGCAAATGGGAACTCCGAAAACACAAAAAGAAGTCTGCATGTTTTTGGGAATGGTCGGCTGTTGTCGACAGTGGATCCCACATTTTTCCTTGCAAGCAAAGCCACTGTTGAGATTGACTCGAAAGGACATTAGCGATCCGGTACCATGGGATGATGACTGCTTGAGATCCTTCCTCGAGCTGAAAGAGAGCCTATGTCGCGCTCCAGCTCTGGGAATGCCGGATTATAATAAAGCGTTTTCTCTCTTTTGCTGTGAAAGGGAAGGATGTGCGTTAGCGGTCCTTGTACAGACACATGGAGATGCTCGTAGACCAGTGGCTTACTTTTCAGCTACATTAGATCCAGTAGCTTCTGCGTTGCCCGGATGTCTCAAATCCGTTGCTGCAACAGGTGTCAGCATTGAGAGATGTGAAGGCATAGTGATGGGTCATCCGCTTATTGTTTATGTGCCTCATTCAGTAGAGTTGCTAATGACAAGAACCAAGACACAGTATTTAACGAATAACAGACTTGCAAAGTATGAGCAGGTTATATTGGCTTCTGAAAATGTCACTCTGAGATGTTGTACCACCTTGAATCCTGCTACATTGTTACCTCTTCCGCAAGAGGAGGAAGAAGATTGTGAAAAGCATGACTGCCTGGATGTTACTGAGCTATCTACCAAACCCAAACCTGACATTGTTGATGAACCTCTGCCTGAAACTGATTTGATTCTTTTTGTTGATGGTTCATGCTTAAGAGACAATGAAGGGTGTTTGAGAGCAGCATTTGCTGTGTGCATCATCTTGGGGGTGGTGGAAGCTGCCTGTCTGAAAGGAGTATACTCTGCTCAGGTAGCCGAAATTATTGCTTTGACACGTGCCTGTATCATTTCAAATGGAGTCCGAGTGACTATCTTTACGGACAGCCAATATGGGTTTGGAGTAGTTCATGACTTTGGCTAGTTATGGTCAAGGAGGGGATTTTTGACATCTTCAGGATCCCCAATCCGTAATGGAGAGTTTGTGCGCCAATTGTTGGAAGCTTTGCAAAAACCCAAAGAGATAGCTGTAGTAAAATGTGCAGCCCATGGAAGGGGAGAGGACTTTGTTACAAAAGGAAATAACTATGCCTATGAAGTAGCGTGTTTTTGTGCTATACATGCTTGTGTTTTCAATGGAACATATGTAGGAGAGAGCACAGAAGAGACTGAGCTCAGCATGATGTTAGCTATAGCCGATACCTGGGATGAGGTAAAGCGACTGCAGGATGAAGCCTCAGAGGAGGAAGTTGCGTCACGGGTCAGAGCAGGCTGCGAAAAGAGAGAAGATGGCATTTGGGTGTCAACAGATGAGAGAACAGTGTTACCTAACTGTCTATTGAGCCCAATGGCAAGGCAAATTCACGGAGTGGTTCATCTTGGGAAAGGTGCCATGGTGCGAGTGTTCAGGCAAACTTGGTTCAACCCACGATTTCGTGTGCATGCTGAAGCAGTGTGTCACAGGTGTGTTACATGTCAACAAATGAATGTTGGAAAGAGAACTGTGGTTGCAATGAGTCATATTGGAAGATCAGGAGGGCCTTTTAATAGGATACAGTTGGACTTTATTGAGATGCCCAGGTACAATAGGCTGAGATATGTTTTGGTGGTAGTGTGTATCTTTTCACGTTGGGTTGAAGCCTATCCAACTAAACGATGTGACAGTCTCACAGTGGCAAAACTGTTGTTAACGGAACTGATACCACGCTTTGGATTTCCGACCTCAGTGGAGACAGATAGAGGAACACACTTCCATAGTGAAATCATGAAATTGTTATGTACAGCTCTAAACATTGATCAGAGATTGCACTGTAGTTACAGGCCTGAGGCATCTGGCCTTGTGGAACAGATAAATGGCACAATTAAGATGAGGGTGTCGAAGGTTTGTTCGTCAACTTCACTGAAATGGCCAGATGCGCTACCATTGGTATTGATGAGTCTGCGTAGTACTCCTGATAGGAGAACAGGACTCTCTCCTCATGAAATATTGATGGGAAGAGCTATGCGAATGCCTATGGTGCCAGCTACAGCACTGATAAACATCACAGATGATTTGGTTTTGGATTATTGTAGGGGACTGGCTGATGTGGTTAATTCTGTGTCCCACCAGGTCGAGACTGCGACTGCATCCACCTCGAGAGACCTGCTGCATGATCTTAATCCTGGTGACTGGGTGCTTGTTCGAAAGCAGGTGAGGAAGAGCTGCCTTGACGCTCGCTGGCGAGGACCATACCAGGTGATCTTGGTTACAAGTACAGCTGTGAAGTGCAGAGGATTACCAAACTGGATCCATGCTTTGCATACTCGCTGCGTTCCAGAACCTGAGGGGGCAACGATTCATCTTGCTGAAAATGCTATAGAAAATGAAGAAACAGGTCAGGTCGTAAGAATTCTTGACGGGGCTGAACAATCAACTGAGCAAGAAGAAAGAGATTCAGCTGCTCCAGAGTTGAGTTCAGATCCGGAGATAGACGAAATCGCAGAAGTGAACTTTGAACCAGATCAAAGTGAACGACCTGGTGCAGAAGGATCAGATCGAGAGGCAGAGAGAACAGGTGCAGAAGCAGAAAAGTGGCCAACAAGAAAAGAAATGCTGAACATAAGTCTTGCATCTGAGAAAAATCTCGCTTCAATTCCTGAAACGTCTGAATCAGATCAAAGTGAAACTGAGGAGAGACCGGATGGTCTAAGACGATCCAGAAGAGAGAGGGTACCGTCTCAGAAATACGCCTCTCCTGAGTGGACGTACCTGGCTGGAAATGCAGAGGCCGAAGAATTCCGGAAGGTTGGGAACTGGTACAGTGAGTTACGGAGGGGACACCCTATCGATTAATATTCAGCTGTTGGTCCCTGGAGTTGAAGCCTTCGGGATCCTAACTTTGACAGTCCCCGACCCACCAAGGCTAAGTGGTTTGCGTTTTTTGATTCTTAACCATGTTGCTTTCCCAACATTTGGTCGACAGCCCACTGCACAGGAACTGGGAGAGATTCGTGCAGAAATTCTGCAGCTTGTTCTTACCATACTTGGATCTAATATCATTAATGATGAAGTTTGAACTTTGAAAAAAGAACTCATTAGGCTTTAGAAAGAAGATAACCTAGGCCCGAGTGGAAGAAGATTTAAATTAGGGACTTTCTATAGAAGAAGAACTGAGGGTTAGGGCTGACTACATCTCTACAATAGGCCATAGATACTGGACTGAACATTGCAATAATCGAATGGGAAAAGGAAAATAAAGAGACATTGTAAATACCAAAATAAGGCAAGAAGAGAAGAAAAGTGACTTTGATTTGTTTGTGTCTCAAAACCAAAGGTGGTTCAAAATGGAATCTGGAACTCCAAGACGCAAGCAGAAGTGCATAATCGGTACCCTTATTGTTGTGGTGCTTATTGTCATAACTGTGGTGAATGTTACATCTTTGGTTGAGTCACACGATGCCGAAAGGAATGGGGAACAGATGACACTTACCCCACCTACTTCAGAGCTCGAAGAGGGTGCATCTGCAAAAGATAGAGAGATGATTAGAGAAACTAGTCGAATGTTACATGTAGATTTATCAAAAGGTGATTTCACGCTGAATGCATATGCTCGCTTGTTGTATGAGTATGTTGACACAATGGAAGCGAAAGATTGCTATGTGTGTATGCAACTGCCAGCATCAGTAGAAGAAGGCATTCGATACCATCATTTACCTTTGACCTATGGCATTACATGTAGTGTGTTATTGAGCATGTTTTATAGCAAGGCACATTTTGAGTACTACTTCTCCAATTATGATGTGGTACTCTCGAAGTTCCCGTTCTTAAATACATGAATAAATATGATTACTATAAACAGGTAGAAAGGATGTCTACGTATTTTGTGCCTACTATTACCTTAGCTACATCTTATGCCCATAGACACAATTTGACCTGCATGTTAACTGACATTGAAAAGAAGTTTGTGTACCAGATAGAAGATCGACATAGGCAGACCTTATTTAGACCAGATCCGAAGCACTAGGTGATCCCATGGACACAGGAAGAATTAGATCATAAGGCAAAGGGGAGTTCTGGTCCAATAGCTTTAGATTTTCAGCAGAAAGGGAAACTGTGCATCAGACACCCGTCCACATATTATGATAAAATATTTGTGGGTGAGAGTGATTGTGAGCACATTTTCTTGATTGAGGAATCCATTAGAAAGGCGCTGTTGGATAAATTGACCATAGTGCCAAATGTGTACTTTGGGCCTGATTCACAGAACTAACTTACGTCAAAACGTAAACGTAAAGTTAGTACTTTTTAGGTATTCACAGAATACACTTACTCATTTTGTATTCACAGAATGAACTTACTCATTTCGGTATTCACAGAAGTTAGGAGTCCTAAAGTTAGGACTACTAACTTCTGTGAATACCGAAATGAGTAAGTTCATTCTGTGAATACCAAAATGAGTAAGTGTATTCTGTGAATACCTAAAAAGTACTAACTTTACGTTTACGTTACGTTTTGACGTAAGTTAGTTCTGTGAATCAGGCCCAAAGTGTGCGGTAAAAATGCTTATGTGAAATTGCCCAGAAATTGGTATGGGACATGTTATTTAGCTGTGGTATTTCCCAAGATCTTCCATGTGGATGATTTATGGCCGTTGGAAGGGAAGAGATCTCATAGAGGAAGACGTGGTACAAGTGCAGGAGAAATTATTGGGGATGTATTTGGAGCTATGATACCCAGTTTGGGTGTGATTTTGAATGATGTGAAGATTAGAAAGCTGGCAACTCTGGTAGATAAGCTCTCTGTGAATACGGCCCAAATCTTATTACTTGTTGATGGGGAGATGGTTCCGATAAGAGCTATGGTTCTTCAAAATCGTCTTGCTTTGGATGTGCTATTAGCAAAAGCTGGGGGAGTCTGTAAATTATTGAAAGTTCAACAGTGCTGTACTTATATTCCTGACAATAGTTGGGATATAAGTAAGTACATTAGCAATATTTCAGAAATACATCAAGATCTACGTGATTTGGCCTCCGATGGACTCTGGGAACAAATGGGTAAGGGATTTGGAAAAATAGGAAACTGGTTTGGAAGTTTGGGACAAGGAATAATGGGATACATCTTGAAGCCTATCATAATAGTTGTCATTTGTATAATTGTACTGTTGGGAGTCATTAAGGCTTCCAAATGGCAAAGGGCACGACATGCTGAGAATTCTTTGAAAAAGCAAGAGCAACAATTAGAACGACTGCAGGACAGTCATTATCTGCATCTTAAAGGATTGGAACGATTTAGACAGGGACAGCAAGCTACAACTTCTGTTTAGGTCGGTCTCTTCTACAAGGAGAAACTTATGAGAGGGTAAAAAAGGTTGGTGTTATGACACTAGTCATAAGAGGGGGGAACTGATAGAGCGCTTACAGCACTCTAAATTGTAGGGGTGCACTATACTCTTGATATAAACGCACTCATATGTATTCTTGTCGTGTGCAGTGTTTTATGATTATTAAGATGCATTTATTCATGTCATAATAGCATTGAAACATAGTGAGCACATTTAAGTAGGATTTTGCGTATATTAGAATAACATAATTCCTGTATGTGTAATGTGCAGGATGAAATTATATTTGTGTAATGTAATTGTGTTCAATTAAGCGACTTAATGTGTAGGCCCAAATTGTAGGTTGTTTTGAGTTTCGTTTCTCCTTGGTTGCTCAAGAATTAATTAAATAAATTCTGTTGTGCTCGAAGACAGTGTGTTCTCATCCTACTGCAGGTGCAGGAATTCGACCTCGTTATTCTTAGATTTAAGGAGATACCCAGAATGTCTTTGAAGAAGACTGAAAGGCGAGATGGGAGGACACTTCGTGCTTAGCCTATCTGGGAACCAAGGCCACTGGAAGAAGAGTCGATTTAATTAAAGCTTCTGGGGAAACTTACCGAAAAATGTTGCAAGTGGAAAAGTTTAACACATGACGTATTGTGGGTTGAACATTGTCTTTTTGTATGATGCGCAGGGACAGATTCGGGAGACTACTGCCAGTTTTCGGAGGAGAAGGAGCATCTTAGAGCGAGCTCCATAGCTTTAAGCTATCAGACCCATTTGACGTGAGTACTTCTTAGGAAGTCAACACGTGCTGACACCTTTGGGATATGATACAAGGGAGATAGGTAGGATCCTTATTGAGAGCAGAGTAGGGAAAGATTTGCTCCTTCTTAAATGAAAAGAGAATTGGACTCCGCTTCTATTTTTTGCTGTATTTTGATTTTGGAGTTCATCATATTGTGCCTTCTGTGCCGAATGACTTATATTCGTAAAATCGGCTCTGTATTGATTTTTCTGTACCTATATACTCTGATATTGAGGTGTGTTTATATTCAATTATTTTTGGCCTTATAATAAACCCACAAAACTAAATTCGGAGTCTGTGATTTTTAAATCATGATTAAATTGAAGTGTAATCTAGAATTGTTTTCTCCCCTCTATCACTTTTAGCAGGTAAATAAAAGATCATCAGCATTAAATCTAGTAGGGAAGGTAAGGAGTAAAGGTTGGCGTAATCAATAGGTTTTCCAAGTTGGTTTGTTCCGATTAGACAATAACACACACACATCAGAGTTAAGCATAACGCAGCTGCATATACACATTTCACAAAGAAAGGTATTGTCTGTAAACCACCACTTTCTGCGGCTAAGAAGCTTACAGCTGTGTCTTGAAAAATATGATGCAAAAGTGACGAGGTGCGAAAAAATGTGCCAAACTCAGCATGTGTTATATTAATCATTTTGATATTAAAAAGAAGTTGCTAAAGTTCATTCAACGGTAACCTACACAAGTTTCAATCTGAAATGTATGTGAAAGGAATATAAATGTACATAGAAATACAGATATAAAAGGAGAATTATACTTTAAAATACTCACTTGGATGTAATCGTACTTCAACTATCAATCAACTGGGTTATAAAATATTATTACTCCATATAAAACACAGAGCAATTGTTCTTTACTAGCAACTGTCTTTGC
Organism: Calotriton arnoldi; assembly: GCA_963921515.1. Taxonomy (NCBI): domain Eukaryota; kingdom Metazoa; phylum Chordata; class Amphibia; order Caudata; family Salamandridae; genus Calotriton; species Calotriton arnoldi. The sequence goes on along the minus strand of CAWUFW010000321.1, from coordinate 1,683,333 downwards.
TGCTATGCTACACATCACTTAACTCTTTTTTTTAACTATGCTGCTACAAATCTATTCTCTTTTTCTCAAGAATGTGCTACCTTAATTTCAGGTGAGTTGTGTCATAACATATTGCACAAGTGAGGTAAACAGAACATTTATGCAACACCTTGACAATCTAAACAACACATTTATGCTGCACTTTGCCAATGTCAATTGAAGAGTTTATTGAAATATGCCTATGACTTCTCTTTGAGAATTTTCAAAAGAATCAATGGTTTGTTTTTGCTTCTTGCCTTTAAAGCCACAGATTCTTCTCAATATCTCTTTCTTAGACATGTGTGAAGAAGCACAATAACTCCAGTTGTAGATGAAGATAAATCCTTTATTAAATTGTACGCTTCAGAGACCCCATCCACCAGTAGTCTGCCAGCTCCCGCTTTTAGCCAACAGCTCATGTGTTTGAGCATACACATGGAGTGTTCCCTTCCTACCATTCTAACTCTATTAAGTGCACATGCAGCACATCTTCTCCACAATAGTGACAAAACAGGATAAACCCCCAACATGTTTTGCCCCCCAAAAAAAGCAATATGTACATTACATTATCAATATACAATACATTCACACAAAATCTTGTAAATGGGCCGGTCTTCTACAGACCCCCGGGACCACGCACACTATTCAGCGAAGACATCGCAGACTTCATCAGCCCGCACGCCATGCCCTCCGCCGACTACATCCTCCTAGGGGACCTCAACTTCCACCTGGAGAACAACAACGACAGAAACACCACCGCCCTGCTGGACAACCTCGCCAACCTCGGACTCAAGCAACTGGTGAACACGCCCACCCACTACGCCGGCCACACGCTTGACCCCGTCTTCTCGTCCAGCAAGCACATCTCCTTCAGCCACGCCACCGGACTCCACTGGACCGACCACAGCTGCGTCCACTTCAGCTTCAGAAAGACTGCGACCCACCACCACCCGCAACAGGCTCCCCGCCGGAGCTGGAGCAAGATCACCGCCGAGCAGCTCACCGCCTCCCTCAGCCAGAACACACCCACCGACACAACGGACCCAAACGAAGCAGCCAGCAACCTCGCCAAGTGGCTGACCGCCTGCGCCGACGACCTCGCACCACTAAAAACCCTCCCAGCAGACCCGGAGCAAGAAAACCCTTGGTTCACCAACGAACTCAAGGAATCCAAGAAGAACTGCCGCACTCTCGAGAAAACCTGGCGACTCGTCCAGACCACAGACAACAGGACCGCCCTCAAGCACGCCACCCGCAAACACCACCAGCTGATCCGTGCCACCAAGAAGTCGGCACTCAAAGAACGACTGGACAACAACGCCCATGACAGCAAGGAACTTTTCAGCATCGTCAAAGAGTTCTCCAACCCCAGCGCCGGAAACAACGACATCACCCCTCGCAAGACCTCTGCAACTCACTCTCCGCGTTCTTCCACCGCAAGATCACCGACATACACAACAGCTTCGACGCACAAACAACGCACCCTACCGCCGAACCAATGCCCGCCACCACCACCCTCTGCAACTGGACCCCGATCAACACCGAAGACACCACCCGCACGATGAACTCCATCCACTCCGGATCACCAACCGACCCCTGCCCACACCACGTCTTCAACAAAGCCGACGCCACCATCGCACCCCATCTCCGGGACATCATCAACTCCTCCTTCCACACCGCCACCTTCCCGGAGAGCTGGAAGCACGCCGAGCTTACCGCCCTCCTGAAGAAACCAACGGCGGACCCCACCGACCTCAAGAACTACCGCCCCATCTCGCTCCTTCCGTTTCCGGCCAAAGTCATCGAGAAGACCGTCAACAGACAGCTTGCCGCCTTCCTCGAGACGAATGGATCCCTCGACCCCTCGCAGTCCGGGTTTCGGGCCAACCACAGCACCGAGACCGCCCTTATCGCAGCCACCGACGACATCAGAACCCTAACCGACAACGGGAAACAGCTGCCCTCATCCTCCTGGACCTCTCCGCGGCGTTCGACACCGTCTGCCACCGCACCCTAGTGAAGCGCCTCAGCAACATCGGAATCCGAGAGAAAGCACTGGAATGGATCATCTCGTTCCTCGCCGGAAGAACCCAGAGAGTCCGCCTCTCCCGTTCAGATCCGAAGCCACCGAAGTCATCTGCGGCGTTCCACAAGGATCCTCACTCAGCCCGACCCTCTTCAACGTCTACATGAGCCCCTCGCAGCCATCGCACGCCGACACAACCTCAACATCATCTCCTACGCCGACGACACCCAGCTGATCCTCTCCCTCACCAACGACCCCACCATCGCCAGAGCCAACCTGCACGACGGGATGAGAGACGTCGCCGACTGGATGAGGAACAGCCGCCTTAAACTGAACTCAGACAAGACGGAAGTCCTCATCCTGGGCTCATCACCCTCCGCCTGGGACGACTCCTGGTGGCCCCCGGCCCTGGGCACCGCACCCAAGCCAACGGACCACGCACGCAACCTGGGCTTCATCCTGGACTCCTCCCTATCGATGACCAGACAAGTCAACGCCGTCTCATCTTCATGCTTCAACACCCTGCGCATGCTCCGCAAGATCTTCAGATGGATCCCCACTGAAACCAGGAAGACCGTCACCCAGGCACTCGTCACCAGCCGACTGGACTATGGGAACACCCTCTACGCCGGAACCACAGCCAAACTTCAAAAAGACTCCAGCGCATCCAGAACGCCTCCGCACGACTCATCCTGGACATCCCCCGACACAGCCACATCACCGTACACCTGAAAGACCTGCACTGGCTCCCCGTCAGCAAGAGAATCACGTTCAGACTCCTCACCCACGCACACAAGGCCCTCCACGACCTGGGCCCAAAGTACCTCAACGACCGCATGTCCTTCTACACGCCCACACGCCAGCTACGATCAACCAGCCACGCCCTCGCCACCGTACCACGCATCCGCAGAACCACCGCCGGAGGAAGATCCTTCTCCTACCTGGCGGCCAAGACCTGGAACTCCTCCCCACTCACCTTCGGCGAACCCAGGACCATCTCGCCTTCAGGAAGCAGCTCAAGACCTGGCTGTTCGAGCAGTAACTTACCCCCTCCCCCAGCGCCTTGAGACCCTCCCGGGTGAGTAGCGCGCTCTATAAATGCCGTGATTGATTGATTGATTGATTGACTTTTGAATGTCTACTTAAAATCACTTGGGTGACTATCTTACAATCACCATCACGTTGCAACAGGTGAGCATTATAGCCTTTGTATATTAACTTAAAGTGTGCGCCAAACAGAATAGATAAAATTGCATTGGGATGAGTTAGCTATCTCCTATTGGAGAATTTAGGCAGCAGCACGAGCGGACAACCATGGTATTCACTACTGCTCAATGATTCTTTTTCCCGCCGTGTCAGATTATGCAAATTAGTCTTGGTCCTGCTCCAATGGGAACAGTCCAGGTCGAACTGCCAAGTCAGGTCCTCTCTGAAACGGCACACAAGCAACACAAGACCGGTTTTGCCTTGATTGGGGCTGGTCAGTCGGGTGCAGTTTGTCTGCACTGAAACAGTGAGCAAGGGACCCACTTCTGGGCATAACCTTGGCCACTTTGGGCATTACCTCAACACATGAAAGCTAATTAGAGATACTTGCAATAAGTCTAACCACTGGCAATCACTCGGGGTTGTGTGTTTGATTTTTCCCTTTACATCAGAGATCAGTATTTGTTCAGTTATCGCTATATCTCCGTTTCCTGTAGCCTTGCTGCATATTATTTCTGTTTTTACCAACTATTAAGCATAGGGGAACGACAATATTTATCCACAGGTGATTGAAGTACCCCTCGCAGTCGAGGTAAGAGCTCCATTCTTTTGGGGTTTTTACAGTCTAAACATAACCCTTTGGCTCGTAGATTTCAAATGGGGTTTCCTTTTGGCTTTTTCTAGCCATCCAACTAAGCTGGTGAACAATTACTGCACTATTTTCTTCACACTTAAGCATAGCGTAATAGGTAAACAAAACAATTTACTGTTTAATTTTACTGCTCTAAAAAGGATTTCATAAGGTCGGATGGATTATTTTCTTCTCCAACCTTTGGAAGTGGTAGAGGGCCTGAGCACATTCCTGTTGTATAATTATGATCCCAAGATGACGGACACGCTCCGCCAGTCTACATTCATTTGATTGTGCTTACCAAATGCCCCATTCCTTTCCTTTGTTGAGGATTTCATACCCACTTCTCCAAACTTTAACTTGATTTAAACGTTTTGCTTTTCCATTGAATCCCTAGGTATATTTTACCTTCTTCGACTTTTAGCTTTTATTCTCGTTGGGTCCACCTTCCAAAATGCTCTAGTGACTAAGCTTCTTACAGGCATGAATAAAATATGCTTGTTTCTCAGATCAGATATCTTTTCACTAAGACTGAGATGTCTGAGGATGTTCTAATATATAACTGAAAAATTTATTAGTTGCAACACATTCTTACATTGCATATCTTGTTTAGAACATAGCTGTATATGATATACAAATGTGTATTTCTATGTGTCATTCGTATCATTGTAGAAGTAAATAGCATTATTAACTGCAAGAGAACCAAAATATCAAATAGCCACGAAAGGATTTTCTTTCAAATGCATACTTAATAGACGGCAAAAGAAGGAATAGAGAAGTGATGACATTTGCTTCCGATGTGCAATAAACCAATGAATGTTCACACAGTATTTCTCCTCCAGATTATCCACTTTCTGCTTAAGCACATGTTGATTGTAAAATGTGGGCATCCGTTTTCCAGACCCAACCTAGGGGTCGATTCCGATTCGGGCCGGAAAAAGCACCGACCGACTCGGATCCGGAAAAAATACCGACCGACACGTACCAGTGGCGCCCGACACGCCAAGTACGATGCAAGCCGCGATAAATCCGACCGACACGTCAGGAAACCAAGCCGACCGACCGAGCCGCTCGGAAAATAGCAATCCGGCCGGAAAAACACGCGAATCCAACCGACCGACACGCACCCGGAACAAATCCGACCGAATCGTACCCGCCAACTCCAACCCGCAAAGTACGATGCAAGGCGCGAAAAACACGACCGAGTCGGACGGAGGACAAGCCGTACGACCGACACGCATACAAAACCGAGCCGAAGCAACACAATACACCGCGACCGACGCGTACGCAGCATACAAAACTGCACAAACACAGCGTTAACGAAACGGAAAACACCGTACGAGACCAATGCAGGGTCCGACTCGGTCACAAGAACGTTTCCAACATACACAAACAGCACAAAGGAAAAATCAACCAAAAAAAGGCCAAACAAGCAATTACCAAGCCAATAAATACTGGGGGGGTGGGGACAGAGAACAAAGACACACCCACAACTCCACCTATATAAAGGACACAAATCACTACCATGAGCCTTTGCAAATGCCATTTCACTGCCAGCACCCAAGAGAAAGCAACCACACACCCACAGCTCATCCCTCACACAAGCCACACACCATCAGCACACCAACAAATACCTACCTCACATACACCCAGCAAAACACACACTCACACACCCTCACCTGCACACCAACACACACATCACTCACCATCACCACCCATCACCATGCCCCCCAAGAAGAATCCCAAGTTCCTAGATTGTGAATTGGAAGTCCTGGTAGACGAGATCCTCAGGGTGGAGCCACAGCTGTTTGGCACTCTGGTCCAACAGACCCCCATGTCGCAGAAAACCAAGATGTGGGAGAGGATCATCAACAGGGTGAACGCCCAATCATCATGTCGGCGCACAAAGACGGACATCCAGAACAGGTGGTATGACGTGCGCAGGAGGGTACGGGACCTGCTGAAGATAGACTACATCAACAGCCAACAGACCGGCAGTGGCCCTCCTGCCAAGCCAATATACCTCAGGCCCTGGGAGGAGAAGGTGCGGGCCATCCTTCCGCCAGTGAGCGTATATGGACTAGAGAACATCCCAGAGCCTGGTGAGTACACAACAAATGTACACAATAAACTGCCACAAAACACACACATCACTGTCAAGGGGAGAGTCAAACCATGCACACATAGCAATTACACAGCAACTAGAACAGAATCATCCCAAAATGTGTATGTCAGTCAGATAAACACAACACATGCCATCAAAAAAGTCACATCCAACTGTGCCAACACATGTACAAACACAACCACAACTACAGCTAGGCAGTGGCACAAATAGAACTAACACACATCCACACATGTAGCCACCACAACAACACCAACACACAGTGAAGACCACTCAAAGGAAGGAATTCTGTGTATGCTGGCCAAGTCAGTGTAGCCAATAGCATCATGGGAGTCGCAGTCACACATATTGCCCCCCCACAACTGTCCCATCAACACCACCCTGAACCATGCTCACATCACAGGGAGTGGAGAAGGACTCACAAGATGGCTGACACTGGCTACTGCTGGGGGAGCACAAGGCCCTGCTGCCAACTGTGCACCAACAAACAGCAGGACACCACTGACTGACATCCTGAGAGACAACTTACACTCCCTGCAATGCAAGCACGTTCCATGGTGGGCTATCTGGCTGGCTGGATGGGAAGGGGGACTTGCAGCACTGACCATAGTCACCAGCACCTCCCCTCACACACCCCCCCAACACAAACTCCACAGTACCCACCTGGTAGAATGCAATGCCCTCCATCCCAACACAAGATCCCACAAAGCACCACCACCCTGGCTTATGTTGTGTGAAGCACAGGGACACTCTTGGGACTCTTAGCCAAACAACTGCCAGGACAACACTCCCAGCCATCCTGTCAGCACAGCCAGCCCACCCCACAGGGAAGCAGAGTCAAAAGGAAGGAAGCATGGGCATGCTGGGAAGGGAGGTGGAGGCAATAGCATGATGGGAGTCGTAGTCACAGACATTGCTCAGCCTCACAACTGGCCCATCAACACCACCCTGAACCATGCTCACATCACAGGGAGTGGAGAAGGACTCACAAGATGGCTGACACTGGCTACTGCTGTGGGGAGCACAAGGCCCTGCTGCCAACTGTGCACCAACAAACAGCAGGACACCACTGACTGACATCCTGAGAGACAACTTACACTCCCTGCAATGCAAGCACGTTCCATGGTGGGATATCTGGCTGGCTGGGTGGGAAGGGGGACTTGCAGCACTGACCATAGTCACCAGCACCTCCCCTCACACCCCCTCCCCAACACAAACTCCACAGTACCCACCTGGTAGAATGCAATGCCCTCCATCCTAACACAAGATCCCACAAAGCACCACCACCCTGGCTTATGTTGTGTGAAGCACAGGGACACTCTTGGGACTCTTAGCCAAACAACTGCCAGGACAACACTCCCAGCCATCCTGTCAGCACAGCCAGCCCACCCCACAGGGAAGCAGAGTCAAAAGGAAGGAAGCATGGGCATGCTGGGAAGGGGGTGGAGGCAATAGCATGATGGGAGTCGTAGTCACAGACATTGCTCAGCCTCACAACTGGCCCATCAACACCACCCTGAACCATGCTCACATCACAGGGAGTGGAGAAGGACTCACAAGATGGCTGACACTGGCTACTGCTGTGGGGAGCACAAGGCCCTGCTGCCAACTGTGCACCAACAAACAGCAGGACACCACTGACTGACATCCTGAGAGACAACTTACACTCCCTGCAATGCAAGCACGTTCCATGGTGGGATATCTGGCTGGCTGGGTGGGAAGGGGGACTTGCAGCACTGACCATAGTCACCAGCACCTCCCCTCACACCCCCCCCCACACAAACTCCACAGTACCCACCTGGTAGAATGCAATGCCCTCCATCCTAACACAAGATCCCACAAAGCACCACCACCCTGGCTTATGTTGTGTGAAGCACAGGGACACTCTTGGGACTCTTAGCCAAACAACTGCCAGGACAACACTCCCAGCCATCCTGTCAGCACAGCCAGCCCACCCCACAGGGAAGCAGAGTCAAAAGGAAGGAAGCATGGGCATGCTGGGAAGGGAGGTGGAGGCAATAGCATGATGGGAGTCGTAGTCACAGACATTGCTCAGCCTCACAACTGGCCCATCAACACCACCCTGAACCATGCTCACATCACAGGGAGTGGAGAAGGACTCACAAGATGGCTGACACTGGCTACTGCTGTGGGGAGCACAAGGCCCTGCTGCCAACTGTGCACCAACAAACAGCAGGACACCACTGACTGACATCCTGAGAGACAACTTACACTCCCTGCAATGCAAGCACGTTCCATGGTGGGATAACTGACTGGGTGGGTGGGTGGGTGGGAAGGAGGTCTGGCTGTCAACCAAACACAATCAATGCAGACCATGTTCACACCCCAGAGAATACATAGAAATGCCCAAATAATGCAGGACAATGTGCCACACCAATATCAACCCCTGACTGTGACGACTTAGGACAATACAATGTACAGGCCCGCACCCCGAGGCACAGTCACAACTGTCAGGTGTGTCAACCACTGATGCCTGCAGAAACATGACATACATTGTTTGTGTCTCCCAAAAACAGGTGATGATAGGGACACAGCAGCAGACGCTGAGGAGTCCCAGTCCCAGGCTCAAGAGGATGCCGAGCTCACTGGCGTCGTACAGCCTCTGTCCTCCTCGGACGATGAACAACCTGGCACATCCGGTGCAAGTCAACATGCTGCACCAGCAGGACCACCAGCTGCAGCACCAGCAGGTCCACCAGCTGCACCCCCTGCACCCACCCCTCCAACGACTGTCACCACGAATACCATCCCTGCCGACATGGACAGAATAAGGAACAACACCAGCGCAGTGACCCTGGACCAACCTGGGGCCATGGACACCACCACCACCACCAACCCCCAAGGTGGACCAGGGTTATCTGTGCGTGCAACTGCACACACTGCACATGTCAGCAGGGGTGGTGGGAGGGGTGGGAGACAGAGGTCGCTGCTTGCAGACGTTGCTGGTGTGCATGAAGACCCACAACTGGTACGCATAGCTGATGCGTACCAGTCCAGCACCGGAGAGCTCAGCCAGGTAGTGGGGCTCCTCAGAGACATCAAACAGCAGCAGGCTGCCCATCATGCCCGCTTGGACTCCCACATGTCCCAAGTGGAGTCACACATGTCACGTGTGGACTCCCACATGTCACGTGTGGACTCCCACATGACCCGCGTGGAGTCCAAGTGGGATGTACTACATGAGATGACGGCGGTGCACAGGGACATTTTACAATGCCTCCGCCAGATGAACAGCAACCAGTCCACACCTCCCTGTGTGCCAACAACATCTGGTACCGAACAAACTGCAACTGCCACAGGGAGGGAGGAGGACTCTGGCGGAGAGTCCCCTGCACCGCAGCAGCCTGCACTTGAGGGCCCCCCCCAAGAAGAGGGGTCGTCCGAGGAGGGGAAAGTGAGAGGCTGATGGCCAAGCGCAACTCCCAGGAAGCCTGAACCTGTTCTGGATTTTCGCCTTTGTGCACAGACTGTTCACCCTGTTGATGGCAACACTACTCCCACACATTGCATGGGGAGTATAAGTTGGAACAATGTGTCAGACAACAGTGGCCCCGATACTGGGGATCCTGTCTACCTGGACTTTCTATTCATCTAGGAACTTGGGATTGCAAGATTCATGTACAGCACAATCCATCCTATGCACTATTATCACAATAAACACACTAATACACCATACTTGCCTCTGTCGTGATTCCAACGTGGGTGCTGTTATGGGGATGATGAACTGCAAAATTACACAGTGTATGCGAACTGCAACAGCAAGGACAACACAGGCATGTGAGTACAGGCAACGTGACACATATGAGGGAGACACACCACCAGGGCTACACAACACATACACACCTAGGCCATCTGACTCATTGCCTACACTGATGTTGCCAGGGAAGACGGTGCAATGCACAGACACCACACCCATTCCCAGTTGTAGTCAAGTAGCCCACAGGTGCAGTAAGCAAATGGCAGTCAAATGTGTGACCACAGACAACGCACATCACTAAGTGAAGCACAGGTTTATTACACAGTAGCAACATGCCGTAACCACTACAGATGCAAGGTAACCCCACCTGGTAGCGGGCACACAGTCAACAACTGTAGACAGAAGGAAGTCCATGGGTGTGGCGCACATCACCTGTAGGGACACAACAGCTACCAGCCTGGATGTGCAATCACGTCGTCGGTGGACACAGTTGACCAAACGAATCTGAAAGTACCCTGTGAAGGACAGAAATGACACACAGTCAAAAGCAATGCAGTACAGGACAGAACAGCAAAACTCATGCACAATACATGTTACAAGATACCCACCCAGAACCAAGTTAGCATGTCAACACTGTTGGGGAGTACAGCCCACCTGTCACCACACATCGCAACACACATCCTGTCAAGTAGCCCATGGACACACTCCAACAGCACCAGAGCACCACCCACACATCATGCCAACTCACATCATTCACATGACACCTCAGGATACTCACATTCAGCTAAAGAAGTTGGTGATGAGCTGTGTGCGGACATCACCATCACCATCATCATCATCATCGTCACTGGCATCGTGGTCCAGGCCAGGATCCTCCACAGGTGGCGGATGTTGGTCATCGTCATCCTGGATGAGAGGCAACTCCTTCCGCACTGCCAGGTTGTGGAGCATGCAGCAGACGATGATAATCTTGCACACTTTCGCAGGGGCATATGGGAGGGACCCTCCGGTCTTGTCCAGGCAGCGGAAGCGGCTCTTCAGGAGACCAAAGGTCCGCTCAATCACTCTCCTGGTCCGACCATGTGCCTCATTGTAGCGCATCTGGGCAGGTGTCACAGGGTTCCTGAGGGGTGTCAGCAACCACGGCATGTTGGGGTATCCCGAGTCACCTACGGACAGACAAGTGCACATCAGCTGACTTGGAAAAGTGGGCGGAATACTACAGATCAGATCACACACAATGGCACAAAGTCAGTACACACCGACAAGCCAGGCACGCTGGTTCTGCATCTGTGCCATCAACCTGGGGATGCGACTACTCCTCATCACAAAGGCATCGTGTGCTGAACCAGGGAAACGGGCACACACGTGTGTGATGGTCATGTCTGCAAGACACACCACCAGTGCATTGACCGAGTGGTAGTGCTTGCGGTTCCTGTAGGCCTGCTCCTGGGCCTGTGGTGGTACCAAAGCCACATGTGTCCCATCAATGGAGCCAATTACATGCGGCATCCTCCCCAGGGCATAAAAGTCACTCTTCACGTCAGTGAGTCGTCGCAGTCTAGGGAAATAGATGTACCGGTTCAGGAAGAGCAACATTGCCGCCAAAACATCGCGGAGCACACGGCTGAACATGGTCTGTGACATCCCACCAGCAGACGCCACAGTATGTTGGAAGGTACCGGTGGCAAAGAAGTGTAGGGCTGCCATCACCTTCACCTTGGGGGTCAGCGCTGTAGGATACGGCCGGCCAGGCTGCAAATGTGGGGACAACTGCACTGCAAAATCCTCAATCAGCTGCCTGGTGAAGCGGTACCGTCGGATGCTGTCCCGTTCCACCATCGTTGCCAGGTCTGGGAATGGCCGATGGACAGCAGGAGCCCTGCAGTGCAGAGGAGAAGTAAGCAAGATCGTCAGTCACCCCACATATGCGGCATTGAACACACTCAAGATCCCAACATACATCATCATGAGGCACAACTACATGAAGTGTGCAGTACCGGAACGACATTTATGGTACATACATGGCCAACATCTGTCAACACGGTCCTACAGGTGGCATCAATTTGTCCCTGTTTGGCCCATTGGATATCATGATGCTGTGTCACAGTCACCCCCCAGTGACATGTGAGGACAGATGTGCCCCAGGCACCACAGCTCAACGACAGGCACATTCCCAGGGACCCTGTAATGCCACATGGACACTGGCATCACCTGGAGTATCATGTGTACACCACAACAAAACAAACATGACCCCCACAGGTAGTGGCCACACTTGCCATGGCAGGAGAGCCATGGACGTCTGTGACACACACGCACAACATCAGAGTCCATGCACACACAACGTGGATGTGGAGACTGTCTCCCATTGTGCACATGAAATCAGAGACATTGTAAACACTACATGCACAAAGACTGTGGAGGGCCATCACTATTGTGCCACTGGGACACCCTGGCTCAAACATACCGTCCCACATGGGACTCACGGGGTATGTGACATGACATACACAAACACCACTGTGAAATGTGACCATGGCACATGCACAGATATGAACAGTTGCACATCACAGTGGTCACGTACACGTAACACCCATGATCCTGTCCCCATGAACACGTGCACAGCCTGGGGGTGGCTGCCCACAGGTGACACCCACAGGACAACATGTACACCAACATACACACAATAGGAAATGCAGCCTTACATGCCTTATGATAAGGTTTGGACAGGCTGTCGTGATGTAGGTGTGCCCCTCACTCCCTGGGAGCTATCTGTGGCTGGCATATGTCCATCTGAGACAGGCATGCTGACATATGCCAGTCACATGTACAGTGATGCGTTGTACTGCAATGGACCGATCGGTGCCTCCGGCCGGCCCATTGCATTCAATGTGTCGGGTACGCGTTGTACCCCTGTGCGCGTTGAACAGCAATGGACCGATCGGTGCCTCCGGCCGGCCCATTGCATTCAATGTGTGCGGGTACGCGTTGTACCCCTGTGCGCGTTGAACAGCAATGGACCGATCGGTGCCTCCGGCCGGCCCATTGCATTCAATGTGTGCGGGTACGCGTTGTACCCCTGTGCGCGTTGAACAGCAATGGACCGATCGGTGCCTCCGGCCGGCCCATTGCATTCAATGTGTGCGGGTACGCGTTGTACCCCTGTGCGCGTTGAACAGCAATGGACCGATCGGTGCCTCCGGCCGGCCCATTGCATTCAATGTGTGCGGGTACGCGTTGTACCCCTGTGCGCGTTGTACTGCAATGGACCGATCGGTGCCTCCGGCCGGCCCATTGCATTCAATGTGCGGGTACGCGTTGTACCCCTGTGCGCGTTGAACAGCAATGGACCGATCGGTGCCTCCGGCCGGCCCATTGCATTCAATGTGTGCGGGTACGCGTTGTACCCCTGTGCGCGTTGTACTGCAATGGACCGATCGGTGCCTCCGGCCGGCCCATTGCATTCAATGTGTGCGGGTACGCGTTGTACCCCTGTGCGCGTTGAACAGCAATGGACCGATCGGTGCCTCCGGCCGGCCCATTGCATTCAATGTGTGCGGGTACGCGTTGTACCCCTGTGCGCGTTGTACTGCAATGGACCGATCGGTGCCTCCGGCCGGCCCATTGCATTCAATGTGTGCGGGTACGCGTTGTACCCCTGTGCGCGTTGAACAGCAATGGACCGATCGGTGCCTCCGGCCGGCCCATTGCTTTCAATGTGTGCGGGTACGCGTTGTACCCCTGTGCGCGTTGAACAGCAATGGACCGATCGGTGCGCACCCATTGACAATGGGCTTGCCTGGCAACGGACGCGTTTTCGAATATTCGAACGAGTCGGTTGCTGGAAAATCAGTTGGTCACCCACAACAATGTTGCAAAATCATGTATGTCATGAAGTTGAAGATTTGAAGGATGCTGTGGGCGTGTTTTGGTGCTGCTATTCCATGGATTGGCCAGATTCAGAAGATGCAAACGACTTGGACCTATCACTTTGGACACAAGGGACAGTATCTGCCTCTCCAGCACATATATATTGCTGCATGTTCCCCTGAGAGCCCACTTGCCTGCACTACATGCTCCAGGACGACATCTGCCACTGCACTGCTGCTGTCTCTGCCCCTCTGGACCCTGCAATGGCACGTACTGTGGAGAGAGCCCCAGCCTTCAGCCTTGAAGAGAACCAGGCCCTGCTGGACAGCCTACTTCCACAGTACAGCAAGCTGTATGGGACACCAGGGGAGCAGGTGAGTGTTCTGTGCACTGCCTTTCTGAATGTGCATTTTGTCTGACTAGCAAGGCTGAGAGTCAGCACACCACTGGCTAGCAGGCTCACTGAGTAGTTGTCACCCCCATAGTGTGTAGTGACTTGCACTGGACAGGTATGGTGCAGTGACAGTGCTTCTGAACAGGGTTTTACTCCCCATGCTATGATACCATGTAGTGACTTCTGGAAAACTGTCCATGGGCAGCCGTGCACTGCCTGGGTACACCATGTGCCCCTGTGATTGCGACATGTATATGCAACTGTGTCATGCACGGATATGTTGCATGTGTAGTAATGTCCTTATCACTTTGTCATCCTGACAGGCTTCTGCCCATCGGAAGCATGAGATCTGGAAGGACATCGTCCGGGCTGTCCGGTCCGTGGGGGTCTACAAGCGCCGGATCCGCAACTGCCAAAAGAGGTGGCAGGACCTTCGGGGCTGGACCCGGAGGATTGCACGGGTCCAGCTGAAGCTGTCGCCTCCTCGCAGGAGGGGCGGAACACGGACCCTGACCCCCCACATGCTCAGGATCCTGGCGGTGGTCTTTCCAGACCTGGATGGGCAGCTGAAGGCCAGAGAGCAGCAAGGAGGGGGTGAGTCAAAGACTGCACTGTGTACTCTGTCTAACATGTTATGTGCCCTCCTCGGGCCAGGTTGAACTGCCACAGTACAGCAGTCATGTTGTCCAGGAGCCATGTCCCTCTATTGTGCACTGCCCACTCCTCATCTGATACCCAGGTGTGGCCCTTACATGCAGGGAATTCTGTCACTTAGGACTGTGTCCTTGCAGTTTGCTTGACTCAAGGTGGGAGACAGCATCTGTTTCCCTGACTCTGTGGTGGGCATCATGGGTGGGTCCATTGCTTACACAATGCCTGTATTCTGACATGTATTCAGCGTGTTACTTTGATCTGTGGTCCAATTGCTGAGCTGATCCACCACATGTGGCTGGGGTACCTGGCACACACCCATGCTGCGGGTGGGAACAATGTTTGGGCCCCAGGAGTATGTATATGACGTGTGTCACACATACTTAGCCAGCTGCCTACAGTCCAGGGCTCATCCCTCATTCATGTGGGGCTGGACAGTCATGCCTACTCCAGGCCATACAATACACTCTGTACTCCCACTCCCGTGTATCAGAGGACACATTGTGCACAGTGATTTGCCCCTCAGGTGTCTGCCTCTGTGTCAGTGTGCTGTGGATTAGTCGCCAGGACTGCTGTGGAGTTTCTTGGTAGGGGCTCAGCATGCCACTGGAGATGTGACCATAGGAGACGATACTTGTGTGACACATAGGTGTCTGATCAGCTGCCCATGCAGACTGGGGCATGTAAATGTGAAGTTCAGGCAGCTGTTCCCCATGCACAGCAGAGTGTGAGGGGCTCAGGTTCAGAGGGTAGTGTCACAGGTCTCCCATATGTCCAATAGGTATGACCTGGACAGATGAGGGTTAAGAGGATGTGTTGTGGGGGGATGTACATGTGCACTTGTGCAGCTCCAGGACTTGCATTCCCCATGACCTACTATTGTGACACAGTGCAGAGTGTTGTTGTCTGGCTGCAAAGTCATACATCACTGAGACAGTGATGTATGACTTTGCAGTCATGCCTCCGCCATGGCATGTGTCTACTGATTGGTGATCCTGCAGGGGAGTGACATGTGCTACATGCACACCATAGTGGCGCTGGCTATCAGGACATGGGTGCATCATGGTGTCTGTCGCTGGTATGCATCACATGCATTTCCTATTTGACTCTGGGCATCCCTTACATCCGTAAACCTGTACTGACTCAGTGGCAAGAGCTGTGATGTGTCCACACCGTGTTCTCTGCACTGTCCAACTACTGTGTACTTGGTGCATGTGTCAACACTGGGGTGTTGCAATCCAACAGACACCAGACAGATGGGTGCAAGGCCATGTGGGATGTGAGTGCCATGCTTGGCATCAGACTGACAATTGACTTCTCCTGTTCAATTAGTGCACTTTTAGCAATGTACAACTAATGATGCCAGGGCTTGCTCTGTGATGTGCTGTGCTCACAGTGGTGTGTGCGTTATGTGCAGGTGACTGATGTCTGTCTGTTTCCCCATTGTTTGCAGATACATCCACGGCCACGGAAGGGGACAGCTCCACGGACCAGGAGGAGCCGGAGAGCCAGACTGGGTCAGCAGCCGAGGAGTGGTCGGAGGGACCCAGTGGCACGGAGGGCGAGGGGAGCCACACCGAGGAGTCCTCAGCAGCATCCACCTCAGCTGAGGACCAGAGCAACTCGGAGGATGACTCCCTTGTGGAGGCGGGTGTCAGCAGCCACCACACCCCAGCTAGTGTTGCTGTCCCCGCCACCACCAGCACCACCACCGCCCTCCCATCGGCTCCCATTCCCCAGGTCCGTGGAGGCTCCCATGTCCGGGAGCGTGTCTCCTTTGGGCCAGGCACCGCACCCCCTGCCCCTGTGTCCCCTGCTGCCCTGAGTGAGGAGTCTGTGTACCTCCTTCGCCAGCTCCATGTAGGGCAGACAGCCATGCTGAGTGTCCTCCATGCGCACACCGCGCTGTTGACTCAGCTGGTGTCGTTCATGGAGGGCATCTCATCGGGCATGTCTGACCTACAGAGGGGCAATAGGTCCATGGACTCCTCCCTGACGGCAGCAGTGTCCCTCCTCAAACGGTCCCTCACCCCTCCTGCCTCTGCTCCATCCACACTCCCCAGCACCTTACCCATCCCAGGCACACACACACTGGCACACACCAGCACACACACATCCAGCACACTGACACACACGCCAATGACAAAACGCACACGCAAGCACATTCAGGGGACTGAAGCCAGACTCACAGGGGATGGGGCCCTGGAACACACACACGCATCCACATGCACTGCGCAGTCCTCAGTTCCCTCTCCCTCCAAAGCACCCTCCCTTGCCTCACCTGCAACCCCAAAGTCACAGCAGCTCTTCCTCTGTGACCTCGGCCTCTTCCCCACCGATGAAGCTGCTCCAGCATCCCGGGGGAAGAGGAAGCCCACCCACACGGAGCAGAGTGCCCCTCGCCCCCGGACACCCTCCCCCAGGCGCAGACGGACTGAGGCCCCCACCCGCAAGTCCCCCGGAGTGCTAAGAGCAAGACCCCGCCACCGCCCTGCAGCTCAGGCACAAGGTCTCCGTCCTCCATCCCTCAGGCCCCCACTGCACAGGTGCCCCCACCACACCCTGCCCCAGGTTCCCCCACCCACAGATATACCATCCCCAAGATGCTCCGGCCTTCTCCCCCTGCCACTTGCTCTCCCAGCACCACACCCCCGCTGCGCTTGTCTGTGCCACTGATGTGGTGAGGGTGTCCCCCCTCTGTCCAACCCACCTTGCCTGTTCCCCATTCTCCTCCCCTGGAGGTAGGCACTGCAGTGGAGTCCACTACCGCCCTGTCTGACTTGGGCACTGCAGTGGCGGACCTGTCCACCCCATCTGCAGGGTCCACTGCAGTTGTGCCGGCACCCACGACATCTGTGTCATGCCCCCAGTTGTGCCGGCACACACCATGTCAGACACCTCCACTGCAGTTGTCAGTGGCTCTCCAGCACCCACCACCCCTTCCCTGACTCCCCCTGGTGAGCCCTGATCCTGTCCCTGCGGTGCCTGGCCTGCCCCCCGGTTGCCCCTCCTAGTGGATTGTCCCTGGTATTGTGCAGGCATGCGTAGGGTGACATCTGCCAGTGTCACCCTGTTTGAACTTTGACAATGGACTGGCCATTGGCCTTTGCTCTTTTTCAGGACTTCGTTTGGCCTCAACACATATGCTGAATAAAGCAACTTTCTTTTCTCTAGTGCTCATGCTTCAGATGTACATGTTGTTGGTGCAGCTAACCATGCCCTTGCTGCAGTGATGGTGATATCTGGTCTCATGATTATGAAGTGTTACTGTGCAGGAACCCATGTGGTCCAAGGGGAATGTGTCCTATCATGTGGTGTATCCATGTCATCAATAGCAGCATCTGAGGGTGTCATGTGTTCAGTATTTGGCAATGGGTTTCCTACTTACATTGGCAATTTCATATCTGTGGCTTCCACCCCTGCACATCTGTTGTGCCTGCCATCGTTGCATTTGTCTACTTCCCTGACCGTGTTGCCATCTCCAGTGGACATGCAGGTTTGGGCATCAATGGGGAGGGACTCATCCGTGTAGTCAGTGCAACATTGCTATACAAGTGTGTTGGATCTGTGCTGATGATTCCGTTGGCACATCCATGACCAGGCTGATGTGATGGGAGCCCTCATTTGGTGCTAATTGTTGATTGTGTGACCAAGTGCTCAGCTGACATGATGGGGCCCTACTGAGGCAACATATGGCACAGCTTTCCTCACACAGGAGTGGAGTCCCCTCATGGCAGTGTGTACACGTGTGACATTGCCTGCGCCCAAGGTGTGTGTTGTATGTGCATGTCTGTGTGTTCACTTCCATTCATCTGCGCATGCTGTGATCCCTAGTGTTGTACCTGTTTGTGATGCTTGCTGACTTGAGCTATGTTCCCCCAAAGTCTTCTCCCTGTGTTCTCTGTGATGTGGGTGCATGGCACATTACTGGTCATCAGGGTGTCACCCATAGGTGTGTTTGCTGTCAGGGCAGAGTTTGTGTGCTGACGCAGATGGGTCACAGTCAGGTTTCCCTTTGGCACTTGTTGTTTGCCCCTGTCATGTGATTTCCAGTTTGTGTTATCTTTCAGTGATTGTGACACGTTGTGTGTGTGACTGCTGGCACTCCTTAGGGTCCGGGCTGCAATGTTGGTTGTTGTCTATGTGTGTTCTTTGTGGGTGACCTTGGCTTCTTCATTGGTGTGTGACTGTGGCTGGGATCCCATTGGTCGGTGTGGTATTGCCGTCATGTCCATGTACAGCGTAGTGTGCAGTGTGTCAGACATTCAGGAGTCTTGTTGAGTGTCCATGTGTGATGTGTTTCTACACCTTGGTTCCCACCCACCACCCTGGAATAGTAATGGGTGCATGTGCAATGTCACCAGTGCATGTGTACTTCACTGCTGCACATTGTTGGAGGTCGAGGGTGTGGTGTTGAGTGTGTGCAGATGAGAGTTGTTGCCCGGCTAGTCCCCTGCCTCCATGTTGGCCTTGGCTTACTGGCCATGCTGATTGATTTGTGCTTGTGTAGGTGTGATGGTAGTTAGTTGCTCAGGACACCTGACTGTGGTTCACAGTGTGAACGACATTTAGCTTTGTCATCACAGTGGTATTTTTCTTCAGCCCAGGGTCACCACATTGTGGGGGCTCTGGGGGTGGTGCTGTGGTGTGTCTGTGACTTGCTGTGTCAGTTGTTGTTCCTACGTGCCTGTGTGACATGTGTGTTTTGTGCTCCCTCTCACCTGTCAATGCCTGCTTGCCCACATAGGGGATTTGGATCCATGAGTTACCTTAGTGTGGCAGTGTATGCACATCTGTATGATTGGTATTCAGCTCTCCTCATGTGTTGTGTTGTTGCCTGGGGACAATGGCACCCCCACCCCTCACCTGCTGTGTATGATGACAGTGTTGGTCTGCCTGTTTGTGTTTGTGCATCTGCACCACTGCATTGGCATATCTTGGGAGTGCCATTGGCTGTATGTTGTTTGGTGTGTTTCCCCTGCTGTCCCTGGGACTCCTAGGTCATCGGTCAGCACAGTGATCATGGTTTGTGTGTCCCATTGCTGCCATGGTATGGTATCTGTTCACCTCACATCTGCTGTCTCCACAGGGTATCTGCATTTGTGTGCCCATTGGTGCAAATATGTGGTTCTGCATTCTGATGGTCACTTCTGTCATTGTGTCATTGATGACTGTTGACGGTCTCAGCCACCATGGGTGTTGTTTGTCTGCACATGGCCAAAGGAATGTTTCATTTGCACTGCAGTATTTGGCTCCCCCAATTTATGTTGCAATGGGACACATACACTACTTTGCCACAGATGAGTTTTTGGTTCTGTGACCAGGAATGATCCATGCAGTTTGGCAGTTGCAGCTCTTTCTTTGTCAACAATTACCTTTTGGTCACTGTGATGATGAGGGTGTAGACCCCATTGCCACAATGGTCAAAATGTGCTTCAGCTATGGACCCCACACTTGCCTTTTGGTCACTGTGATGATGGGGGTTTAGACCCCATTGCCACAATGGTCAAACTGTGCTTCAGCTATGGACCCCACACTTACCTTTTGGTCACTGTGATGATGGGGGTTTAGACCCCATTGCCACAATGGTCAAAATGTGCTTCAGCTATGGACCCCACACTTGCCTTTTGGTCACTGTGATGATGGGGGTTTAGACCCCATTGCCACAATGGTCGAAATGTGCTTCAGCTATGGACCCCACACTTGCCTTTTGGTCACTGTGATGATGGGGGTTTAGGCCCCATTGCCACAATGGTCATGGGCTGCTTGCATTGTGGGTGCCACACACATATATGTGTGGCACATGTGCTAGGGGTCACATTGTATGTTCAATGTCATGTTCGGTGTTGTAGGCATTTGACACAGCCTGCTCACACGCTTGTCATGGTGGTGGGGGATGTCTTAATCTTGCATTCCCTAGGTTGTGGTGTGCTTGTTGTGTCATGCATTGTCCATCCTATGAGTGGGGGTGGTAGTAGTGGTAGGCATCCAGCCCCCTGGCTAAGGGTGGTAGTAGTGGTGGGCATCCTGCCCCCTGGGTGAGGGTGGTAGTAGTGGTAGGCATCCTGCCCCCCTGGTTGAGGGTGGTAGTAGTGGTAGGCATCCAGCCCCCTGGCTAAGGGTGGTAGTAGTGGTAGGCATCCAGCCCCCTGGCTAAGGGTGGTAGTAGTGGTGGGCATCCTGCCCCCTGGGTGAGGGTGGTAGTAGTGGTGGGCATCCTGCCCCCCTGGGTGAGGGTGGTAGTAGTGGTAGGCATCCTGCCCCCTGGGTGGGGGTGGTAGTAGTGGTGGGCATCCTGCCCCCTGGGTGAGGGTGGTAGTAGTGGTAGGCATCCTGCCCCCTGGGTGGGGTGGTAGTAGTGGTAGGCATCCAGCCCCCTGGCTAAGGGTGGTGGTAGGCATCCAGCCCGCCCTGGGTGAGGGTGGTAGTAGTGGTAGGCATCCAGCCCCCTGGCTAAGGGTGGTAGTGGTGGTGGGCATCTGGCACCCCCTGGCTAAGGGTGGTAGTAGTGGTGGGCATCCTGCCCCCCTGGGTGAGGGTGGTAGTAGTGGTAGGCATCCTGCCCCCCTGGTTGAGGGTGGTAGTAGTGGTAGGCATCCAGCCCCCTGGCTAAGGGTGGTGGTAGGCATCCAGCCCCCCTGGCTAAGGGTGGTAGTAGTGGTGGGCATCCTGCCCCCCTGGGTGAGGGTGGTAGTAGTGGTAGGCATCCTGCCCCCTGGTTGAGGGTGGTAGTAGTGGTAGGCATCCAGCCCCCCTGGCTAAGGGTGGTAGTAGTGGTAGGCATCCAGCCCCCTGGCTAAGGGTGGTAGTAGTGGTGGGCATCCTGCCCCCTGGGTGAGGGTGGTAGTAGTGGTGGGCATCCTGCCCCCCTGGGTGAGGGTGGTAGTAGTGGTAGGCATCCTGCCCCCTGGGTGGGGGTGGTAGTAGTGGTAGGCATCCAGCCCCCTGGCTAAGGGTGGTGGTAGGCATCCAGCCCCCCTGGCTAAGGGTGGTAGTAGTGGTGGGCATCCTGCCCCCTGGCTAAGGGTGGTAGTAGTGGTGGGCATCCTGCCCCCTGGGTGAGGGTGGTAGTAGTGGTGGGCATCCTGCCCCCTGGGTGAGGGTGGTAGTAGTGGTAGGCATCCTGCCCCCTGGGTGGGGGTGGTAGTAGTGGTAGGCATCCAGCCCCCCTGGCTAAGGGTGGTGGTAGGCATCCAGCCCCCCTGGCTAAGGGTGGTAGTAGTGGTGGGCATCCTGCCCCCTGGGTGAGGGTGGTAGTAGTGGTAGGCATCCTGCCCCCTGGGTGGGGGTGGTAGTAGTGGTGGGCATCCTGCCCCCCTGGGTGAGGGTGGTAGTAGTGGTAGGCATCCAGCCCCCTGGTTGAGGGTGGTAGTAGTGGTAGGCATCCAGCCCCCTGGGTGGGGTGGTAGTAGTGGTGGGCATCCTGCCCCCTGGCTAAGGGTGGTAGTAGTGGTAGGCATCCAGCCCCCTGGCTAAGGGTGGTGGTAGGCATCCAGCCCCCTGGTTGAGGGTGGTAGTAGTGGTAGGCATCCAGCCCCCTGGGTGGGGGTGGTAGTAGTGGTGGGCATCCTGCCCCCTGGCTAAGGGTGGTAGTAGTGGTAGGCATCCAGCCCCCTGGTTGAGGGTGGTAGTAGTGGTAGGCATCCAGCCCCCTGGGTGGGGGTGGTAGTAGTGGTGGGCATCCTGCCCCCCTGGCTAAGGGTGGTAGTAGTGGTAGGCATCCAGCCCCCTGGCTAAGGGTGGTGGTAGGCATCCAGCCCCCCTGGCTAAGGGTGGTAGTAGTGGTAGGCATCCAGCCGCCCTGGCTAAGGGTGGTAGTAGTGGTGGGCATCCTGCCCCCTGGGTGAGGGTGGTAGTAGTGGTGGGCATCCTGCCCCCTGGGTGAGGGTGGTAGTAGTGGTAGGCATCCTGCCCCCTGGGTGGGGTGGTAGTAGTGGTAGGCATCCAGCCCCCTGGCTAAGGGTGGTGGTAGGCATCCAGCCCCCCTGGCTAAGGGTGGTAGTAGTGGTGGGCATCCTGCCCCCTGGCTAAGGGTGGTAGTAGTGGTGGGCATCCTGCCCCCCTGGGTGAGGGTGGTAGTAGTGGTGGGCATCCTGCCCCCCTGGGTGAGGGTGGTAGTAGTGGTAGGCATCCTGCCCCCTGGGTGGGGTGGTAGTAGTGGTAGGCATCCAGCCCCCTGGCTAAGGGTGGTGGTAGGCATCCAGCCCCCCTGGCTAAGGGTGGTAGTAGTGGTGGGCATCCTGCCCCCTGGGTGAGGGTGGTAGTAGTGGTAGGCATCCTGCCCCCTGGGTGGGGGTGGTAGTAGTGGTGGGCATCCTGCCCCCCTGGGTGAGGGTGGTAGTAGTGGTAGGCATCCAGCCCCCTGGTTGAGGGTGGTAGTAGTGGTAGGCATCCAGCCCCCTGGGTGGGGGTGGTAGTAGTGGTGGGCATCCTGCCCCCCTGGCTAAGGGTGGTAGTAGTGGTAGGCATCCAGCCCCCTGGCTAAGGGTTGTGGTAGGCATCCAGCCCGCCCTGGGTGAGGGTGGTAGTAGTGGTAGGCATCCAGCCCCCTGGCTAAGGGTGGTAGTGGTGGTGGGCATCTGGCACCCCCTGGCTAAGGGTGGTTGTGGTGGTTGGCATCCAGCCCCCCTGGGTTGGGGTGGTGGCGCGCATTCAGGCCCCTGTGTGCATATGTGGCATTGGTGATGGGCATCCCGCCCCTATGGTGCTGCTGTTGCTGGTGTAAGTATATTCAGATTCCCAGTGTATGTGTGTGATGTGTCGTGTACGTGTTGTATGTGTTTTGTGGTTGGTGTCTGACTTACCTTCTGCGCCGTACGCGTCCGTGCCTGTTCCGGTAGTAGATGTAGAATATTGGTATGATCGGGACGAAGGGATTCATGGTTGGTTCGTGTCGTTCGTCCTTCTCGTTGCTTCGCGTCGTCCTCGTCGCTTGGCTTCGTCCTCGTCGCTTCGCGTCGTCCTCGTCGGTGCTGTGTTCGTCTCGTAGCCGTGGATCGTGTTGTGGCGCGATTCGGAGCTTATGTGCGCCTCTCCCGGATGCTTTGACGTGCCGTGCGTAGCGACGGGTTCGGCGCGTACGGAAAGCGCATCGTACTTGTCCGGCCGGACGGGGCTGCATTTTCCCTTCCGTGCGACTCGATTCGGCGTTTCCGGATTCGCCTCGGTCGGAGAACAGGACCTGGTTTGGGTGAGTACGGCTCGGCCGGGATTTTTGCTGTTGTGCGCATCGTACTTGCTCGTTCGGTGTGCTGTACGGATCGGTCGGGAAACTGGCTTTCGCATGGCTTTTTTCCCGACCGAATAGTATTGGGTGCGCCTCCGACCGAGATCGGAATCGGCCCCCAAGTTTTGTGCTAAATAATCACAGCTGTTTAGTGTGACTAGTTTCTGAATTATTGTCTCACAAAAATCTAGCATTCAATGCAGATGGATTGAGCCCTCTTTACAGTACAATATATTCATAAAGTAAACTTAAATAATTCACTTGATTACGCTAAATTGCACACCTGATGTTCCCTACTAAATATAGCGTAAGCGATTGATCTTTTATTTACTTAAAGTGGTTGAGGGAGGAAACAACTCAGATTAATAACAGCAAAGTTGTCATGCCTGGAAAGACCACCAACTCCAAAGTGCAGTTTAAAGATTTATTATAGGGCCAAAAACAATTGGATGTAAATACATCTCAATAGCAAAGAATAAAGGTACAGGAAAATCAATACAGAGCCAAGTTTACAAATATAAGTAATTCGGCCCAAAAGACAAATGATTATAAATTCCAAAATCACAACGCAACACAATAGATGCGATATTCAGTTCTCGACTCATTGAAAGAAATCAAAATCTTTCCCTACACTGTTCTAGATGAGGGCCCTTCCTGTCTCTCTTCTATCATTCCCCAAAGGTGTCAGCACGTGTCGACTTCCTAAGAAGTACTCACGTCAAAATGGGTCGTATTAGCTTATGGGTATGGAGCTTGCTCTAAGATGCTCCTTCTTCTCCGTAAACTAGCAGAAGTCTGGACTCTGTCCCTGCGCATCATACAAAAAGATGGGGTTCAACCCACACTGCGTCATTCGTCTTAAAAATTTGCATTGCACCTCTAGGCAGTAGCTTGTTTTTTCATGAAACAAATTTAATTAATGATATCTTCTTCCAGTGGCCTTGGCTTCCCGACAGACCAGATACGCAAGGCATCCTCCCTTCTCGCTTCCCAGCCATCTTCAAAGACATTCCGGGTTTCTCCTTAACTCTGAAAATAACGATGTGTTTCTTTCACCTGTAGTAGGATGAGAACATTCTAACCTTGAACACAACAATCATTTAATTTATTTATTTCTCGAGAGCAAGGAGAACTGAAACATTTGCTTTGGGCCTGCATTTCAGGCAACTTAAACTAACCACAATTACGGTATATTGGAATAATATCGTCCTGCACATTATGCATGAAGGAATCGTAAGACATACAAAGTTCTACTTAAATGCGTTCACTAGTTTTCAACATCAGATGATTCAAATAAATGTTTCTTAATAGTCGTAAAACACTGCAAACAATACGAATACATGTGAGTGCGTTTAAACCATGAGTATAGTGCACTCATACAAAATAGAGTGCTATCAGCGCTCAATCACACTGTTGGGATCACTTGTGTGTGAACAGTTAATTCTAGCCAAATTGCCTTGGGGGTGTCATGTCGCCTCATCAGGATACCACTGGGACTTCAAATTCTGACTCGACGCTGCTTGCAGCCAGGGCAGGCAAGCAGAGACATGAGAGTTCCTGGCTCTAGGCAGGAAACATGCAGGGTGCATGGGATGAGAGACTTAGGCCTGACAGAGTGTTGTGCAGCTGGCTGCACTCTGCAGTGACGTGGGAAGAAGGCAGGTCAGGCAAGCAGGGACATAGACGTTCCTGGCTCTAGGCAGGAAACAGGCAGGGTGCATGCGAGGAGAGGCTTAGGCCTGACAGAGTGTTGTCTGGCACTCTGTAGTGACGGGGAAGAAGGCAGGTCAGGCAAGCAGGGACATAGAAGTTCCTGGCTCTAGGCAGGAAACAGGCAGGGTGCATGGGAGGAGAGGCTTAGGCCTGACATTGTTGTGCAGCTGGCTGCACTCTGCAGTGACGGGGGAAGAAGGCAAGTCAGGCAAGCAGGGACATAAGAGTTTCTGCCTCTAGGCTGTAAACAGGCAGGGTGCATGGGAGGAGAGGCTTAGGCCTGACAGAGTGTTGTCTGGCACTCTGCAGTGATGGGGGTAAGAAGGCAGGTCAGGCAAGCAGGGACATAAGAGTTTCTGCCTCTAAGCAGGAAACAGGCAGGGTGCATGGGAGGAGAGGCTTAAGCCTGACAGAGTGTTGTGCAGCTGGCTGCACTCTGCAGTGACGGGGGAAGAAGGCAGGTCAGGCAAGCAGGGACATAAGAGTTTCTGCCTCTAGGCAGTAAACAGGCAGGGTGCATGGGAGGAGAGGCTTAGGTCTGACAGAGTGTTGTGAAGCTGGCATTCTGCAGTGACTGGAAGAAGGCAGGTCAGCAAGCAGCGAGTTAAGAGTTGGCAACTCTAGGCAGGTACTGACGTAGCTAGGTTGCCATGGGCCCTAGGGCAAGAATTGTATTTGCCCCCCGCTCCCTCACTAGGGTGACATCTCAGTCTGTCAGCTGCCCCTGACATTCCTCAACCTCCTTCAACAGAGTCTGCATCTGTCATATCAAAGCTCATTACCATTCTCATTCACACACTAATTTATTTACATTCTCTGCACTGTTTCTGCAAGTCAAAACAACATCCCTAAAAAGCCTTAACAAATGCAATACATTTGGTTCTTGTAAAGTGCATGCACACAAAGACACAACATGCAGGGACCCCAAATTCACAATGTTCCGCTCACATAGGTACATCCTTTGCACCGCACTCCCACAGGCATATGCCTCGATCTGCACTCACATAGGCACAACTTTCAAACTGTAGACCAATTACCCTGCACTCACAAAAGACAATGTAAACCCTGAATTCTCACAGGCGCACCCCTCACAATGCACTCACTAAACATAGCGGCTATCCTGGACACACACAAGCACACTGCTCACACACAGCTACACTGCTCACTAGCAAGGATTTTGGATATATGGAGGCATATGAGTATGTGATGGATTGGGCCAATAGTACAATTCAAAGCTGTTGAGGTAAGCTACACTGAAGCCTGAATGTCCACTGAGGTTATCTAATCTCCCATTAGACATACTTGGACCAGCACTGCGGTCTATGTGAGTCTGATCTTTATGGATTTTTGCAGGAAAGAGTCTTGGCTTTAAAAAATGTCCCACTTGCCTTCTAAAAAGCAAGGTGGTTGATTTCTTTGTAGTACAAGCATATGCAAAAATAAATAAACAAAAACAAATGTGGAGGGCTTGTGCTTCAATAAAAAATTATAAAGTATAGCTTCACGCTGGTCTGCCATCTTGGAAGAGTAAAAAATGTATGCAAATGCTGCAGAATACTGTTTTAGATGGTGGCATGGTTTTGAAGCTTGCAGCAGTGAAGCCTGGTGCTCTGCATAAGAAAGTTGTGGTCCAGTAGCAATGGCAGCACAGCTGCTGGTACTCTCATTACTCAATTAGCACTAGTCTGCATTTGCATGAGGTGCTGGGATATGAACTTAAAGAAAATATCTCCGGAGGTTGGACTCTTCTGGTTGCAGCGTAACACAGAGTAAGTAGACAAAATACTGTTACTCAGACTGACTCACATCCTAAAGACCAGCGGTTGACTACTAGGCAGAGCCAAACATTGGCAACAAAGCAAATGGATGAAGAGGGCTGATATACTGCCCAATTATATGTATGCTGTCTGAAGAGCTGAACAAATATGTGAATGACAGTCTGTCTGATGAATAACTGAAGTGAGCTTAGCCAAACCTATTCTCTCTGAGCAAAATTATGTATTGTTTTTGCAAAGTTACGAGGCTGGAGAGACAACTAAATACACAGAAATAGATAGGAGAGCAGGAGCCAAGGGGGTCCGGCATAATACATACAGCACTGGTCAAGAGCATCACAATCTTTCCTGAATGACACTGAACAATTGTGGTACTGCAGGACCAGTGGAAGTTTCCTTCAAAGACACAACCAACTGTGCTACTGCAGTGCTAGCCAGTGTAAGCTTCCTTCAACGACACTGAACAAGTATCCTACTGAAGAGTCAGTCACTGCAAGCTTCCTTCAAAGACATTGAACACGTATGCTACTGCGGGCCAGTCAGTGCAAGCTTCCTTCAAAGACATGGAACAAATGTGGTACTGCAGGGCCAGTGTATGCTTCCTTCAAAGACATTAAAAAAGTGTGGTACTGAAGGGCTAGCCAGTGCAATGGTACTTCAAAGACATGGAACAAGTGTGGTATTGCAGGGCCACTGCATGCTTTCTTCGAAGACTATGGACAAGTGTAGCTCTGTGCAGCACCATTTAACTCCTCCCTTAGAAATAGCGAATAAGCTGGATTTTAGTTTTGTTAGAATTGTAAGGAACAGCACTGGAGTTTATTAGTGCAAACTTGACAAACACATGCTGCAAGATTTCTACACACAAACAGGTACAGTGCCGGGCAGGAGTACATGCTTCCCTCACACCCACAGAATACATACCTATCTGGTCAGAAACAATGCAAGTTTCCCCCGCATGCACAGAACATGGACAGCATCTACAGCAGCAGTCTAAGACTGTGCATAAACACACATGCAAACGTGCACAGTGTGGAACATTTGGGAGCAATGTAAGTTCCCTCGCATGCAGCACATGTACAACATGGTCATCAGCAGTGCAAGCTAAGATTCTTCACATACAAAACAGGTATCACACTGGCATTAACATCTGAGCTTTTTTCGGGCACAGAATAAAATATACAGATGGGTGAGCCACTGAAGGCTCGAGCCAGATGCTAGACTCTGGTTCAGATCGAGTTCTTCTTGAGCCCAAAATGCACCGAGCTTTCTTGTGACTTCTGCTGCTACCCAACACCCTAATCTCATACACCAAGAATGAAAGACAAACCATTAAACTTTGATGTCAAACAGGGGCGAGAAAAGGATACTAACTTGGTGGCTGAATTACACATTGTGAAACCAGAAAACTTGGGATCAATCCTCGCTTGGCCACTTTATCAAATTGTGTGATTCTAGACAACTATTTTATTTTATCATTTCTCCTATGTTTTTCATTACTGCATCTGAGAAAACCTTGGAATACATGAGGATGTGTGCTGTACAAAAATCTCTCTTATGTTTGACTTCATGGACTATAATGTTGCTTTGTGTAAAAAGAGAATATAACCCACATAAAGGGTGCATGTGACAACTAACTTGCGTCTTAGTTCACTAATTGTGTTGTTGTCCGAGTTGGGGACTGGGGCAATGAACGTTTCTAAGTTCATTTTTATAAACTATCACTTTTAGTAAACACTTCCATTGATATAATCTGATGCACTATGGTGAAACCCTTGTCAAAGAAATATATTTTTTTGAATTTTGAAGACCCTTTATCATTTTTTAATTATATTATCTGTTGCGTCATTTTCATGCCAAATACTCCCATCGTTCAGCTCGTGTCTGGGTTCTTACAGCCAAGTCAGACCCTTGGCTCAGCTCTCCCTGTAAATTTGTTGGCCCGCCCATTTCTACTACAGTACTGTGTATAACAGTTACTCTAGATCCCTCTCTTAGTATCTCGCTCTGGAGAGCAACATCTTGTTTTCTGAGACTCTGGCAGTTTTCCATGGGTCTCAGAAGGATAACTATTCCTACTGGTTTTAATAAGAAAGAATTGTGCATTAGCGACACCAAGAAGTTGCATTAAAGTTACCTATGCATTTTTTTTTAGCACATAATGAAACAAACAACTCTCAAATCATTCATTTTCCTAGTTCCAGCACTCCATCCTAAGTAAGTCTATGTTCTTTTACCAACTCCCTTAGTTTGCCCTCCACGCGTCAGGGCTGAATGTAGAGATTACTGTTACTATCTTGTCTTCAGAAGCCACCCAGCAGCATAGGCATAACTTCTTCTTTGATCTCTGCTGGTGTCAGGTAGCCAGGGCCGAATGGCGCACTCTGCATTTACAAAAGTAAGCATGCACACTGCTTGGCCATTCATTATGCAAGCAATGAGAGGTCTTTCCAGTGCCCCGACAGGTGCTTCAGTAGATTCTGCTGCTCGGGGTCTGACTCCTGCCACTGAGGGAATCAGTCGGATCTAACAGCAAGCTTTCAGTGCTGTAAGAGCTCCTCTGGCCAAAGTAGGCAGTAAACCTGTAGGGATTCTGAAAAATACAAGCATCACACAAAGAACAAGTGTCACAAATGTGCCATGCCTATTTAGCAGGAGAATCACAATGGTGTAGTATGTAGCTGGTGTTGCATTTAGGAGCACATAGTTATAAATATATTTAAAGCGTAGCGTGGTAGCCACTGTCAACAACAATTAGCACATTTTCCATTGAAGGGTCACAAAATTTGCACAGACATATAGTTTTACTGATAAAACTATATAGCGCACAAACTATAATGCTACTTACAGGGAGGGTGTATGGGAGAAGACTCTTAGGCCTCACAGAGTGTTGTGCAGCTGGCCCTCTGCAGTGACGGGAAGAAGGCATGTTAAGCAAGCAGGTACACAAGAGTTGCCAGCTCTAGGCAGGAAACAGCAGAGGGTGCATGAGAGGAGAGACTGAGGCCTGGCAGAGTGTTGTGCAGCTGGCTGGCACTCTGCAGTGACAGGAAGAAGGCCCTCGGGTTCTAGAACAAACATTTTTCCAATTCTGGGAACCATCCTGTACACCTTCTCGACTCTATTGGTGTTTTTTATTATTATCATACAACAGGAGCATCTAAAAAGGTTCAGTTAAAGAGTAAATATAGACCAACTTTTTTAGGCACTTATAACAAGTGGCTGCACCACTGGCAGCTGCAGTTCGTTGCCTCATCATGAATATTTTATAAATTCAGGCTAGCCGTGCTTTCATAAACTTTAAATACATACTGCCCTCGAATGCGCGAGCTCAGAGCTGCATGTGACATACAACCCTGGCGGCCTCCCACCCCACTGCGACGGATAGGCTTATTTAACTGAAGACTAAGTATACACCAAAGGAGTGATTTATGCAACACGACTTAAGCTTGGCTTGCAACTAAGGGGCTGATTACAATGGTGGGGAGACTGCCTCCGACAGCTGTCGGTGGCGGTCTCCCCAGCATCTTAACCAACTTTACCGCCAGCCATATTATGATGGCGGGCGGATGTGTGGCGGAGGGGCTCGTAGTCCCTACAATGCTGGCAGTGCCTACCAGGCACCGCCGTAGGGATTACGATGTCCCTTTCCGCCAGCCGTTTCATGGTGGGTTGCCCGCCATGAAAAGGCTGGAGGAAAGGGACATTGGGGTCCCATAGCAGGCCCCTCTTCCCCCCTGGGCCTTGGTTGGGGGCACATATCCCTGTACCATGTGGCAGGCACTGCATGGTGCTTGCCACGTAGTGCAGGGATATGTAACATGTTGCGCTTTTACATTGCGGTGGGTGCTGCAGCCAGCAGCACCTGCCGCAATGTAAAATATAGGCATTGTGACTGCTGTGGTGGCAGTCGCATTGTAATGCCTACTATGGGGCTGCCGACAGCATGTCGGCAGTCCCAATCCCCGATACGATGGCGGACGGACTCATCGTAGTTAGTGAGCATCAAGGTTTCAAGAATAGAGCACTACCCTAAATTGTTGGCCCAGAAGCGCAATTTTTTATGTAACTTCTTTTTATACATTTTCGCCGGAAACCTCCAGCGGTACAGTTACAGTAGTATTCACAGTAATCCATAACCATGGCGATTTGACAACGACCATACCAACTTGTTTGCTCTAAGCAACTTCCTCATCATCCAATTAATATGAAGCTCAACTATGATACTATCACTAACAAAATTTTGATTACAGCTTTTACCCAGCAGTCACTCATCTTCCTAGGTGGTTTATTATTTGGAGGATCAATCAGTCTAGTTAACATTTCTGCCCATTCTGCAAGATATTCCGTCCCTTTGTCATCTCTCTGTGAGTCCTTCAAGTGCTGTTCGCCCACCAAGGGCCACTCCATTAAGTCCTTTTTTCTATCCTGCAACCCCAGAGCAGTGGGACTCGCTCAGTGGATAGCTATGCGTCTTGTCACCAAAACAGTTCCTAAAGATAACATGCGAAATTTCATTTTGTAACATTTTCTACTAGGGAATATCCACAGCAAGCATTGTCTTTTAGATTTCCCTAGTGATACACCTGTAGCCATTATTAAACTGTCCCCTTCCCCGTTCCAGAACCCAGCAACCTGAGGACAATGCTACGTCATATGCGGAAAATCTGCGCCCACTGACATGCACTTATTACAGGCAGATGATCTGCAAAGGTAGATTAATGCCAACTTCTAAGGGGGAAAGTACGTTTCATGCAAGAAATTGAATTGTATTAACTTGAATCGTGCATTCGGAGGAGATGCACTTGGCCTGCTCACATGCCTTCCTCCAGTAAGACTCACTAAGGGGCTCCAGACAGTCCAAAGCTTACTTTGCATAGGACTGTTCCATAGTGCCCCCGTAGAACTCCAGCGCATCACAGGGGTGCATGATTTTTTTTGGGAACTCTTATTAGTTTTCAGGTTACATACAAGAAAACCAACAACAATAGGTAAGTAACATCTTTATTGCTTGATTAATTAAAATCATTGCAATCACAACATCTTCACATCTCAATCTTAAAACCAGATTAATCATAAAGAAATTCATTACAGACAAAACATCTTCCCTTCACATAAAAACTGTCCCATATGTACAAGTTAAAACTTATCAGTAAACTCAGATCTAGCCTCCCAACATCATTAATTACATAGTCATATTGCACATTTTAAATTTTAAAATGTCGGTATGCGCAGCATAATATTTCCTTGTGCATAGCGGAAAAATAACTACTGAATAACCATTAATTTCTACTGCAAAACATAATACATATTGTATTACTAAGTGTTAATGATAAAGTGCAAAACTAACTGAGACAGGTAGGTTTCTGTTATACATTTAGTGCACAAATTACATTTAAAAGTGCTAATGTGCAATTATTGCAACAACCATCATATCAAAACAATAGTAAAGTGCATCAATTTACTAAAAGGTCTGATGTGCAATTATAGCAACAACCGTCATATAAAACAAGATTAAAATGCATCAATTTACTGTATGGTGACACTTCCATCGTTACATTTCAGATTGTCACCCTCACAACATAATATTCAAATGATAAAAGTATGGACCGCATAGCACTATTAGTCGGCAGCCATACAAATAGTAGAGAACTACCTTATTATATCAGACATTTTTCAGCTACCGATAAAAATTTTACCAGTTGACATAGTAATGGGATCGATTCACCTGATAGTGACATGATTAAAGCCCGACGAGCAGATCTCACCCCGCTCACCTGAAAAAATGGTCTCAAAACTGTATGTCGGAGAATAATCAAATTGGGGCACACACACACTATATGGACTAGTGTTTCCTGTGGCCAACCACAAAGTCTACAGTTAGAATCCGACCACTGCATGATCCAGGATTGCGTGCCCTCCTTTGTTGGGTTTAATCCCATGCGTAACCTTAAGAACTTATTTTTAATCTTCGCTGAAAAGAAGACATTCAGATACGGCTGAATACGCAGGGATTGGTATCTATTAATCACATACCATGCATAATTTTTCTCTGCTAGTGCATTTTTATCCAATTTAAGCGATTCAGCTTTAATATGCTTTTTAAAACTAACTTGTAATTGGGCATTTTCAGATGTTGCAGTTCAATTTGCAGGCCGATTTCTCTTATGGAAGTTAAAATGTAAGATCTCCATTTAGCTGCGTAGACAGACTTGTCTATTTCTTGCCAACAAATGGCCCCCAGGGATGCGGGTGCTGAAGTTGACAATGCAACCATACATTTAATAAAAGCTTCTTTTGATACCAGGCTCTGTCTCTGGAGACCAAACTCCAATCTTATTCCTGCCTGACACACTGATTTGGCAATCCCAAAAATTGCTTTGAAGACCTTGACGACCAATAGGTCAAGAACCTTCACATCTTTACCTCTAGTAATGGGAGCACCTTATATGAGGGTTGGTTGTAATTTGGCTTTGATTACTTTAAAAATAAAATCATATGATTGACAGTTCAATGATTTTTAAACATTTAAAAGCATGGATTAAGGTCACAGCCTTAGCCCTTAGATCCTTAAGATGAAATTTAAAAGACACACGGTTATCAAACACCACCCCTAAGTATCTATACGTCTTAACAACATCAATTATACCTGCTCTGGCCTTCCAGAAAGTAAACTTCTGTTTAACTACACCAATTTTCATCACTTTGGTTTTTTTGACATTCAGTTCAAGGCCATTCTGTTGAGTATAGTCCTCAAAGGCGGTAATAAGTCTTTGTAGGCCGATAGAGTATGACTCACGACTATAGTATCATCGGCATACTGGAGGTAACTAATTTGCACCCCCCATCCTAGGGACATGCCCATTAACAACATCCAAATGCAGGGAAAGATCAGATAAAAATAGATTAAATAGACAGGGGCAAGAACACAACCCTGCTTTAGGCCATTATATGTCCTAATCTTCCTTGATAACAAGTTGCCATCGCCCAATTTAACTTGGACCCAAGTATCTGTATACAAAAGAATGATAGCCTTCAACAATTTACTTGAGATGCCACGATCTAACAGTTTTTTTCCATAACAAATTTCGTGGCACAGAGTCGAAGGCTGCCTTAAGATCAATAAAAGCAATATATAAATTTTGTTTATTTAAGGCAGCCCTCTCCGCAAGTAGGGTTAAAGCCAACAGGTTTGTGATGATGGATTGTCCTTTCCGGAAATCAGTCTGATTAAAGGGAATAATGCCCTCCTGCGTAGCCCAATCTTCCAATTCTATTAAAAGAGTAGAAGCGAACACCTTTGCATCGACATCAGTAAGTGAAATTAATCGATAGTTAGCGGGATTAGCCACTGGGCCGCTTTTGTAAATGGGTTGCAGTATGCTGCCTTGCCATGATTCTGGGACAATCCCCAATGTCAACACTTCCCTAAATAGATTATGCAAAATACCTGCCCACATGTCACCATTAGCACGAAACATGGCATTAGGTAGCCCATTAGGTCCAGGGGCACCATTTGCTCGAAGCCCTCTTAACAGGGTCAATATCTGATTACAACTCGGATTTCCCAAGTCAATATTTGGATCAGGACTGGAGTCAATAAGATGATATATGGAATTCAACTCCAGACACTCACCATTCCCTACATTGATTGGTAAAATAATATTTTCCACGCATCCAACCAATGCATCCGGTTGATTTTCCATCTGGACCGGTGAACCATACAAATTGGCTATAAACGTGACCCAACTAAATTCTGTTATATTTACAGAAAAAGCCCTACAGCCTCCCCTTTCGAGCTTATTAATAATTGACCAAAATTTTTTTGCATTATTTTGCTTTGAGGCGGATAATAAACTATTCCATAGCCCAGTTTGATGTTTAAGTTTGGTTTTCCAGACTTCTTGTTTGTAGGACTTCTTAAGTTCCTTCAGATTTTCTTTATACACTGAATAGGTCTGGCAAAATCTATGAGCGTACACAACCCTAACTGCTTTAAGTGATTTCTTTAACTTTTGTAATTTGGGGGGAACCATAATTTTTGTGGATTCAAATGGGTATTAATTTTCCTGATCTTGCTGGCTGCAAATTTCCCCACAAGGGACGTTGTAATATAGTCCCATTTGTTGATCATATTCATATCGTCTTGAACACCCAGGTCACATTCCTTAATCAATACCTCAGCTGTTTGCATAATCTCCTCCTCTTTGGCTAAATGCCATACCAGCCTCCTCAGGTTATATGCAGAGCATGCCACATTGGGAAGATCATTAGATTTAGAGTGACTCTTAACAGAAAAATTAAATTTTACAACCTGGGGGTTATGATCACTTTCTGGCCTACAGATTACCTTATAGTCATACATATTTGATCTCAAATTGTCTGAAATATATGTATAATCAATGGTTGAACATTGTTTGGAATTCTTAAACGTGGGAGTGAACCTAGATTTTTCTTTTAACTGGCTAACTCCAGCCTCAGACATAATGTCACAGCATTCTTTTGCCAGACCTCCAGACTTACAATTAAAATCTGAGAACCGGCTTAGTTGCAAATTAAAATCACCTGATACTATTAAGCCAGCATCTGGGTATTGAACTATTAATGTGCTCAGTACATCCCGCAGGATATAAATCTGTGCAGACTTATTTTTACTGGCATTCAAATACACATTAATAATAATTATACTTAAATCAGTGGTATCTACCACAAGGCATTGTAGCCAACCCAGATTGAAATCTACCACATCCACTGCTAGGTTTAAGTCGGCCGCAATATAACACGCCAATCCACATTTTGCCCGTCCAAATTTTTTTGTTTTTACTGCCGGAATACTATATTCATTAAATCCAGACAAAGGGGTCATTTGTTCGCACCACGTTTCTTGGAATAATAGAAATGAAAATACATTTAAAAATAATATCGTATCTGGGTCAGACAATAAATGGTTTAATCCGTGGACATTCCAGGAGCATAAACTTATTTCATTTACATTAACATCCGGAGCGCCGGTTATTCAATTACTATCTACACGGGTCACCTTTGCCAATGAGGCTGGCAGCCAAGACCAGTCCTCCATTCGCACATTATTTTTGGGTAGCCACTCACAGAGCCGACCTCCTGCTTGGGAATTGGTGATCAACAAACCAGAACTGCAAGATTGATTATTTAATGGACCCGCTGCTCCTCTGAGTACAGGTTTTGGCTTCTCGTTTTCGACTGTTTTGCAACCTTTATCCGTCTTAAGGGCCAATACCTTCAAAATCGGGGGATAATGTACACTAGCCCAGATCTCAACCTTAATTCCACATTCCATGAAATACAAACTTGATCAAAATCTTAGTAACAATATCATTTGAGGACCAAGTTGTAATAGTAGACTCTCGAAGAGTGTTGGGTTGCACATGTTTAAACTGTACTGACAACAAATCAATGGATTTAATAAACGCTAATTCCGGAATAGTAGAGATAATTTTCAAGATTAAACCCCGATTGAGGCTATCATAAAACCCCTGGGATTCATACAGGGGATGCATTACTAGTTTGGTGTCCCCATTTCCACCGCTATACTCTTGTCTGCCACACAGGGAGCCTGATAAACCTAGGTTACTATTTTTAGATAGAATAGATTTGGAAGATATATTTAATGGAGATAGACTCTGAGCATTAGTAGAATCTAACATTTCTACAGCATTTAACCGCTTCAGGGTATTGACAACTTGTTCTTTGGGCAAAAATCCTAGCCCCGGGGGTTTATTGTCCAACCTAGGCACCCCATCATTACTGCAACTATAATCCTGTCTGCCACACAGGGAGCTTAATATACCTGAGTTACTATCTTTTGGCAAAGTAGATTCAGAAGATATTTTCAATGGAAATAGGCTCTGGGTATTGGTAGATATATTTAATGGAGATAGAGTCTGGGCATTGCTAAATTTTAGCAATTCTACAGTATTTGACCGCTTCTGGGTATCGACAACTTGTTCTTTAGGCAAAAATCCTAGCCCCTGGGGTATATTGTCCAACCAAATCACCCCTTCATTACTAATAACTTCCAGATCCGATTTTATTAAGCCATTTGGTTTAAGAACATCATTATTACTACAATTTACAGATCCCTGATCATTATCCCTCAAAGGTAGCGGCAATATTATAGAAGAATCCCCCCCTGCTTCAACACCCACCTGAGATGAACATTTCTTAACAACTGGTTTGAATATAGGGTAATAATCTTTGGGTTTTGCTGCTTTAGCTAAAAATAAACGTTCCTAGGTTCCCACTTTCCTTGTCAACCCCAGTACGGGCATCTCAGGTATCAAAAGGACTTGGGACACTTTGTTAACCTGCACATCTCCAATACAGATAACAGAGGCATCACTATCATTCAAGAGCATAGTACAGCTTGATAAGTCCAAAAGTGTCCGCTGACTGTTGTTCAACTTTTACACCAAGCTGTGACCCCACCTTTATATGATCATTTATTGGGACAGCATGGACTTGTGCATTAACTACCATTTTATACGATGATTTTTTCGCAGCAGATGTATCCTGATTTGATTGTACTGGTTGTGTTGATTGTGTAGGGCCGAACAATTGGTTTCCACTATCTCTCAACTCCTCCCTGAAGAGGGTAGGGTCCTCAAATACAGCTGGGTCTTAAATCAAAATTTCTGACACGGAGGGCATGATGACATCACCATTACATTCATTTTGAACGACACCTTTATTTATAAAGACATCCTTAATACTTGGCTGAGAGGAGGTGGTCCCCCTCCACCTCCAACAGAGAATGGATTGCTAATTTGCCCCACAGCCTTCACAACAAGCCCCGGGCTTGAGTTTAACTCAGTTTTACCCTGTACATTCTCGTCGGCTGACTCACTTGCCTCCAGGGGATTCTTTTTGGAGCAAGTTAGCATTTTCCTGGCAACTCTCCGCCTTTTTTGTAACTGTTCATGGAATGACAGTTGCGCTTGACCCCTAACGTGACCAGATCTCATAGCGTAGCCAACGGTCGCCAATAAGTACACAGAGGGAACGAAAGACTTAAATTAAAATATCCCTGGGAAGAACACTCAGTCAGTTGACAAATTATATGGAATTCCGCCACTTCCTTCAGGAGGTCTTATGGTCTGTTGGTGTTCTTGAAGGGAAAGGATTCCTACGTTTTCTTAAGTTTTCCTAGGTACCAGTGTAGTCCCGTGAAGTCCCCTGTCTGCGGTCACACTGTCACAGATGACCCTAAACTCACCGTAGACACACTGGCCGCACCCGCAAGTCACACCCGGTCTCATTCCACCGAGGGCAAAGGGGGGGTTCACCCTCTCTTCTACGCTTCCACCTTCCTATTTGCTCCCGCTGCTCACACCCGACACGGCTACCAAGAACACTGCGGGAGGGCACTGCAGGGAGCAGGCGAAATTCGGCCGAAACTCGCTCTTGGCTGCCCGGCCACCCGAGGCCGCCCGAGGCTCGAAGATAATAATTACTTCTCGGGCCCTGGGCCACTGTGCACGGAACAGCAGAACTGCGGGAAACAACGAGCCGTGAGCTGGAAGCTGGAAGCTGGGAAGTGAGGCGCAAGGCAGCAGTTCGGCGTCTTCCTCGTCTTCCTCGTTCACCGAAAATCAGCGTGAAAACAACAATAGGAATAACTTTGCTGCAGTGATCCCGAACCCCACATTGCCCAGTAGGAGAGTTAACAAAGGAGTGTCGCAGGAGAGCTAGTCCTCTGGTGGCAGGGATTCCGAATAAGCCACCTAATCTCTCCATACCTTTCAGTGATTTTCTGGGCAATCCCTAGATCTATACACAAATCTTTCAGCTGCGGCTGAATAGTTCATCCCTCAGATCCATTCAAGAAATGGCGGGGCTCGTCGTGAGTGCCAGTGTCGAGCAATGTCTCTTTTGGCAAAGACGAGGCCCAGCCCCACCAGGCGTCTGGTATGGCGACTCCCCTCCCCCATGCATCCAACAAGCCTAATAGAACCAGCTTTGGGTCTGGTGGGACTGTTTGCTGATGATCTGGGAAAACGTGTTGCAGATTTGCTTCCAGTATGCTTGGATAACGGAACATTCCCAGACCATGAGGAAAAAGGTGCCCACTGGGTGCCGGCATCGCCAGCACCATGGTGGTGGGCCATCCCTCATCCTGTGCAGTCGTGAAGGACTGTAGTCTATTCAATATAAGTATTTCAGCTGGATGAGACAAAGCTTCGCAGATATTGCCAATGTCCTAGGGGCCATTTTGGCCCCCTACCCAGTCATCCTTATCCAATGGTCCCACATCTCTCTCCCTCAGTTTGGTCATGGGGTCTGGGGTGTTATTGACCAGTGTGCAATATAAACTGAGGTGAATGATGACTAGCCTACTCCCAGCCAGGTCTGCGATTTGTTGCATCACATTTATTTACAGAAGGGGATTGGGTAATGTGTTCTAGACTGCTCTGGTGATGTAAGACAATCTGTTTTACTGAGGGAACTTCCTCGTGCATTCCCCAAACACTTCCTGCACCTGTTCGAAGGTCAAAAACCTGTTATTTAGGAATAGGTTGCCTGCCATACAACAACCTCCCTCCCCCCCATCCTTTGTCATATTCTTGAAAGGTTTATTGGAGCATAAAGGACTTTCTATTGCAAATCGTGGCCTCGGTTATACACTTATACACAGGTTACCACCTGTGCCAAAATCATATTCCCTTGTCGTATAAGATAGGGGGCTTCATGAGGAGTAT
Source organism: Calotriton arnoldi (assembly GCA_963921515.1). NCBI lineage: Eukaryota > Metazoa > Chordata > Amphibia > Caudata > Salamandridae > Calotriton > Calotriton arnoldi. Next base: position 1,643,252 of record CAWUFW010000321.1, on the reverse strand, counting down.
TTTGTCCCATCATAATGCTCATGAGAGCCTGCCAGGAGAATTTTCTCTGGGTTACTACCATCAAAAAACAATGAATAGCATGCTGCGCAGCTACAGAGTATAGAAAAGTATAGAAAGAGATCAGGCAGATCCCTTTCAATCATGGAAGCCTTAAGGTGGCCAAACTGACAAGGCTGCATCCACCCAACGAGACCAGTGTGCACATCAACGTATCGAGCTCCTAGAATGTGTCACTCGGGATAGAGCCAATGGAGTTGTGCAACACATAAAGACAGTGCAGGAGAAAGATCATCTTTGCCAAATATATTTGACCCATTTTAGACAGGGGTAAAGTTATCCAAAAGTACTATGCCCATATTAAGATTGTATTAAGCTGCAGGGTTGTGTGAGATGTGGATCCCTACATAGCTAAAGATTTTAATTTCCCCGTCTATGCCAGATCCTGCAGGGAGAGGTCCACATGCCCGCCATCCCACCCAGGGGGAAGAGCTTGGACATGCTTCAATACGTTCTTAACCCGGAGACTCCTCTAATTTTGTTTGTATTCAGCAAGGATGAGGGGCATAAACCAGACCAGGTCCTTAAGATAGATCAATATGTCATCAGCGTACAATGGCACAATGTGTGTCACCGTTCTAATCTTAATGCTCAGAGGCTGCATTACCTCCTGCAGCATACAGGCAAGTGGCTCCATTGCTCACGTAAATAACATTGGAGACAATGGACAACCCTGTCGGGTCCCCCTCTCTAAGATCCAGGGGTCAGAAATCATACCCCCCATAAGTAACCTAGCCTTCGGGTCTGTATATAAAAGTTTGACCTAGTCGATAGCATGGGATACAAGTCCCAAGTGCTCCATAACAGACCATCCCACAATGTCAAGTGAGATTTCTGTATCTAAGGTTCCAATGGCATGACCTCTCCAGAGGTCTCTAGCAAGTGCACTACATATGTTAGTTTTTCACATTTTAGCAGCCAGGCTAACATCCTGCCGGACTTGTCCTCCTCCCTCAATAGCTTTTGTCTGTACTGAGGGTAGGTATATTTATCTAATCTATCTCAAGTTTCCTCGCTCTGGCGTTTCATGGCGACCAACTCCTGGGTCATGTCAGGTTCTATGACTACTTTCTTTTCTAGGTCTGCCAGCACTGTTTCCAAGGCTAGGAGCGTGCGTTCCAACAGCATTTGCATCTCAGAGACCTGAGAAATGCATTCTCCCATAAGGGCTAAAGGCTACCTTGTATTGATCCCATTCAGTTATTCTATCGTCCGTCACTTAGTGATTATCTCGAAAAAATGCTTAGTATACTCACTTATGTGCAAAATGAAGGCCCTGTCCAGTTCATAACTTCATTCAATTTATATATAAAATCATATAAGTATACATGTGGGAACAAGTCAATACGTGTACACACATACCATTACAGTTCTTCATAAACATCTAAAGTCCAAGACCTATTAAAAACAAACCCAGATAAAACAAGCAATACATAATTACAGGCTACAATTAAAAATACAAATTTTAACAAATACAGAACCTAAAATTAGACTGGGCGTTTGAAGTGGCTATCTACAAAAACCACTTGCCGAGACGATTATAGTGTAACAGCATTTTCATCTGCAGCAAAGGGACAAAATATTAACAGTGCCTAGTATCTTGAGCTATAAACCCTATTCAAGTACCACGCCACATTAAAACAGATTTTGGGTGTGGATAAAAGCTGTAAATATAGAAAAGCTGGTCTGGCTTGTCTAATGTCTGTAAAAAGTGGCTTTAGAAATCTGTGGCGTACTGTATTTAGGACAAATAAGTACTAACTGCATTGTGTCACATTGTGAGACTTGATCACAGGTACAGAGCGGCAGATCAGTTATTTTATTCCAGGTGCCTTTTGTGAACAGCAACTGATGGGAGAAACCCAGCCGAAAAAATGTCAGCAAAGACGTTGATGATTAGACATCTCTAAAAGAAGATATGGTTCTGTCCCCATCACAGACTTTACCAAAACATACTGTTGAAACATTTGTTTTGAAAGAGCAGAGGCCTCCCTCTCAGCTGCCACCCTAAGATGAAAGGCCTGCTTTAACCAAACTACGTCATTTTTTACGATGCTCTTGGGGTTAAAAAATAAATCTAATCTTCCAAGAGCTTTAACATTTTCTCTCAGAATTTGCAGCCAGGGTATACGTAACATATTGTCCAGTTTCAAACAGTCTCTAATGACCAGCATATTCAGACGCTTAATTCCTCCTTAAAATTGCATGCCACAGTAAAATTGGGCGCAGACAAATAAAATCTGAGATGTAACTCATACCAAGCTCTTTGTGTACGATCTCTGAGGGGGTACCTTGGCCTACATCTAAGAGCCCCCTCTGAAATGTATTTTCCTCTACTAAGATTGGGTCAATGTTAGCTCAACCCCAAATATCACAACCAAAGGTGAACATGGGGATGCACTTAGCTTTATAAACTTCTAATAGAGTTTTGACTGGCTTTTGTCCTAACTGGGAAGAAAAATCAAAATATTTTTTTTCAATAAGGGCTGCCAGTTAAGACCAGAATCTATTAAAATCCCTAAGTAAGTAAAAGTATCCACCTTCAAACCTTACCCTGCGCCGAAAAGCTAGAAGGTTTAGTACCTTTGGGGCCCATAACCAAAAAATGAAATTTCTTAAAATTGATTAAAAGGTCCAAGGTATCAATAAAAAGGTCTAGCAGCCACTGGAGGCATCTGGCGATGCGTACGGTCAAAACCGCATCATCTGCGGGATCAGTCTCCCACCTGCTCTTGAGACATCTAGATCCTGGGTGGAAAACATCTCCTCTAAACGATTAAAGTACAAACTAAACAGGAAGGGCAGCAAAATACATCCCTGACAGACACCCATGCTTAGATTAAAGTGATTGGTGCATTCCCTATTATTCCCCAAATCTAACTGAGCCTGTGAAACCACAGTGCAGGTCCTGTAGAAAGGCAACCAGCACGGGTTCCACCCCCATGTACCCCAGCTCTTCCCAGAGCTTGTCTCTGTTAACCCTATCAAAAGCAGAGCTGAGGCCCATGAAAGCAAGATGTATTGACCCCTTTTTAGCCCAGGTGTATTTGTTAACTAAAAGATGCAGGTTAAAATTCTGCTCCACCGTTCCTCTGCCAGGCCTAAACCTATGCTGGAGGTCAGGCTGTATATTGTGCTCATCTGCCCAAAGTGTGAGTCTCTTCAAGAAAATTTGATTGATGATTTTGTTCTCAGTGTCCATTAACAAAATAGGTCTATAACACGCTGGGTCCTTCCTGTCCCCCTTGTTAAAAACAGGCACTGTCACCGATTGACGCCAGGCCTCTGGTAAAGAGCTACTAATGGATGCATTAATATGAAGAGTGAGAAGAGGGGCCGATAGGTCCACTAGGGACTTAAGCAAGTCCCTCTGAACCCATACACGCCTGGAGCCTTACCCGAGGGGAGGGACAAGATTGCATTTCTTACCTCTTCCCAGTGAAATTTCAACTTGGCACCCTCAGCTGCAACTGGGTTGGTCAGTTCTAAGTCCTCGCCATGGTACAAGGTTACCACCTTGATTCACCCGATCCTTGGCTAGGACAATTGTTGTCTGGTTGGATACCTGTTTCATTATAAAATATGGATTGTTTACGACCCTCCAGAACATGGCACTATCCCTCAAACCACTAGCTGTTTGAAGGTTCTCCCACAACTCTTATTTCAGCTCAAGTTTCCTAATTTTTAGGGTTTCTCTATATATAGCTCTATGTCGTTGCACCTCATGGCTATCTCGTAGAGTTTTTTTTAGAACTTCTAGGAGCACCTTGCGTGCTCTTGTGCAGTTCCTATCGAGCCAACCCCCTAGTGTTGGAGTACTTTTGTGAAATGAAGGCCCAGTGAGTCGGCACTTCAGTTCTGAGTCTCCAGAGTGATATTTTAGGTCTGACATGCATTTGTGTTCCAGTAAGGTCAATGGAGAGTGCTTAGAGAGGAATCTATTCAAGTAAGTTAATTCACCAAAGTTTGCTATGTCCTCTTTTCTTCCCAGCACATAATATAGTCTACTGTGGGTGCTGTGGGCATGGGAGAAGTATGAATAGACTTCATCATTCGTGTGTTGATCCCTTCACACATCAATTAAGTAAAATTCTGTCATTAAGATTACTAAAGCAGTCTCCTTGCCTGGTTTCATTCCAGGCCTGGGCGGTGGGGGAGGGGATTTATCTGTTTGTTAGTTCAAGACACAGTTATGTTCTCCTGCCCAAATGATCTTGTGCCCAGGTAAGAGAAAGCTGCCCGGATTACAATGTCAAAGAATACCTTATCAGTATTTGGGACATATGTGTTTACCAGGCAGGTTTCAGTTCCATCCATTACACCAAACACAATAAAATACTTGCCCTGCAGGTCCGTTACTACATCTTGTACCTTGAAGGGAACTCCAGCCACAATCCACGTCAGTACTCGTTGACACAATTTGAATAGTTGGCAGCAAATACATGCCCTCTCCACTTTTTCCTCAACTTTTCCACTTCACAATTGGGAAAATGCATTTCTTGGAAAATACCTTAAATCTTGTGGCGCAAATGCATTTCTTGGAAAATACCTTAAATCTTGTGACGCCTAAGGTAAGTATACATTGTGTAATTCTTAAGAAACAAATTTAGGCCCCAAAGATTCCAGAAGTACAATGTTGAATTCAAGCCACGAAACAACTATGCATTGCCCGAGCTAAAAAAAAAATAGGAAAAATGCAGAATAATAATCCGAATTGGAAACAACCTATTGTACTTAAATAACTTAATAATAAACAAGAAAGACATTTTATTTTGGCGCTGCCTGCAATATCAATATTCATATTTCTAGGCATCTAAGAAACTATTTAAAAAGGTTAGCATGACTGAACAACGTGTATTAGGTTGTACCCACAACCAGTTTTAACATGTGCCAAATGTTGAAATGTGTGAATGGAATAAACCAGCCTGAAATTGTATCAAGTACCCAGTAAACAAGCATTAGCAAAGCCAGTGGGTTTTACGTTTGGGACCTACTGGATTTGTCAATAGTTTTACAAATATGTTACTGCATATATATTGCATATTTTATGAAGCTAAAGACTTTGAATTTGCTAGCATTTGTGAACACTTTTTATTTTAGTCTAATTTTGTACTGTAATTGGAATTTACTTTTCTAAATATTGGCAAAGTCAAGAGGTCTTGGCTCTAAAAGACTAAGCTATTGGGTTTTTCAATGCTTGTATGGTACATGCGGGCTGAGTCACAGTTGGGTGTCCCAGTGAGTTCTAGATTCGGGAAGGGGGAGGGTTTAATGGGGTACAATTCAGAGCTGTTGAGCGAAGGCTGAAAGCAGTGCGAGTCAGTGGGCCATAAGAGAGTTCAGATTACATGCTCATCCAATCCTTAGCCTCTCCCCAGTGCCCACATAGTGATGGTCACATATGTAACAGTTCTAATTATTTATAAGTAAATCATGTTTCTATTCATTTATATCAAAATGCTAACACACACTCACAAAGCCAATAGGTCTGGCTTGTGTTAGGCAGATGTTTGTTGTTGTGTGATATGTGTGGATGCAATTGCAGAAAACTCACAAAGAGGCAACTAAATGCGGGCCAGGCAGTATGCTGTGTAAAGCACAGATTGTAGTTCACATGTTTTAAGCCACACCCTTAATTACTTAGGCACCGTCCCTTTCAGAGACCCCCATTCCCACCTTTTTCATCTCACTTAAAGCACTGTGGTCCACAATAGGCTTTTGCCTTCAGATAGCTAAAAGCTGTCTTATAGGCGAGACATAGAAATTGCAATGTTGTAAAACTGTGAAGGCCGTGGAGATAAATCTAAAACTTGTGGAGCAAAAATGAGTGAGAGCTTTGCTCCTCTGCTTAATTCAGTCTGAAGCATCTCGGGGATGGCAGGAACACAACACAGCTGGTGTTACGTGTCAAAGGGGGGAGGTGTGCACTTCAGTGAAAGAAAGACGAGGGCCTAACCTCCTTCACTGTGACACCCCAGTTAATGACTATAGGTCCCAAGCTCTTGGTGCCACCGCTACTCAATGTTCGGTGTTTCTGGGAATTTCCTCCAAATGGGCAAAGAGAAGGGGAGGGGCTAGTTGAGGTGGCCTCTGCTTAAAGAGAACATTTCCTATGCCATTGTGGTTTAGATCTCTTTAGCATCAATGTAGGAGGGTGCTTGGTGTGGGAGTCCCTGTCTTGGGGGTAAAGAGAGTGCAGGGGTTTTGGGGGTCTCTCCCTAAGAAGGTGGTTCCAGGCCATTAAGTATCTACTTAATACATGTAAATAGGGGACTGAGCCATCATCAAGGAAGAAATAATGCGATAAAAGGAGGAGAGTAGTGTAGTGAAAGAAGAGAAAGGAATAATGAGGAATATATGGTAGTGGCCGAGAGTGTGCACTACCAAGCAGTTGGGCTGGGGTCACGTTTCCATATAGGCATGCACACGGAAAGGGTAAATTTACATTAACAGTTTATGAAAATTTAGAGTGTGAGCACTTCTGGGGAGAGGGAACGATGGAAAGATGAAAAGCAGTAAATGCTTTCACTGGGGAGAAAGGGTCTGTAGGGCTTTTAAATGGGCCAGTCCTGCCAGTGTTCATCACCAGCAGTAATTGAAACCTGCCCTATTGTCTTGTCTTTAGCTTTACAAACAAAACCACTGGTCAGTTTCCGGAAAGTGCTGGTAAAAAGCTTTAAGGTTATCCAATTCAGCTATGTAGTCCGCATTTACTTTTCATCTTACCTTTCCCAAGAGTATCAATATTTTTCCAGATGTGTTTCTGTAGTTTTGTTTTTCATGCAACAAATGGCTCTTAACTAGTGCATACTCTGAAGTGAGTTGTCTCCTAAATGTCTCCGTGAATTCAGGTTATCGATGGTTGTTCGGGACAGACTATGATTGAAAAATCTGGAACTGTGCCTGAAATATACCTCAATGCAGAGAGCAAGGGTCCCATATGTGTCAATTGTAATTACCGTTCTATGGGAAAGTGTGTGAAGGAGTTATACACAGCTGTTGCAACACTGACAGTGCCAAATGAAAGGCAAATGCTGTGTGTACATGGCGTGAGAGGGTAGAGAAATTGAGTGTATGAGAGAGAGAGAGAGGATGGTGAAGGGAGATGATGCAAGGACGTACATGGAGAAGGACAGAATAAAAAGACAGTGAAGAAGAGAAAGGAGATGAAGAGTGAGGCATGCAGATTGAATGATTTCAGACACAGAGATGAGGGAGAATAAAAGCTCTTGAAAGTCTGTTGCTGCTTGGGTCTTGAACCACACAAAGTAAATAGGCCCCTATACTCCTAGTTAGACAGTAAAAACAGCCATAATGGGGTTCAGCGGGCCCCTATACACTGCACCTGTATTTATAGACATGCTGCTGCCTCTGCTAGCGCACTGATGTCCTCTATATGGTATTCACCTATGGTGCCTCGCTTCATTTTCTGAAATGTCTTTTGGGCATTCCAAAAATGTTTGCCATTTGGGAAGAATTAAAGCAATTGAATCTTAGTGAGGACGTGAGGAAGTGAATTAAATCTAAACAGCTCATAAGTTTTATCTACATGAACTTTCACCTGGTACACAGTTATTACAGTACCTTGACAAATCCTGAAACATGAATACATGTAACTCAGCAGAACAACTGGGCAGTTTCATATCTGCAAGAACAGTCTGCAAGGGTATCTGCCAGAGAGGTGCAGACCGCATACTTCGTCTGAAAGTATCATTCTAGTACTTGATTTATAGGTAAGAAATCAGAATAAATAAATATCATAATTGAGGAATCCAAAATGATAACAGTGTGAAAATAAAGAATTTTCATGTAGATGATAATTGGGGGAAAAGACAGAACAATGTAAAATTACTGTATTTAAATAAAAAAACAGTTAAGTGCCATAAGTTAACAAACACAGGCTAAGCCTATAGGTCTGGCTTTTTGTAGGGGGAGAGCCAGGCAATAGTTGCATAAATGTATGTATGTTGCCCCGAGCTGCCCTAGAAAGAAAATCCCATAATGGTGCAAGATCTTGGGCTATACCAAGGGGGCCCCAATGCGGTAGATATTTTGGACAAAGAGACAGCATTTTCATTGCATCTCTAAAAAATAAAGTCTTTGTTCACACGACTTTACATTATGAGCAAGAAAAGCTTCAAATCCTGTCACATGTTAGCATGACACTAAATTAAAACAAATCAACGAGCAATGGTGATTATTGAATGGTATTATGCTCTTATACAGGCTAATGCACTGAAATAGTATATCCTTCGAAAACAAAAAAACACAAAAACCAGCAATCAAAATATCACTGTGTTATCAAAGTCAAGACATAATAGAGCACACATTAGCTATAGTCTTCTAGAGCCTCCATCACCAAAACCTAAAGAGAATTCCTTTGCCTTGATTGCTTGGATGCACAGCACATCCAAGCAATGACAAACAATGAAAGACGCATAAAAATGGTTGAAGCGAGCAGACCCAAAGCCCACCCCTCTCTCGCTGGACTTCTTATTGTACTTTTAGCAGTCAGACCTAAAATGGAGTAGAGTTGAATTTAGAGTAAGGATAACAGTTTTAAATGAGATTAGTTTATCAAGAGGTCAGCTTTAGAGAGAATAATGGTTGTGTGAGTGTCTGAGTGGGTGTGTGAGTGGTTTTGTGGGTAAGTAAGTGGGTGTGTGAGTGGCTGTATGGGTGTGTGGGTGGTTGTGTGAGTGAGGGCTTGAGTAGGTGTGGATCTGTGAGTGAGTGTATTTTTTTTTTAATTGAGGTCTGGATCCCACAGATCCTCCCCGAATGCACACGAGGATCAGGGGAGGATCAGGGGAGGATCTGCGACTCCTGGCGTGGTAAATAAAAAAAGGTTTTTGATCAATTTCTTACACACAAGGGGTCCCTCTAAGACCACTCCATTAGTCCCATGGGGTCAGGGTACCTCTACTCTGACCCCTTCCATCACTTTTTAATGTATTTTTTCCCGCAGGGCACCGAGTCCTGATGAACAAAATGGCAGTTGCAACTTTCTGTCAGGTTGCGGCCAGCCAATGTCAGAGCCCCGCTATCTTACCGTTTTCTGGCGGGGCGATCTCGCAGAGATGACATGAGCATCCACCACCGATTCCACCTACCACTTAGTAGAAGCTGACACTAGCAAGGATGTAGATGTACCGGGGGAAGATGCCAGGGAAACAATGATGGATGTGGAAATAAACGGATGGTAACCTCTTGTTCCTACGACCCCAAGGGAGATGCCACCTGAAAGGAAGAGCAGGAAGAATTAACACTACCGAAACAAGCACTCCCCCACTTCCTTCCCAATCCAATCTACAGATACATCCACATAGTCACCTTGTGAAAGCACCTGGAAACATCATAACAAGGTCAACTGGTCACCAATGGATACTGCAAGCACACCAGCGCTCCTGCGTGTAGTGAATCCCCCAAAGTAATGTAGCGCTCCTGCGCACTGAAACCCTAAAACAATAGCAAGCGCTCCTGCGCTATGAATTTCCCCAAAAGTACTGTAGCGCTCCTGCGTACGGAAACCTTTAACAAACAAGCAAGCGCTCCTGCGCTTTGAATTTCCCCAAAAGTACTGTAGCGCTCCTGCGTACGGAAACCTTTAACAAACAAGCAAGCGCTCCTGCGCTATGAATTCCCCTAAAATAATGTAGCGCTCCTGCGCACGGAAACCCTTAAACAAACAACAAGCAAGCGCTCCTGCGCTATGAATTCCCCAAAGTACTGTAGCGCTCCTGCGCACGGAAACCTTTAAACAAATAAGCAAGCGCTCCTGCGCTATGAACCAGGATCGCTGGTTCCACTCCTAGCGTGTAGAAAGACGTGGCCACAACAACAGCGTACCTGAATTGCCGAGAAGTGTTCAGCGCGAAGATTTCTGCCAGCACGTAGATCCGGAGGCGGTAATTCAAAGACGTCCTGTCATGGCGAAGGCGTTAATCCAAAGCACGGACGCAACGGGAACCGCGTTAGTTATGCGGATTTCCCGGAAGCGCCGTGATTGAGGTGCCGTCAGCTTCCGGCCAATGGAAGCTGGAACGCTGACCTTGCTCCGTTTACCCAGCGCGGATTCAGCCTCCCGCATGCATTCAGAGAGTCAGGGAGTCGGAATCGTGACAGTACCCCCCACAAAACAGACCCCCCCTCCAACCTGCAGATCAGACAGGGCCCACGGGCCGAGGACACAAGGGATGACTAGCATGGAAGGCCCGAATCAACCGGGAGGCGTGACGGACATGGGACAGGGGTTCCCAGGACCTTTCCTCCGGACCGTATCCCTTCCAGTCCACCAGATAAAAGAGTCTACCCCGTGTCCTACGGGAATCAAGTATAGACCTAACCTCGTACTCCTCGTGGCCACCCACGAGAACAGGAGGAGGCGGGGAGGCAACCCCACTCTCAGGGTGAGCAGGCCGCAGAAGGGATACATGAAAAACCGGGTGAACCCTCATCTGGGAAGGCAAGGAGAGTTTCATGGAAACACGGTTTATCACTTTAACGATACCATAAGGACCAATAAAGCGAGGCAACAGTTTCTTGGGACCGTGGACATTAAGGTTGCTGATGGACACCCAAACCTTATCCCCCACCTTATAGTGTGGTTCGGCCTGTCTGCGGCTATCCGCCTTTTGTTTATAGGACTCCTTCGCTTTAGCTAACTCGAATCTAGCCTGCTGCCAAAGAGTGCAAAGAAGGGCGTGATAGGCCTGTACTGAAGGGAAAGGGCTCTCCTGCGGCCGCTCCCAGGGAACTGTACGAGGATGGCGCCCCATGAGACAAAAAAAGGTGACATGCCTATGGCGGAATGTTTGCTGTTGTTATAGGCGTATTCCACCATCCATAGCACCTCCGACCATTCTTTCTCCACGGACAACAATAAACAACGAAGGTATTGTTCCATGGTCTGGTTCGTTCTTTCCGCCTGTCCGTCGGTCTGTGGGTGGTAAGCCGACGATAAGCGCACTTCCATGTTCATAGTGCCACAGACTTCGTTCCAGAACCGAGACACGAACTGGGAGCCTCTGTCCGTGATTACCACAGAAGGTATGCCGTGCAACCTGACTACGTTATGCATGAAGATCACAGCCAACTCGGCCGCTGAGGGCAGTTTCTTCAGAGGAACGAAATGCGCCATCTTGGTAAGGTGATCCACAATGGTGAGGATAGTGGTGTATCCTTCATGGGTTTTCGGTAACTCAACAACAAAGTCCATGGAAACCGTGTGCCAGGGGTAAGGTGGCACCGGGATAGGGTGTAGTAATCCTACCGAAGGCTGAGATGTGATCTTCCCTTGGGCGCAAACGGTACAACGGTTAATATAGGCGTACACGTCAGTACCCATTGAGGGCCACCAGAAATGTCGCTGTAGCAGATCTACGGTTTTAGCATGTCCAGGATGATCGGACAGCAAGTGGTCATGACACATGTATAGGGCTTGTTGTTGGTGTTCTATTGTCGGTAGGTAGAAGCGGTCTCCTTTATACAGGTATCCATCCTGTACGGTGATATCCTTGAGTTTCCCAATCCAGGACGCGGTGTCTTTCTGCGCCAAGTCATCGTGGAGGTGAGAGAGAAAAGCCGAGGTAAGGATCACCCCTTGAAAACAGTGTTCAGGAATAATGGGCACGGACTCAGCTACCGGTGTGGTCTCATCGGTTTCCTCTAGTCGGGACAACGCATCGGCTTTAGCGTTTTCTCTGCCAGGTCGGTAAGTGATGAGAAAGGAGTATTCGTTGAAGAACAGAGTCCAACGTAACTGCCTGGAGGTGAGGGCTCGAGCTGAACGAAGGAACTGTAGGTTCCGGTGATCTGTGTAGATAGTCACTGGGTGTTTAGCATCCTTCAGATAATGACGCCATTCCTCGAACGCGGCCTTGATGGCTAACAGTTCGCGATCTGAAATAGTGTAATTGCGTTCGGCTGGTAGCAATTTCCTAGAGTAGAAGGCCACAGGGTGCAACAGGCCCGTTTCGGTGTTTCTCTGGGAGAGCACACCCCCAGGGCTTCTTGTGAGGCATCGGCCTCCACTATGTAAGGCTGTTCGGCGTTCGGATGGATCAAAATGGGAGCCGTGGTGAACCTCGTTTTCAGGTTTTGGAAGGCTTGTTCGGCCTTGGAATCCCATTGGAATCGGGCTCCTTTTCGTAACAACCGGGTGATGGGAGCGACCAATGCGGAGAAACCCAAAATGAAGCGGCGATAGTAATTCGCAAATCCCAGGAATCTCTGGACGTGTTTCACGGAGCTGGGGGACGGCCATTGCAGTATAGATTCCACCTTTTTATTATCCATGTGAATACCCGCAGGGGTTATAATATGTCCCAAGAATTCAACGGAAGCGGTGTGGAAAACGCTCTTCTCCAGTTTCACGTACAAGCCAAACTGCAGTAGTCGTTGCAAGACGGAACGAACATGTTGAACGTGCTCATGCATGCTATCGGAGAAAATCAAGATGTCGTCTATGTATACGACGCAAAACCGATCAAGGTATTCCCTCAACACTTCGTCGATGAAGTACTGGAAGGCAGCGGGGGCGTTGCAGAGTCCGAAAGGCATGACTTGGTACTCGAAGAGACCGTATTTGGTTCTGAAGGCTGTCTTCCATTCGTCACCCTTCCGAACTCTGACGAGGTGGTAAGCTCCGCGCAGGTCAAGCTTGGTATATATATTGGCGTTCTTCACCTGGTCGAGCAGATTGGATATCAAGGGCAAGGGGTATCGGTTTTTCACCGTGATAGCATTCATGGCCCTAAAGTCGATACACGTGCGGAGATCCCCTTCCTTCTTGGCCACGAAGAAGAGAGGAGAGGAGACAGGTGATCTGGAATGGCGTATAAACCCGTTAAGTAGGTATTCGTCTAGGTAGTTACGTAGGTGCTCGTTCTCCTTTTCCGTAAGAGAATATATACGGCTACAGGGAAGCGTGGAGCCTGGAAGAAGATCGATCCTGCAGTCAAAGCTACGATGCGGAGGAAGCGTGTTTGCTCCTTTCTTATCAAACACGGTAGCAAGATCCGAGTAGTTTTCAGGCACTTCTCCTTGGGTGACCATACCCATCCCAGTCAGGGGCAATACATGGGCCTGTATCTCCATGGTGCTCGGGGGTTTGTCTGTGGGTAACAGGATGCAGAACAGTGAGCCGAATCCAGTGACATAACCCTGGACGCCCAATCAATACGGGGTTGTGGTACACTAACCAAGGAAGGCCCAATATCAACCGAAACTGGGGTGCATCAATCACGTCGAATGTAATGCTTTCCGTGTGGTCGTTACCAAATGTCATCCTCATGTCCTCGGTCTGAAAGCGGATGAGACCAGATGTAAGGTCCGTGCCATCGACTGCTTTTACTGTTTCGGCCTTTTCCTTGTGTACTGTGGCCATCCCTAGATCCGTCATGTATTGAGTGTCGATGAAGTTTCCGGTGGCTCCTGAGTCGATAAGGGCTCTCACCCGCCACCTCTGGCCTGAAAGAGTCTGTAGAGTGACACTCACCCCCAAATGTTGGTTGTTGACACACAAGGAAGGGGTCAGGGTTGTTGAACGCGAAGAACCCAGTAGGCGAACCCCACTGTCTACCGGGTTTCCTCGTTTCCCGGTCTGTCTCCTTTGGTGATTGGAAGTACAAACGGTTTCTTCCCTCTTGGTTTGTTTGGCTTCACGGGGCATTCCCGAACGAAGTGCCCGCTTTTGCCACAATACAAACACTGGTTCAGTGACCTCCTCTTGTCACGTTCATCTCTGGAAAGGGGCCCCGAATACCGCCGATCTGCATCGGTTCAGGTGTCTAAGGAGGCGAAACCGCTTCCTCGGTGTTCCTTTCTTTGTGTGCTAGGAATCGGGCATCGCTCCCCTTGGTCTTTTCGGTCCTACGCTCCTGCACCCGGAAATTAAGTTTGACCACCAGATCAATAAAGGGACCTATTTCTTCCGGGGGTTCTGGTATCTGGGAAAGCAAGTCCTTGAGTTCATCGCGTAGACCTCTGTAGAACACGGATACCTTTTTGTTTTCAGGCCAACGTGCTTCGATGACCAACCTACTGAACATGGTAATGTAGTGTAGTAGATCTGAGCTGCCCTGTCTCAAACCAAGGAGTTCGTTGTCTGCTGCTTGCATGAAGGTATGACGGGCAAACATCCTTCGCATGGTCTCTTTGAACACCGGCAGGCTATACAACATAGGGTCATCGTTCTCCACCAAGGCTATGGACCACTGGGAAGCATCACCACCCAAGTAGGACAATATAAAGGCGACCTTGGATGCATCGTCTGGAAAGGCTGAGGCTCTAGCCATGAAATGTAGTTGACACTGATGTAGGAAGACACTATATTTGGTGCTATCCCCATAAAAGCGCTCTGGTGGTGCTAACTGAACTGTGTGAGGTGCTATCACCTGTATAGATGTATCATGGGAGACAGAACCCTCCGGTTTAAACAAAGGAGGTCTCAATAGTCCTTCCTGCTTAACCCTGGTGGAAGGGGACGGACCCCAAGGCCCTATGAGGCCACCTGCCACCTGGCCCTGTAACACTGTTAGGTCCTGTCTTAGGCTACGGTTTTCTGCCTGCATGCTAGTAAGCATGACTGCTATATCCTGGAGGGTGATCACAGGATCACTCATGTCACCTGGGCGAGATATATTACGTGGGCTTTGGATTCTGTCAGAGCCCCGCTATCTTACCGTTTTCTGGCGGGGCGATCTCGCAGAGATGACATGAGCATCCACCACCGATTCCACCTACCACTTAGTAGAAGCTGACACTAGCAAGGATGTAGATGGACCGGGGGAAGATGCCAGGGAAACAATGATGGATGTGGAAATAAACGGATGGTAACCTCTTGTTCCTACGACCCCAAGGGAGATGCCACCTGAAAGGAAGAGCAGGAAGAATTAACACTACCGAAACAAGCACTCCCCCACTTCCTTCCCAATCCAATCTACAGATACATCCACATAGTCACCTTGTGAAAGCACCTGGAAACATCATAACAAGGTCAACTGGTCACCAATGGATACTGCAAGCACACCAGCGCTCCTGCGTGTAGTGAATCCCCCAAAGTAATGTAGCGCTCCTGCGCACTGAAACCCTAAAACAATAGCAAGCGCTCATGCGCTATGAATTTCCCCAAAAGTACTGTAGCGCTCCTGCGTACGGAAACCTTTAACAAACAAGCAAGCGCTCCTGCGCTATGAATTTCCCCAAAAGTACTGTAGCGCTCCTGCGTACGGAAACCTTTAACAAACAAGCAAGCGCTCCTGCGCTATGAATTCCCCAAAGTACTGTAGCGCTCCTGCGCACGGAAACCCTTAAACAAACAACAAGCAAGCGCTCCTGCGCTATGAATTCCCCAAAGTACTGTAGCGCTCCTGCGCACGGAAACCTTTAAACAAATAAGCAAGCGCTCCTGCGCTATGAACCAGGATCGCTGGTTCCACTCCTAGCGTGTAGAAAGACGTGGCCACAACAACAGCGTACCTGAATTGCCGAGAAGTGTTCAGCGCGAAGATTTCTGCCAGCACGTAGATCCGGAGGCGGTAATTCAAAGACGTCCTGTCATGGCGAAGGCGTTAATCCAAAGCACGGACGCAACGGGAACCGCGTTAGTTATGCGGATTTCCCGGAAGCGCCGTGATCGAGGTGCCGTCAGCTTCCGGCCAATGGAAGCTGGAACGCTGACCTTGCTCCGTTTACCCAGCGCGGATTCAGCCTCCCGCATGCATTCAGAGAGTCAGGGAGTCGGAATCGTGACAGCCAATCACTGCATTGCTGTTGGCACGTGGATTCGCGAATTCAAGGAGGATCTGAGGAGGATCTGCATCCCTACATATACAAATTTGGATTTCGGTTACTATCTCTAAAATTACTGAACAGATTTACACCAAATCAGAAAAGGCACTTCTCTGGACCAATATCTACTTTTCTGCCAAATTATGTGCAATTCCGTTCAGCGGTTCAGATTGTAGCTGTGTCTAACGTCCCAATGCAAATGAACATGGGGAAAATGCGTTTTGGAACCCCCCCTATTTCTCGGCCCCCGCTTGACAGATCACCACAAAACATTCTAGACAGCAGCTGAAGTGAGTGTTGGATTTGTTTTTTAAGAGTTTTATATAGCGCGAACTAGACCGGAGAATATCAGGTATCAGAGCACTTTACATGAGCACCAGTTTCGTTACAGATGGACACATTCATTTTTGTTTGGCACGGGGAGATTAAGTGATTTGCCCAGAATCACAGGATGTTGAGCGTCGTTGCCGAGACTCAAACATGGTTCCCCAGCTTCGAGGTCGACTGCTCTAGCAGTGAGGCTACACCATCTCCCTAGTTTTGAAAATTTCACCAGGATTCATCAAACAATGCTAAAGTTATTGGCAAAACAAAAACGCTCTTCCTATGGAAACTAGGTCCTAACAATAACTACCTACTGGCGCCCGCCAGTATGTAATATATATATATACATACACACACTCACATAGAGGTTTTACTTACCTTAAATATACGAACAATGCTTGGGAAAGGCATACGTGGTAGAGACATGTGTTGTAATGTCATACAACCATATAACATTTTTACCTTGGCTAATTGGCTAAATGCACAGGTGATGGGGTTCCTGATTTCTTGACACCATTGCACCTTGACCCATGCTACAGTGCCTAATTTGTTAAAAAAAAAAAGTAACATAGAAATAATAATACTTTTAATATTAGGTTCCGCTCCCAAAATGTTTTAGAGGTTTAGCTGCAGTTGCAGCTCGCCTAATGCCCGAAGGCTCTAACCATTTCCACGAGCCTATTGGCTGTACAGTGAGTCTGGTTGGTAAGTAGCATGCACACCGCTGGTGGAAGAGCAGTATAGTTATACTTTTATTTTGGCTGTTCATGGTATTAGTCGAAGGGCTGGCAGTGCAATAAAATGGTGAAGAATCACTGTATTGGTTATCATTCTTCTATTTTTGTGCTTGTTAAAAATAAAGGTAGGACTGATTTGTGTGTCTCACTGCTCAGACTGGGACCAGGACAGTGCAGGAGGTGGCAAAGAGTCCTCCTGAAATATGTGCCCGCGATGCTCGCCATCAACCACAGCAAAAGCTAACCACTCATCCTGTGGTATTGCACAATTAGGTCAGTATTTTTATGCCAGCTTTATACCCAGAAACACCAGCAAAACTAGTTTTATTACTTCCCTAGTAATGAGAAATGTATCCTGATTGGAGGCCAGGTCCTGGGTCCTACTAGGGATCCTGTGTTGCAGTCATCTATGGCAAGCTGCTGATCCAACCTTTTATTGTGCCATCAGTTAATCCTGACTGCCTGCGAAAGCAATATGTGATTATGAAGATATCATGAATGTTTATGTAGGTACACGACTTTCCCGTTGCCAAGCAATTCTTCCCTCATTTTCAGTAGAGTGATTTGTATGTGTGCAGTCATCCCTGCTAAACTGTGGCTATTAAGTTTCGCTTTATTTAGAAGTCCTCATACAGCTGTACTTAGAAGAAGGGTGTTGGAAATGTGTTGCCGTCACGTTACTTCAGGGGATTTAACCCTGAGGTTCCTGCTTACTCCTAGAACTTCAGAAGTTCCCACGGTCCGTCTCAGGGTACCACACTACGACTGCTCATCTAAAGTCATTTTCAACTATGGTTAGATGAGGAGTAAGGTATGAGTAGATGAGTGATCAAGTTCGGCAATGGTTTGGATGCGACATTAAAATAAAAATTGTGGACTGTGATAATAGAAGAAAACCATTTAGTCCATAACTTCGTGCACGTATGATAGTGTGAATAAATTAAAATAAATAAGAGAAAGGGACAAGAAGAGAGGACCATGACGACCTTGGCACTAAGATCTTGTAGGCTGAGGGAGTCGCTTGTATGCCTTTTAATGTGCATTTAGAAGAGTTTCTTAATTCTCGTCCAAATGTCGATTTTCTGTAAATTTGCATTTTGTTTAATGACAGAGAATTCCTTTGCAGCAGCCCACGGTCACGGTGTTTGTTTTCCGATTTGTAAAATGTTGGTGTTTTTTTTGTCCTTCTAGGAACTGTCTTTAGTTAATCTTGCAATCTGCGTAGATAGAAAGCAATTCAGACACAAGGTTCTGGGTGCAAAGAGGTGAGGTGCACAGCAACGGGCCCTTGAAATGTTGCTGTGGGCCAAAGAATTACTTTAAACGCAACTTGCAATAACAATTCCCTCTTTGATGAAAAGGAGCTTTCCGTGTTATTTCCTTGACCTGTGCTTTGGTCCTTTCACCTCTAGAAATCATTGTAACAAACTCTTGGAAGAACACACCCTTCTTCGAACCCCAGCTAGACAGAGAACCTACACGGATTCCTGCCCAAAGGGAATCTGCTGTACATCCCTTAATGGCATACATTTGTACACCAAGGTGGCCTCTGGCAACAAGCACAGGGGTGATTTACAGAGGCCCACCTACCAGCAAAACGCAAATATCAAGGTAAACAACTGCTGTCTAGACAACATGAACAGGCCAATACTACAGACTGCAAGGAAATGCAGAGGGGCCACAGAGCACATGGGTCACAAGTGTTGTAGACAACTCCTCCAGAAACTGGGAATGTAGACTAAAGGGTAAGAAAGCACATGGAACACCGTGTAGGCACTTAGCAAACATTACCACACAACTCATCTTTAATGAAAGGCGGTGCCATTTTAGATGGTATTGGTTTATGGTTCCAAATCCTGTCCTGTTGGATTCTGTTTTCCTAGGTAAGCAGAAGGTTCAACCATGTGGTTCCCAGCAACAGTGTTACATCAAGCAGTTTAAAACAAGCAATAGACCAAGGCATTTTTCAAGTACTCCAGAGAGTTGAACGGTGTCTTTCCAACACAGATCCTCTTATGATTTTTGTTACCTGTGATTGTATGGCATAATGGTAAAACCCCACATAAACTGCATGTTGATTTCAAATGGGTAATTACACCCATCAATCATGATTTGACCGTATGTCATAAAATTGGCAGCATCAAGTTTCCATAACATGACCAAGGTCACACTGTCATCAACAGTGATATATATATATATATATATATATATATATATATATATATATATATATATATATATATATATATATATATATTAACGTAATAGTTAGGTGAATTTGTCAGTGACAACATTGATGTTTTGAACAAAAAAAAAAACAGAAATTTACCAGCTATAGTTAGCAGTGCTAACTATAACTTGAGGCCCCGCTATGCACTGCCTATGACCTTACACATGAAATGTTCAAAGACATAATTTATGACATCACTCATTCATTGGATGATATCATCAATGTCATCAGTGATGTAATAATTATGTCATTTGAGATGTCATTAGTGATGTCATAAATGATGTCATAGAACATGTCATGAGTGATGTCATATGTGAGGTCATAGGCAGTGCATGGCGGGGGCGCAAATTATAGTTAGCACTGCTAGCTATAACTGGTAAAATTCTGTTATTTTTTTAGTTCACAACGTTAATGTTGTCACTGACAAATTCACCTAACTTTAACACTACTTTATCCTTTATTTTTTTCAGTGAATTTCTAGGGTTTAATAAAAAACAGATATTTTAATCACACCTAACTCTATCGTTACTTTAACATTTGTGTTTTTCAGTTCATTTGGAATTGTTTTTTAACGTAAAGTAATACTTAATTACCTTACGTAAATGCAAAGGCCGTGCACGGTGGGGGTTGACTGCAGGGCCTGGCTGCAGCCAGCACCCCATACAGCTAACCCCATGCTGAGCACGCCCTTCGAGGGTTGGCTATAGGGCCTGGCCCTGGCTACCCCGTCCCCCAGTGCCTTTTGTTTTTTAATTAAAGGGGAGGGGGCTGCGCGTCCCCCTCCCCGAACCTTGTTAGGCCCTGGAGACCCCACCCCCCAGGGCCATACATGTATCTAAACAAGCATTGGCATAGCCAATAGGTCTCGCTTTTGGGACCTTATAAGTGATTAGCCATGCAACATGTGATGTTGTTTAATGAAGGATATTGTGGTGGATAACTAAACACTTATAATGTCCCAAAGGTGAGACCTATTGACTATGCATTGTGAGGAGCCTTATAAGTGTTTAGGTAGAGCTATTGACTTTGCCAATGTTTCTAAGCTGTGCTGTAGAGAAGTGTGGCTGCTGTGCAGCATGCTGAGAAGTTGTAATTAAAAAGTGTAAGAAGCACTGAGTGATGCTGTGGTGTTGTTGAGTGATGCTGTGCTGGCCCTGAGTTATGCAGTGGTGGTGTTGAGTGATGCTGTGCTGCCCCTGAGTGATGCTGTTGTGGCCCTGAGTGATGCTGTTGTGGTCCTGAGTGATGCTATGTTGGTGCTGAGTGACGCTGTGGTGGTGATGACTGATGCTGTGGTAATGCTGATTGATGTTGTGGCGCTGCACAGTGATGCTGTGGTCGTACTGAGTGATGCTGTGGTGTTCCGGAGTGATGTTGTTGTGTGCTTGAGTGACGCTGTGGTGGTGCTGAGTGTTGCTGTGGTTGCGCTGAGTGTTGCTGTGGTTGCGCTGAGTGTTGCTGTGGTTGCGCTGAGTGTTGCTGTGGTGGCGCTGAGTGATGTTGTGGTGCCCCTGAGTGATGTTGTGGTGTTGCTGAGTGATGCTGTGGTGTTGCTGAGTGTTGCTGTGGTGGTGCTGAGTGATGCTGTGGTGGCTCTGAGTGATGTTGTGGTGGTGCTTAGTGATGCTGTGGTGGTGCTGAATGATGCTGTGGTAGCGCATAGTGTTGCTGTGGTGGTGCTGAGTGATGCTGTGGTGGACGTAAGTGTTGCTGTGGTGGTGCTGAGTGACGCTGTGGTGGTGATGATTGATGCTGTGGTTTTGTTGAGTGATATTGTTGTGTCCCTGAGTGATGCTGTGGTGGTGCTGAGTGATGCTGTGGTGGTGCTGAGTGACCCTGTGGTGTTCATGAGTGATGCTGTGGTGGTGTAGAGTGACGCTGTGGTGGTGCTGACTGATGCTGTGGTGGTGCTGAGTGATGCTGTGGTGGTCCTGAGTGATGCTGTGTTGGTGCTGAGTGACGCTGTGGTGGTGATGACTGATGCTGTGGTGATGCTGATTGATGTTGTGGCGCTGCACAGTGATGCTGTGGTGGTACTGCATGATGCTCTGGTGTTCCAGAGTGATGTTGTGGTGGTGCTGAGTATTGCTGTGGTGGTGCTGAGTGATGCTGTTGTGGCCCTGAGCGATATTGTTGTGTGCTTGAGTGACGCTGTGGTGGTGCTGAGTGTTGCTGTGGTTGCGCTGAGTGTTGTTGTGGTGGCGCTGAGTGATGTTGTGGTGCCCCTGAGTGATGTTGTGGTGTTGCTGAGTGATGCTGTGGTGGTGCTGAGTGATGCTGTGGTGGTGTTGAGTGATGCTGGGGTGGCTCTGAGTGATGTTGTGGTGGTGCTTAGTGATGTGTTTTATATAATGAGTAGCAAGGAGATTCCCTTACTTTCCAGAGCTATGCTTATTGGCTTGTTTGATGCGTGTTTGGGTCTCAAGACGCATTTTGTGCCTCAGTCTCAATGTTGGCTAAGCGAAGAGCTGCGATCCAATGGCTAGAGGGTTCTTCGACAAATCACTTTTGTATTAGCTTTATTGCAATGAATTTCAAGAGATATATACTGTGTAGCGTTCCCTCCTCACACAAACATATGTGTGTAATGTATCCATCAGTGCTGTATGTGAGAGTCAAGGTTTAACTGGAATGACTTGTATGACTATGGTTGTGACATTTGACAAATCTAAAAAAAAAAAAATAATGTTCACGCACTGCTCCTCCATGGCAGACTCAAGTAATGACGTCTGTTGGATTAGGTAGATCAGTATGCTGGCTTTCAGTCAGAAATAGTTTAACCTCCATTCCCAGAACGAAGGTAGGCAGGGGTGCATAATAAGTGAGGGAAATGGGAGAAATGGGGCGAGAGATGGGCAGAGAGAGGCGCTTGGGAGAGCAAGCAAGAGGAAAGCCAGATGGCGCCTCATCGCGCGCTGTAAGGGTGCCGCGAGGAAAGCCAGATGGCGGCTGTGCACGTGCCCGCGCGCGTAACCGCAAGCTTGAGGCCAGCAAAAGCGCGTGGTCGGACTTTTAAAATCCCACTTACTAAATGTCTCGGCCAGAGCAGCGCATGCGCTGGCTCAGGCGAGACCTAAAAAGGGGAGGGGGCCCCCGAGTCCTGTATGGCAGCCAGCAAAAGTTTTCTCATGTTGCTGACAGCCAATAAGAGCACTCACTCTCGCTGGAGTCTTACTCCCGCTGGAGCGAGATGGCCCAAAGCAAATAAAGCTCCCTGGGTCAATCAGAATTCTATATTTTTAAATTGGCGCTCCGACTCTCTGACCCAGCTGCCAAAATATACATTTATCTTTTACCCTAAATTTCTCAAAATCTACTGAACAGTTTTACGCCAAATCACAAAAAGCACAATCTACTGACCAAGATCTTACTTCCTACCGAATTTTGTGTAAGTTTATGGAAAAGGCATGGGGATTTTGCGTTTTAGGACCCTCTTTTTTTCTCGCCCCACTTGTCATATCATCCCGAAACTTTCCAGGAAGGAGCTGAGGTGGATGAACTTTTTTTGGGACATTTTTGTGAAGATTCGTCAAACGGGGCCAAAATTATTAGCAAACCAAAAAAACACTCTATCTATGGAAAAGCAGACCTAACTATAACTACCTAGTGGCGACGGCCATCTATGGCAGGTTGATGATCTAAAGTATTATTGTATTTTATAAGGAAAGGAGCCCCTTAAGTAGCACTTTTGTATAAGGTCTGGGATAAGGGGGAGAAACCAACAATATATACGATGAGCTGTCCCACCTGACCTATATTTCTTCAGTTTGGGGCCTAAATAGGCTCCTGAATCTGGCCACAATGTAAAGAATCTACGCAATTACACTTTTTATTCCTTGTATCATTTTAATTTTCTTTCTAATTTTATTATCATTTCTTTCTTTATTTTATCTATTATTTCTTTATATATTTTACTTTGATTAGAGTCATAAAAGGTGAATACAATATATACTGTGCTATACAATAATGTGTGTTATAAATTGTAATACAATGTACAATACCAATTCTTTTCATTTCATACACATGACCCTTATTTTCAATTTATTTTTGAGACACAAGGAATCTTTTCCATACATGTGCATTATTTCATGAATGAAATGTACTCATGACTGTAAACTACCCCCAACATGGGCTGAACCACTCATTCCTCATATACACACACATTCATTCCCACACTTCTGCCATTCATACTTTTTCCCACCTTTGTTTTACAATCACCATCTAGTAGCCAACGGGGACATTCTATTTACTCAACTGTTGCTGTGTTGTAGGTTGGAGTTTGATAAGGTTCGGTCTACGATCATTTCGGTGGACAAGAAGTCTAGATACCATCTTGTTCAGGACCAATTATGATGGCACCTCATGAATTGGCGGGCCCACCTGGGGGATATATTGTTAGGTCTTGTTATTCTAATTGACGTATAGATTCTCGGTATGGCACGTCCTAGAATCCGTTAATGATGCACACTCGTGGTGACTGTAACTCCTTTTTGTATAATCTGTGGTTCTTTAGGGGTTCGATATTGCACTTATTTTTCCATAAATATAAAAATCCCTGTGAACTGCTTATATTTAGTTTTTCATTTTGAGGTTTGATATCCAGTCTATAGGGCGGGCGTGCGTGCGTATTCTGGCAGGGTTGATCCAACAGTCTCTTATTCTTCCGATTATTATTGTGCCATCGGTTAATCCTGAGTACCTGCGTGAGCAATATATATATATATATATGTCTATATGTATATATATCTATATATCTATATATATATATATATATATATATATATATATATATATATATAGCAAAAGCTCCTGTACGTGTTAACAAAACAGAAAGCACGACACTCCAATCGTGGCTCCTCACTATTTTATTAAAGATGAACGCTAGTCAACGCGTTTCGGTTGTTTCTCACAGCCTTGTTCCCGACCGTCACAACAAAATAGTGAGGAGCCACGATTGGAGTGCCGTGCTTTCTGTGTTGTTAACACGTACAGGAGCGGGCAACTCCGCGTACGGCACCACCGGAGTTCTGGCAGCACGGCAGCCTCCGCCATACGGAATAGAACTTACACAAAAGCCTAGAAATTCACTTAAAAAACAAAAGTTACAGGGACGTTATAGTTAGGTTCAGATTTTACAGGCACAAAACCATAGAAATTCAGCAATTATAGTTATACTTATCTCAAGAAACTATAACTCGTGCCCTAAGGTAACTATATCTCGCACCCCGCCATGCACAGTTTTCTTATTAATAATTTTATAGGAAATATTGCAGTGATATTATCAATAATCTCACAGAAGATGTCATGAGTGATGTAATATGTGGGGTAATTAGCAGTGCATGGTGAGGGTGCCCTGTGTCCTACCCCCCCAAAGGTAGCCACCCAAGACGGGGGCATGCAGCCCCCCTCCCTGGGCCGATTGCAGCTCCGGGGCCCCCCACATTTTTTTAGGGGAGGACGGTACATTGCTCCCCTCCTCAGGCCCCAGGAAGCCCATCCCCTGTGGCCCAATGCTTTAATTATGGGGGAGGGGGCTCCCCAGGCCAATTTTGACCCTGGGGACCCCGGGGCCCAGCCAAATTATAAAGGTAAGGGGGCACGCAGTCCCCTCCCCAGGCCAATATTGGCCCCAAGGAACTCATTGCCTGGGCCCTAGACAATTATTAATAGGGGAGGAGGGCCGCGCTGCCCGGGTCGATTTCAGCCCCGGGGAGCCCATTCCCCCAGGACAGGGCCAATAAAGTGGGGGTGCCGTGGAGCCCACCCAGGACACCCACTGCATATTTGTTGGGCGCCAGGCGGGTAGCCCCAATGCCCCTGCAGCCCCTGCCTGCTCCCCACCTCCTGCAAGAGCCAGCATCGCTCCCGCTCACAGGGAGCAGCTAAAAAATGCTGCTCCCTGCGGGAATAGCAATTTTTTTCATCTGTTTCCGTGCCCACTTCACAGCGGATCGTGACAAATCTTCGCGTAATTTTCAAAAGGCCAATCACTTCAGCTGCTGTCTGGAAAGATTCGGGGTGATTCGTCAAGTGAGTTCCGAGACAAAAAAGGGGGTCCCAAAGCACGTTTTCCCCATGCAATTTCTCATAGGGATTTTAGCCACAGCTACTGTCCAAAGCGCTAAACGGATTTACACCAAATTTGGCAGAAAGCTAGATCTTGGCCCAGAAGGAGTGCTTTTTGTGATTTGGTGTGAATCCATTTAGTAGTTTTTGAGCAATTAATGCTTAAAAACTTTGTACATCTAGGGGCACAAACCCTCCATGACTCCAACAGGTCTCTTGGAGAGATATGATTGGCTGCCACCACATCAACCAGGTAATGATGGCAACCATCTTTGGACTCTGGTCCCCGTCCCTAGTCCTAAGAAAAAAGCAAAGAATAGACGTAAGGAGGTAGGGTACGGATACCCTGACCCCTAGGCCTTCTGGTGGGACTTCAGAGGAACCCCGCCTGGGGCCAAAAACCTATTTAAAAAAATATTTTGCTGTGAATTCGTGTGGGATTGTGCCCCAATGATTTTTTTTTTTTAAAATCCATGTAGGCCCGGGCCCAGGGGGTGATGTTAACTTTATATTTTGGGGAGGTGTGTGTTTGCGCCTGTAACCTTCCCCCCCCCCAGCCTCTGAGAGGCCCCAGGGACCTATTCCCCTGGGGCTGTGTTAAAAAAACAGAAGAGAGGGATGAATGCCCCCCCTCCTAAAGCCTAATTAGGCCCTGGTGGACCCCATCTCCCACGGCCTAGCAATTAAGTGAAGGGAGGGGGGCACACAGCCCTACTCTCCGAGCCTAATTACGCTCCGGGAACCCCATCCGCCGGGGCTGAAATGTAAATGAAAGGCCATGGAGGACCACTCAGCCCCCCTCCCCAAGCCTTAAAAAGGCCAGGGGACCCCATCCCCCAGAGTCGGCTCAGTTACTGTGTCCCGGGGAGGCCATCCGGGACACAGTAGTTTCCCTGCCTGCACAAGCGCGGGGAGGGGAACTTATGCTTGTTCCCGCCTGGCAGTAGCATCCAAGTGTGCTCCCAGCCTGTGGGAGATTTAAACATGCTCCCGCTGGCTGGGAGCAGACTACTGTTCTAGGCAGGGAAACAGAACACATATTGCTCCCACCTGGGAGGAGCAAGCAGAACACAGCTGCTCTCTCCAGGCGGGAGAAATGCTGACTCCCGCACCATGCGGGGAGCTGGCTGAGGCCGCGGGGCCCTGGGACTACCCATGCGGCCCCCAACATGGTAGTTGGTGGGTGCCCTGGGTGGGTACCGGGCACCCAACCATAATTTAGAACTGCTTGGGGAATGGGGTCCCCGGGGCTGAAATAGGTTCGGGAGGAGGGCTGCGCAGCCCCTCTCCCCTTTCTAATAACATGCAGTTTCGGAGGCTGAGGTCCCCAGGACCTTATAAGGCTTAGGGAGGGGTGCCACACACCCCTCTCCCCTTTTTATTGGAATTTGGCCTTGAGGGATAGGGATCCCCGGGGCATGAAGGCCTACCTTACTTGCGGTGGTTGGCAGCCTGCTGGGGGTTGGCCACAGGGCCTGGCGGCAGGTGCAGCATGAAGTTGGCTGCCTATGGGTAGTTGGGCTCAGGGCCTGGCTGCAAACCAGGCCCCGCGACCAGCCCCACGCCATGCACGACCAAAGGTCATGCATGGCGTGTGGTTTACTGCCTGCCTGCAAATGGTGAGGGTTGTGCTTACCGGTTTACCGTAATACAGATAGTATCAGTAACTGTTGCAGCAGTCCATTCGTGACCATGTATGATCTATGTGTTTATAAACGAATTATCAACAGTGACCAACTTAATCTCATGGCCATGTCAGGCAACCAAAGAGCTTGTTTGCCTGTGCCAACCTGACGGTCCTCCACACATTGTCTCATGCCTGTCTCCGACTCTGGAAGCGGGCTCTATGGAACTTCAACCTCTGTGAAGTCGCAGAGACTGCCAACTCTGAAAGGCATTTCTGAAAGATTTGTCCTTTGGTGAGTTACGGCTAAACGAACTCTTCAAATCACACTTCCGTGACATGGCCAAGAGATTAAGTAGGTCACTATTGACAATTATTTTATACACATAGGTTCCATACATGGTCACGTATACACTGCTGCAATAGTGTCTGATACTCTGTGCATCACAGTAAACCGGTAAGCACACCCCTTACAAGTTGACGCATGCACCACAAAGCTTGATGATTATTCACTCTAGCATTCACCTGGCGGTTTCCCTTTTGTTTCCTGAAACAGGTCGCCAACCTATTATTTTGTACACTGCAGCATTTGTTTGCTGCTTACAACAATATGCTAAAGAAACACTCAGCCATTAATTTTACACACCAGCCAAGGTCCTGAGGAGACCCCTAAATTATAAGGGGTGAAACGCATCTACAACTTACTCGACAGGGTAACAGGAGACAAGGAACAGATAGAGGATCCAGGGTCTTCAAAAAATTGAACACAACCTCAGAAATTGGACACTTCCTTTCCGTGTCACAATTACCACATGAAGTGGGATTGATTATTTTGAAGGACATTAACCGACAGGGACTTGAGAATTAGTGGACTGGTATACACTGTGGACTGCATTGTCAGGTTTCATTATTTATTATTTGTATTATTTAGTTTTTTAAAGAAATAACATGTTTATGCATTGTGCATGCGCATGGTCACTTACTTCACTTATTTCACTTGGGCACTCCGGTCTTGAATTTCACATATAATGTCGTTATATAAGAGTTCAGAATTTAAACAGTTGTGCAATGTGCCTTTAATAATTATGAAATAATTATGTGATTGAATGAAAATGCTTGCACAATTGAGTTGGATGATACGGGTGATTTATTAGAACTGTAATTAAATTGTCTAAAAGTGCAGCAATAGGAGTACTTTTTCTTCTTCCCATGGCTCCAAGATGTTGACCACACAAAGCCCATCTGTTTTCTCAGACACTGGTGCCACTAATGATAGCAAAATTGAGCACTGCCACAGAGCTCCATGCGACAGCTGGGCACCAGGTAAGCACATGTGCCCCAACTGTGTTAATGCAGAGGCCACAGACATCAAGAGACACAAGAACATAGAGATACTGAATATCTTACACGAGAGTGGTTCATAATGCACTCCTTTAGCCGCTATATCTATTCCATCAGTTTGTGGAATGATCGCTCAACAGTCAGTAAGAGAAAGCAGTGGGTTGTATTGTTTTGGATTGTGGCATTAATATAGTAGGTTGGGAATGGCTCCGATTTGCATCAGAATCCGGAGCATCATTTCAGGTTGCAAGATTGAGTCGGATGTTGGTTATAAAATGACCATATGGGAAATGTTTGGTGAGGTGCATGAGAGTTGGAGACGTGCTCCAACTATAGTGTGGCTGCATTACTGCACCTAAATATCAGATGTTGAGGAACCGTGTAAGAAAGACACATGTCCACATGTAGATACGTAATCATGTTAGACTTAATTATAACATAGTAGTTATAAATGTCAAAAAAGGCAGGTTTTTAGTGCTCTCCGGAATTCAAGATGATTGCAAATTAGTTTTAATCTTGCATGTAGTGAGGTCCATAGCTTAGATTAAGATGCAGGTTCTGTATGAGATTTATTAAAGGAAGGGGAAGATAGGAGTGGTGCAAGCATAGGCAAGAGGGTTTTGGATTGGTCGTAGTTTTTTTCTGAGGGAATTGTACATTTTAGCTGTGAATGGCACGATGAACAATGCACATTCATTTGAAGGTAATTCATCTAATCTAGCCACTGACAGCCGGTGTAGAGAAGAAAGTGCAAGTTAAATGCACAACCTTATATTAAGGTTGAGTTGTCTCACCACTGCATTCTGGATTGTCTGTAACTACAAACCCACATGGGGGTGCTCTGAGGTATATACTGTTGGCTTAGTCTAGTCAGGATAGTACAATGTTGATGGTGGCAATACCTTCTCATCAGGTTAAAGGGTCCCTTCGTAACTTAATATATTTGCAAAATCAATGAGAGGTGTGTGTCACACCTACATTTTGTACTTGTAGTGACTGGTTGGTAAGAAGATAGCCCAAAAATGTTTTGCCAAATGATAAGTGGGTCTTAGGAAATCAGTTTACCACCAGCTAATATCTCAGTTTTGGAGGTGTTTAGTTTGAGGTGATTGACTTACATCCTGTTTTGCACCTCTGTGAGGCATTGACTGAAGGAACAGGAATATAACTCAGTTGAGCCTTGAAGTTTTAGTGTAATTTCTATGTAATCTGCATAGTGGTAGCAGTTGAAGTTGAAAAAGGAGACCAGCGCTGGATAGTAGTCTGGTGTGTTTGTTAATGATTATTGGGGCGATGGTGGACCTCTGAGAGACATCTGCAGTCGAGGGAAAGGGTTAACAAAGAGGGGAAGCAGGGGCAAAATAAGGAATCTGTTATCAAATGATACTACCTTGAATGCTTGTAGATTGGAGTCTTTAGAACAGATTGAGATGATGGTCTGTATCAAAGGTGGCAGAAGTTCCAATGGCACAGGTACTGTTACTCCATTAGAATCCAATGTAGCCTTGATGTATTTCCATGTTGCAGTAAGTTCAGATTTCTTTGTAAATGCTGGAGAGAAGATTATTCTGATCTTTGTTATTTTCTCTAACACATTAAAATATATGCATATAGTGGACTTTTGGTTAGCCCCTTACTTTGATTGAATGGCTGTCTTGCCTATCTCATTTGCACACTTGTCCACCCCAGTTAATAATCCACTTTCCTAAAGTGAGTTTTGGCTCCACCCCTGGGAGTATAACTCTCTCACTAAATGCAATTTCTTTTTGGTGTATCATTCCTCCTCTTGTGGAGTTCTTGCATTGCAGTGCATGAGGAAATATTAATCACACTGAATCATAACATAGTAAATTAATAATCTCATGGATGTGCTGTATACAAAAAGCAATCACTGTTTTTTTCCACTATAGAAACTTTAAAAAAATATATATTTAGGATTCGAAATGCAAGGCAGACCAATTGGGTTTGCCAATGCCTGTTTTCCATAGTGGTTGTAGACGTTCTAGTTTTTTATGATTGCTTTTCAGTTCTAGGCAGTCATTCAGAGCAAATGTTTTTTTGTTTTACTATTAAGAGAAGGAGTATCAACCATTGGCTTGGAATGGTCGGATAGATGTTATATTTTCAGAAATACCATTACTATTCAGGACTTATTAGTTAGAATAATTGTATATACCTTTCTCATGTGGATATGCTGAAAGTCTGGCATTGATTCAGTCCTTCTAAGGGAACAGTGCCACTCCCTTTGGTTTAGACAATGTGCAAGGGGTGCCAGTGTAAGTAAAAGGTGTAACTTTCGTACTTTTCCACAAAACGTATACAAGTGGCAGAGGTTCCAGTGCTGTATCCAGATAATCTTATCTGTCATTTAAATGTAATTTTAACTTGTTTTTCCGTATTTCTATAGGACTGCTTGTGGTGGTGTAAACTGGAAATGCTGTAAAGTTGCTGTGTAGTTGGAGTTAAACTTTTATATTAAAACAGATTTACTTTTAAAAATCTCTTATAATATAACTTCATTTTTACATGCCTTACAGAGGACTATTATTACTTTTTTTTTTTTATTTCAAAATGCTTTATTGATTTTATACAAGAACAAAGCAGACATTCTGTTACAGGGTTAGCATAAGCTATCTCATGTAATATTTATATATATGAGTACAAAGACAGTGTGTCTCGCTTGCTTATCAAACACACGAGAACAATAATAATAGGAAAGGAAAGAAAATCAGGCAAAAGAAGGGAAAGGGAGGAAGGAGAGATAAGAGAAGGGAAGAAAGAATGACGGTTCTTATCATTTACTTCTGACAACCTATAGAGATGATGGCACACTGGCAGACATGTATTGGTAGGCCTCACCCATCGCAGCAGCCTAGTGTAGGTAACAATGATTGAGACAGTTAAGTACAATTGTCCCGGTAGTAAGTCCGTAGGTGGTACCTGTCTGTGAAACCACGGTATAACTTATTTTCATGGAGGTTCATAAGAAACTAGGTACTTGTCGAGAGAGTTCCACATCCTTCTGGATGCCGGTTTCCAGGGAGAGTTCCTTAGTGCTATGTTGTCCGCACCTCTGAGATGGATGACCCAGTTGATCCAGCCTTTGTAAGATGTCTTGCTCGTGTCCTTCCAGTTGGCAAGGACCATTTTCACTGCTGCTGTTAGTAACAGATCGAGTAGATCTTTATCAGAGTCAGTTCTCAAGTCTGTGCTCATAAATGCCATGGGCAGGGTGGAGAGTTCTTTATTTAGAGTACAACCAAACAAATTATTTATAAAGTCAAAGATTTCCCCCCAAAACGCTTTTAGTAGTGGGCATTGAAAGATAATATGTGCTAAGTCCCCCGTTCCTTTGTTACAGTTCCAACATGATGCGTCATCCCGGAGGCCTAATGAGAATAACCGGGCAGGGGTCCAGAATGCCTTGTGTAGTAGCCAGTATTTTGTTTGCGATGGGACCGGGGAGATTTTATTACATGAGACGGAACTCCATATTGTGGACCATTGTTGTTCATTATGTGTGGCTGTAGACTGCTGCTCCCAATAGGCAACAGTCTTATCATTAAGTTTAGAGGTTTTTGGGCGGAGGAGTTTGTAGATCTGCGACACCTGGTGACCCACTTTGTTAATCTTTGTCACAAACAGGGAGATTGATGGCTGTAAGGCGGATAATTTGGTTTTTGAGAGGGCCGTTCTGATTTTCAGGAAGTTATAAAATTCAATGTCAGCTAGGTTATATCTTGATTTGAGGCCTGAGAATGTGATAGGATATGTGGCGTTTTCTAGTTGGTAAGGGTAGTGGATACCTTTTACAATCCATGTGTCAAAGGGTAGGTTTTTACCTTTATATAAAATCTTGCTATTGGCCCAGAGTGATTCCATTTTAGAGCCTTTGATACTAATCTCGAGCTTCTTGTCTACCCTTAGTAGAGCGATTTTTGTTTTTTTAAAAATGGACTTGGAGGTGTTGGGGTATAGTCTATTTGTTGTTAGGAGAGCCAGGGGGCTTAGGTTATTCAGGACGGCCCTCTCTACCTCTAGCCAGACCGGGGTGTAGCCGGTAGGCGGTGATATCCAATATGAGCCTTGCTTTGCCAGAAAAGCTAACTGATATAATCTGAAATCCGCTAGGTTTACCCCTCCTTGATTTTTACCCAGTCTTAATTTTTTGATACTTATCCATGCTTTCTTCCCTCGCCAGAGGAATTTAGAAATCAGGTTGTCTAATTTGCGGTGGAAGTCATCTGTAAGGATGAACGGGAGCATGCTGATTAGGTAGTTAACCATTGGGGTGATCATCATTTTAATGGTTTCGATTCTGCCTCACCACGTTATGAATTTTGGTGACCAGGAGTCTAGAAGTTTCTTTATTTTTTCTAAAGTAGCTTCTCATTCTGATGTAGCGTCTCTAATAAGTTGCTACCAAAATTGATACCTAAGTATTTGATATATCCTGCTTGCCAAGCTAATCCCGACTCACCTCGTGCAGTGAATATTTAGTGGTTTGCATTCTGATTTGTCTCTGTTAAGTTTATACCCTGAAAAGCCGGAGTATTTTGTTATTGAATCCATCAAAGCCACAATTGATGTCTTTGGTTGTTCCGTAACTATTAATATGTCGTCCGCATAGGTGGCTAGTTTTATTTGGACACCATTGATATCGACCCACTTTATGTTCGAATTTAGCTTGATATCTTGGATAAGGGGTTCCAATGCTAGTAAAAATAGTGAAGGGGATAATGGGCAACCCTGCCTAGTGCCTTGTTGTAAAATGAAGGTCTCAGAGAGTGACCCGTTAACGACAATACGGGCTGATGGTTTCCCATACAGGGCCATAACCATCCGTATATATCCCTCCCCTAAGTTGAACATTTGCATACATCGTTCTAGGAAAGCCCAGGAAACCCTATCAAAGGCCTTCTCGGCATCTAATGTGATAGCTACTGCTGGATCAGATTTAGAGGCCGCATGTTCTAGAATGTGGCACAGAAGGCGGGTGTTGTCGTTAGCCATACGTGTACGTAGGAAACCAACCTGGGAGCTGCTTATTAGCTTGGGGAGAGCAGAGTTGAGTCTGACTGCTAAGATCTTAGCATATATTTTGCAGTCAACGTTAATAAGGGATATAGGTCTATAGTTTTTGGGTGACAATTGGTCTTTCCCCTCTTTTGGGATGACTATTATATTAGCTTCCGACATAGTTTGTGATAGCGTCCCTTTAGATGCTGTGTGGTTAAAAACTTGTTTCATGGTTGGTTTCAACTGGTTTAAGAATGTCTTGTAAAAGGAGGCTGTAAACCCGTCCGGTCCGGGGGCTTTGTTATCTTTCAATGATTTAACTGCCATTTCAATTTCTGTGTAGTTAATTTCTTGTCCTAGCCTAATTGTTTCCTCGCTATTTAGCTGCGGTAACCTGAGTTTATCGAGGTATTTTGTGCACTCCTCTAAGTTAAGGGTCTGATCCTTTTTGTAGAGTTCCTGGTAGAACTCTTTAAAGGTCCTAAGGATGTCTTTGTGTTTTGTATGGGTTTGGTTGTTAGAGTCTCTGATGGATGAAATGGCAAACTGGTTCCGTTTGTGTTTGAGGTAGGAGGCAAGGAGTTTCCCTGCTTTGTTAGCTTCACATAGGTTGAGGGCTTTGTGTTTGTTAATCCACAGTCCTGCTCTCTCACTTAGGATTTTGTTGTATTCGTATTTTTTTTGCGTTAGTTTAGTGAGGAGCTTGCTATCGTGTATGGTCGTTGCGTGGGACAGTTCTAACCTCTTGATCTCCTACTAAAGCTGGTTTAGTCTGAGGTTTGTGGTTTTGTTTATTTTTGTCTTGATTTCAATTATTGTGCCCCTGACGGTCGCCTTCAGGGCGTCCCAGAGTATGTTGATACTAGTCTCCGGGGTGTCGTTATGTTTAATGTAGTCTATTATGGCCTCCTCGATCTTTTTTTTGTTCGCAGGGTCTGATATTACATCACTGTTAAAGCGCCATCTCCTGGTCACGGCTTCGTTGTGACATCCAGACAGTTTTAGGCTAATACATGAGTGGTCAGACACTAGCCTTGGGGCTATGTCTGAGTGTTCGATTAGTCGTGTGTGGGACCCGGAGATCAGGATATAATCTATCCTGGTGTATGATTTGTGTGGGTTAGAGTAGAATGTGTAGTCTCTAGTGTCTGGGTGCTGGAGGCGCCACGCGTCCTTTAGGTTAAATTTGGAGCAGATATTTTGGAGCACTGCATGTGAGTTCGTAGGGTGGTATTGACAGGTGGAATGTCTATCTGTTATGTGGTCCAATGGGATGTTAAAGTCCCCAGCTACCACCATCATGAGGTTGTTTTGGGGGAAGCCATCTAGCGTGCTTGACACCTCGGACCAAAAATTGGGGTCGTCAGCGTTGGGGCCGTATATGTTTGCTACGTGAATTAGCTCCTCCCCCCCTTCTCAGATGTGTGACCAGAAGTCTGCCCTCGCTATCATGAGACTGTGAGTCTAGCGTGATATTGGATCTTTTGGATATCAGTGTCATTACTCCCCGTTTCTTTTTGTCAGCAGGAGAGCAAGCCATCTGCGAGATCCAGTTACCTCTCACGAGTTTGGCATCCTCCAAGGATAGTTTTGTCTCTTGTAGTAGGATGATATCGCCTTTAGTTTTAGCTAGGTAATCCATAATTTGCCGTCGCTTGACAGGATGGTTAAGACCTTTGACATTTAGGGACACTATGTTGAGGTCTGCTGCCAGGGTAAGTGTGTTATTGCTGGCCATCAACTGAGGTGTATTGTGGTCGGTACCTCCATTCTATATGTAAAATACTAGTGATCGCTAACTTGACCTCGGAGGTGAAGGGTGAAAGTAGTTGACCTACCTCCCTCCTCCCAAGGATTAGTTCGCCCGTGTCCCCCAGTTGTGCATACAATCTAAATGCCGCCTTCGGGTACTCTTGCATGCCAGAGCTCACAAAAAGATTGTACATCAAGGCTTGCCAGACACCGTTTGTAGAAGAAAAAGAGGTGAAAAGGGAAAAGAAGCTAGAAAATATAGAGAGCAAGAAAAAAAAAAAAAAAACTGAGAAACCCCAATGCGGGTGTTCGAGCAAAACAGGGAGCATTATGCCAGCCCTGGGGTTCCTCCCCCCCTCCCTCCCCTCCCACCCCATCCTCCCCCTGATAGGTCTCGTATGTAGGAGGTGCGACGGCAGGATCGTCATTCCGTCTCTCGGAGATTATCTGTTGGATAGGTTAGTTCGTAATTTTCCCTATGAGGTCCTAGAAGATATGTAGCCTCTATAGGAATGTGAGACCATACATTTGATACATCTCAAATACAGAGTACAGGGTCATAATCAAGGTACTTAGTACATATACAGCATGAACGTCGATAAAGGATACGAGAACATGTCCATAGGCTATATGCTATCTTCTCTTTGTTGTGAAGACTATTAACATGAGATAGAAAATGAGGTAGATAGTGTGGAAGCTAATGAGGTAGATAGTGGTTTCGATTTCCTATTTAACATGAGGTAGTACATAGTGAGGAAGCTAGTGAGGTAGATAATGATTTTAACTTCCTTCTTAATAGCGGTTACAAGAACTTAGCTCGCCCAATGAGGCATGTATTCACACTTCATCCAGTATTCGGTTCCGGCGACGATCTCCTTTTGCTAGTGGCGGATTGTAACACCTCCATGTCTTGTGTTGTTGTTCCTTCCAGGTATGCTGCTAGTTCCTTAGAGTCATTGAAGTAGTGATGTCTACCGCTGTCAATTATTCTGTCTTATGTACAACCTATACCTTTTTTCCATAACCAATTTTATTGCGTACTTCGACAATATTTAATAAAAAAACCTTTAGATTCGTTTCAAAATTGTTTTTAAGTGCCTGACTCCTCTTTACCATGGATAATTGCTTCATTACTTGGAATTTTATCGTTCAGTGGTTGCAAACAACTACAGACACAATTTCTGCACGTTTCTGATAGTCATAAAGTAGGAGTTTTGCACAGAGTTGAACCTTGTTGCTTTTATTGTCAGCAATTTTGCCTTTTGAAACAGAAATGCCTCGACTTGTACACTTTTCTGTTGAAACAGCTTTTGTGTTGATCAATTCCTGATGTTTCCTATGCCTCGAATTCCCTGGTCTCTGGCCTCGATTGTGCCAGTGTTGTACATTAACATTATTCTTTTTGACCCAAATGCTAACAGCTGCTTGGCCATGCTTGTAGGCCTGCGATATTTTGAGCAGGGAGTTTGTCTCTTTTAAAGTCTGAATGCCAGTGGGGTTACTTAAGTTATCCGAGTGTTCGTTCCTGAAAGATGAATTACACCATGTAAACTGCCTTAAGAAATTTTAGTCACTTTGAAAAATTGAAACGGAGAGATGAAACGTTTTGGTCCCCTTTTTCTGTTCCTGTTCACAGGCTGTGGTATACAATTTTGGAAACGTGGAATCTCTCAGATGGCGAGTCTGCGAGCTCAGATTATCACAGACAATACCTCTCTCTGTGGCATGTGAAGCTCAGTCTGTAAATATAGGAACTCTGTAGCGGGGGATATTTCCACTGCAAACCATTCTTTTTTCAAATGGACCTCCAAGTGCCTTTCTGTTGATTTCTACTATTTTTTCGCATGGATTTGCACCTCCATTTTAAGCTTGTTGACCTCAATCTCAACATGTTACCTTGCATTTCTTCAACTAATGAGAAGACACCGTTTGGAAACTGCTTGTAATCTTGGGAGCTTGTCACACAACACGTTTTTTAAAGACTTTGCCATTTCCTTGTCTGTTTCAGAGCTGAAAGAAGTGCTTTTATTATTATTTCAAACCCACCCTTCTTCAGCATCCCTTACATTTGTTAACAATCCGTTGGACTAGGTTACCTTTCCCTTCAGTTACAGTGATTTTCCACAAAAACTACAGTGAAGGCAGCAGAGATCCAATTTATGAACCTTGTGATCCATATCTTTCCAGCTTGGAAGGGTTGGTAGTTTGAATGCATCTCTTCAATATTCTTCTGGCAATGGAAGGACGCAGAGAATCCGTGGCCAAGAGTGTAGTAACTTTCCTGCATGTAGAATTTGAGTGATAAGCATTAATTTCAAACTTATCGCACAAGGCCTGTATTTACTATTTAAGAAAGGATCGCATGGTACAATCTGTTACAGCAAATGCAGTGCTACTGCTATAGGCATACACTCACTCAAAGATTGCCATCTCTTATTTGGTTGGCATAAAATCCCATTTGCCCTTGCCTGTATTTTTATATGGAATCATTCACAGTGGCAAATAGGCCTTTGACGAATAGGCTGAATGTCCACTACTTA
Source organism: Calotriton arnoldi (assembly GCA_963921515.1). Taxonomy (NCBI): domain Eukaryota; kingdom Metazoa; phylum Chordata; class Amphibia; order Caudata; family Salamandridae; genus Calotriton; species Calotriton arnoldi. Next base: position 1,605,770 of record CAWUFW010000321.1, on the reverse strand, counting down.
TAATGTGACAAATAAGTAGAGTCCACTGCATTCCTGGATTGGATAACCATGGTAGGGGTCCTAGTGACTTCTGGGCCTGACCCGCCATAAGTATGAGTGGAAGGTGGGAGCCAGGGCGGTTAGTCACAGACTGCACTTCGCAATGGGGTGGACCAGTAGTGCACATGAGTGCATCCTGTCAGTGTGAGTGTGGTCACAGTAATCGAAGATGTGCATATGGCACACATCTAGCCCCTAAACTGCCACTCACTGACTGGGCACTCTATGAAGCTCATGAGCACCCATGGATAGTGTGCCCAGACGTGAAAGACCATGTTGTTTATTTAGTAGTTGGGTGAACAACTGTGGTTTCTGCAAGATCCTGGACTTTGCATATATAAATGAGCAATCTAGTACCAAGTGTTGAATTTCATTAACAGGCTCACAGTCCTCACTATGACAAAAATGATAACTGTTAAGACAATGTTAAGATAGTATATTTGTTCGCTGTTTTAATTAAAAATAGTATTTCCAAAGGAAACAACATCCATATCTTCTCTACAATAATTTTCACCATCTTTTCAGCGCAAGGAACTCTCCTAATGTCCTTAGCTCTTTGTTTATCAAAAAGAAGAGAAGCAGCCATGACACGGAGAACAACCATTCCATTACTATCTCATTTTATTTTTCCCTTGTGAGAGGGAAATGGTAGTACTTTCTTCACCAGCTGGGTTTATAACTTCAGACCTCTGAGTTCTGGAGTTAACAATTGAGGATATGTTCTACAATTCCTTCTAACTCTCACTACCACTGTCCACAAATATTTCTACTAATGTGCTCCACATGCTCCAAGGAGCACATCACATGCTAATCTTGTGTCCTGTTTGGGAGGTGCCTGTTGCCAGAGGGGTAGAATTTTAATTTTTCTTGCTGATCATCCAAAAGAACAAGCACCTAAGGCCCACTGAATGCGCTGACCTTTGAAAAGATTGCTGACTGACGTGTTCATAGCGGTCATAGTTTCTCAAATTCGTTCATTAAATACATCATATGCCCATCGGCCATCGGGAGTTAAAGACTCTCTTTGGAGAGAAGCTGGGGGGTTAGGGGGCGTTTTGGCAGGCAGCAAGATGGTTGCTTGGAACCAGAACGTCTGCAAACTCAGCAAGGCCCTCTCTTTACTGGAGTGTCAGCGTTGCAATAACAGGCACTGTGACACTTTGGGCCCTCCTGCACTCCATCCATCCTCCCTTTCACTCATTCATCCATCCATCCTTTCACTCAATCATCCATCCTTTCACCTATCCTTCCACCTAAACACTCATCCATCCATTTACCCTTTCACTCACCCATCGATGCTTTCACTCATCTGTCCATCCACCCACCCTCCCTTTCACTCATCCATCCATTCTTTCACTCATTCATCCATCCACCCTTTCATTCATCCACCCATCCACCCTCCCCTTCACTCACCCATCCATTCTTTCACTCATCCATCAATCCTTTCACTCATCCGTCTATCCTTTCACTCATCAGTCCACCCTTTCACTTCATGCATCAGTCTACCCTTTCACTCCATCCATCTGTCCATCTTCCTTTTCACTCATCTCATCTATCAGTCCATTCACCCTCCCTTTCAGTCATCCATCCATTCTTTCACTTATCCATCCATTCTTTCACTCATCCAACCTTTCATCCATCTATCCATTCTTTCACTCATCCATCATTTAAGTAATTTTTTCATCCATCTACCCATTCATTTATCCTTTCACGCACCCATCCATCTATCCTTTCACTCACTAACTCCCCTTTGTCTGCCAAGTTGCAGACAAAAGAGGACCATCAAAAACTTCACCCCACTGTAGCTTCTAAAGTTGGGGGATCTCGGTGTCCCTTCTTTTTCTCCTCCATCCATTTGTTCTTCCATCTATCCACCCTTTCATTTCATCCATCTATCCACCCTTTCACTCCACTCATCCATCCACCCTCTCACTAATCCTTCCATCTTTTCTCATCATTCATCCACCCTTTCACTCATCCATTCATTCACCCTTTAATCCATCCACCCACCCTTTCATTCATCCATCCATTCTTTCACTTATCCATCTATCCACACTTGTATCCGTTTCTCTACCCTCACCTTCATCTATCCATTCATTCTTGCACTCTTCCATCCTTACATCCATCTCTTCACTCATTCATCCATCCACCCATCCACCCTTTCACTCATACACCTATCCATCAGCCCTTTCACTCACTCAACCAACCAACCAACCGCCCTCCTTTCACAATATTTAAGAACCTGTGTCTGCCGAGCAGCAGGCAGAAGAGCCCATCAAGAACTCCACCCCCGCTTAATCTGCTAAAGAGGGGGGTTCACGACGCCCCTGACTGGGTTACCCCTTCTTTTATATGATTGCTTTTATAGGTTCGCACTATAAGTAATGGTCAGAATAAATGGGTATTCCGGACCTGCAGATTCGGACTGTTTTAGTCATTCAGTGCCTAGCAGATTGTAGCAGATCTCTTTATTCATTACCTACCTGTCTAATTGGTGCCTGCCTGATTACATCTCACTCATGGGCAATATCATGATTGCATAGTAAGTAGAGGTGAACTGTTGTAAAAGGAAGGCACGGTGTCTCTTATCTGATTAGTTATCTGTTTCTGTGATCAAGTTGTCAGCAGGTGCCCATGGGTGTTGATAGCTGAGGGCTGTGTATACTGTTGGTTGGTTGTAGTTCCAGGCTGTTTGCTAGGACCACTAGTCTAAGGTTGATCTCAGAAACAGCCAAGTTTTCACATTTCTTCTGAATTTTATGTGCTTCTGTATACATTTCTTATTTTGCTTGGCAAGGAGTTTCAGATTATTGCCACTTGGACTGAGAATGTGGAACTGCCTATGGATTTCTTTTCACAGGGGATATAATGATCGGTAGTCCTACTCTCAAACTTAGAGTCCTGTGTTTTTTAAACTTCACTTGTACATATGATGGTCATTTTACCTTTGGATGCTGTGTGTATGATGCAGAGTGCTTTAAACACTGATCACCTAACTGTAGGTAGCCAATGAAGGGCTTGGAAGACTGGTGCCATGTCTTTCTTGAAGTGTAAATGGATGAGCAGTCTAGCTGCAACATTCTAGATTCATTTGAGTTTGCATATAAGAAAGCACATGGTCCCTCAGTAAAGGCTATTGACATAGTCTACATTGCAGAACACACGTGTGAGCATAGTTTGTAGCTTTTGTTGGAAGATATAGCTCAATGTTTTCATTGTGTAAAAAGTGTTTCTAATTACTTAGTTGACGTGTGAGATCAGGGACAGCCTTAGTACATGGTCACCACTCGGTTCCTCACTTCTCTTGATGTGGCTGACTGGGTATCAATTTATTTGGTCTATATGGTGGTAGGATGATGTTTGTACCAATGTCCAGATGTCCTCATCTCTGTTTTTATGGTGTTTAGTTGTTGTTGCTTATTCATTATCAATATATGAGTGCTGCAGAGGCAGTCATCAAGGCTTGACGCGTGGTGGGCTTTAAGATTGCCCAAAATTAATATGATTTGTGTGCCATCCGCATAATTGTAGCATGTCAGGTTGAACGATTTATTCAGATCCATCAAGGGTTTTAGGTATAGATTGACTAAAAGAGGAGATATGGTGGATTCCTGTAGGGTGTGAGGGGCTGATGTAAAAGGTGGCAGGAATACCAGGCTTTGTCTGCCTTTGTGATAGCAGGCAATACATCTTAAAGTATAGTAGCATAGGTTGAGATCTCAGAGTCAGAGTAGTAGCACTTGGTGGTGAACGGTGTTGGTTGTTGCTGTTGAGTCAAGTAGTATTTGTGCAGCTACATAGTTCTTGTCATCAGTAAGTTTAAGGACATCCCATATGAATGTAGTAGCTAATTCTGAGCCTCTGCTTGGTTTCATCCAGACTGTTGATCTGACAGCAGGTTTTGTTTCTTCAGTGAAGTTGGAAAATAGAGAAAAGACAACTCTTGCAATCAATTTACAGGGTATTAGGCTATTTGAAATTGTTCATAGTTTGCCGTGTTGAAAGGATCATGATTATTCTTTTAGGCAAGTGGTTTCATGTAGAAGGTCTTCAACTCAGATGGGAAGGATCCTTGTTGTAAGTGTTCACTTAACAAACATCTAACTACTTCCTCAGCAGGATACCTTAAAAATTATTTTGTGGCAGGGGCAGAATTTGATGACCATACTGAGGGCGTGTTTGCCTTGAAAGGTTTGTAGAATTCATTCGAAGAGTGACTTCAAATTGTCTATCTCTGTGGTGGTCTTGTTCTCTGGAAGTAGAGTGTAAATTGTTTTTTCTAGAGATGACCCTGTATTAGTTCAATATTTCAGATGTGCTCTTTGGAGATTTCGTCAAAGAAGGGCTTGCTGTTTCCGAATTGTTGCACTCTTATGAAATTATTCTGGAATCTTATGTAGTTCTTTTGATGGGCATTCTGCATCCGTTATGTGTGTGGAGTAGTGTTGTCTTTTTGTAGTTCTGATTGGTGCTTTGTAGGCTTTGTTATAATGATGTGGTAGAGGTTTGCCTCTAACATCCCCCAGTTTTCTCCAGTTGCGTTGTAGTATGCAGATATATGTTCTCATTTTCTTAATCTTGTCATTGTTCCATGTCATCCATATCTTGAGGTTAGCCTTCTCCAAGGTCTTCAGTGGTGTTTGGTTGTCCAGACAAGCGGGAAGGCAGTTGAAGAAGGTAGATACCTCAAGCGATGGCATGTTATATTTTATTTGAGGTGAGCGTTAAGTTTTGGGATGGATTGTTTTTTTCCACTGACTGTACGTGCTCCTGTGCATTATGTTTGTGTTTGTTATGCAGGCCGTAAGGTCGATCTTGAAGGTGATGCCATTATGGTCTCTCCAAATTACTGGAGAGTAGATCCAAATTGCTGGTTACCAAGTCATGTCCACAAGGGAAAAATGAGATCTAGCTGTGTCCAAAGGAATAAGTAGGTCCAGATTAAATGTTTTTGGAGGTTGAGGGCCTCAAGGGTTGATGTGATGAATGGTGTATCTGTGGGGATCAGGCACAACTCCTGCTATGAAACAGGTCTTAGTCAAGTTTGTCTCTTCCTGGGAAAGGGAAAATGCTTTCTGAATTTGGGCTTGTGTAAAATGTGTCACATTTTGCCGGAGGAGGGAGTTAAACTGTTTGTGAGTCTGGCACTGTCTTTTAATGTATTCTTTAACATTAATATTTTCCTGCTTAGTCATTTCAGCGATAAATGCCAAAAGGGATATATATTGGATCATGATTAGGTTGGGATATACATGGATGGTTGAGATATGGAGCACTTTCACCAATTACAGTTGCATTTGAATCAGCCACTGCCTGCTAATCAACTCCAAAGGATGCATCATTGTTTTGCTTTGCTAACACGATACTCGCAGTGATTGCATGTGAACTTGCCTTCATACACATGTAAATGCAAGTCCAGAGGAGCCACCTGTGATCTGGGGTGATTGCTGTCTGTTCCACCATAGCCAGAATGTGCTCAAAGAGAAAACCCCTTCTGTAGACCTCATTGTCTTTTTGACAACTCTGAACCTACTTGATCAGGTGACCAGCATTTGAAATTCAACATGGCATTCACAAATTGAAGAGCAGTGCTGCAACCTAATGCTGTCTTGACCATTTGCCACTTCTGAGCATTTTTCAAGTGCAAACATTTGTATATATCGGCCCCATTAAATCATCTGCAACCGAGGAGTCCACTGTAGTTTGAGGATCGCCAGATCCATGACAGATATTTAGGTGAACCTTTGACTATGTAGATGTATTCCATTTAGATTAATTGTATGTGTAGTTTTGTTGTGGGGACGTACAGAAACTCAAGTAAGGATCTGGCCCTGCTGAATTTAAGGATGGACACCCCTCAAATATTAGACAGAATTTCGGTAATCCACTCAATGGTTTACTCTGTCACACACCTGGCAAATATCCCGCCCGCCATATTACAAGTGCCACTGGATATAATGAACTTGTAATACGACGGATGGGATATCTGTCATATTTGTGACGGAGTAAGACATCCACAGAATTCTAAATCAGGCTCTCAGTCTTGAATATTGGGGATAAAGTAAACAGTTCAGGGACTTGAGAGAAGCTTGATGGCTTTGATTGTGCGTGACATCAAAATTCCGATAGGCCCGGTAACTGGAGTTAACTGGTCCATCGGAATTCTTAGTTGTTTTTTCACAAGGAGTCTTCAGCTGCACTTACAACGGATTATGCCACCCTAAATGCAAACATAAAGTGACCTAAATAATATTGACGTAAGTGTGCATTTCATGTTCTGCATGTGCACAGAACATCATCATTTTTTCATGACAAGAAATCAAGCACTGCCAAAGCCATGAGGTCTGTCCTTGGCTAGCTAATGTGATGGTTATTTTTATATGTTTTTTAATTCAGGCATATGGCGCACAAATAAAGAGTAAAAAAAGAAAGAAAATTTGCCAACATCTAAACCTGAATGTTATATGCTTACAATAAAAATGTTGAATTAATTAAAAAAGATCATTTATGTAGCTATTTTACTAGTAATGTGTTTCTAAGCAACAAAACTTGCAATTGCGCCATGCATTTTATTATTATTTGTGATGGGGACAAGAATATATTTCCAACTAACAGCACACTCAAATCACAGCCAGCTACATTGTTACAATGTTATTTAAACACTTTGAGTGAAATTAAAAAGGATGTAAAAAAAACAAATCAGCATTTAACTTGGCGCCTGATGTGCAGACAAATTAAATAGACAATATTTAAAGTCGTATAACAATTAATAAAATAAAAAAAGTACACTTTAAACCAGCTTTGTCAATGATGAGTAAGCAACTGTTTTTGGGTGGATGTGAACAGAATGTAATGTAAGGTAGATTTGCAGAGCACTGCTTGTTACCCGTGAGTGTATCATGGCGCTGAACATGTGAACAGTGTGCCGGGTTTTGTGCAGTTAGTCAAATTGACCAGAGCCAGTAGGTAATGTGGGGTGACCCATTGATTGCCCCATGCTTCACCAACCATGCCCGGCTTAAAGCAGTTAGCCCTCTCCCCCTCACATGGACCGACCATTTTGCGGCCCCTTTTTCTCTTTCTCGGATCCCTGCTCACAGTTCTCCTGCTGACAGCAAAAACGTACCTCCCAAAAGAAATTGGAAGGGACTTAATGTAGAAGCTCTATCTCATACCTTGAATAGTTGCATATGGACAGCTCAGGAGGATGCCGAGCTAGCGGCCATAGAACTCTTCTCGTGGCTTACGGCATCTAGTGATATCTTGGCCCCACTTAAGGCATTTCACTCAAGAAGAAAGTTGCCCACAGCACCATGGTTCTCCGATAAACTTAGGCTCCTTAGACAGGCATGCCGTTGCCAGGAACAAGCATGACGTAAAGCCTACCTTCTTCATGAAAAATTGGCCTATAAGGCTATGTTGGCCAAATACAAATCGGTTATCAAGAAGGAAAAATTGCGTTTCTGTACCAATGAACTTGCCTCAGCTAAATACTCCAACGATCTTTTTAAGTTAATTCGCCATTCAACTGTCCCTTCAATTCCACTGCGCACAGAAAACTCCCAAGAATTTTGTGACCGAATGGCCAAATTCTTCTATTGGTTATATTGGTTATATATAAAGTTCTGGAACTCCATAACTCTAATCTTTCTAATATTTTAATTACAGAGCCTCAGACATCACTTGACTTGCAATGTAACCAGCTCATTTTAGATAACTCCTCAGCAAGTCTTTCACAGTTTACTTTACTGACAAAACACCAAACAGAATGTTATCTGCTTGATATCAAATCAGGTTCCCCACTAGATCCGTGTCCCCCTAACATTTTGCAACTAGGAGCCAAGAGCATTGTTCCCTGCCTTGTTCCCTGCCTTACGGAAACTATCAACAAAGTCATTACATCTCGATGCTTACCATCAATAAGGAAAAAGGCAATAGTTAAGCAGTTGCTTAAAAAAGCCAATTTGGTTCCCGGAGAACCTAAAAACTACTGCCCTATCTCCCTTCTGTCTGTGCCCACCAAAATCCTAGAGAAACACCTGAATTCTCAAATTATGAATTATCTCGAACAATTCCAACTCCTAGGTGCTTCTCAATTTGGATTTAGGAGCAACCATGGGACAGAGACAGCATTAGTATCTGCAGTCAATAACATCCGTTCCATGGTGAATGCTGGGGAGGCTGCAGTACTGGTCCTTTTGGACCTATCTGCAGCTTTCGATACCGTCTCCCCGACTCTGCTTGTACATCGGCTCCAGCAGCTGGGAGTCACAGACTTGGCACTCAAACTCCTGGCATCTTTTCTGAGAGATCGATCTCAGATGATAATGGTGGAACAATACTGCTCGAACTCCATAATGCTGCCTTGTCGGATGCTGCGGGGCTCCTCTTTGAGCCCTACCCTTTTCAATTTGTATGTCTCCCCACTAGCACAACTTATTAGATCTTTTGGGCTCCAAGCATTGTCCTATGCTGATGACACCCAAATTATCGTGTCTATCTCAAAGGATCTTAACACAACTGCCACAAATTTTAAAATCTGTATACAGGCAGTTGCCACTTGGAGAGAAATTACTTGCGATTGAATAGGGACAAGACAGAGGTCCTGATCTTTGGTGGGCAACCCTCTGTGTGGTCTAATCTGTGGTGGCCGGACAGGTTTGGGAATTTACCTACCCCAACAGATATGGCAAAAAATCTTGGAGTACTGATTGACACAAAATTATCATTTCACTTACAGGTAAACAGGAGAGTTTCGACCTGTTCTTGGATAATTAAATCCCTGAGAAAAGTATTTCCCTTCTTTCCTCTTCAGGCACGAAAACAGGTGACTTAAACACTTGTTATGTCCAGATTAGATTATTGAAATGCCCTTTGTCTGGACACTAACAGGACCATCCATAATGCAGCTGCTAGACTGATTCTTGATATCCGTAAATTTCAGCCTGACTCTGAAGGGATTCGGAAACTTCATTGGCTTCCTGTTAACAAGCGAATTACCTTGAAGGCTCATTGCTTGGTCCACAATGCTCTTAACAGAGGCCCGCAACAACTCAGGAATTTATTTCAACGCTATACCCCCTCCAGACAGCTTTGATCTTCAGGCAAATATCTTCTAATTACGCCTTGGTACAAGAGATCAAGCTCGGGAGGTAGAGCCTTCTCAGTGGCGGCATCCACGCTTTGGAACTCTCTTCCCCCATCAATTTCCTGTCTTCAATCCCACACTTTATTCCGTATGGCCTTAAAGAACTGGCTGTTCACCCGATAACAGTCAATGGCTAGCTTCTCTTTTCTTTCCTCCCGAGACTATCTGCTATTAGCACCTGGACGCCTTTGGCATTTGTTGCGCTATATAAATCTTTTTCATTCATTAATGATGTATGTTGTGGTTGGGAGAAGCAAAATGTTAATGACCATTAAATAAACCAATGGATGAAATCAGCTGTCCAAACGTTGATCTATGTATGTATGTTATGTATTTATAATATGAATCAATATTTTGCACAATGTCCAGCGAGACAGCTAAAGCCTAAAAAGAAGGCAAAAATAAGAGTAGATGCAATACACATTAAAAGATTTAAGGAACAAGCTTATCCCCGGACAGGTACAATTTTCATAGGTTTTCGAGAATAGTGGGGAGGTTTGTGACTTAAAAAAATAAGTGTAAATTTACAAAAAAAACGAAGAAGCATATGAATTCTGGAATTTTTTCATGAAGTTGGACAACAATCATTAATGTTGCAGTTTCTAAAAATGTTTGAAGGCAAATTTTAGAAAACAAACTTTCTTATACTTGCTCTTTTATTTGTTGGGAAAACACTGATCCGTTTGGTTTCATCTACTGTAATTTTAGCATTAATGGTGTGAAGATTGCATTGTGACAGAAATGTGTCTTTTCTGCAGATAATCGCTCTGGCAGATGCTGCAGAGGAAAATCAAGGCAAGGTGTTTCAGGCATTCACAAAGTTGAGAAGTGCAACACAAGTGGTGATTTTACTGATTACTCTATGGCAAAAGCTGAGTAAGGACCAAGTTGCCATTTTGGAAGCTACATTTTTACCATTACTGCAAGATACTCAAGAACTGGTAAGCATCAAATTGAACATTTCATCAACTATTTATATGTGTTTAGTACATTTTTGTGACCATCTAAAGTAGTTACTCTACAACAATAGAGAAGATAATCAAAATATCAAAATACAGAAGCTTCGGCTGTCAATGAAGTAGATAAAATGCCCACTTTTCTCATTTATCTTAAAGCTTTAGAGGTGTAGGCGAGGTGCTGCAAGCTTTTTCATCTGTAATCCAATGGAAATCCTAATTCTAATGCCGAACATGATTAGTGGAAAGGTTAGTTACTTAGAAAGGTGAATTCTAATTAAAGCCACCATTAAAGTCTTAGAATTGAAGGTTCCTCACTAGTGCTATTCTTCCAACCCAATTTGTCCAGAGTTGAGCCACGAATGGCCGACTGATGCTGAGTTGTCAGGATAATCACTGACAATTTAACTGCCTCTTATTTAAATTCATTAGACCTGGTTTGCAAAGTGATGTAAGTGAATACATGACTCACTCCTGAACTGGCAGCATTAAGGCACAACTACTAATGAGAAAAAAGCCCACTGTGGGTAAATGTACCTCATGTGGTTATACTGGCATAGCTCAGACCATCATGGACCATTAATAGACAGTCTTTTCCATCCTAATTTCTGGAGATATGATCTAGTGACTGGGCTTCTGCCTCTGGAATCTGGGGACCTGAGTTTGGATCCTAGCCTCGTCCCATGACAATTGTGTTATTTTGGACAAAACCCTTAACTTTCCTTTGCCTAAAAATATAAATGCAGTTGTAAATATAGTAAATTAAAATTTGTAATTCAAGGTTGTTAATCTGAGTGACATGCACCATCTTCTTTTGTTTTCAAAATCCTGCCTCCCCATAAGGTACAGTGCTACAGTGCTCCTTGGCTTGGTTTGCGCTTTACAAATACATACATACAACTCAGACTTAAAAGCCCAGTCCCCCCATCCTCAGATGCCTAAATGATTTGTCTTATGAACTTTACATAGAAATCAAAGACCAGCAATGATTTTCTTTAATCTAAAATGTATCATAAGTATATATTAACACACATAAAAGGCTGATCTAGCAGATGTTACTGCTCATGTTTGTATTTTAAAAAGGCATGGACTCATTCTCATCACTTCTAATGTTTGCTCGAAATGCAGGTCATGGGTTGTTCATTACTTAGCAGCAATTAAACAATAAATAATTTTCCTTACTTAGGCCTTTACCAAGGAAACATAGTTATAATGAAACAACTGTACTATTGTTGGGTAGTGCTAGTGCCCCAGGTTTTCTGAGGGAGTAGCACAAAAAGCAAAGATTTGAAGAAGGAGGAGGATTCTAGTGGGTGAGGGCAAATAGAATATGGGGAGTAATGGAAGGATGCAGCCTCATAGTGATGTCCCTGGCATGTTGTGTGAAAGATGCAATCTTTCACTGCACCATAATCTTCCATAATTTTGTTTATGCCCCCTCGAGCCCATGATGTGGGCTGGGAGAAGACGCGGATGAATTGGCAGCATGACAGAGTGCATAGTGTGAGACATCTCCATCAGAGAGCAAATCCTTGCTAACCTTCTGTACAGAAAATGTGCAAAACCTGTATCTCACTCATCATTTCCTCCGTTAAAGGGAGCTTCATCACGATCTGCCACCTTGTCAGAGTGTACAGCAGGACTGGCTCAGATATTGTCGACACAACTCAAACGGTTGAGCTCAACTTTTCATTTCTTGTTCTGCAGGGCTTCCCGCCACAGTATGCTGCTCATTTGAGTATCTCTATGTATGCCTCCGCTACCTCTGTTTGATTGAAGAACAAAATTTTGTCTGATTTGGCCAATTTCAGTAGGGCTAAGTACCAGATGGAAGCGTGTGACAATTTATTGCCTCTCCTAATTGCTTGCATTTTCTGTATTCTTATGATTGTTCTGAGGCTCAAATCTGGAAACGTGCTAATTCTGTTGACTTGATAAGGATAGTCCATCTTCTTTGCAGCTTTTTAAAATAGTGTTTGCATGTCTTCCTCTCAGGGGATTACCAGGATTGTGCCTCCACTTTCCTCTTCACCACTCATACTCCTCAGAATTCTTCTTGGGTACAGGGACCACCTCATTGAGCAGGAAGGGTTCAAGCTCAATTACAATGTCTATGATTTTTCCCTATCCTGTGAGTTCTAGATCTATGCAGGTTTCCTAGGCCTTCTACTTCCACATTCAGGACATGGCACAGCTTTGAAACACAAACGACATTGACATTTCTTCCTTCATTTATCTTTTCTGTTGTCGCAAGAAGGTGCTAACCAAGGCACTGATGTTAGTTCCTATTTTACTGCATCTCAACAATGTGGTCCAGAGCTCTCTCTCAGTGCCACTCTTACTAAATTCTCAGATGGTGGGAGACCCCAGCACTTCGGAAACTGAGGCCAGAGTTTCTGGGTCATTCAGCTGACCCTGCTCAGTTTGAGACCTTTTGCCTAGCTGCTCTGGATCTTTTCAGAATGGTCCTGCAACACTCTGGGCTAACCCTAGAGGGGGGTCTGTCCCTGGAGGCTTGGCCAATCCAGAGGCTTTGATCCCTATGACTCCTGAGACAGCACCATCAAGGGCTATGGCCCTGGCTCATAAGGCAAAGTCAAAACTGGCAAAGGCACTGCCACCAAGTCATTTTGGGCCTCCATTGACACAAACCCTAAATTCAGTGGTGACACCGCTGACAGAGCCAACTCTGGCACCGGCCACAAAGTATATTAGAAAAATTGTCATTCATGTGGCTAGGGAAAAATCTGAGATAACTACAAAGATGAACCACTATTTGAACCTCTGCCCAGGGCCGAAAGGTTGCCCTGTTCAGAGGAGATTTTTGATTCCGATTCAGATCCCGCTGATCTTACCAGATAAGGACTACAAATGCACATAGGAGGATGACTCTGAAGCTGATTACCTTAAGCCTCCTTACAGTATTGATACCAACCTTTATTTGCTTTACAAAATGCCAGTGACATAGATACTTCTCCAGAAGGGGACATTTCCTACTCCTCTGGCCCTATGTTGGGGGAGGTTTTGTCTTTTACTAGTTATAAAGGTACTGGAGACCTTGGAACTGACTTTGCCTTCTGTGGAAGTGAAATTGTACTTTCTGATGGAAACTTTTACAACCCTCCACAGTCTCTGTGGTGCTCTTGCTCTCATAGACCTTCTAATAGCTGCTTGTGAGAAATACGTTTTGGGCCCTGCAGCTCATAGGTACATTTCCAGATGTTATGGGTCAGCTCCTGGTGACCCACACTTTTTGCTCTCCTACCTATCGCCGGAGAGTCTGGTAGTTCAGACATAGTCCTCAATGTAAAATCCAAAACGTTTATCCCTTCATATCGTCCCCATGAGACTACTCCCACTTCAAAGTGTGCTTACCGACTCATGCCTTGGTCTTGGAGGCAGGCGCCCATCCATTAAAGGGACCAGAGAAGTAGTGCTTTCGGGAAATAGGGGAACAGGATTTTATTCCCTTTACTTCCTGTTTCCCAGGGAAGAAAGGAGGCCCAAGACCAATTCAAGATCACCTTCTGAACCTTTTTATCTGGCAAGGCAAGTTTAAGATGCTGTACCCCAGCCAGGTCCTGTTGGCCTTGAACTTAATGAATTGGTTGTGTCCCTCGGTCTCTAGCACGCCTATTTTCATCTTCCAGTCCTTCCCACTCGCAGTCATTACTGAAGCTTCACGTTGGGGGTCTCATGACTGTCAGTTTGTGGTCCTCCTGTTTGGACTGACAACAGCCACACCCATCTTTGCGAGCATACTGTCAATTATAGAAGCTGTGCTGTGGTGATCAAGTCCATATATTTCTTCACATAGATGACTGGCTGGTGAAGGGGGAGTCCCCAATGCTTATCCAGGAACTTCTCCAGCAGACGATGGCTCTTCTTCTTGACACAGACTTTACCATCAACATTCAAATGTTCCAACTCACCACCTCATAAAGGCTGGCTTTTATTGGAGTATTGCTACAGACAACACTTATGAAGGCCTTTCATCCTCATCCTCAGAGAATCACAAATATTTAGATGATAATATTTTGGATGTGTCTGTCTCAAACACAGATCCCAGTCCGTCAGATATTGCACTGTTAGGCCTTATGACCTCTTGCATCCTGTTGATGCCCCATACCTGGTGGTGGATGAGGGTTCTTCAGTGGTGTCTGAGTAGGCAGTGATTACAACATTAAGGGAGCCTTTTGGCTCAGGTCCAGCTCTTCAATGTTGTTGCATCAAGGTGTGCACTGGTTGGTAGACCCCTATAACCTCCTAAAGGATTGCCATTTAAGCTCGCTTCAAGCTCAAGCTGTTGTGGTTACAGAAGTTTCCTAACATGGCTGGGGTGCTCATCTGGGTGGCAGACAGCATGGGCCTCTGGTTTGTGTCATAGAGGCACCTGCACAGAAATTTTGTTTGATATGTGGGTGGTCTGTCTTGCTCTGAAAGCCTTCTATCACAGGGAGCAATTTGACTGATGTGATCTAGAATCCTTTGGCCTTCATGATGAGGGCATAAACATCATCCTCGCAGCCGGGAAGCTTGCAACCAAATCCATCTACACAGCCCGCTGGAACTTATGTATGCAGTAGTGTGAGTTGGAAGGCAGTGATATTTTTCAATCTCACCGGTCCAAATGTATTGAGGTTTGCATCGTCCCTTGCACAGCAGCATCTGGTGGTGGCTTCAGTTAAAGGCTACCTCTCAGCTCTGTCTGCGTTTATGTAGCTTCCTGCTCAACAATCCCTGTTTAAGTCGCTACTAGTGGTGCACTTTCTTAAAGGTTTGCTTTACTTGTTTCCCTGACTGTTTATTGAGCCTCAGCGTGATTTGAACATTACTTTTAACTTTCTTGGTGGAATCTCTGATCGAGCTGATGCTCAGTTGCCCAGTTTGACTATTAGCTCTAAAAACAGATCTGTTGGTGTCAATGACTTCTGTTGACAGAGTCGGAAAACAGTTTTACCACATTTCACAGATTGGTATCTGGATATGTTGCTTCTTTGCACCTGGTGGTTTCAGCTTTTGATTTGGGCTAGTGAAATACTCTTCTCTCCAGTCAAGGAGGATGAACTACTTCATGGGCTGGACCCCAGTCATCTAGTAACCTATTGCATTGACAGCACTCGGCAGGTCAGAATGGACCAACAGCTCTTTGAGGGTTTTTCTGAAACGAAGGGCGAGAGGTGGCCACATGTGCCATTTTGTGTTTGGTCATCCTTTTCATCAAAGTCCACTATGACCAGGCTAAGAAAAATCCTCTTAAAGGCCAGGGCCAAGTTGCTCCCTTAGCTCTTTCCAGAGGCATCCTGATTGCTAAGATCTGCCAAGTTGTCATGTGGCCATCGTCCATACTTTAGTAAAGCAGTATTGCCTCACATCTCAGGCATGCACTGTGACTGTGCCTGACCCTTCTTGAATGATTTCTTTGGTAAGTCCATTCTACTTGGCCCCACCTTCCACGGAGGAATTACTTTGAGACTCATTCGTAAGATGGGGAATCAGCAGGAAGATGTATCAGTCCAAAGAAAAAGCTACTTACCTAATGTATTAATATTTCTAGTGGACACATAACCTTCCTGCAAATTCCTCACTGCCCTCCTTCCTTCCAGATGAGCTAGTTCCTTGATTAATAATTTTCTATGGTATGCAAACATGTTATGTACTGTATTTGTTGCTATTGTGGCTTCCTCAGTTTTTATCTGCATGCCTCGAAGAGAAGCAGAAAACAATTCAGGAAAGGACACCAATGCACTGGTTGGTGCCTAATATACCCTGGTGACATCTTGTCCGAATCTGAGTTGTGGCTGGAGCCGCATGATGCTCTCGATGGTGCTGGAAATACGTTTTCCATCTAAAGCCGGGAAGGAGTATTCATAAGATGACGAATCAGCTAAAAGATTATGTATCTACCAGAAATAATGTGACGGTAACTAACTTTTTCTTCTGACCTAGAGACAGCTGTGGTATGATTGTACACCAAATGATACATTGCTGTGGTGATCCATACTGAATATTAGATGGGAAGAAATTTCGTAATGGTTCTTATACCTGATCCCAGCAATGTAACAAGTTCACAAAACCTTTAGAAACTGCCCTATTCATTTAGGCCTAACCTCACAAAAAACTTGTTGTGCAATAAACAATATAAATGACATATAAATGAGTGTTCCATTGTCTATACTGTAATGCAGGTACACAGAAGAGGCTGCTTAGATGAGCCCTAGAGAGGTTTATAGGAGTCCTTTGTGATATCCATTGTGAAGGCTCCAATTCCTAAATTGAGGGTGGTGTGCTTTTTTGTAGTTGTTGAGCCTGCTTTACTGAAATGTTTAGGGCAAAATTATTTTGCTCTAATTATAATAGTAATATTAATAATCATATTTGTAAAGCATGCACATATCACCCCTTAAGGTTTCAAGGCGCTGGGGACTATCGGGGAGATTAAGTGAGCTATTTCCCCGAGTCACATGGTGCTGAACTGAGGTGCCGCCGGCCCTGGGGATCGAACTGTGAGCCCCGCACTCGAGTCAGCAGCTCTGGCTGCTGTGCCACACTTCACCCGATTCATCTGATTCGTAAGAGCCAGCTTTCTCAAGAAGGGCTAAGCTGTAAAAGTTGCGTAAGAATTGTTGACGGATTACTAGGGAATTATTGTAGCCAGTGTTTACATACCTAAGGCAGGTACCACCAGAGTTAAAATGTAGTTGAGAGATTTATGATCAAATCAAACTCCTATCATTTTTTGATAACATAGCTTCATTTAAATTAGATTTGAAATAAAGCTGTATAAATACAGATTTTCTTAAAGTAAATATCCTAAAGTTGGTACCTGTTCAAAGACATAGATTGCTTCATTCAGAACCTCTTGGGACGAGCAGGAATCTAAGGGATTGATCCATCACAACATGACTTTATCTATCTGCTTGAAATTGTGAAGCCATTCTATTTTCTGCATGTGAGTCTTACTTTACCTCTATCAGTCTTGAACACGGTACAGTAATTTAAGTCTTTGGCTGCACTGTTTTTGTAAAAACTGACCTGTTTTGTAGCATCAAAAGTATCATAACAGCACGCCCGTCTAAAGTAAGACCTTATGAGGAGAGACGTCAAGCAGAGGAATATTTTCAAAATAAAACATGCTCATCTATTCCCAGGCATGTGTTTAAATGTGAAACTGGAAAAGAATTGCCAAATAAGAACATTGTACTACACGCAAAATAAGGATGCACAAAATCTCTTTTTGGTGTTCGTTTTTTCAAGATGGAGTTCAGGGACATGCCCTGTTCTTTTTGGGGTATTTCTCGAAGCCCTTCCCACATCCATGTGAAGTTGAAATATAATTTAAAGGATAGTTTAGTGGCGGCTCCTCCGCTAAGGCGGAGGAGCGTCGCCCCACTGCTTTAAGAGCAGTGCAGCGTAAAAATGAAATGATAATAAATAACCTCGTTATTATCATTATATTTTTCACTACAGGCTGGGTTAGTGCGGGGCAGGGCTGGTGTTACAAGGGGAGGAGTTGTTTGCACACTCCAAGTGCGCATGACTGCTTGTCCGGCCCTCTTGGTCCGGCCAAACAGTCATGCATTCTCTGCATGTTCCCAACCAGGCTGTATTCACAGCCTGGTGAGGAACATGCCCAGCCTCCCATTCCCCGTCTGAGAGCTGAACCACGGTGCTCAGACCAATCACAACACTGCATTGTAGCCTTGTGATTGGCTTAGGGGAGGGAGCATGTGTGCTTCGAGCTTCCTTCCGCTACTGAAGCAGAGGAGAAGGCGGCGTGTGAAGAGACTGAAGGGGAGAGATGGCAGCCAGCAAAATGAACGTGTTTTTTTTTAATGATTTTTTTTGCTTCAGGTTTCCCTTCTCCCCTCCGCCCGCCCTGCCACCAGTGGCGGCTCCTCCATAGGGGCGTGGGGGCGTCGCCTCACTGCTTTCTCGCAGTGCGAGAAGCAGAAGTGCCTGGAGGGCCTGGTTGTGGGCGGGCGGGTGGGCGGTCCTGCTCGAGGGCAGGGGGGGAGTGGCTTTGCCCTCTGTTGTGGGTACTGACTGTTTGATCGGCCCCAGGGCCGACCAACCCAGTCATGCGCACTCTCCCTTTTTTCTCTATGTAGGCTGCATGCAGCCTACATAGAGAAAATGGCTCGGCTGGGGCGCTCTCCGCTGTGCCTCACCAATCACAACGCTGCCATTGCAGCGTTGTGATTGGCTTAGGGTAGGGGAGGGAGGCTGCCTGCTGGCTGCTTCCTGTAGGAACACGCGGCGGGACCCGGCTGCACCATTACACCCCAGGAGCGGAGGCGGCGCGTACCCGGCGGTAAGGTAGGTAACTTTTTATTTGTTTTTTATTCCCCCCCCGCCCCCCTCCTCCCCCTCCCTCCCGCGAGCATGCTGGCTGCGGCTGCCTTTCATACTTTCTTCACTTGCCTTCCGGCCCCTGTTGTACCACGCAGTGGAAGCGTGTTCTGATGAGGGGTACTTCAAGGTGATTATTCCACGCACTGAGCACTTTACCTTTGAGAAAACTGAACGTGTTTGAAAGCGTGCTGGTGGCTGAACGTTTGTTTTCCTTTTTTAGCGTGCAGTGGGAGCGTGTTATTAAACAGCATTTAAAATTGTTAATCCATGCACGGCGCACTACCCCTGGCAAAATCAGCACGCATTTGGAAGCATGCTCATGGATCAATCTGGTTTTTATTTCAAACAGCACGTAGTGGAATCGTGTTGTATTGGGCATCTTATGCGAGGAGCGCATTATTATTTGTGGTGATCGGCAAGCATGTGGAAACATGCCCATGGTTAAACTTGGCTTTCCTGGTTGGAGCGCCACTTGGGAAAAGTGCATGGAACAAGGGAATCAGTTGAAAGCCAAGGTGGGGAAAAGACTTGAAATAATAAAGCTGCAGGGGAAAAGCCAGTCAGCGCTGGTAAGGAAACCACACAGGTGAAGTCATAGCATGCAACAACACAAAGAGGTACAATACAAAGAAACTGGAGCGATGGCAGAACGGGGTTTTCATAACGACAGCTTTCAGGCATGAAAGAGAAACTTTGCAAGGCAGTGGAATGGTGTTTGTTATTATGTACATAGTAAATGTATATTTAAATAAAATATTGCGTTGAACTCATCTGACGTAAACTCGGCATTCCGAAA
Source organism: Calotriton arnoldi (assembly GCA_963921515.1). Lineage (NCBI taxonomy): Eukaryota > Metazoa > Chordata > Amphibia > Caudata > Salamandridae > Calotriton > Calotriton arnoldi. The sequence goes on along the minus strand of CAWUFW010000321.1, from coordinate 1,586,476 downwards.
TGATATTTGTACTGCACTGGTAATGCTAAATTGTCCACCCTGTCTGCCCCGTTCCCCGATGTGTGCCCTTGGCCCCACCTGTCGCCCTCTCCATGTCATTTCTCCTTGCCTGTGCCTTCTACAAACATGGCCCTTCATCCTACCGGCCCCCCTACCACCGACCTCTTCATGCGTCTGCTGCTGGCTCCCGTTCTCTTTCTACCAGTTCTCCCTTTTGCCCGTACACCCAGCCGTACTGTACCTTTACCTCCCCCATGCCCTCTCCACTCCATGCAGTTTCTCCCTGCCTGCCCCTTACCTGCCTCTACTACTGCTACCTTGCTGAACCTGAGGTGTGTGTGGGGAGCTTTATTCTGTTAATGTTTCTTGAGAAGACCTCGTATACAAAGGCCACCAATTCCGCCACTGTCAGTTTTTTACGCGTTTTGTCAGCTAAAGCCATAGGCTCTACGTTAATGCCTCCTGTGTAGTTTAATGCTTAGCACAAAATGTCTCTGATGATCCCACCTTAATGGAATGCTTGGTGACAGGAAATCGAAACACATTTAATTACATTGAATTGAATTGGTTACTATTACTTTTCTGTATTTATTTATATTTGAGGTATTAGTGAAGTTGTGTTCTTTTCTATACAATAAAACTCGGGCTGACCATTGCTATTTTTATGGCAAGTGTAATAAGTGTGTTGCGCTATTCCTGGAGTCTCCCTTCACACCACCTGCTTTGAGCCGGTCCTTGAATGCTCGACAAAGCCGTCCAGGCAGTTTGGATTCCAGCTGTCCATCACTGACAGAGTCTTGCTTAGCGAGGGACACCTACAATCTCTCTCTGTTAGTGCTAGGATGTCCCTGACACCCAGAAACACGTGTAAAAGGCTACAGCATCTCACACCCGACATGGAGCACCTTGAAGTGGACTGAAATAGCCACTGGTTTAAATGTGCTCAGTGCATGGAGCACCTGAAGGCTGTTCATGTGAATCTCCTCCTCCCTGTTTGTGGGTATTACAGTATCAGCTCTTTACTGGACAATGCCTTTCAGGGTTTATGATTCAAGGGCCAGTCCCACGTGACAGTAGATCTAAGGGCTCCCCGTGGCGCCCTTACAGGTCATAGAGACTGGACTTGTATCTTAGCACACAATTATTTTGCTAAAGGAAGCCGAGCTGTTCTCTAGGTTAGTGAGCAGCACAGAGGTAGATTACATTGAGAATGGATTGAGTGGAGTCAGGAGCAGATGATAGGGGAGACGGCAAAGATGAAGGTCCGAATACGAAAGACTGAGGATAGCAGAGCAATATTAAGAAACAGCATAAATGACGAATAACATAGAGACAAACAGCAGAGAGGAATGATAACAGAGACAAAACAGTAAAACACTGCAGTGAGGGAGGAACAGTATCGAAGGAAAGACACAAGAAAGAAATGAAGGTTCTGCAGAGAAGAGGGATAGCAGAGTTAAGAATAAGAGACAGGCAAAAGAGAAAGTTTAGCAGAAAGACAAACTGCTGAGAGGAAAGATACAATAAGTAGACTGAGAAAGCATAGAATAGACAGACATCAGAAAAGATTATAGCAGTGAAGAGATCGAGACAAACTACAGAGAAGAAGAATGAGGAAGAAATGAAGAGAGAGGCAGACTGCAAATATCACCACAACACTCTTTTGAGTGTAAATGTGTTGTTTATTTCCCAGCCTTAAGATAAGCCGCCTAGCATTCCAAAAAGTAGCTAACATGGTAGCCGTTTAGCCACCTAGCAAGCAATCCTCCGAGTGACTCTGTCACACAAACCACACATGGGGCAGTCACGCACCGGCACAATATGCCCCACCCACATCAGCATACGCAAAGATTGTCCTCTATAGCTCATAAAAATTGGCAATTTCTTAAATGATAAATAATTAAATCGTATTGCTTTATTAACCTTCCTGCTTCCTCAAGTTTGCTTGAAAATGCACCATTTGTCCACTCTTTTTTCAAAATTTTCTCGGGGGGAGAACACCCCCGACCCCCCCTTAGGTTGTTCGGGCTCGCTCACTACGCTCGCTCGCCGCGGTGCAGTACGACAATAAATTTACGCCTCACCACTTTCAAATCTCACCAGCCGCCACTGCCTGCCACCTCTGCTTCCTGCCAGCCACCACTGGTTTAGGGTAGCAGTTGCTATCCCCATTTTTCTTCCTGTAACTTCCATGGAGTGCTTTACAACTCTTGCAATTTAACAAATTGAACCGAAAGGTATGCTGTAAACTATCCCTGGTTGTTTTCTGAGTGTTAGTGCTAAATATTTCTGTTTATTAAGATTACACGATGCCTTACAAAAGGCCATGGATAGCAGCAGAGAAATCACACACCCTCTGACCTCGATGATATCCCATGATAATCTCTGCTCCCACCACAATCTTCTAATGCCTTCTGCTTCCATGAAAGTGGCAAGTAGAAACTACAGAAAGTAAACATGTCTAGTAGAATCTAGAGTCCGTTCTTCTCCTGTTGCTTCGTTTATGGTCACAGAGATCAGAGGGGCCATAGGATAAAGTAGGGCTACAGCTGATATGTTTAACTGATGTCCATGCATGCTGCTACTTGGAGTTTTCAGAAAGGTTTCTTTAAAGAAATTCAAGTACCCATGTCAGCGTTAAAGATCATGTGATTCTTCTTCCTCTGATTACATCATGGTTGGGCGATGGCGGTGTCATGAGCATTTTAATTACACCGGTTTGTTCCGTTTCAGATCATGAGCATGATGCACTTAGTGGTTGATAATTTCAGAGTCCTAGGCCTTCTCAGTATACCAGATTTTAATATATTTTTGTTTTTTGTTTCATAGATGTTAAAACTTTACCCCTAATGAAGGACCCACTGGGGTCGGAAATGCATTGGGGTTTAATGAAACAGACGATGGGCATAATGGATTACATATATTAATGGAATCACACAGATGTAAAACTCAAAAGGGAGATAACGAAGACATTTTTCAACTCATTTAATAAAGATATTCCAAAATATACCTTTGAACATTATAGATATTATCATTTTCAGATTACTACGAAATAAAAGAGAGTAGGAAGAACAATTCTACTCTGTGAACCAGGGGCCTTATGTCCTTCAGTGGACAGCATGCACTAAAATCAGACTGGGTTTAACAGGACTTAGCTATACTTTATCATCTTTGGTTAAGTGGCAAGGGTTAATTTTAAGTTTTAGAATCCATGAAACGTTACTGAACCTGTTTTGTTTGCCTGTGTAGCATGTTCTCCTAATGCCCAGCATGCAGCAAGTGAGCAATTCAGGAAAGCAGCCTCACACTAACGCTGGAACTGGAAAGTAACAATCACAATTGGAATGGCACAAGAACTTATTTCTGATAGGGACTTCTAGCCGCAGATTCAGAAACTTTTTGTAGTACCTCTGCACGCTGGAAGGTGGTACCATGCGACGCCGCACTGATGCCGTTCTGCTCCAGAAATGATTTGCGTGCTTAAAAAAGCGCCACCTTCGCACTCTGACATCATTTCCTTTCTTTCTCACTTCTAGAAGCGGATCCGCAGCTTCTCTCAAAGACCACTTTTTGCATTTTGTTTTGCAAATGTTTTAACAGTGTGCAAGGGATATCTCCCCCTTAGGTGACCGGTTTTAAGCCCTATAAGGACTGTCGCAAACAGATGTCTGTGACAGATCCAAACCAGGTTTGCCTATGGTGCCTGGGGTTGGGCCACTACTCGAAGGTGTGCAGGGCTGCGCATCGATGAACCTGAAGGCCATCAGGGAATGAGATGCGAAATTTTACGTCGCCAAGCACACGAAGACACAGTGCTGTGACCACTCCAAGTTAAAAGCTGAAACTCCCATTTCCAGAGTCGACAGAGCAGCTCTCGAGACCAGTCTTCATCGTGCTCCAAATCCCCAGATAAGCACAAGAAATAAGAAGTTGACGCTGAGTTCTGCTCCTTCACACCATTACCACTGCCCTTACTAAGTGTGTGGGCGACGCTAACGATCCTGTTCCTGCTCCCAAAGTCAGCTGACTTCCGAGATGATTTTGCGGCTGGTTCAAGCACAACCCAAGTTTCCAGGACCTTCAGCCACACTTTGCCAAACCAGAGTTTTGCTCAGCCATGCTCTGGCTCCACAGTTCTTTACCAACTTCCTCTGGTGCACCTTTGTGCCCCATGAAACCATGGCCACGGAAGAATTTGCATCCTACGCCACGGTCATGTGTAGGGCGGCTAAGGTCCTTGATCTCCAGCTTCCCACTATAGAGGTGAAAAATGACATCTTGACGGAAGTCCTGCAGCCTGACCAGATGGCTTCTAAGCCTCTTCTACCTTTAAATAAGGCCCTTACAGATACCCTACTAGGAGCTTGGGCTCCACAGTACTTTACGGCTTCTCACCATCAAAACTATGTTCTTAGTCACCATCACTTCAGCATGACGTGTGAGTGAGCTTAAGGCTTTGTGTGTTCATCCTCCATATACCACCTTCTTCCCCCACAGGCTGGTTATGCCTACTAGGGCATCCTTTCTCCCAAATGTTATGACGCCATTCCACATTGGCCAATGCATCTCTCTGCCGGCATTCTATGCTCTATCGCTTTCCTCTAAGAAGGAGGAGAGGCTCCATCGCTTGACCTTAAGAGAGCGCCAAGCTTCTACATCAATCCCACCAAAGACCATTGGGTGGATGATCAACTGTTTGTGGGGTTGTCGGAGCAAAAAAAGAGAGGCTGCGCAAAAGCATACCATCTCCCATTGAATAGTCCTTTGCATTAAGATCTGTTATGCATTGGCAAAGAAGCAGACACTGAAGAACAATATATGCCCATTTTGCCAGGGCCAAAGCTGCCACAACTTAGTTAGCACACAGCGTCCCTGTCCTATACATCTGCCAGGCAGCTACATGAGCGTCACTTCATATGTTCACGAAGCACTATTGCCTGGACAGCTAAGTCCTCTGAGCAGGGCACTTTGACCAATTGGTCCTGCAGGACTTTCTAACTTGAGTCCATCCACTGCCTTCCTCCCGTATGTACTGCTTTGGTATCTATACAAAAGGTGAAGCACCTGCAGGGAGAAGTCTTTGGTAACACTCTTTCTGGTAGAGACTTTTTCCTGCTTGATCTTCCACTATCCCTTGAGAATTATTTCAATACATTGAATTATAGTATGATTCAACCGTGAAGGCAGCTAATAAGCCCAGTATTGTAGCAAGGATGCCATGGGGCATGGTGCAAACAAGGAAAATGGCTCTTTTGACCTGTTGCAGTAGTAAAATATAGTAATTTTGATTGTTCAACCTGCCCCTACAGGCTCTGGTCCCCGGTGCCAATGCACCTGCTGCACCAATGGTAGCTACACCCCTGGATGAGGCATTGCCTTCCTCACTTCCATCTTCTAACTTTGCCTTCTGTCTATGCAGAGGAAGGATGTGAAAAGCTGTATGTTTTTTAAGTCAGATGCTATGGTTTTCAGTTCTTGTGTTAAAATTAGTCACTGGAGTATCTGATGTTCTCCTACTGTAAAGGAAAAGCAGTAGTTGGTGCCACCACATTGCCACTCTGGTTCATGCCTAATATCCACCACTTATTTCACCCGATCACTAGAACGGTCGCCACAGGACCCTTGTTATTAGCCGTTGTGCACCGCTGCTACTGACAGAGCCTTTACTTGACGTGTTCGGTGATCCCGTATGCACCTGCGCTGCTCCTCTTAGGTATGTTTAGACACACCGCCATCACATCTGGGGCTGAGCTCACCACTTGGCATGTGGCTGGACTGCATACACTGGGAGACCTGTACAGCGATGGTGTCATGCTGCCCTATGAGGACCTGGCAGGAGGCGCAGACATGCCCCTGGGGCAATTTTTACTACACAACTCGTTACTGGCCACGCTGACAACTGCGTGGGGCGATATGGCCAGTTATCCGCATTCGCATTTAGTAGTACAATACTTACAGGTTTTGAGGATGGTTAGTCACATTGTGCATTGGGTAACTGCCTTGTTACTGACACACACAACGCCTCGAGTGACATGCTTGCAAGCCCTTTGGGAGGAAGATCACGATCGCCCCTGGACAGATAGAGAGTGGACAACGATCTTGGCAGGACCCACACACATCCCACGGAATGTGAAATTCCGGCTCATACAATTTTATATCATACACAGAGCATACCTAACCCCTCCAAAACGAATCGATATTTTTATCGGACAGACTCTGCTTGTCCCCTATGTGCATTAGTTGGGACTGATCTGCTCCACATGTTATGGCACTGCCCTGCCTTACACGCCTACTGGCAAGATATCATGACCCTATTATCCTCCTGCACGGAATTTCCAGCATTACACACTTGGGAGGCGTGTGTGCTGGGTCTGTTCCTACAGGCCCAAAAGACACAGGGTCACTTCCCGATTCCTTGACCTGGGCATTATAACTGGTAAGCGGTTGATTACTTGCCGGTGGAAGTCCCCAGACCCTCCCTCAATTAAGGCCTGGATACAATCTTTCCATGTGTGGGCGCAGGTGGAGAGTATGGCACTACACAGGGAGGACACTCTAGGACTGCACAAATATCCAGTAGCTCAAGGCTTGGGCGCATCACTGGTAGATTTCCAATCATCAACATAGGCACCAGAGGAGGACATACATGATTGAGGTGAGGGCTGGAGTTTGGGAGATGCAGAGACTGTCCCATCTTAGCAAAGGCGTTAGGAGCTAGAACCACTGCGTTACTAATGGTAGACATGCCTGAGGGTGACGCCGCTCTGATATCCATGATCATGAACATGCACCGGCACCGCTGGTTGTGGGTGGGGGAATGAGACCGTTGCGTATCACTTGTACTTGTAGACTCAAGTTCGTCACTTTGGTTGAAGTTTTTCTTCTTAACACAATCTAGAATCTTGCAATGTACGCTGGGCCAAACCGTTGTTTTGATGTCTGCACAGTATATATGTCAAATGCTGTGATAATACAGGGGGGGAGGGCGCAATTGCCTTCGGTAATCTTGGCTTCATACTGAAATTGTCATTTGCCAAATATTACATATATGAGTTATGCACCCGTTATAATCCGAAGCAGATAAGTTGTTTACTGTATTGTCAAATGAGCTGTTACTGTAAGAGATAACGACCAAAATGCAATAAAGAGATTCAAACCAGAAAAAAAAGGAAAAGCAGTAGTTGGTTAGTTTAGAGGAGATATGCTACAAATACGGAAATGGAACGAAAGAGAACTTGTGAAGCCTCTGAGCTTACTGAATGGAACCAGTTTTGAATGTGCCAGCAGAGACTCCATATTAAGAGTGCAGAAACAATGAAAACATTTCCATGGACCATCTTCCCTTGCATTTTTTAATCCTGCCATCAGCGGTCCCTTGTGCCTTCTGTGTCTATGCTTTAAAGTTGTACTTTTCCAGATGGTTCCTCCTGGTATTATGCCGTTTGTATTCCAGCACCCGTGACTGCGCACACTTTCTATCCGTGCTGTCTGATCAGTACATGTTCTACTAGCTATTAATGGAAACCAGCTTGTGTGAAAGGCATATATGCTCATTAGCTACCAGGCCATCAATGCATATGCCCTGAACCGTATTAACATGAGTCTCAATCAATGTAAGAATGAACTCAAGGTAGCATGGAAGGCATTCATCGTGTCAAGTAAGATGACCATGTTAGACTAATCCCAGTGTAAAGTCATATAAATACCAGGTGATTGACCTGGGTCAGACCTTCAAAGAAGTCATAACGGTTTCCTCCCCAAGACTTTTCTGCTCTTGGGATTTTAAATTTGCCAACCAAGGTTCATAAAACAGGACTTCTGATTGCACTTCCTGGCTGCATTATGCCTCGTCTCTCACCCACCTTCGTTTACCTTTTCCATTTTGAGGTTCACTGACATGAGGCAGGTTGTATGTACAGATTATGATCTCTTTGTGTCGGTTTCCTTGCAAAGCCAATGTCCATCAGTGGCAAATAACCAGTCTGGCAGAGCCATGAAAAGGGATTTCAAGAGTCAGTGCTCAGTTAGTTGTTTAGCGATAAAGGAGCCCTGGTCGCACCTTTCACCTGCTTTCCCTGCCACACAATGGACTGTGTGGTTTGTTCATTCCTGCAGAGAATCCTAGAGGTTCTTGATCCTCCGCGTAAACATTTGCACTGGGAGAGTTGGGCCAATGGCACAGTCTCAGTTCAGTGAAGTTCGGGTGCTGTGTGCCTGCTTTTGGAGCTGTAGTCTTCCAGGAGGCGCCATCACCTTCCAGCCGCTTGCATCACAGGTAAAGGTGGGATTGTTCTCACGAATGGCGCAACCACAAGTGTATAAAGCTAGTTCCTGATGTGCACAACCTCAACTTTAATCCATGTATTTATCAATTTCCCTTGTTCTTGAAGGACGTGCCTCTATGTATCGGAGTCCAATTTGTGCATTTTTTGAGAAGCTGGATATGCCATGGGAATGGCGTGGTTTTCAGTTGCAGTTATTGTATTGTCATTGTATATTCTGCACAGTGAACCTAGCTGGAGAGCTAGCTTGTGGGGGCGGGGTGGATGGAGTGTGTAAGGATACTTCATGTGTTGTGTACATCAGGTGGGGATTTACATATTTTGAATTATAGAGTTACATTGCATTTCACGTGATTAAATAGCCTTACATTTCAAATATTTGCAATTTTTAGGCTCTAGGAGAGTAAGCAATTGTTCCCGAATCACCCAACTTTTAGAAAAGTGCAAAGCTGTTTTAGAACCCAGACAGCTCAGGTCCCTAACTTGGCAACTTAAGTCTCTTCATCTCATTTTCTGCCCTGGAGAAAGTGATCCACACACAGACATAGAATGAACGGGAAGTCCTATTTAACTCCTGAGTCGTTCTTCTATATGTTGTAATGCCTCCGCAGATTTGCTCCGCAAGAGCTCCCCTTTTACCAATTACGAATTGACTTGTCCATGGTCTCCCTAATCATATTTGTTAAACTCAGGCTGTTTTTCTATCTCTCAAGCACCATATCTTATGCTGGCTCAATATGTGATGCTGATTGGTTACCCCCAAGATGGTAATACCATGTACCCACAAATGCAGAATCAGTTTGAATAGAGGAGGGTTAGCAATATATAATAGTAGTATATATATAATAACGTGCTTTCTGTTATTTATAATTAGTACAGTGATCAGATTTACAAATTTTAAGTGGCCATCACAATATTTTCTTTTGAAAACAAGTAAAAACATGGACCAGCCAACACGTGTTTCGCCCGCTCAGTGGTGCGCAGGCCTGGGGATTTTTTAAGGCTGTTTAGAAAATTGTTTTCAAGGAAATTCATTGCAACCAATATATTTATACATTCAAATGAGACATACAAAAATGAGGAATGGTGAATAAATAATAATTAAGAAAGGGAATGAAAAAAAGAAATGAGAAAGACAATAAAAATAAATATGAACAAACATAATTATAAGGTTAAGTGTTAGACCTGGCATCTTTTGGCGTTTTCCACTGTCATTTTGCTTTCTGACCTCCCGGTTTTGACTCTGTTTTTGCTGGTTTAGTGTCTCTGCGCACTTTCTCACTGCTGTTCAGTGTTAAAGTGCAAGTGTTCTGATTGTAAATTGTATTATGGATTGGTGTTTCCATGATTGGCATATTTGATTTACTGGTAAGTCCCTAGTAAAGTGCACCAAGAGTGCCATGGCCTGTCAATCAAATGCTGCTAGTGGGCCTGCAGCACTGATTGTGCCACCCACACGAGCAGCCTCTCAAAGGGTTCTCAGACCTGCCACTGCAGTGTCTGTGCGCAGTTTTTACTGCCATATCGACTTGGCAAGTGCACCCACTTGCCAAGCCATAACCTTCCCTTTTATTACATGTGAGTTACCCCAAAGGTTGGCCCAAGGTGCCCCTACGGGTAGAATGCAGTGTATTTGAAAGGTAGGACACGTACTGGTGTGTGTGACATGTCCTGATAGGGAAATACAGTATATTTCGTTTTTCACTGTTGAAAGTCTGTCTGTCCTATAGAATAGAATGGGGAACATTTTGTAAACATTTTACGAGTATTTCTTCCCATTGGGACAAGATAGAGAAATGGAGTTTAGTATGTCTGAACTGAGAATGTAGAAATGCATCTTTTAGTGAAGATGATTTTCATGTTCTGTGTTTGAAAATACCACTTTTAGAAAGTAGATATTTCCTTGTTTAGTTATCCTGTGTGCCTCTGCTGGATTGTGGATTGACAGTCTGGCTTTGGAGTTACAGAGGCTGGGGATGTGCATTCTCTTCAGACAGCCAATGGGGGGGCGAGGTGTGCCCTGCCTTTCCTGGGGGGGTCCGGGCTGGGCTGAATAGACCGGGGCCGCATTTAGAGTAGTGGGAGGAGATTTCCTTGCACCTGAATGGGCCTGATCTGCCTTGAACAATGCTGTCTCTGCCTCCTGCTGGGAAGCTGGGCCAGAGATGACCAAACTGTTTGGACTGAACACAGACAAGAGAACAAAGATAAACTGAGTATAAATATTGGAGTCCAGACCTCAGAACTTTAGAACTCGCTTGAATCAAGGAACCTGCCAAGAAGAAGAGCTGGAAGAACTGCCAGGGGGAGTATTGCCCCTTTGCTGTGTTGTTGCTTTGTTGTGTTGGCCTGCAGTCACTGCTTCTGCCTTGGGCAGTGCAATGACTGGACTGAACTTTCTTCACTTGTCGCTGAGTATCTCCAAGGGCTTGAAATAGAGCTTGCCTCCTGTTCACGAAGTCTCAGGGACAGCAAAGACTTCACTTACCTCTGGGTACCACCTCTGGAACCGTGGGTTTCAGTTGCCACAGATGGGGAAAGCATCTGACACCGACACCGCCCCGGGCTCCGTGTCCTGAAGGCACCGCAGGGGCACCGCCGCACTTTGCATCACAACCCTGGTCTCACCGACGACGACTGCTGCCGCCACTGAGCCACTGCTTGCACCACGACCCGCACCACCTCGCTTCACTCCACTGCCCTGGTCTCACCGATGACGTTGCTGCACACTGACCCCGACACCCGTGACCGCACCGTGGTTTGGGGGCACCGCTCATAAGTCACACGATGCACCGCCCTGTCCCACACCGCCGTCTGGGCCGACCGACGTCCGCTCCCATCAACCGGCACTGTCACTTGCACCGTGACCTGTCAGCACCGCCACGAGCACCGCCTCACTCCGCACCGCAGCCCTGGTCTCACCGTTGCTGTTGGACAACTGTCACCGACGCTGTTGGACAACCGTCACCGAGCTGTTGCCTGCACCGCGGCTTGAGGGCACTGCACGCCGCACCGCTACGCTTCACACCGCAACCGCGAGGGTTGCTACGAGTGGCCCGCACCGACGCGGTCGGCCGGAAGCAGAGGTACTATTAACGAGTCTGCTGACACTCAAGCCGGTCCGCACCGATGCGGTCGGCCAGAACTGTTGGATACTGTTGTTTTCAGCACTGTGGTAGCCCCGGACGGAGCTAACGGCCTTTAAGGAACTGCATTTTAAAGTCATCCTTGCAAAGTGCATATTTTTGATTACTGTATGTTGGTCTTTTATCGTTTTTGATCTTGTTTACACAGATAAATATTGGTTATTTTTCTAAAACTGGTATGGTGTCCTTTTGTAGTGTTTTCACTGTATTACTGTTGGTTATGTGCTAATGCTTTACACACTGCCTCTGAGATAAGCCTAACTGCTCATGCCAAGCTACCAAGGGGGTGAGCAGGGGTATTACAGTAGTGTATCCCCCTTATCCTGACTAGAGGGAGGGGCCCCTGTTTGGACAAAGGTGCATACCTCTGCCAACAAGAGACCCCCATTTCTAACATTATGTATCATTGATTATTTTTACAAGCTCTATGCCCAAAAACAAATCTGTGCATTGTGCACTGCAAACCGTGTTGCCAAAACACTATGCTAGTAGTGAGAAAAAGGTGACAGCCCCAAAATGCTGGTGATTTGTCTAATAAAATTGGGATGTTTGAGCGTTTGGAAGTTTATGCCGTATCCTGGTGGTGTCTGCCCTGCACTCAGTGAAAAAAGACTTGGTGTTAAAATGGGCCAAGCAATAAAGGCATAAATGCAATCTTTGTACAGGCGGCAAAAATAGTTATGTAGACATTTAAACCACATAGAAAAAAGAAACAAGAATTACAGTGGGGTGTTATTTACCCCTTCAGCAGTCTAAATAAATGGGGGGGAGAAATGCACACTTGTATTAAATATTCCTTCGCAAGAACTAATTTGTCCATGCAGAAACTTTCCTTCTATTTGTTTCATACAGTGATGTCAAGAAGCTTGTACATGCTTTTCGAAATGTTACAAAGCGTCTATAGTTTTAGAGGGTGTAGTTGAGCATAATGAAGTTGGACTTTTCATTTTTGTTTTAGACTGAATGCGTTAATCACGTGCAATAGGTCCATAAAAGTCAACGGAGTTCAGTTTGAAATTGCAGTAAAATATAGGAACAGTGGATGTTGGGTTGAGTCATCCTTAATACCGACATGGAGATGCCAAACTGTCCCATGCCGTCTGATTAGCTAACCCAGTACATGCTTTTTTGTATTCGACGTGCTGCTTTATAGCTAAAAACCAGTACCTGATTGAAAGGAAAAAGCAGTACTAGATAACATACTCCTTAAAGGTAAGATCTCTTGTAACGGCACGCGCATTTCTTGCTCCTCACTGATCTGCAGAGGCTAGCAAATCTAAGCGCCCATATTCCTCATGACCAGGAATTTACCATCCAGTCAATGACTGCTTTAGTTATAGGTTTGAGAGTTTAATTACGCTTTTGTCTGCAATTTGATCTTTTAAAGAAATAGCTTTCTCACTTGCCAATAAGGAAAGTACACTTCCAAAGCAATTTTCGTTATGGTTAGTGGTATTTGGCTAAGTAAACTTTCATTTTAGGCCCAAGGCTTCACTTTGCTTGCTGGAGTGCTTCCAGACATGTACTGTTGCCACTTGCCACTGCAAGGCAAGTGCATATTTTGTGTAATCACTGTCACTTGAATTTACCGGCCAGGTTTTGGAGCTTTTGCTGAAAAGTATTTTCATTAGAACTTTCCTAGAACCGGCTTCGAACTTTGTTTTTTCATTATACTCTGTCAAAATACTGCAAAAATGCATGTCAGTGAAAAAGATGCTACTTGCAACCGCAGTAAAGCTGTGACTGTTCAGGGCCCTACTCTGAACCTTATTTTTATAAAGTTAGAAATCCAGGCACTGTAGGTTTCATTATACGATTTCTGATTTATTGGCAATTCACATATGTTCCAGGCGTAATCTTAGAGATCTCTGCAAGTTTTAGAATGTCATGAAAGCAGGAGTAAGTGCGGCAAAAATGTGCACTAGCATTGCAAACTTTTTTCTACATTTTATCTCCCAACAGTAAAATAGTTCCCTGATTCATACATCCCTTCCTGTGCAAATCTGTGAAATAAGATCGTTTTTGGGGACTCGATTCCTACAGATAGTTGTAAATCTGCATGTGCATATCTGAAAGAGACTTCTAGCTGCAGGTTCCTTGCCTTTGGTTCCTTACCTTTGAATTTCCCTACCTTTGAATTTCCCAGGCGTCAGACTGGATCCACAAACCTTTTGCGTAAGCAGTACCCGCACGCGCAGTCGGGTGGCTCCATCTGGCTCTGCGTGACGTCACCGGCGTCGGTTGGGACGTTGCGGTCAACTATATAGGTACTACCCAAGCGCACGTTGTCAGTTCTTTTCTTTCCGCGCCAGTTAGCGCTGATCCGGAGAAGAGCTACCCCTCTGTCTCTTTTTGACAGGCTTTTTTTACTTTTTGTAGAGAGATTTTTTTTCTTGTGTGTCGAGGGAATGACCTCTAGAAGGGTAGGTTTTAAGCCATGTGGCGCCTGTCACCACGCCATGTCAGTAGCCAACCCCCATCTCGTCTGTTTGTGGTGTCTCGAGCGTGACCACGACTCAATGTCGTGCTCGAACTGGCAGGCCATGGCTCCGAAGGCCTTGTGGGAGCGATCCATGAAGATCCTTGTGGCTCGGTAGTCGACATCCATCGTGACTCCTCGAAGGTCCTGGTCCCGATCGAGGAAGAGAAGGTAGCGATACCGCTCCAGGATCCCCAAGTCCTCTTCGTCGCACTCGAGGTCTTCAGGACACTCGGTCAAGAGGCATTAGTGAAATAATTCTACGAGGCCATACGGAGCATATTTGAGTGGGCCGACCCATGTGGTGCGCCTTCGGGCCCCATGAAGTCAGTAGAGGACCCACCGGGCTCCAGGCTGACGGCTCTGGCCTCAGTGCTGAGTGGATCTCATGGATCCAATACCGGATCCGGGTCGTCGCCCGTCGTGCCAATGTGACCTTCCCCGACGCCGGTCCCGGAGTCGGTGCCTCCGGCGCCCACTGGCAGCGCCAGCCCCATACTGATACCCAATAACTCTGAGTCGGACCGACGTCAGTCGGCTTTGGCGCTGACAGAGCCCAGAGGTTCTACATCATTGCCTGTTCATTTTGAAGAGATTTCAGGCTTGGGAAGAAGATGGGAGGGATCTCAGGACCCTTTAGAACACCAGTTGGATGCTCCTGTTGAGGAATTGGACTGGTATGAGGAATTTGTGGAGGCCAGTGGACTGAACACCTCTCCAGATACTGGTATGCTCTCTCCACCTAATGTGGCTACGGAGGAGAGGGCATCTTACGCCATGGTGGTGAGGAGGGCAGCAGAGGTCCTTGACCTGGAGCTCCCCTCGGTGCAGGCCAAGGCTAATCTCTTGACCAAAGTGCTTCAGCCTGGAGCTTCCTCTTCTGAACCCCTTTTGCCCTTTAATGAGGCACTTACGGATGTCCTTCTAGGCACTTGGTCCAAGCCTGATTTCCTGAGCTTGAGTAGCTAACGTGTGAGACCTGGTGCCCCCTTGCTTGGCCAGGTAGAACATTGTTGTGGTGTTGTCTGTTCTTACCAGAACAGAAGAGCCTTGAATCCTTGGAAGGAACGCTTGCAGCCCTAGAAACACTGCCCTCAACTCCAAGAGATTGATGTGCATCTGCGCCTCTTGAATACACCATTTTCCATGAATATGTAAGTCTTGGAGATGCTCTCCCCAACCATCCAGAGAGGCGTCCGTTGTCATAATGTAGCTGGGGTGTGTCGCCTCGAAGGATAGGCATGGAGTGATATTGCATTCTTTTCTCCACCATGACAGGGCCTGTTTCATTGTCTGAGAGATGAGAATGACATCGTCAAAAGAGCCCTGAACCTAAATCCACTGCATATCCAGCTTTTCCTGGTGTGGTCTAATATGCAAGCGACAATATGGTATCAATGGGATGCATGATGATAGAATTCTCAGCGTAGACTTGTATACTCTTACTGAAGTGGACTCTTTTGCCCAAAGTTGAGCCGCCATCTGCATTATCATGTGCCTTCGTACTGGCGTGGGATACGCCTTCACTACTTTGGTGTCTAAGACTGCCCCAAGGAATATCCGCGTTTGACTTGGAATGAGAAATTACTTTTCTACGTTGAGCTGCAAACCCAGAGATTTGAAAAGCCAATGAGAGGCCCAGGTAGATTCTCTTGCAGAGTGGAACGTCGACCCTTTTACAAGCCAATCGTCCAGGTAGGTAAAAACCTGGTGGCCTTGTCTTCTCAGAAAAGCTGCTACCGGTGCCATGCACTTTGTGAATACTATAAGAGCTGAACGAAGGCCGAAAGGGAGAACCTGGAATTGATAGTGGCACTCTGCCACCTCGAACCTCAGGAACTGACGATGTTTGGCGTGAATTTGAATGTGAAAATATGTGTCGCATAGATCGAGAGACACTAGAAATTCCCCCCTGTTTATCAACAGGAGATTCTCTTGCAGCAGCAGCATTCTGGACGGTTGTTTCTTGATTTATTTGTTTAGTCATCTGAGATCCATGACTTGTCTCCATTTTCCGCATTTCTTCTTTATGAGGAAAAAATTTGAGTAGAAGCCCTTCCTGTGTTGCTGGAAAGGATCTCCTTCTAATGCCCCCTTCAACAGAAGAGTCGAAATCTCTTGCTTTAAGAGAGTAAGATGTTGATGTGTCCTCTTGGAAGGTGGATGGCGAGGAGGCTTTTGGACAAAGTCCAGGGTGTGACCTCGATGGATGATATCCAACACCCATTTGTCCTTTGTGATAGTGTTCCATTGATGGAAAAATACGGATATATTATGGATCCCCTGAGCTGAGGCTAGTGATGAGAGGAGGTGGCTGGTGGGTGAAAAAAGTCACTGGGGTCTGGAGGTGTCTTGAGATTTTCCTTGTGCTGAAGGTCGGTGTCGAGCCGACTGCTGGGTGTACGGCATGTTAGAAGCACAAAACTTTTGCTGTTGCTGACCACCATACTGTGGTCTATAACCCTGTTGGGAATAGGGCCGAAATCGGTATGACAGAAAGGAAGGCTTCTGCTGAAACTGAGCCCGTCTCCTTCCTCCACGAAAGGACTAATATCGTCTCTGTTAGAGTGTACCTAGGGAACGTGCCGTCTCCGTATCCGCCTTGATTCCCTGTAATGCCTCATCTACGTTCTTGCCGAACAGATTCTCTCCATCAAAGGACATGTCCAGGATCTTCGATTGAATCTCCGGGAAAAAAGATGCAGCCTTCAACCAGCCCTGTCTGCGGAGAACAGCAGCACCTGCCATCTGTCTGAATGCAATGGAAGACAAGTCCATAGCTGTATCAATTACTTCAGAAGATGCACGGGCACCTTCCTGCAGAATGTCTTTTGCCTCCTTTTTCTAGGCTTCAGGGAGATGATCTAGAAGAGGTGCAAGATCTGACCACATCTGGCAGTCATATCGTCCCAGAATAGCTAAGGCTTTTGAGGCCTTAATGGATGTAGCCACCATAGTAATAAATCGCCTGCCAATGTTATTGAGCCGTTTTCCCTCCCTGTCAGGGGGAGCTGAACAAGGGGCTGCTGGATTCCTTGAGCGTCGTTGCACTGCCTGCATTATCACTGAATCCAGTGCCCAATTAAACACGCAGGAGCAGAATCAGGGGTTTTGTACTTCTTCTCCATTCTTGGCAACACAGCCGTTACTGAAGCCGGGTTCCTCATCAGCTTCAATCCTTCTTCCCAGATGTAATCGACTATTGGAATGGATTGTACTGATTTTCTGGTAGAATCCTTAAATTCATAAAGTAAACATTCCATCTGGGTTGCAGGAAGTGGTAAATCAAATCTTTTGGATGCTCTTTCCAACAATTCGTGGAACCCTCCAATATCCCCTGGTGGAGAACTTGCTGGAGGAGGAGATGGCGACGGTGAAGAAGGAGCGATATAGTCATCCCATTCCCATCTGATCATGCCTGGATCTTGAATGAGCTCTCCCTCCTCTGGCTGATCATCGGGATCACTGACGATGTAGTCGTCCCTGATGGCAATCCTACGAGGGGCTGGCTTT
This sequence comes from Calotriton arnoldi, assembly GCA_963921515.1. Classification (NCBI taxonomy): domain Eukaryota; kingdom Metazoa; phylum Chordata; class Amphibia; order Caudata; family Salamandridae; genus Calotriton; species Calotriton arnoldi. The sequence continues at coordinate 1,569,056 of CAWUFW010000321.1, read as the reverse complement.
TCCTCCTGCATTGGAGGTGGCGGAGGAGTTGCTGGTAGTGGCGATGAAAACTGCATTCCAGGCCGTCCCCGCGTGAGCGGAACTGGAACATGAGAGTCCGAAAAACGTTTGTAGTAGTTGTGTATTATGTGCCCAAGGTCAGTGACCAGAGAAGTGGGCACCAACACGGTATCCCCTCTTACATCTTACTGTTCCTCATATGTTTCATATGGATAATGGTCCTGAAAAGAGTCATAACGTTACGGCTGATGACGAGCCATGAAAGAATAGTCCCCTTCCATGTACTCTGAGGTTTCATGGATAGGATCCTCATGGAGTCCTGACATTTAACTTTCAGCTGCGACAGACTGTAGGCTGGTCCAAACAAGCTCTCATCCCCTGATTCCTTCGTATCCAGAAGATAAGATGGAGGTAGAGGTGATACCTTACTTAGAGATGTCAGACCTGGAGACTTTTGTGCAAACTCATGCATTGGAAGTCTTTTTTGCGCTCCGTCGACGACGTTGTAGACGAACAAAGTCGTTTTATGGTGATAGTCGTCGAAACCAGGATTCTCGTTGGAGACTTGAACAGCGTTGCCGTTCCTCTTCATCAGATCCAGACTTCTTCTTCTGAAGCCATAATAATAATCTGGCCTCTCTGTCCTTAGTGTTTTGGCAGAGAAAGTTCTGCAATATTTACATTCCTTGGCAGTATGCTTGGGATATAAGCAGTAAAGACAGTGTTTGTGGGGGTCTTCTGAGAATATCCTTGCTTTTCCACAAGACATGCAAGGTCTAAACAGTCTTTTCTTAGATCCCTCCGACATCTTGAAAGGTAGTGAAGATGAAATTATAAAACAATACCTTGAGCTGAAATCAGCAGGACTGTTCCAGTGAGAGCAGGGTCAAAAGTTTACCAACTGACAAAACTGAGCCGAGCTCAGGGAGACTCCCTCACACACGACGTGCGGTTAGAAATCTGAGGTATGGTGGCTCTGAAGGGGCTAGTGTAATGATGCAGATTGGTTTTAAAATTACCTTCTTTATCAATGGTTTCTAATGTATTTCTAATAGTACTGCGTATTTAAGTACTGTGGTTCTCCCACCATGACGACAGGGAAGATTCAAGCATGTGAATCTATGAAAGATTTCAATACTGGAGTACCACAGTGTACAGGTAAGTAACTTGTTTTTTCTGGACCTCCGGACCGTCAATCTCGTCCTCAAAAAGGAGAAATTCAAGATGCTCACGTTAGTGCAGGTCTTGTCTGCCTTAGACCACGGACACTGGCTGGTAGCATTGGACTTGCAGGATGTGTATTTTCACACACCCATTCTGCCAGTTCATAGACGTTACCTGCGGTTCAAGGTAAGCCGCAAGCACTTTCAGTTCACCGTGCTACCTTTTGGCCTTACCAGCACCCCTCGGGTGTTCACCAAGGTGATGGCCGTGATCGCAGCTCATCTGCGCAGGTTAGGGGTGTCAGTCTTCCCCTACCTCGACGACTGGTTGTTGAAAGCGTCCTCACCCCAGGCTGCTGTCTCCCACCTCCAGACCACGGCAGACCTCCTGCATTTGCTGGGGTTCTCTATAAACTTGCCAAAGTTGCACCTGACTTCTTTTCAGACGCTCCCTTTCATTGGAGCTGTTCTGGACACAGTGCAGTTTCGGGCTTATCCTCCCGAGCAGTGAGTCATGGATATTCAGTTTGATACCGATGTTTCAGCCTCTATCCTGGATTTTAGTGAGAATGACTCTGAGGCTGCTGGGACTCATGGCTTCCTGCATCCTGTTGGTAAGTCATGCCAGATGGAGTATGCAGGCTCGGCAGTGGGACCTGAAGTTCCAGTGGAAGCAGCATCAGGGGAATCTCTCCGATGAGGTCCAGATCTCAGAGGGAACTGCAAAAGACCTGCAGTGGTGGTTGATGAACCGCGACTGGGTCAGAGGCAGAACCCTCTCCCTTCCCCAACCAGATCTCACAGTAGTGACAGATGCATCACTCCTGGAATAGGGCAGCCATCTGGGAGATGTGAGATCAGGGGACACTGGTCTTCAGCGGAGTCGGGGCTCTACATCAACTTGTTGGAGCTTATGGCGATCCGGCTAGTATTGAAAGCATTTCTTCCCTCTGTCAAGGGGAATTTGATGCAGGTGTTCACAGACAACACAACCGCCATGTGGTACTGCAACAAGCAGGGTGGGATGGGGTCCTGGACCCTTTGTCAAGAGGCCTTACGCCTCTGGACATGGCTGGAACAGCAGAGCATGACCCTGGTGGTTCAACACCTAGCAGGTTCTCTGAACGTCAGGGTATACAAACTCAGCCATCGATGCTTGGTAAATCACAAATGGTGTCTCCAGGTGTAGGTGGCGCAAGGTTTCTTTCAGCAGTGGGGGGAGCTTTGGTTGGATCTGTTCGTCTCCGAAGAGAACGTGTAATGTCAGCAGTTTTGCACACTGGAGTTTCCAAGGCAGCTATCGCTCAGCTTGAGCTTTTCGTCGTGAGTGAAGCTCAGGCCTCCTGTACGCCTTTCCGCCCATACCACTTCTGCCCAGAGTTCTCAAGAAGATCAATAACGACTGGGCCCAAGTCATTCTTGTGGCTCTGGACTGGGCACAGAGAGTCTGGTATCCAGAGCTTCTTCGAATGAGCCTCAATCCTCCGATCAGGCTGTCTCTTCGGGAGGATCTTCTGTCGCAGCAGCAGGGGAGGACCCTCTACCCGAAACTGTCAACTCTCCGCCTCCTTGCGTGGAGATTGAGCGGTGACAGTTGAGAGCTTTCAACCTTCCTCCCGGAGTATGTAATGTAATCTTGACGACCAGGCGGCCCTCCACTAAGACGGAATATGCCTGCCATTGGCAAAAGTTTGCAAATTATTGTACAGAAAGGTCTATTGGCCCTCTTTCTGCTTCTTTCTCTAATATTGTTCTTTGTATTCTTACCCTTACCCAGCAGGGCTCTGTTTTGGGTACTCTTAAGGGTTATCTTCTCTGTCCGCTTTCTTGCAGCTGCCGGACCAACCCTCCTTGTTCAAATCTCCTATTATAAGTAAGTTTTTAAAAGAGCTTGTACATATTTCTCGACCTGGTTCTCGCATATCTCATGTGTGCTCCCTTTGAGCCTTTACCCAATTGTCCCCTCCGACTGCTTACTAGCAAGACAGCCTTTATAGTGGTGATAACATCTGCCCAGAATTGCAGGCTTTGTCATCCAAGCCTCCCTACCTTATGACATTCTTGAATAAGGTGGTGCTTCGCACCCGTGCCTCATTCCTTCCAAAAGTGACTCCATTCCATCTGGGTCAATCGGTCACGCTGTCTGCCTTTTTGCTCCCCCGCATTCCGCTAAGGAAGAAGAGCATCTCCATCGTCTGGACCTAAAAGAGCGTTGCCATTCTAAAAGAGTTCCGGTGGACGACCAACTCTTTGTTGGTTACGTGGGAGCTAAAAAAGGTCAGGCAGTGTAGAAGCGAACCATTTCGCGCTGGGTCACTATCTGCATTAAGATCTGCTATGCTGTGGATAGGAAGCAGCCTCCAGAAGGCTTACAAGCCCATTCTCTCAAGGGGAAGGCTGCGATCACAGCATTGGCTCATGGAGTGCCAGTCCAGGACATCTGCCAGGCTGCAACATGGGCTTCATTGCACATGTTTTGGAAACACTACTGCCTGGACAGTCGGGTCCGTAGGGACGGGTATTTCACCCGTTCGGTCATGCAGGATTTTTTAGTCTAGAAATCTCTCTGCAGCCTACCGCCAGGATGTATGGCTTGGGTATCTATTCAAAGGTAAGGAACCTGCAGCTAGAAGTCTCTATCAGATGAACAAGATGCTTACCTTCGGTAACGCAATATCTGGTAGAGACAATATCTAGCTGTAGATTCTTTACAGACCCACCCATGCCTCCCCGCTCTGCAGACTCATGTGTAGGGCTAGGGTTGCTCTCTTTGCAGGGCCCTAGTTATGACACACAATAGTCAGTTCACTTCATGACTCTGCGCTTTTGGTGTGGAAAAAGTGAAAAGACACTGACGCTGCGTGCCTGGGTGGCGCCTATATAGGTGCCCGTGACATCACAACTGACACCAATGATGTCGGCAACATCACGCTGAGTAGGACGGAGCCACCGGACAAAGCGCAGGGGTGCTGCTCACGCAAAATGTTTCCTGATCCAGTCTGACGCCTGGCAAATTCAAAGGTAAGGAATCCTCAGCTATATATTGTCTCTACCTCATAATGCGTTACTGAAGGTAACTAACTTGTTCATTCGAGTGAGTGGTATGTTGGTAAGGTTGTTGGTGTTAGATGTGCAAGCATGGTTAGGTTGTTTGTGGGGTTTTAGTGTGTGTTGTGGTGTTTGAGAGATAATAATGGGTGGCTTACTTCAGCAGCAGGGTTTCTGACTTGAGGACCTCAGATCCAAACATTTGATGCCCTTGTCTTGGCCACCCTTTAGTTAGGAAGCCTGGGCAAGGGACAAACTGAAGTGCAGGACTTTGAAAACTGCATATGGGGGCAATGCAGTGATGTCATTAACTGTACAAATGGATGCTGGCAAATGCAGTGATGTCACTTCCTGTTGAGATGGATCCGGGGAAATCCAGAGATGTCTTCTTGTTGAGATGGATGCTGGGAAATGATGTCCACTTGCTGACTTCTTTTAAAGATGGGCAGGAAACTAATGATGTCCCTTCCAGTATGATGAACTTTGGGTAAATGCAGTGATGTCACTTACTGTTGAGATGGATGCTGGGAAATCCAGAGATATCTTCTTGTGGAGATGGGTGCTGTGGAATTGATGGTATTGATGACCCAACAATGGTTTCAACTGTTGTGATAACTCTCGCCCCAAAAACAGTGCCATTTTTCTGAGGCACCCGGATAAATATTATGTAGACCAGTGTTTCTCAAATTGGGGGTCAGTCGCAAGCCGAATTTTGGTGCGTCACGCAAGTCCATGGAGTAAATAAAGATGCCTTTAACTTCTGTATTTATCTTATCACATTTGCTTCACTTCAAAGACAGAGGTCAAATGTCAGACTATGTCTTCTGACAAATTGCTGCTTATTTTTTTGACATGGGAATTGGTGTTTACAAACTCCTCTCACTTTGTAGTCAGAGAAACGAAACAAAAGTTAATTATGCGACAATCTTGCTGTATACAGGGAGTGTTAAAAGGAAAGGTTGTAGGATGTCATTATTTTAAAACACACAACAAAATGTAAATACCTACAAATGAACTCTACACATTCAGCAGTTAGGAAACCGAAAAAAGCAACACAGATTTTAAATGGACCAAAAATATTCACTAAAACCCGATTCCATACATTATAATTTGTGTGCAATATAGTTTTTGTAGTAAAACTGTATGTCTGTTCAAATTTAGTGGCCATTTTATTGGAAAATGTGCTCTCTGTGAATGACAGTGCGCTACCACACTATGCTTTAGTTACATTTAAAAAAACGGCTACCTCATGTCCATTAAAGGTAGGTGGGTTGTGGAAGTTTGTCATTCCAAAAAGTGGGCTGTGATTCTTAAACGTTTGGGAAGCGCTGATGTAGATCCCTCTGAGTAAAGTGCACTTGATGCAAGTATTAAAAATGTTCAGTGGATCTATAGTTAAATTATATGTTTGGATTGTCTGCACATGTAGAAACACTGATCAGTGAGAGATGGATTCTATCTTGCCCTATTCTTACAATTAGCACCCTAACTTGATCTGTTCACAGTATTATGAAGGATTGATAGATCTCCCCCTACCTTTCATAGGTATGCAGGAAGATATCCAGTGGTCCCAGATTTCCTCTCTTCCTGAAAGTGCTCCAGTGGAATACAATGGTTGTTCTCAAAAGGAGCTACCATTTGATGCAAATGTAATTTCTGAATTAGTTTCATGGGATCAAAGGTAACTGGTACGCAGAGACATTTTCACTGGCTAGAGAAGAGAAATATAGAGAGTTCACTCCCACTCCACTCACCAGCTTCTTCAATGAGCGTCTAACCATGCACCAGCTGTTTGTTTCTTTCCTGGAACAGACACTTTACATGTCTGTTGTTTGCCACTGTGACAGGAGAGGCCAGCACTAGCTCTGTCTTTGTGTGTAGACAGTTGACTGCATAATGAATAACTGGACCAGGCAGGCCTTGAAATATGTACTCTTGAGCTGATGTTGCCATGGGATAGAGGCCTCTGGCTCGATGACCCGGGCAAACAGCAAAAAGCACAGTGGGCATTACTGCCTAGTATCCTTAGCCATTACAAATGGTTCTGATGTACTTGGATTTGTGAGCTCCCAGGCCACTGGTTCAGTGCATGATACTTTTTCCAAGTAGAGGAAGACCTCCCCCACCCCTATCCTTCAAAGCAGTTCCATGATAAATGGCCATGTGATGGAGATGAAGGTCTTCTTAGCATCAAGCATGGCCAGGTCCGTCTCTGGTTCCATATTCGCCCAATGCCCTTCTAAGTTACTTCGATGTAAACATGCCAAAAATGAAGCCCATCTGATCTGGCAGTATGAAAAAGGCAATCAATTGTGAGTAACTTTTACCAGGATTTTCTAGCCAAAGTTGTTGAGGTAAAAGATCCTGGAGGACCCACAGCTATCAGAGGGCTTACCCAGTTTAAGAAGTAAAATAGTGAGTGTTTTCCTGGTATCTTCAGGCAAACGACCCTTTCTTATCACTTCCTTGTACAGTAGTAGCTTTCCATTTGGTCCAGAGGAGCATTCTTCTACACTGAATACAGCACTCTGTAATAAGTAGAGAATTCTGAGTAGATATTGCCTTCCATCGTGATGCCACACCTATTTCGTGGTGTGTGTGATAATTGTGTGTGCTCGTATGGATCCAAATAGGCCCGAAAGAGCCCCGCCCCCTTCCCTCTTTCCCCATGCTTCTTGCTGACACCTTGTGATCGAGTTTAATAATCTTTTGCACCTGATAAAATCTGACTTGGAGTAGTGCATAATTTATCAGCTGCGATTATTATCAACGATTTCGAATTTTGCACACAAAAATGGGGCCTACATGCAGATTTTTGGGTGGTATTTACCAACATTTTTCTTGCAGTAAATTTCAGCAGGTTAGACCTGCCAAATTTTACCTTTGGTAAAAATGCAGGGGTCCTTTGATTGCCACACAAGTCAGAATTCCGGTATGTGTGGCAACAGGAGTTACTATACATACTGTCGTATAACGGACACTTGTAATGAGGACCCTAATCTCGCCAGAATACTCTTAGACCTCCGATTGCAACCCATTGCCTTTTAGTCTGGACTCGTGTCCAGTTAGCTGTCATTTCAAAGTCCTCAGTACTCTGCTGTTTTTTTTTTTTTTATAATGGTGATCCATGTGCACCTGTTGTATGTTAAGTGAACCACATAGTGTCACCAGCTCCAGTAGTGAATCGGTGCTGGTTTCAAAGTAAAACTGAATTTGATCTTCTGCCTCCCCGAGGAACACGGGATCCAGTCATGCAGCGCTTTTAACAGTGCCTTCAGACTGCCCATTTCCTTTGCAAGTATGAGTTGGATAAAAAATGGCGAACAGCCACAAAGTGTTTTGTTAAAGTGGCAGCCTTGTCTTTTGTATGCAGTAGCGCCACGGTTACTCTTTCTAACTGGATGATCCGTGGTGTACTGCAGAGTGGAAAGTAAACTCTCAGCGGCTGAGATATAGCTGGCCCAGGGGTAAAGAGTCTCGAGTAGGTTTTCAAACTGCTACAGGAGAAAGGTCCCTGTTAGTCCTCAACTTTAATCTAAAAATACATTATCTGTGATTATACTTAGTAACCACATCAAGATATGTAAGTCTGGCGTTTTCAAGGGCAGAAATCCGTAGCCCTGCTACCCAATTCTGACACCGTTTCAGTCAAGCCTAACTTCTAGGTGTTACATGCCAGAGCATCACTTTTTGTACCTGTACCATCAATGTCAGTTTTCAACTCTGAGAACATGGCTATGACATCTGTAGAATACTTCTGCAGGCCCTGACCCCTGGTGCCACCAATCTCTTGTCGACCTCCCTTGTCAGGCGCATGCTGCTCTCTTCTGAATTGAGCTTAGATAGTGGTTTATCAGTTTTCCCCAGGTTAAGTCATAATTTGCAGAGCCTACTTTGGACTTGTTGGTGTATTGAGGCTATGACTCACCTTAGGTCATACTGACAAAGCAGAGGTACTTCAGTGCTGTCCACAACATGCATGTTCATAGCAGCCACCTGTCGCCGCCATGGGTCAGTGCTGTTAATGTACATGTATTTCAATAAAGAGGACTATTTATGTGATAATGTTACTCACCGAAAGAGTGCCTGCACATCAGTGCCAAGCCTGCACTCTCTATTTTATGGATACTCAGTGGCCTGGTGAGGCACAGTTAATGGCGATCAGCCTTATGCTCCTTTAACGTATTCCTTCAGAAGCCAAGCCTCTCCCTCGCATTCAGGCCGACTGCTCTTACAATATGGCTGCCGGTTCTATGACATGAGAAGAACTCCCAGACCCGAATGCCCCCAAATTCCAGACAATATACCAACCCCCTAGCGAGGGGCCCAGTAATCCTTATCGCAACAATTCACACTGTCACAGCAACTCACAGCAGGACATCTCTGGTACGGGTCAGACAGGCCTGGTTCCCTTCAGAAATCCTGGGTAGATCTTGCAGGTCCACAGCAACCTTGTTGTCTTTACAGTATACAGGCAGCATTAGCTGTGTTTGTTTGGCAGGACTGCAGCAGGGTACTTATGACCTAGTGCAGCAGTGCTTTGGAGCTCTCAAAGCAGCCTGCCATCTTTGCTTGTGGCATACTAGTGACCCCTCTCCATGACCACGCAGGAGGCGTGTCTCTGGGAATGCAGTGATTTCTTTTCTTTTTATGATCAGTGTGCGCCATTTTCATACAGAGCAGTGCACCTGTACGTCTAGTACTTCTCCATGTCTCACCTCATGAAAAAAGAGTGAAATGCATGATGAATTCTGTGGCTTATCCCATTACCCATTAACAAACTGACTACTTTTTATTGCTGCCTTATTGGTTGCTACATTGGCTTAGTGAGCAGTTCCTGATAGAAATGGCTAGAGCTCCTGGTAGTCTTGAATGATCACCCTGGCATCCCTCAATCTTCAGGAAGGAGACCTTTGAAGCAGGGTGGTAACGCAGGCCCCTGCGGCACAGGGGCCCCCCAACTCTTCAACGGGGACCCATTCAACCCAATGTCAATGAATATCTATGAGATGAGATATGGGAGATTAGGGGTGGGAGGGGGGTGCTCTCATCACATTCTGCAGGGAGCACCAGTGAGAAGGCAGGGACAAGCTCTCTAGACCGGGCTAACAACCCAGGGCAACAGTGGTAGACACAGCAAGAGACTTCATGGGGTTTGCTGGCCGAAAGCTTTAGGCCAGGAATGGACAGCCCACTTCTAGCTGAAATCTCTTCTTCGTGAGCGGCACAGCAATGACTCCAAGGTAAGAAAGCGATGCCTCTGTTTATCCTCTAACTGTACCCAGCTCCCCAGGCTCCCTGGAGACTGGTTAGCACAAGCACTCTAAGTTTCCTGTGCAGACAGCTCGATGGAAGATTCGTATCTCTAAGAAGAAGAAAGAGAGTTTGTTCACATCAAAGCTGTACCTAGAAATCCTCCGCACAAAGAGGTGTTCGATCAAAGAGACGAGCTTCCTGGACGCGTATTATCACGAGCCGGTAATCGGGACATCTTGATTCCTTGTGTATCAATGCTTCTTTGAAAGGGACACTTACCTGGTTTTTTAATAGAGAGAGAAAACACATTTTAATGGAAAAATATCAGCGCTGACTCTGTGGAACTCGAAGAGTGAATCCCTGCAGCTCGGTTTAAATACTTTTAGTTTGCAATGGTAAGTGCGCGTGTACTGAGCACTCGGTCTGAGATTTACCAAGGTTTGACAGCGCAGCACTGAGTGGAAATCTGCAATGCTGTATCGAGCAAATGCCCAAATATTGTGCGGCGCCATATCTACTACGCATCGTATGCCGAGGATGCTATCCGTTGAGTTGGCGATACAAACCCTGTTTGCACAACAATGAATACCAATCAGCGTCGCACAAAGGAGAGAGAATGGTGTCTTGCAGATGTTTTGGGCCTGAGGCACGCCTTGCAGTGCAATACTTTACCCGCAGACAACCGCCCCAAAGTGAATAGAGTAACGTGAAAGTCTGCAGAAATCACATGCATTACTTGTGGAAATATCACATAGTTCACTTTTTGTCTTTTGTTTACCCTCTTTTTCCATTTGACACCTCTATTCCACCGAAGCCAAGCGTTACTTTAGTTGACCAGGCTTTGGATGAACTCCTAGAGGTGTTTGCACTCCCCCTCCAATAAGAGGTGTTTGCACCCCCCCTCCAATAAGAGGTGTTTGCACCCCCCCTAAAATAAGACATCTTTGCATAAATTATCAGGGGTTTCGCAGTAGGCGGTGCAGTACTGTTTGCGTAAATTATTAGGGGTTTCGCAGTAGGCGGTGCAGTGCTGTTTGCGTAAATTATCAGCGGTTTCGCAGTAGGCGGTGCAGTGCTTTTTGCGTAAATTATCAGGGGTTTCGCAGTAGGCGGTGCAGTGCTGTTTGCGTAAATTATTAGGGGTTTCGCAGTAGGTGGTGCAGTGGTTTTTGCATAAATTATCAGCGGTTTCGCAGTAGGCGGTGCAGTGCTTTTTGCGTAAATTATCAGGGGTTTCGCAGAAGGCGGTGCAGTGCTTTTTGCGTAAATTATCAGGGGTTTCGCAGTAGGCGGTGCAGTGCTGTTTGCGTAAATTATCAGGGGTTTCGCAGTAGGCGGTGCAGTGTTTTTTGCGTAAATTATCAGGGGTTTCACAGTAGGTGGTGCAGTGCTTTTTGCGTAAATTATCAGGGGTTTCGCAGTAGGCGGTGCAGTGCTTTTTGCGTAAATTATCAGGGGTTTCGCAGTAGGCGGTGTAGTGCTTTTTGCATAAATTATCAGAGGTTTCGCAGTAGGCGGTGCAGTGCTTTTTGCGTAAATTATCAGTGGTTTCACAGTAGGCGGTGCAGTGCTGTTTGCGTAAATTATCAGGGGTTTCGCAGTAGGTGGTGCAGTGCTGTTTGCGTAAATTATATGGGGTTTCGCAGTAGGCGGTGCAGTGCTGTTTGCGTAAATTATCAGGGGTTTCGCAGTAGGCGGTGCAGTGCTTTTTGCGTAAATTATCAGGGGTTTCGCAGTAGGCGGTGCAGTGTTGTTTGCGTAAATTATCAGGGGTTTCGCAGTAGGCGGTGCAGTGGTCTTTCAGCTCTGCCTATGTGAAAAATTACTACACAAAACCCCATAGCATGTGAAAGTTGATCAGTGCTGTAATTTGTGCTGCTTTGTGTGCGTAGCACCCCATTGCGTCACTAAAGTCAATCTTGGCCTTGGAGTGTAGTCCTTAACTTGTAAGGAGCTCACACAAGACCCTGCATCTCTTGTCTGCGGTGCAGAGCAACCCTTTTAATCACACTGAACATATATCTCTGCCTCATCCTTTCCCCGCAGAGTGCATTGATTCCATCCCGCATTGATTAAGTTCCCTAAACTACAGCAGCGTTGGACCTAAACTTCATGGATGTTATAAAAGTGCATATTTTACAAGTACAATTATTACTTGTCGTCCAATAAAATACCACTCCTCAGACTAAATCAATTAAGAAAAATATACACATGAAGCAGCCACGGTTTTAACAGTTTGAACCCAACCCTTTATCAAAAGTCTTCTTGGTGTGTGTGTGCCAAGGTTTGCGGTGTATGTCTTTGCAGACAGTTTGAGGCAAAAAAAAACCCTCTTACAAATGCAGAGGGATCCATCTTTCCAGGTATATTAATGCTAAGTGTGCAATGTACTTCTCTTTCATGTGTGATTACTTACCGCCTACTGGTTTCAATTTTCTTTTGATGTTCATGTGAGATATTATTGTTCATATTGTTTTTATGTATTTTGCTGTTGGAGTTTCTGTTGGATATTTAAAAATCAAAAACCCCAACATTGAAAAAAGTTCATAAAAATCATTTAAAAAAAATTGGAGTCAAAGTTCTGCCCCAAAAAATGTAAATGTTTCTTTTGGGAAAACGAATTAATTTTTGTGAGCACACTAATCAGTAGTTTGCTCAGGCTAAGGTCCATGAAGGCACAGCCATATCGTTTGATCTTATGTGAAGGCTTTTCAGCAAAGACAACCCTTTTATGTAGTTTCTTGAATCTAAAATATTTGGTTTGATCAAGAAGAGTGATGGTGGCGAGTATTCCACAGATAGGCTAATGTATGTATGTATATACATCTCAGGGAGAACACATAATTGAAAAATATTTCTTATCTTCGAAATCAATGTGTCTCAACACAGCGGCACTAACGGCCTGGCATGCGGTGGGCCTCCATACGCTTGGTGACTTCTATTGAGATGGTACACTTCTCTCCTACGGGACGCGGATGGTGGATGAGGGACTGCCCGAGACACTTCCTTAGTTACAATTCTTGGGTTGACACACTATGCCTCAACTGGGGGGATATTTCACAAGAGCCCCAATTACATCTCACAACCCAGTACCTTCATGTCATGGGTACGGGGGTCACCTCACCTGCTGGTTTGCGTACTCACTCCGCATGCATACTGCTGTACCATTAACATCATTGTGCCAACGCTGGGAGACAGATTTGGCTCGACTTTGCACTATCAAATAATGGAAAGTGCTTTTGGCAGGCCTCACTTATATTCCTCCTAACGCTAGATTCAGGCTCATACAGTTTTACATTATATACAGGGTGTACCTGACACCTGATAAAATCAATTGCTATTTTCATAGAACAGATGCTGCCTGTTCCAGCTGTGATCAGATTTATGCTGATCTTCTCCATATGTTGTGGTCATGCGCCTCATTGCAGCAATATTGGCACAGTGTAATCCATCATCTATCCACGTGCACGGGACCGCCACTTACATGCACCTGGAGAATTGTCTGGTAGGTCTTTATCCTAGAGATAAAAAAAACAGGGCAACCACATGTTTTCTAGGCTTAGGGTTATTGGTAGCTAAACTTCTTGTTACCCAACGGTGGAAGTCCCGAGAGCCGCCGTCGTGGTGGCCCGGTCACTCTCTATCATAATTTAGACTAGGGCTGAGAGAGTGACTCTACCAAGGGAGGATATCTTTGCCGATGCAGGTTTTCCATCTCCTCTAACTGGGATGCCATCCTGATAGACAATCTGACCCTCTTTTGAGAATACTACGGAGTCGCAGGTGGATGTCGACCCACCTCCCACACTTGGCAGCTAAACTTCTTGTTACCCAACGGTGGAAGTCCCGAGAGCCGCCGTCGGTGGAGGCCCGGTCATTCTCTATCATAATTTAGGCTAGGGCTGAGAGAGTGGCTCTACCCAGGGAGGATAACTTTGCCGATGCAGGTTTTCCATCTCCTCTAACTGGTATGCCATCCTGATAGACAATCTGACCCTCTTTTGAGAATACTACGGAGTCACAGGTGGATGTCGACCCACCTCCCACACCCGTGGAGGAACATCTGCACACCACGTGATGTTGAGATACGTGTTAAATACTATGTGCTGTATATCATATTGGTTGCCGCCTTAATGTGATTGTAGGTTGCTAGAAGCAGACTGAGGCTATTTGTTGTTGTAACACACTTCCCTCCCCTTCCTCTATCCTGTTGCTACTGGTTACATAGATTGATATGCTTTGATTCTGTTTGATGCCATTCTGATACAATCTGAGATTCAGGAACAAAATATTCTACACAAATTGTCTCAATACATTAATGTGATGTAGCCATTGCAATCACGAAGGGGATGGTCCGCACTTCCTTTATCCTCAAACTGATATGTCACTATATATTTGCTCATTTACACTATTGCGAAGCTACATCGTGATTTACTGTCTCTAATGATTGTAATGTCTATATGTTATGAGAAAAACGTGATAAACACATCAAAACATTTTTTTTTTTTTTTTAAATCAATGTGTCTTAACATCTACAGACATTCTTTAGATATAGATTATTTAGAATAATGGTTGTAAGCGGCTCAGTGTCTCTTATGGTACTGATATCAATGTCCTTACAATCGCCTTTAGTCCACTTGATATTTTAAACCTCAAAATGGCTTTCGCTGCAACACTAAGACAGTGAAAATATTTTCACATTTCTCCAGCTACCGCAATACACGAAACTTGTGCATATTCTGTAATGATTCCACTCAGAAAAGTCTCAGCAAACTCCTAATCTGAAACCAAAATTAACATTTTGTAAGCATATATTATCTTTATAAATTCCTCTTCTCCACATCAGATGCTAGAATACTGAATATGGTGTCTATTAATATCTAATCAATAGCACCAAAGACTCCATTGCCATATATAAACAAAAGTGGAGACAAGGGACAGCCCACCGTGCCTTGTGCCCGTCAGGCCTGCAGAGACAAAATCCTCCAAGACCCCATGGAGGGACATCTTCTCTTTATTCACAGACAATGTAGTGCATGGCATCATATGGAGATCACTTCATATCCAGATAGATATGTTTCCCATATGTGTAATATCAAAAATCCTATGCTCCTTTGTTCAACAGACCAGAGTAGTATGCCTTGTAGACCTGTGCCTCAATTCTTTTTCTCTGTATTGGTCCAGAAATGCCTGTGGAAGAGAGAATGTGGTTGTCAGAAAACCACCAGTGTGTCCCTGTCTTTTCTCAGTCCTCCTCCAAACATCTAACCTACCAGGGTTCCTATATGAAGCAACCTCAATTTCTTGTGGAAGACAAAAGATGGTTGTCAGAAAAACTAAGCCCTTCCCACAGGTGTCGTTAGGAGGTTTTACATAGGGGTGTCTTCCTTTGACCTACATTTTCACTTCCTATGGTGTATGTGGGAAGGGTGCAAACACCCTATCTCCCTCATCCAATTTTCTCTCTATTAGTGGACGTGTTCTGTAGTGCCTTCCAAGGCTCCGCCTTTACTTGGAAGCCCCACCGTTCTTCTCTGCAGGGTTAGGCTAATGGAAGTTTCCATGTGCCAACTTTCAAGCTCACCCATGTCCATCCCATCCTAATAGTGGGTCTTAGCAAGGTCAGACTGTTACCCAAAGACACCTAAGAACAACTTCTGATAAATGTTCCGAACGGTGCTGGTGCTGCATGAGGAAGAGGCATCTATGTTTGAAACAAGTTCAAAGGGGAAGGAGTCCTATTGTTGGAAGAGTGTGTCAGTCAGTGAGAATACCTTTTTGCATGTACAAATATTAAACAATAAATCCATTAATTAGTACGTCAGTGAGTGCTCTTGAGTTCAGAGTTTTTATGTACTTAAAAACTGACTTAAATATGTTCCCTATTGAATAAATTACCTGTTTCAATGCAAACTGCAACTATGGTTATTTTGTTATTGACATAAATACTATTTAAATCTTTGAGTTTCTTACATTTTCTACTGCAGTGTTGCCTTTTAACAAGTTCAGTTTCAGAAGAGTGTTTTTTTTTGTTTTTTTTTAAATCACCGTAGTCAATATAAGGGCCAATATTGTTAGCAAGGAGTTTAATGTCTTATTTACAAGTGGTATTGCCTATATTTTCCATACACAGCATGACCTTTAGTATGTTTTAGGGATTCACTTGAGGATTGTTTCCTTCGTAAACTAAGGTTTTTGTTGGTTGCTATCTTAGTACCTAAAATGAATCGTGATGCTTGTAATTTATGCAGAGTTTTCATCCTGCTTCCAGGATGCTTCATGAATGTTCTAAATAATTCAATTTTATTTAGCACATTAATTTTACCCATGGTTGGAAATCTCTAAATGCTTGTCAGACTGTTTCGGTGTATTCTTCAAGGACTTGATTGTCACTGTCTTTTTTTCTTTTTATTAACTAAATGAAATGAAAAGTGAAAAGAATGTGAATTTGACTCCCTTGAGGTATTTAAAAATTCATTATCCTTCAACAAAACCTAACAAAAACTTCAATTTTGCTTATTTCTTTCAAATCCCTCTGTATTACAAAAATCGTCAGCATGGTAAGATATGGCAGCATCCACAACTAAGTGCTTCCCATCAGACTTCCACAAATAAATGAATAAACAGTTGATTCAAGAGTATGAGCTATGCATGTGTTAATGAAACAATATTTCCTCTCCCATGGATGCCTCACATTCAATATTTTCCATGTAAAAATATTGCAAGAAATGTAGTGTCTGAAGATTTAGTTATGTGAAAAGACGAATGGCCATAATAGCGTAGCCCCAAACTTAAAACGAGAACATACATAAGACTTTGTGTGCCAATATCTACATAATCAAGTTATCTGAGGAAGAAATAAAAATATTTTTTCTGTTGTGCCAAAATCTGGTAACACTAACAGCAATAAATGAACAGTTCTTTAATAGAGACCCATCATGTGACAACATTGGGCACAGCATTATATAATGGATTAAGTTTACTTAATTAATTACAAAATTACTAGCTGTACTATTTTAAATTAGACTTACTTTACAATGATCTTCATTTGAGAGAGATCCTTCCTGTCACTTAATCCAAACGATGCTTCCACTTCCAAAGGTACACCCATAGATTTATAATTCTTTTCTATTTTCCACACATCATTTTTTTTATAACATATTTATATTAGCATTTGAGTATACAATCAGTACATTTGAATGGTTTATAGCTTACCAAGCACTGGCACTACATTTTATTAACCAACATTTATTTTGTTAATAGTCTCATTTGTGCAAACAGCAGGTTGTGACCAGATCTACAGCTTATTCAGGTCGACAGGGATAGCGGCCCAATTGGGTGGATGTATGAGTATGATTAACTAGACGTAGTGGGGTAATGAGGGCCGAAGGCTCACTCACTGTTTATTCATTGCTGATGGTTGCAGTCTGGTAGGAGAGAGGGAGCTACTGCAATAGGAGTAATGACCTCATGGTGCAACTTCTAAGGCCAATAAAATATGAAAAGGAAAACAAAACGAAAATGTATCTGAACTAAGAAACTATGCAGGGTGGTATGCCAATTCAGGCATCTATTGAACGTGTCATGGTTGGGGGGGGGTGGCCTGATCGGGGCGGGGGGGACCGCCCCCCACAGGCTTAAGCGTCCTGTCTTTGGTGCACTCTAGGGAGAAACATGTTCAAATGTATACAGGGTACATGGGGGTTAGGTGCAATGGCCCAGGGGCCAGACGTAGTGTGGTTTCTGGGAGGTCCTTATACTTCTGTGCCACTAGTGCCACCCGAGTGGAAGCTGGAGTCGGTCCCCTCACTAAGGGGTTGGTGTCTTTCTGGATGTTCCCAGTTCTCTAAGACTTCCCGCCAGGGACCCGCCATAGGCTGTCTACACAGTCCTCAAGCATCTTCCCTAGCCAAAGCCCTCTCCTCTGCTCCCGCCCAGTGTGTCACATCTCTTTTCCAGTCAGCTATTGTAGGCCCAGTTATCGATTTCCATGTTAGTGCTATTCTTCGTTTAGCCAAAACTAAAGCCAGGCCTATAAATCGCGTACCCACGGACCGCTTGGGTGGTCTTGGGAATATCCTCAAGATGCAGGTCCCCAAAGTGGGAGCAAGAGTGCGCCCTACCACTGTATTCGTCTGTTCCACGACCGCACTCCAAAACCTACTCACTACTATGCAGCTCCAGATCATGTGTGTGAAGTCAGCGTCTGCATGATCGCACCTAGGATAATTGCGCATCTCCCCGCCAAATGTGGTCCAGATCCGGTGAGGTGTCATATATGTCCTATGTGTATAATTAAACTGTATATAACGCAGTCTAGTGTTTCGGGAGACCTTTTTTTAATATATCAGTATCTTTTTCCAATCTCTGTCTGTAATTTCCCTGCTCAAGGCAGATACCCATTTCACATGTAGATTTTGAAGGGGGGTGAGGGAGATTTGTAGGAGCGCATTATAAAACCATTTCACCTGGTTACGTGCCCCCCTCCCCCCCCCAAGGTGAGTATAGCTTGTAACAGAGCATGAGTCTCAGGTTCGTCCTGCCCTCTGCCCCATAATACTCGGAATGTGCGTATCAGAGCTTCATATTAAAGGAACTGTCCTGGCCGAAGTTCGTTGCCCTCCATCAAGTCTACCAGGCGGGTAAGGACCGACTGCTGATAGCAGTCCCTGACCGTCTCCAGCCCCACCGCTGTCCAATGAGTCATTTGATCAGAAGAGAATACCTTCTTAGGATCACCATGTGGTAAGCCTATCAGGGGTAGGGCCGGTGCATTTAGTGGGGACTTCGTCCGCACAGCTACGGAACGCTTCCAACACTGTAGAGCTGTGGTCTGCAACACGGACTGGTGTGGGATTATCACGGTCGGATCTAACATTTTAGCCAATAGTAATGTTGTGTGTTCTCCTGCATCTGTCAGGTCTGTGCCCTGGGGTCCCACTCCCTCAAGCCACTGTGCCAACCATTGAATTTGTGAGGCTAGGTAGTAGTGCTCAGAGTTCGGCACACTCCACCCACCCTCTTCAGCTGGGCGCTGCAGTGTTGCCTGGGACACCCTCCGGCGGCCTTTGTCCCATATAAGATTCCTGAGTAGGGTGTCTAGGTGCTGAATCAAGCTGGGGGATACCATTGTTGGTAGGTTAACAAAGAAATATAGTAGACGTGGTAACATAACCATCTTTGATAGTGAAATTCTTGCCATGATCGGGAGGCGTAGGGAGCTCCAAAATGGGACGCAGGTTCAGAGAGGCCTCAGAGCACGGCCAAGATTACCCTCATTCATGTCCTCCAGGGAGTGAAAAATGTGAATCCCCAGGTATTTAAAGGTGCAGGAGGCCCAATTAAGGTCTAAGGGAAGATCCATAGGGTGGGGCCTCTCCGGGGTCAGCGGGAACAAGTAGGTCTTAGCTTTATTAACACGTAACCCAGGGACACGCTCAAACTTATCCAATAATTCCAGGACCGTCACGGTACCCAGCACGTCGTCATTTAGGTATATCAGGAGGTCATCCGCGTAAATGGAAATAATGTGCGTATGACCATTGATCATCAGGTCCACACCATCTCCTCCCTGGCGAAACAAAGCTTCCAGTGGTTCTCTTGCCAGGGCGAAAAGGAGGGGCGATAACGTGCACCCCTGGCGGGTGCCGCAAAAGATGCGGTATTGCGGGGAAACTACTTTCCCTCTTTTGACTCTGGCGGTTGGGTGTTCATAAAGTAGTTGGACCCACTTAACCCAGCTCTCACCCAAGCCCATATATCTCATTGTATCAAATAAGAAGTCCCACCTAATCGTATCAAATGCTTTTTTCAGGTCTATTGACAGGAGGGCCGCCTTAGGAAGAAGTTTCCCTGTAGGGTGGTATAGCACAGAGTACAATCTTCGCAGGTTATAGGAAGTGCTCCTAGTTGGAATGAAGCCATTTTGATCTATGTGTGTTAATGTGGGCATTTGCAGGAGCAGACTCTGGCTAGTATCTTACTCAGGATTTTGAAGTCCATGTTGAGCATGAAGAGGGGCCGAAAGTCTCTGACCCTGGCCCCACTAGTTTCGTTTTAGGGAGCGGGATAACCAATGCATCTCTCACAGAAGCGGGGAGGCGCCCTAGTCGCAGTTATTCTGCGTATATGGTCACCAAGCGGGGGCCAGTTTAGAGACGTACGCTGAATAGAATTCCGCTGGCAGACCGTCTGGGCCTGGGGTCTTGCCCCTGGCTATGTTAGAGATTGCTGCTCAAATCTCGTGGGAGTCAACGGGGTCACTGCCTCTTGCCGGTCCAGTCGCGCTAGTGGCAACCGGGACAGAAAGGCACTCCGTTCAATTTGCGGTATCTATGTGGGTGCTTTATACAGTGTTGCATAGTTATCGCAGAATAGGGTGTTAATGGTCTCCGGGTCGTAGAGGGATTGATTCGTTTCTGTTTGGATGTGAGTGATCAGGGAGCCTCTTATTTCTGGTTTGATCAACCACGCTAATAGGTTTACCCTCTTCATCCTGTACTTTAGTAAGGAAACTTCTATAGTCGTAGCACCTAAATCTCTGACGGGCTTGTTGGTAGAGTGCTCTTGTTTCCTTCAAGCATCTATATTGTGACGCATCCTGTCCCTGTGCATTATCCAGCCCATGCAGCTGGTCTTCTAGCTGTCTTACTTGCTGACGCAACTCTCGCTGCACCTGACAGATTGCCCCAAGCAGTACTCTCTCGTCACAACTTTAAAAGCTTCCAATTCTGACAACACTGTGGATGCTGTGTGTGTATTAATATCAAAGTACGCGTCTATGGACGATCTCAATGTCTCCCTGAAACAGAAATCTTCCAGCAACTGTGGGTCAAGGCACCACAATGGGATTAAGGGGCGCTTCCCCACTGGTTGCAAGGTCTGCAGCAGGGGACTGTGGTCTGAAAAACTGCGCCCAGGGGTACAAAGAAATGTATCTATCCGCGTATGTAGTTGGTGTATGGTGGAGAAAAATGAATACTCCCTATCATCTAAGTATTGCGTCCTCCAGACGTCCATTAGTCCCCAGTGGTCTAACCAAGCCTTAAATCCTGCCGCAATTCGGTGGGCCTGAGCTCTGGGTAGGGGGCGTGTGAGCAATCTAGGGCCGTGTCAGCCACACAATTGAAATCCCCTCCCATGATGGTGTCCTTGGCCTCCATGGTGACCAAGTGGGGGTAGAGGTCGTTAAGAAAGGTCACCTGATCGTGATTGGGGGCATATATGCTGCCCAGCAGGAACTCGCGCCCTAGGAGTCTCCCCATCAGCAGCACATATCTGCCCTCTTTATCTATAGAAGTATGTAGTGGCTCAAAGGGCACCCCTGCTCGTATCCAAATTAACACCCCTCTAGCATATGCTGAGTAAGATGTGGCATAAATTTGTCCTCTCCAGCGTCTGCATAGGTTCTCTACTTCGCTGTGTATGAGGTGCGTCTCCTGTAGCAGGGCAATCTGTACTCCCCTCCTATGCAAATATCTATGTATGTTGTGTCTCTTTACCTCCGACCCCATTCCCCTGATATTCCAAGACATAAGTTTCAATGTGTGTGGTGTGGACGCCATCTGGGGTGGTACAATCTCAGTCCCCATCCCCCACCCCAACCCCTGGCCCCCAATATGTTTGTGGCACTCTGCATTTCCACACCTTCAATAAGGTAAACTCCAACTATTAACAGAAAAAAAACCCGGCAATGCTAAACTCCCATTCCCCCAAACAGTCTGGCAATGGCCAGCTGCCCAAACTGCAAGTAATACATCAGTCTCAACAGAAGGATACAAACAATCACAGGTGTGAACTTCTGTACCAATTGGGGTGGTTGTGGCAGTCTGCACCAGCCCAGTGGAAACAAATACAGAATGTATTGTTCATGCTGGCCCCAAAGTGTTCAGATGCCCAGGTACATGTCCCCCCTCCTTACCAGGGCAACGTGTTCAAAGGTCGACTGCTGTTCTAGGGGTGACCTCTGGCATCCAGACACTATCTGCGGGGGAGGAATCTGAGTCCGACTCCCCCACCCCCCCACTGAGGGTGAGCCGTCTTTTGATGCAATCTTCATAGGCTTCAAATTCTCTGCTACTGCCTGGAGGGAGGCTTCCCTCTCTTTTTTGGTCTGGGATGGGTTCGGGCGTCCAGCCGTGTTATTTTTGACTGTTTTTCGGGCCCTTCTTCTAGGGAGGAAGGCATGGCTCTTGTGCCCGTGGGTCAGCTGCGGGGGGGGGGCTGACTTATGGGCCTCCAGCCACTCACATGCCTCCCCAGGGTCTTCGCAGAAGTGAGTCTGGCCATTGTGAATTATTCAAAGTTTATCTGGGAATATTAAGGAATATCGGAGGCCTTCTTCACGCATTGCCCTCTTTACCTCCATGAACGATGCCCGCCACCGCTGCACCTCTGGAGTATAGTCAGGGAAGATGGATGCCTTGCTATTGTTGATTACAAAGGGGCCGGCTCCCCTTGCCGTCTGCAGGAGGGTATCTCTGTCCCTAAAATGTAGGAGCCGCGCTACCACAGGTCTCGGCGGGCGCCCTGGTGTAGGCGGTCAGGTAGGGACCCTGTGGGCCCTCTCCAGCATGTAGAAGGTAGAGAGGCCCTCCAGGGCCACCATCGTGCGGAGCCAGTGGTCCAGGAAAGTTAGCATATTAGAGCCCTCCGCTCCTTCCGGCAAGTCAACCACCCAAATGTAGTTCCTGCGGCTGCGTCCCTCTGCGTCTTCTGGCCTGCGCTCCAGGGCGTTTACTCGGTCTGTGAGTTCCTCTACTGTTCTCTTCAGGGATTGCTGCGCAGGTTGGATTTCTGCGATTGAGGATTATGTCGCCCCCACCCTGTCTGCTAGTTTCCAGTGTTCCGTACGCAGCAGGCCTAGGCCCACTGAGACCGTGCTAATGTCCTGGTGTAGGGTAGATTTCGTATCCGCTTTGGCCTCTAGTATTTTTGCTGGTTGTTGTTGGACCGGGTCCAACTGTGTCGGGACCCCTGGTTGTTGGGCCACCCCGTCTTCTCCATGATCCGCTGACACCCCAGTTGTCCTTGCCCGGAGCTTGCCCATTGTCCCCACTGTGTTCCACCAAGGCTCTGGGGGGCCTTACCACAGATGTTATAAGGTACTGGGAACAGCAGGTGCCAGGATCCACCTACTAGATCAGGAGGCAGTAGAACTGTATTCCAAGCGGTGGCCAGTGATGGTGCATGCCTCCCCCCAAGATTGCGGGAGAGCGAAGATTAGGAGAAGCGCTACAGCAGCGTCTAAGGGTCCGTCGTCACTGCAGTTCCCCCCACGAGGGGGTCGAGCCTGAGAGGCGTGTGCGTACACAAGGTACGCTTCAGGGGGAACGGTGCGAGCTTTGCACGCTAGGGGGGCAGATTTTTGACTTGCCTACTAGGAGTAATTGCTATCACATCCTCTACATGTCTGTCCACTGTGCACACAATTGAGAGCGCAGTCCTTGGGTCAAAGGAAAAGGAAAAAGCCCAGTGGTATATGGCCTCGTCGCCTCCTCCAGCAGCAGGTTTGTTCACCACTCACCCCCCGGGCCCCGGACCGGGCCCCGCTTCCACACTTACCCCAAGTCAGGGTTCATGCATCACCTCTGCCCGCTATAGCAGGGAACTCATAAGTCCCAGACCCCTGTATCCCCGAATGGCCAGGCCTAGTCAAGTGTATTACTCCTACCTCGCTTCTGAGGAGTCCCACAGGGTCAGGCCGGTACTCCTAGGCCGACAGTGTTGCAGGAGAGGTGTGCGCATGTCCAGCAAGTATGCTTCCGGCCTCTACAGTCTGCAGGAGCAGGGTAGGGTGGGCATAGGTGCTTGAAGAAGTGGCTGATCAGGCGCTCCGGGTAGGGGGGGGCACTGGTGAGGGAGGAAGGCCCAGTCGTCTTTCCTCACAGTCCCGGGTCCAGGAGTCCTCCGGCGCTCGTTACCCGGTCTCCGCAGACCGCAGAAGCAGTGCAGGATAGTCTCAGGTGCTGGTGCGGGGGGCCTTTCAGGCGTTCCGGAACTGGTGGGGAAGCCCTCCGCTCCATGCTTCTCCTTCTGGGCAATCCTGCCACCAGCGGAGGAGGAAAGGCCCAGTCTTTCGGCACTCGCCTCAGGAGTCGACGATGGGGACGCCCCAGAGAGCGGGAGCCGCCTCAGGCCGCCGGTGGAGATCAGGAAGGCACGGGCGGTCTCGGGCCTCCTCGCAGGCTCATCAGTGGGATCGACAGTGCAGCCACCCAGGTATGGGCTCGGGCGCCCGCTCCGCATCCGGCCCAGCAGCTTAAATGCTCGTCCGCTTCAAGGCGGCCACACGCCGCTGCACCAGGAGCGGCGGTCATTGGGTTCAAAGCACTCCCGGGTCTGCACGGCATCCACTTTGCTCTCTCATCTCTGCCCTCTGTTTTGGTGGACTTTGTGGAGTCTGGGGCCGCAGTTGTATTCAGCCTGGGGCCGCCATTTTGGCAAGCGCGGCTCCCGACTCCCTTGCAGCTCCTCTCACTCAGTCCCGTGTTGTGTTGCCAATCACTCCCACTCATAGGTGGGGGTTACCCTGGCAGGACATGCAGGGTTTCGAGGCGCCACTGTTGCCAGGTTTTGAAGGATGATGGCGGGGCTGGTGCGGAGCTGCGGGCTCACACGTCCGCCATCACTGGCTTCCAAGCCACTCCCATATCTTTTCCACACATCATTGTGAATGTTACTGTTCATGAAATTAACTTTCTCCTAACATGGATAGTAAGTGGTGGTTGCAAAATAAGTTAATGGTAATATGTTCATCACCTCTTGTTCTAGCCATTTATTGAAGCAAGTCTCTGACAAAAGATATTTTGTCGAGTTTGGGATATGTATCAAGCAGACTAACAGCTCTGTGAAAAGAGGAATCTGGATTTATTTCACCTTGGCAAAATCAACAACTGTAGTTTTTCTTAGGAAGATTTCCATTCTTTAAATCGTTAAGGTTGCTACTTAGTCTACTTTGGTTATATTCGCAAAGCACTAAACTGTATAAAATCTAACCCTGGGCAAAGCACTACGCTACGCTCGCGTAGTTTGCGCTACTTCGCACTACGCGAATTGCACGTAGCACAGTGCAAACACGCGTAGCGTAGCGTAGTGTAGCGGTCATTTTTTGCTTGCTCGCGGTCCTCAACGTCAAGTTGGCGACTCCGAGCAAGCAAAATGACATCCTGGCGAGACTTTTTCCTCGTTCGCGATCAGCAACATCAAGTTGCCGATCGCGAGCGTGGAAAATAAACCTCCCGGCGAGATTCTCAACGCGGGGAGGTCAGGTTTCTCATTGCGAGTGGTCGCGTATGCTCGCGACCGCTCGCGATGAGAAACTACCAGTCCGCGTTGAGAAAGCTGTCGCTCGAGTAAAAATCTACTCGAGCGTCAGTAAAAGACAGCTCGCACTGTGCAAGATGCCGTTTTCAATGATTGCACAGTGCGGACAAACATCCGGCACTGTGCAATCATCGCGAACAGCGCCCTACGCAGTTCGCGTAGTGCTAAGCGTAGCTCGCGTAGTGCAAAGTGCACTTCGCGTAGCTTCGCGTAGCACTACTTTGCGAACTACGCCCAGGGTTAATATAATCCTCTGAGCTGACCTATCTGTTCTGCGGAATTCCCTTCTTTAAATTACTCTGTTGGTGCTCAAAAGCAGTGATAACAATTGTTTGGGATCAGGTTTGATATATCAGAATGTGCCTACACCATCAGATGACGAGGATCAACAATGCATTAACCCTTAGCAGTGGATACCAAACCAACAGTCAAATAAGTAAGATGTTTGCTTATTTGCACGATTATAAAAGGTCATAAGACCTACATAACAATTAATGCTTTGTGCATCAAGGGATACACATATTCTGGTTCAGTCTCAGATACTGCAACCAACATTACTTTTACTCATTTCATAATTTAATCAAAGGTCTGCTTTTAAAAACTTATACTCAAGCCAATTAGATAAGTTTGCAGTATAGTTAAGTGAACATACCCCGGCCTACAGTGTTTAATTCCTTCATTTTTCAAAACAGTCACTAAAAAGGGCTCTGTCGAATTTGGTCAAATTTACAAAAAGATTTTATCACGTGCATGTTGGTCGTAGGAACTTTTAAGAAACCCATGATATGTGTAACTTACCAGCCTCTGTACTTGTCATAATAACTGAAGGAAAACAGGTTGGAACCATAACGAATGCTCACTGGGATCCAGGATGGTTCTGGGCATATTGCGAAATCTACAAAGAGCATTTACCTTAATGTGTGCATCCAACTGCTGCATAGGCTGTGACGAGGAGCAGCCATAAAATTGTCTACTTATTTTTGTACATGGAATCCTAAATTGGCAGATAGGAACTTTTGAGACTGATAACAATTAATGAACCTCAAGGCTGTTGGATCCATAGTTGTTGGTGAATAACTTGTTGTTACCTATGTATTGTCTTCATGCATTACATTTACCCCTAGATATGCATTAGCAGCATGTCTTCTTGTTTCTGCCTACGACAATTATGCCCTAGCATTAAGTCCCAATATTTGAGGTCAATGCTTAAACGTTTCTATTTCTGCCCTTCCCTGACACTGTGAACTGCTTTTGCAACATACACTAGGGGGCCTATTAGGATGGCGTGCGGACCTGAGTCCACCCGCCATCCTCGCGTGTTGGGACCGGCCGCCAGACGTGCGGTGGTCCCGCACCGCTAATTAGGATGCGACCGCCACCCTGGCGGTCGCATCCTGCATATTTGACATTGCGGTGGGTGCTGCTTACAGCAGCACCCGCCGCAATGCCAAAATGGCATGTTGTGCATTTGCATGCACAACGTGGCAGGCACCGCGTGGTGCCTGCCACCTTGTGCATGCAAATAGTGCACCCCCCACCCCCTGGGGGCCCGCATAGGGCCCCCAAAGAACATCCCCGCCAGCCTTTCCATGGCTGCCAAGCCGCCATGGAAAGGCCTTCACACCACACCATCCTAATATGGATGGCGGTGCCTGCTAGGCACCGCCACCATTTTAGGGGCCAATTCCCCCCGGCCGCGGACGCACTTTGCGTCCGCCGCAAAACCCCCCGCCATTGTAATATGGCGGGGGGTTTCACTCGTTACGATGTCGTGACGGTCGCATCATAATGAGCCCCTAGGTTGGGCAGAAATCTTGAAACCGGAATAGGCGAAGATGTAACTGCTGGCTTGTAATTAGGAGCTGTGAGGTGCAGTAGTTGTCATCTCAAAAACTGTTTTTTTGTTTTATTAATTCTTTATTTGCAGTCACAAATTCTAGATCCTACGTTACTGAGTATGTTACTAAATGTACAGTTATTTATACTGAAGTATTGTTGTAGACTTACAGGAGAACGTTTATCAGAATTACGTATCCAACTGCAAAATAGAATAACAAGGTCCACTAATTGCCTGTTTCCTTTGCTATAATTGTCATAACACAACTCGCTGAACGTGAAATCATACGCTTGAAATAGAATAGCAAAAACTGCACCCCTTTGAGCAAAAAAGACTGCATTTCAGTTTTTATAAAGAGTGGAAATGTACCCAAATTACAAAGTAAATGTCGTAATTGCATCAAGGAGGTTTCTGGTGGCATTGTCGTCCCGCTCCTGGCTTATGATGTCCTGAGAACCCAGCATTGGAATCTGCTGCCTTGTTGTTATTTCTCAGCCCACCTTGTAGACTGAATTCCTCAGATTATTGTTACCTTGATAAGCCCAGGCAGAGTTAAAGAGCTCCTGAAGCTGGAGAGGCTTGTAGTTCTCTTGCTTTGTGCACCCCAGGTTTGTCAGTTGACCCGCACAAACGGTGTGATACATTGAACACATATTGAGTTACACCATCTTTCATAGGTTTGGTAAGCCTCTGTTGTTCAATAATCCTCTCCGGCATTGTGTCGCGGTGACGGGTCCCACTGCCGTTACTGTACTCAAGCTGTGACACATGGAACGGAAGGGTCACGTTTCTACAGTGCTGGGATTGGTCTTTTCACTTGGCAGTTCGCTCCCTTTTCTTATGGTCTGTTTTTTGCACTGTATCCCATTTCAATAATCCCAGCAGTAATCCTGTAGACCTGCGGAGCAAGCTCCTGCACACTGTCTAGTTTCATGCAGAAAATGGCCACCCACGAGAGGGCCATCACTCATGTTAATCATTGAGACTTAGCTGTGAGGATTTCTTGCTGTCAGGTACTAACTCCTAACCTCGGTTGGAGAGAAAACGACATTTTCGGAGGGTCTGAGGGCACCATTTAGCATGCTAAATCATATGGTAACATACCACAATCTTACTGCCTGGTTTAGTGTTTATTGCACTTAATGGGGAATAGCAGGCAGGAATGATTCAGATTTTGTTACGTCAAGCTTTCAGCTGGTGGTAAATGGAAGTGCAGAATTAGAGAGTGGTGTACTTTAGGCCCAACTCAAATACGTGGGAACTCTGTGGCAACTCATAAAGTGGTTTAAAAGTCTTTGCATCTATTGTTACACTTTGTGTTGTGATCCGCATACGGCCCTTAACGGTTCAATCATTCCTGAACAGTGAAAACAACTCCAATAAAGAACTTTGCAACTGTTTACATACCTACTTTCCACCTCTGCATAATCAAAGGTTTGGTCCATGTATAGTTAAGGCTTTATAGTGCGTACTCATGCTCAGCGCTCTGTCTTGTGGGTCTAGGTGTACCAATAATAGATTGTTTCTTTTTTAAATTTTTTAAATTTTGGTTGTATGAGCTTAGTAGAGAGTTTGTTTCAATGTTTAGTTTAGAAAAGTGTGTGTAGGGTAATGTGAAATTACATTTTTATGATCTTTGAAGAGTCTTATGTGTATGCATGGGTGGGCCAGAGTACTTTCTGTTCTTGTCTTGGGATTGGGTGTTCGGTTGTCCATCGTTCGTACTTGAGTAAAATTACTTTCTTTACGTGCATCACAATCGTGGTAGATGATTAAGATGAAATATGTGCGCTAGTGTTGAAAGGGCTACAGTTTGGCAAGAAATATAGAACCACAGTATTTAGGATCAGATTTTGTGAAAAGCACTACAAAACATTTTCGGTTCATCAAAGCAGATTGTGCGGAGCTGTCCTTCCTAAATTTTTCAAATTAGTTATATTTGGTTTCCAAATATTTCTACCTTTCTATCTGAATGTTCTTAATACCTTTTAGTTCTCATGTGTTCTTCAAGCTATAAAACACATCTTATAATGCGCTTTTTGTGTCTGTACCAGGATTTATTGGTACTTTATGATTTGCATGCAGTTTTTTTCTAGGTTACATATTCTAATGTTATTTTGAAATCTGTAAGACTTCTCACTCTTTGACCTAGGGCTGGGAGGAAAATGTGGATGCGGCCGTATCACACTTGCTGAAGACATGCCTATCCAAGAGCTCTAAAGAGCAGGCTCTAACCCTCAGCACACAACTGAGCATGCCCAAAGACACGGCGAAACTGAAGAAGCACATCACTCTGTTTTGTGACAGACTGGCTAAGGGCGGGCGCCTCTCTTTGAGTGCTGACTCCAACACACAGCAAGTCATCATCATGCCAGGTAAAAACACATGCTCCTTGATAAAATGGCAGAATAGTACAAGTGACATGACCCGTCCTTTAACTTGGATGGCAAGTATGGGGTAACCTCTTGTGCAAACTTTGGCCCCTCATCAGCCTCCTACTTTTTGGTGTTGCCTACTAGACAGCACATGCGCTGTCTATTGCAAGACATATTGTGAGCTTGCCAAGAACCTACAGGGGCTTGAAGCTCACCCATTTCTTACCATTGGTTGAATTTCCTGTCATTGTCATTTGCCTACTTCTTATTCGTGTACAAGCCTGTCAATCTTCTGTTTGTCCGTTGCATGGAGCATAGCATCCTTATCTCTTTTAATTGGTTGGTTTCTGTGCTTCCTCTCTTGCTTTTAAATCATTACTTTTTTCTTTTGGGTTAATCACTATATAGGAGTGCAAGCGGTTATCAGCTGTCTACCTCATGTACTTCTCTTTCTCTACAATTCGTGTTGCACACTGTCACTCGTGTGCTCCACCCTGCCCTCTTCCATGTTGTGCTCGCACTCGTGTACTTCCCCTGTTGCTTTCTCGCCTGTGTGCTTCTCTCCCACAAGCTCCTTTTTGTCTTTCACCCATTTGCTCCTCCATCACTCCACTTTGGTCTCTGTGTCGTTTGTCCTTCGCTCACCGCACACTCTTTGTTGTTTCCCTCGCCCGCTTGTCTTGCTTCTCCTTCACGCGCCCCTTGTTGCTTCCTCCCCTGTGACCCCCCGAACTCCTGTGTTGCTTCTGCCCCCCTGTGTTGCATCTACCACAAACTTCCCCCAAAAAAATCCCAGGTTTTTTTCTTTTTAGCTAAAGATTCAACTGGGATTGGTAACTATAAAGAAAAAGAAGCAGCCACATCATTTTGTAGCTGCACATGTATGTGCTGTGTGTGCATCTACCAAATGATGTGGTCTGCATCAAATGCTTTAAAAAAAATTCTTTAGCCATGCTGCATAACATTGAGTATGCTGTGCAGGTTGGCTAAATATCATTGGCAAAATAAATGGGTCCCAAAGGCGAGGTTTGTTGGCTTTGCCAGTGCCGGGTTGCGGAGGCTGAGGGGTAGGGGTAGGGAAGGAGTGAAAACTGAAGAAAGTAAACAATTGTTTTAAGTTTGGTTTGCTATCTGTTTCTGCCACTGGCTTCGTGTTCCGAGGGACCAGTGGTACCAACAGCCCTTAT
Source organism: Calotriton arnoldi (assembly GCA_963921515.1). Lineage (NCBI taxonomy): Eukaryota > Metazoa > Chordata > Amphibia > Caudata > Salamandridae > Calotriton > Calotriton arnoldi. The sequence continues at coordinate 1,538,866 of CAWUFW010000321.1, read as the reverse complement.
TGACGTCCATAGCCTGGTCAACTTCCAAGTGCAGGTTTAAGAGCATCATTTGTCTTGTGTGTGCATTTTTTGTTTACTAGGCCTAACAATGATTGTGTATGTGTGCATGCTTGAAGCTGTGATTAGCTGCTTGTCACCTGATTAACAATCGTGTACAAACCAGGATGGGAGAATGATTATTTCTCACCATCTCAATCCATCAACTGTGAATTAGGTGCTCTTTGCAGTTCTCTTAAGAAAACGGCAGATTTCCACAAAAAAAGTTATTTAATTTGGCAGCCTATTTGCAGAGGGCGCATTTAGATGAATTTGCAGCAGGGATGATAACCTCCATTTTGCGTTTGCTTGCTGTTTCCTGCCATTGGACAAAGATAAGTTGTTTGCGTCGTTAGGTGACGGCCTACATTTAACATACTTAAAGAATGCCCCTTAAAGGAGCTGATAAGAGTCAACACCAATGTTAGATTGTAAAGTCCTTTACTATGTGTGTACACTTAGACAGCTTGTAATGCAAGCAGAGAGCATTTTTTGGACCATGGTTAAGCGACTGACTTGTTGAAGGATTGCAATGGCACACCTAACTCGCTCTGCAGTCCACTATCCTTACTTTGAGCAGGGCTGGCTTTGGGCATGAGTGAGCAGGGCCCATGCCTGGGGTGCTAGTATTCTGAGGGGCGCAGCAGGGAGCTGCCTGACTTAATGTTATGCAAACAGCAGCTAGTCCATCCCACTTGGTCTCAAACACGTCCCATTAAGGTCTTTGGCCCTGATTACGATGTCGGTATTGGTCTGGAACCACCCGGCCATAGGTCGGTGGTTCCGACATCCCAATTTGGATGCGACCGCCCATAGGGTGATCAAAAACTTCCATTTCATCATGACAGCTTGTGCGGCGGGCGGGAAAGGCCCGCAGCACAAGCTACCATTGTCAAATGGATGTTTGAAACATCCCTGCACTGTACCTGCCACACAGTGCAGGGATGTTTAGGGGGGCACCATAGGTGTCCACCAGGGCTCATAGCGGAGGTCCAGGGGGGAAGGGGGCCCTGCTAGGGGCCCCCAATGTTGCTTTCTGACAGCCTTTTCATTTCGGAAAGGCCGACATGGAATGGGTGTCAGAAACCGACATCATAATGCTGACGGTGAAACCACCGTCATTAAGGGATTATGCTGTCTTTCCGACGCACCGACGGACTCCCTGAGCCTGTCAGAAGCGCTCCCTCCGCCTGATGCCTCCACCAGCTGCATCGTATTGCCGCGGGCGGACCGCAGGGGTAGATGTTGGTGGGTTAGACACCGACGGCACGTCGGTGTCAGACCCACCGACATCATAATCAGCCCCTTTGTAACTAGCCTTAATGTACCTCACTTTAATTGTTAGCAGCCCATTAACCCCCTGCCCTCCTCTCATCTTTCTCACACCTCCTGTTGTCACACCGCAACGATCCCCCAACCCCACAACAAACACCAAATTTTCTTTCCGCCCAGGGCACTGTCCCAGTCAATCTAATTTAGGGCGGGCCATGACTATGAGCATCATGCAAAAAAGTTTCAGAAGGGCAGTGTGTAGCCGGTCGCACATTGACGAATGGAAGCAGGGAGACAGCAGACACATCAAATATTCTTCAGATACAGAGGCAAATCGGTCCACAATACAAGGAATTTATGTTCTGGTTCCTTGACCCAGCAGTAACTTAAAGCCCCCAATTGCCTTGTATAGTACACGCAGAAAAACAGCAGTTATAAGGCCACAGACACTAGTCACAAGGGCAGGAAAGTCACTGACATAGACAAGGGACCACAAACTTTAATACAAAACAATGCCAGCTACTCACTGGAACACATTGACAAACTAATGGTTTGGGGGGGTCAGAGAGGCAAGCAGCAGGGAAGGAAGGTGAAGAGGCAAGTATGATGGAGTGTCATTTTTCGTAACTTCTTTTAAACCTGTTCGGGATAGGTGAGTTGGATGACATTAAATTCTTGTATGGACATTGTCATGATTTAACATATGGGTGTCTATTGCTTCTCCTAAGAATAATCAGTCTGTAGATGCTGTACTTGAAATTTCGTGAGCTGCCTATCTCAATTGATCTGACTACTAGGTGGATACAATATCCGAGCTGATACTTTAGTGGTATACTATTTATTCATTATTTAATTTTATGTTTTGTGACCCGGCAACATGTCACCTTGTGACCACTTTGCAGCGCTGATAATTGTTTGCGCATGCATTATAGTAAGATGTGCTTTTAGCAATCAAATTGAGCTGAAATGTTTAGTTTTATTAGTATCAAAGGATACAAAAAAATCTGGGAATTGGAAAGGAACAAACAATAATAGGAGTACATTTAGTTGCATGGTTCCCGAAGAAGATTAGGTTAGTTATTTAGCTGAGATCTATGCAGATAAGAACGAGCTTCCCCAGAAAGAGTGGTATAGACCAGATTGCGGAATTCTTAGCATACATGGCAAAAAATGGTAAAATCTCCACTCAGCTTATCAAGGGCGGCGGGTTCTGATAATTTCCTGCAATTATCCTAAAATCAAATGCTGATTGGTGGTTCAATTTTTTTGCCCTGGAATACTGGCTGCTTTCCTTAAGCTGGAAAGATGCAATAATTAAGTCCATTTTGAAGAAAAATGACCCAGCAGACCCTAACAGTTATCCTCTAATTAGTTTATTAGATATAGGCTCGAACATCTATGCAAAACTAATACTCCTGTATATAAAAGACTGCATAGATCATAATGATCTCGTTCTAGTGGAGCATGAAGGCTTCAAAGAGGATCATTCAACGATTGACCGTTGCTTTAGCCTTTGGGCAGAGTCAGAAGACTATGGAAACTCGAGGGAGCCCCTTTTGCTGCTTCGTAAATTTCTGCTCAGCCTTTGACCTAGTTAACCATACAATCCTTTGGGAGAATTTAAGAGGTATGTGTTTACCAAGAAATGTACTAGTAATACTGAAGGAATTACACCACAGGAAATGGGTGAAGGTAGAGTTGGATAAAAACGGGGCACTAACCCGCAAAATCTCAATAGAGAATGGCTTATGGCAAGGATGTGTTCTAGCTTCCACTGCGTTCGCTCTGTATCTTGCCGACCTCTCCAAGACTGTACAGAATACACACTTATTTTCTCCAAAGATGGGGGCAGGCAAGTACCTTGTTTATTATATACGGACGATCTGGTGATTTGGGATCTGACTCTAAAGGGGCTGCAAAGGAAACTTCTTGCCTTTAACAAATATTTTGAGGATAAGAATTTAACAATTAATATGGAAAAAACAAAAACCCTGAAAATAGGAAAAAAATGCAACTCTTTCACCTGGTCAGTTGGAGAAAGGGTCATGGAGAAACACTGTCTTATAAATATCTCAGGATGACTTTCAATATTAAACTGATTTTGAGGTTGACTTCGAGATCACAGAAATACCAGCCGTGCCAATTGTGGCCCAGACAATACTGGTAAACAGAGCTACTTCTTTCAGAGCAGAAACCACATTCCCATCAGGTCAGTAGCCAATCTTTTAACTCTGCACAGAGGCCACGTTCGTCACCCGAACCCAAAATCTCTCAAATTATCAGCTTGGCACCTGAACACAATGACGACCGTCTCTTAAATATTCTGGAAGATTGCAGAGTGATACTTGCCAAAGCTAGAGCACAATCAATAAATAAAGCATACAGAGCCAAATGGAAACACTTTTGTCTGTGGTGTTCCAATCGCAGCATCCATCTAATATCTTTCCTCCCTGAATAGCGTCTTCCATACTTTTACAACTTAGCCTGTTCCGGCTTCTTGCACGCTTCAACCTAAGTCCATTTAGCTGAACGTTCATGATTCAGAAGGTCAGCTAACCAAATTTTGTTATTGTCAAATAGAATTATTTAAGAATTCCTCAAAGGCATATTCAGAGCCTATTCTCCTATTAGAAATCCCCAATCTCAATGTAATTTAACACAATTTTGCTTCAATTAATGGAATCTTGTTTTGAGCCTATTCACAAGGCTGTTTTGAAATATGTATCTTGGAATACAACTTTGTTAGCATTGACATCTCCCAGAAGAGTAAGGAAAATCCTATCCTTTACCATCAAAGAGCCATACTTGCAGCTCCGAGATGACAGAGTCATTCTGAGGACAAACCCACTTTTCATTCCTAAAGCACCATCAGACATTCACCAATGGTGCTAAAGACCTTTTTCCAGAATGCTGATATATCTGATAGAGACTTCTAATTGCATATTTCTCACCTTGTAATATCCCCAGGTGCCAGACTGGATCCGGAAACTTTAATGGCAGTTCCCTTGTGCGTCATCAGGTGGCGTCTACAGGCTCCGCATTGGGTCTGTTCCACCCCCAGACATGATGTCAGGGCCACTATTTTTGTGCCACATCAACGCACTGATGTCAGTTCCTTTCTTTCTGCACCTACCGATGCGAATCTGGAGGTCTTGAATCCTGTCACTCCTGACAGATTTTTTTCCTTTGGATTTCTTCAGTGTGCAGATGTGACCCGCTAAAACAGCAGGGTTTAAACCGTGATGTTACTGTCACTGGAGTATGTCTGTGATGGACACCCACAAAGTGGTGCCTTGACTCCAAACACGACTTGGTGTTGTGTCCGTGCTGCACATAAATGAACATAAGGCCCATCCGTGTCTGATGGGGCCCAACTAGCAGCATCTGAACTTCAGAAGTCAGAAAAGTGCTCACGGTTGAAGCCGCTGTGGTCCTGGTTGAAATCAAGGACGCAGATGTGTTCCAATTCCTGAGGCCGCTTTCGTGACTGGTCATCTTCGAGGTCACGGGCTTTAGGTAAGTCGAAGAAGTCCCACATGAAGTATAAAAACATCTATCCATGGGTCTCCTTCATCCCGCCACTCTCAACACTCAGAGTCATGCAACGCTCCTAGCACCTCTAGGCCACAGAATCATTTTCCCCTCTGAGGAACTGGTCCCACCTTAAACGGACAGCGATGCCACAGCAGCTCCAACTACTGAATGCAGCCGTGGACCACATTTTTGGTGCAGCACCGGATCCCTTTGGAGTCCTTCGGGACCCACAGATCCGAAGGGGCCTCCAGTCGGTCTACCGTTGACGGATCCGTCCTCGACGTTGACGGAACCCCTCAACCTCGCCTTGAGGCTGACTTTGTTCCAGGCTTCAGCTCCACCAATTCCAGTCCCAATGCCGTCTACGGCTCCAGACTCTGCGCCATGCATGACACTGCATTTGGCACCGCAACCGACTCCACCAGCGCACAAATCTACTCCGATCTCTACATCATCGGAAGGGGAAGTGTAACCGATTGTACGGTCAGATTCGGAGACCCAAGCTCTACCACCCAGACCTAGATCATCCTGAACCAGACTATGCTCCACATTATGAATTGGGCAATCATGATGAGGAATACAATGAACAGTATTATGGCATCAATATCTTTGATGACCTCTGAAATGGCAGTGGTCTAGACACCTTCCAGACATTGACCTCTCCTCACCAAACCCTGCCATGGCTACTGAAAAATCTGCATCTTCGTGACAGTGATTCGAAGGGTAGCTGAGACACTTGACCTTATCCAGCTAGCCCAGGAATTCAAAGCAACTCTTCTAACAGAGGTCCTTAACCCTACATAATCTACTCAGGAGCCTCTGCTCCCCTTTAACGAGACTTTAACTGATGTGCTAATGGACACCTAGTCAAAATCAGAGTCTTGCCCTCCGATCAATAGACAGGTCGCGAGGTGGTATAGACCAGCTCCCTGGTATCTGAACTTCCCATTACACCATGCCACCCCGGAGAGCCTTGTTGTCCAGGCACAAACAAGCGTTTGAAACCCAATGCATTCCCTACCACCCAGCTTGACAGGGAATCAAAAATAATGAAGACATTTGCCAAATGGATGTTCTCCTCAGTCAGCCTCGCCCTTAGGTCGGCAAACACCTTATGCCTCCTGGGCAGATAGTCACACACATTATGGGACAATGTGGCAGATACCTTGTCAATGGCCTCAGATGACATCCGTCAAACTTTGCCAAAGTTGATCTTGGATGGATAGGTTGCTGCGAAATACTCTATCAAATCTGGTCTGGATACTACCAACTGTCTGGGTAGTTAAGTCGGCACCAGGGAGCATGTCTGCGAATGTCCAATGGTTTCTTATGGACATGCCCTTTGATGGCTCTAGGCTACTTGGAGCAGAGGCAAACTTTTCCCTTGAGGAGCTTAAAGAGACAAAGGACACTGCCCGGGTTATGCTCCGATCAGTAGTTCCCTCATCAGCAGCTCACTTTCGAAACTTAGGTACGGGTTACCTTTAGAGGCAAAGACAATACCTGTCTCAGGAGCAACAGTCCTCCGACTCCTGTCGAGGCCGAGGCCAATAATTGGGCAAACAGCTCCCAGGCTCCCAGGAGCAATGAGTTAACCAAATCCCAGCCCCTCCACCCTCAGCTGCAGCAAAACTGCTTTAACTTGTCCTCGGTGGCACACGATCAGCAAGTATGGGGTCGCATCACCTCAATCTCCCCTCCTGGAGGAGCATCACGTCTGATCAATGGATGCTCCTGATCATGCCGAACGAATACTCCCTACCCTTTCTGTTATATGCCCTAGTTAGGCCACCCACACCACAACTTCTCCTGGAGGACCACTTGTCCATTCTCCATGGAGACGTTCAAGCTCTCTTGACCAAGGGAGCAATATAGAGGGTGGTGGCATCAGAAATCTTGACTGGTTGTTACTCCAGTTACGTTCTGGTGCTGAGGAAGGACAGAGACCACTGTTCTATCCTAGACCTTTGCCCTCTGAGCTTCTTCTTTTGAAAGGACAAGTTCAAAATGCTCACCCAAGCCCAAATTCTGAATGCCATGGATCCAGGAGACTAGATGGTAACGTTGGATTTGCAGGATGCACATTTTCACATCCTTGTCCTGCAGTCCTGCAGATGTTAGCTGCCATTTCAGGTAGGCCAAGAGCAGTTTCAGTTCACTGTTCTCCCCTCTGGCCTTACCAGTGCACCTTGGGTGTTCACAAAGGTGATGGTGGTGTTTGCAGACCATCTACAGAGGTTGGGAATACAAATCTTTGCACATCTCGATGACTGGCCGCTAAAGGCCGACTCGCCTCAAACAGTCATAAATCACCTCGAGACAATGTACAACCTGGTGACATTGTTGAGGTTTTCCATCACAATTCTGAAGTCACACCTTACTCCTTCACAATGGCCCCCCTTCAATGGCTTTTCTGAGCCATCCTTCTGCCTCAATGAGCTCAAGACATTTTGGCTATTATCTCAATGTTTCAACCTGTAGCGTGGGTCTCAGCTAGGTCAGCCCTGAGGTTTCTTGGCCTCCTGTATCCTGGTTGTGGACCACGCCAGGTGGCACACAGCGGGCTCTGTAGTAGAATCGGAAGTCTCAGTGGACTCAGCACCAAGGCAATCTGTCCAATTCCTTTCAATGTGTTGAAGGAGACTACGACAGACCTCCATTGGTGGCTGCTCAACCACAGTTGGACTGGAGGCACCCCAACCCAGAGATGGTGCTCAGAGGACTCTGAACTCCGGAAGAAGCCTGCCACCAAATCAACTTGTTGGAGTTGCAAGCGATTCCTTTGTCACTGAAGGCATTCTTCCCGACAATTAAGGGGGAATTTGTAAAGGTGCTCACAGACAATACGGCCGCCATGTGGTACTGCAGCAAACAGGGTGGTGTGGCGTTGTGGGCTCTGTGCCAGGAGGCTGTAAGTCTCTGGAAGTGACTGAACACTCATAGCATATCCCTGATCATACAACACCTAGCAGGGTCTTTGAACACCAGGGCGGATGAACTCAGCCGCCGTTGCCTCATGGATCCCAAATGGCAGATACTCTCGGAGGTGGCATAAGGCATCTTCTGCCAATGGAAAGAACACTGGTTCGATCCTTTTCCCACCGGAGAGAACATGCAATGTCAAAGCTTATACATGTTAGAGTTCCCAAGACAATCCTCTCTAGGAGATTCCTTCCACCTGCACTGGAGCTCAGGACTCCTGTATGCCTTCCTGCCCCTCTCTCTCTCTTGACCAGAGTACTGAAAAAGATCAAGAGAGACCGGCCCAATCCATCTTAGTGGCTCTGGACTTGGTGAGGAAAGTGTGATACTCATAAATTCTGGCCATGGGCATATGTCCTCCGTTCCTACTGCCTCTTCGGGAGAACCTCCTGTTGCAGCAAGGTTAGGTCCTGCACCTAAGCCTGCACAACCTACACCTCCATGCGCGGAGGTTGAGCAGCAGCAGTTGATGGCTTTCGATTTTCCTCCCAAAGTGGTTGGTATCGTCTTGACAGCCAAGCATCCATCAACCAAACTGATATATCAAGGACACTAGGAAAAGTTTGTTGTCTTAGTGCTCTTCCCATGAAATATAACCCCTGAAAGCATAGTTATCGGATGTTCTCCTGTTTTGTGTGTCATTGGCCCAGCAAAGTGTTTGCTGTGGTAACAGTTAATGGTTACCTCTCGGTCCTTTCGGTTTTCTTGCTTTTACATGACCAACCATCCCTCTCAAAGTCATCTGTTATGCACTTTTGAAGGGGATGGTGCATATGGCCCCACAAACTCTATTCCTCATGCCGCAGTAGGACCTTAATATGGTACTCACCTACTTGATGCGCACTCCCTTCAGTTGCTATCTTCGTCTTTGTAACATCAAGACAGCATTCCTTATCCTTAACATCAGCCAGGTTAGTAAGTGAACTTCAGGTATTGCCTGTGGTTCCCCCATATACATCTTTTTTCCGGACTAATTAGTCCTCTGGACAAAAGCGGCTTTTCTGCCCAAGGTAGTCACGCCGTTGCATAGGTAGGGCAATCCATCACCTGGCCGGCTTTCTATGCACCACCCCAGCACTCCAAGGAGGAAGAACGGCCTCATCGCCTGGACCCTAAACGGGCACTTAGCTTCTACGTGGACTGAATCAGAGATTAGCGACAGGATGACCAACTTTCCTTTGCTTTTACTGGGGCTAAGAAAGGCAAAGCGGTGCAAAAGAGGACCATCTCAAGATGGATTGTACTATGCATCAAGACCTTCTATGGGCCAGCCAAGAAGCAGCCCCCTGAAGGCTTGCACGCTCATTACAGGGGAGCGAAGGCTGCTACCACTGTGCTGGAGTGCGGTGTGCCAGTCATGGACATTTGCTCAGCTGCTACGTGGGTGTCCCTCCACACCAGGGTTTCCAACCTTTTCTGTAACAAGAGCAACTTAGGTTGAATGAAAATCATCACAAGCTACTAGTATCATTAGTGTTGTAGTAATGACCATAACAGACAATATTACATTAGTGGCCTTCATATACAAGATGGCTTGTGGTGATCATCTCAGTTCATTAGGCACACTGTTGCCAGTGGTAAATAAAAAAGGTGTTGTCAATGTGAAATTTCTCTTTGTGGGTAATACATAAGAGACATAGCTGCAATGAATCACTCAATTAATAGGTTTAATAATATTTTGAAAATTCAGCCAATATTCTCTAAACATCATCTTATGAGTTCTGAAAATACACATATTTACATCTCAAATATACACATTTGAATTCTGATATACATATATTAGTGGAAGGGGCTACCTTGTTGATAATACTGGTTTGGGAGATGAAGAGAAGGCTTGCCAAATGTGTCTCTGAAGCGCATCAGAGCTGTAGTTTAGGGGTGCTCAACTGTAGCCAAAATTAATAAGTATGGGATCACCCCGGGCAAAGACAAAAAACTAGTGGTGATAGTACAGCCTTACAGTTACAGTGCTCCTTTAAGAAGAGCTGTTTGACCTGGGCCCATGTTTTCTATTGTGTTACTCCTCTGTTCATAGTATCAATGTCAGCGCTCTGGTTAGTGCGGATGTATAAAAGGCCTGATTGAAATGGTAGGGCTTTTCAAGATCTAAAGCAGGGATGTGTCCTATGCTTGCTTGGGATGTTTCTGTTGAACCCTGGTCCGCCCCTGTGCCCCGCATTCCAAGAGCCACTGTTTCCAGAGATCCTGCCCAACTCAGCTGCCAACCAAGGAGCAGAGCTCTGCATTATGGTTTGTTTTTGTAATGTATAAAAACACTGCTTCCAATTTGGCTTAGTGCCTGCACTGCTTTATAATAAAGTTTAGCAGTACGAGCCACAGTAAACGTCTTTAGATAGGCTTGTAGAATTTTCCTAATCAATGTGCTGTTCTGAAGTGTGGTTGTAGCTGAGTATGCAGTTTAGCAGCTGGTGCACATCATTCTGGTGCAGGTTTTAGTCTGACAGTGGACGGTTTAACTCATGAACCAATCAAATGACGTTATGCCTTCATCCGGTTAGTGCAGATCCTTGGTATGGAAACAGGCTAGTTCACAGCCTCACCTATCAGAACATTTCATCTGAGCAGTGATATGCACTTGGATAACAATCCATTGCATGTCACAACTGTGTTTGGTTGGGGAAGGCAAAATGTCTCTTGCAGGTGGACAAGCTCGCGTTTCTGTAGACTGTCACGGGCTTCAGCCTCTCTACTCCCTCCCGTCCGCTCTTTGGCACCCTCTTATAACTTGACATCTCCGACTCCGTTCCGCCTTCTACAGACCAGACTGGCCATCATGGTTTGTTCTATCAGCAGCTAAAATGGAGACTTCCCCGAGCGGTGCCAAGAAAACTCTTTCTCGCTGGTTATCAAAGCCAGATGTTGCGTTGTTCTTGCGGCCTTGTTTGTTGACGTTTGCTGCGCCTGGCCATGTGATAATTTTCTGGAATCTCGGGTGGATTTTGTGTGCACACCATGCTTCCTGGATTCAAGCAAAGAAAATAAATCTCACCAGATTATTTTGGAGACCCTCTAATTCTATCAACTTCTTTATCCATGAAATATTGTTTGAACTCTTTTCTGGATATTGCTGCCTGTGATACAGTTGGAAATAAGATTTCATCACAGTGTGGCTGTCTTTGGTATGCTTTTACATGGGTCCTGAAAGATTAGAGGGATGTGCGAGAATGTGATCACACCCCATGGTTTGCCCGCTCTCACGTGTAGCACTGATGTCTTATATTACCTTGAACTTTACAAAAAATGTGACACCATAGAACACGATGGATTAAATTTCACAAAACGAGCATTCTTCATCCCTACTATCTGATGCCTGTGTGCAGTGTTAGGTGGGGGATAAGTCTGCATTGGTTTGGCACAAAATGAGAGCAGTTTTTATTCTAAGCTGTGGATTCACATTCCACAAAGATTGTTGTAACCTACTGCCTCAGTCACCCGACTCGTACAGTTCTGGTATCCTTGTTGTAATTATTTGTTTTTTTACAAGCACCCTTTGTTCTTGACAGCCTTTCAAAAACCTGAATTGAAATTGTGAAATCTCGGTTCGAGCGCTGTCAAAGGTGACACTGTCTGAAACAGTGCTTAATTTGTCAAAGAATAGGTGCCGGTGCCCAAAGTTTACTGCGAAACCCACAGCCGGCGTTATTAAAGGTCGGAGTGCTGAATACCACGGCTGTTTAGTCTTGACTCCACCTCATGCCTCTTTAATCCACCACAAGAGACTCCCTGGCTCTTTATCTCACTCCTGTAAAGTTCTTTTTTACCTCTGCTTTCTCCCTTTGACACTGTTTTTCCGTCTTTCTCTTTCTCTTCCTTCTCCTTTTTCCTTTTTGTGTTTTTCTCTCTTGTTTTGGATCAAAGTCTGTTCAAGAAAAATGAGTGCCGGTTCCTAAAAATTAGTGAGAGTGTGTCCCACCTGCAACTGTCGGCTCACAGTAAGCTAACTGGATATGGGCAGTGGCGGCGGGTGCAGGTAAGAGCGGTGAGACGGAGGGGTGGGGTGAAAGTCGACTGACAACGACGAGGGAAAATAAAAGAAAAAAATGAAAACCACTTTACCTTACGCTCGCCGCGTTGCTGACTCGGCGATGCAACGATCGCAAGGTAAGTGGTTTTCTTTTTTTTAAATTTTATTTTCCTCTGTCGTCGTCTGTCGACTCCTCCCCCGCCCCGCCGCTCTTACCTGCAATGGCCGCCACTGGATATGGGCACACCTACATACATCCTTGCTCATTTTCAGATAGTTTAAGTCACACTGGGAGATGCTGTGGGATCTGTTACTGATTCCTTTTTAACGTCCCAGCGCATGACTAAGGTACTTCCATTTCAGATTGTGGCAGTGGCGTAATACGAGTGTACATTTGGGGCTATGTCTGCCGTAAGTAGCCAAATATATCTTCTAACTTTAATCAAGATTAAGAACTGAAACAGTCAGTTCGGTTTGCACACACAAGGACAGAGGCAAAAAGAGAGCTGAAGTGAGACATTATGACAAAGAGGGTGGGTGAGAATGACTCTGTTACTTACCAGTAATCTTCATTACTCCGAATATTCATTTCTCATACCATTCCTTACTTATGATACACCAAAGCATTTTTCTGCAACCGCTGCTTTGTAATATATATTCCTTGAGGATATATTTCACATGATTAGTTCATAAGTATAAACTATATTATAAAATAACTTGCTAAAAGAAACTAATTAGCAAGTAAACAAGGAATCTTGCACCCAACTGCGACTAAAGAATAATACAATTAAGTACCTTAATAAATCTCTACCTTCAAGACCTATCTGATCTTGGTGCGCCAGTAGGCTGAGTGTTCAGGAAGGCCAGTTTGGGGCTGAATTTTAATATTGTAATCACCAGGGCAGCATAGGGAGACAGGCAATACACAATGTTCCTCACCTTGAGGGTTTTTCACCATGTTGCTGGTCACAATGCTTCCCTGCTGTATTGGAGACAAGTTTAGAGCACCCAGGTTACTCAGTGAGACCAGTTCCTGTGTCTTCCCATACCGAGGATAAACTCCACATGGTGTCAAGAGGGGTGAAGGAAATCCTCATTCTGTGCTCCTGCTGCCTTTCTCTCCTGAAGCCAGGTCCGATCTCATAGCTCTGATCAGCTGAGTGTCCAGGGAGGCTTATTCAGGGCACGATCCAATATTGTAATCACCACAGGCGACACAGGAAACAGGCCCCACACAATTCTCCTCATTTCAAAGGACTGTTGCTAGCTCGCAGGGCACGGGTGTCCCCACTGTGACCAGCACTGTTCAAGCGGGGCCCTCACGAGGCAAAGTCCAATATTGTAGCCACGGTGGTGGGAGAGGGGAAATGTGTTTGACTCAACACTCCTCACCTCTTGGGCCTCTTGTTGACATCCGCCTCTGCTCCTTTGTACATATCAGGCAAAGGCCAATTGCCATCTCCCATCTGATCCATTCGAGGCAGCCATGTACCAGTTCCTCAGCTCTCTGCGGCGCCCCTGTGGATGCTCTGCTCCAGGCAAGGGTTCACTTCCACACAGTGGTGCCCCATCGCGATCCCAACACAGGCTACAGGGAAAGTCTGGTGCCCTCAGCTCCAGTAGGCCACCATTTTGGGCCCGGGCATCAAGTCTGTCAAACACTGTACACAGGCAAATTAAACCAGTAATATCTTCTTCACACAACTGTTGGGGCGCTTGAGAGTCCCCCCACACCATGCCTTGGTTTAGATCCTTGCAGCAGCAATGATGTATTGCTGATTCATTTGACGAGGCGGAGAGCTCCAAAATCAAGTGTCCACCATATTTTGTGGCTTAGCCGCGTCCATCTGGGTCCATTCCTTAAATTTGCAAAATTCAAAATTGCTTTGAAACGCTGTTAAAAGTGACTAGTGGTGATGGGACAGCCAAAACATTTTGATTTAGTAAGGACATTTCCAATATAGGACAAATCCAAGGGAGGATGGGTTCAATTCCTGGTGGACTATTCCTAGGTCAATTTAACATTTCGTTTTAAAACTATTAGAAAAGATGTTTCAATTGTTATTACAAGTTCAAAAAATGACGCTGCAGTGGGTTAGTGATAGTTAAGAAATATAATAGTTGAACATACCTTCTGGAATTTTCTAAAAACTTTAAATGTGTTATTTTTTAATTCCTTTAAGTCGGATAGCATTTAAAAAGGTTTTTGAGGTTTGCCACTTGTATTAAAGGAGTTCAAATGTTATAGAGTATTTAGCCATTGTGGAAAGTTTGAGCGAATGTTCTGAAGGTTTTTAGCATTTTTAAACATGTTGAAAGTGTTTCTTTCTACGCTTTAGCATGCTGGAGATTTAAACAAGCTGAATTTGTTAATGCTATCTTATTTAAAAGTGCCGGAAAACCCTGCTTGCTAATTTTTCGTCAAACGACATCAATATTATTACAACATGGAAATAAACACTACAATTGTTATTTACCTCATATGAAAAGAAATGTTTGTGATATTTTATTTTTGCCCCTAAAACATGCCTACGGCTTATCTGTGGCTTTAAAATGACCTTGTCAGCATTAATTAAGCCACACGAGGGAGGAAGAGAAGTACATTAGGTTGCAAATATTTCGGTTCTCCTAAACAGATGGCTAGGCAGGTCCAGCTATTGAAGCATTATTCATTACTAGATGTGATTAGAACAATCTCAGTAGGACAGTGTGTTACACACATAATCCTCAAGTGTATTGCAGTAGTCTCAAATGAAATCTGGTGCCGCATTATACTTGCAGCGCACTTTCCTTCATTGCACCTTTAATGAAGGAAAGTGCGCCACATTATGGGGAAGGTGCTGCCCCCAGGGCAACCGCGAACTTGTGCTGCCCAGGGGGCAGCGCATTCACGTGAAATACAGAGCGGCTGCTTTTCAGCCGCTCCGTGTTTCACTGTGCAGGTGGCAACCCGCCTGCACTTTTAAAGGGGAATAGAAATCCCCTCGCAGGCGGGTGCAGTCAGTGACTGCACTCGCCTGCAAGGGGACGTCTGCGGGGTCCATGGGACCCCATGTACCCCCTTTATCCCTGCAGAGGGCTGCTCTCAGGAGGCGCACTGACAGCTCCCGAGGGATCTTTGCCTCTGCGCCCGCGTCAGTAATATGGCGTGGTCGCAGAGGCAAAGGGATTCCCTCAAATGCAATGGGCACGCCCCCATGCAAATGAGGGAATGCCCCCCCTTGAAGATAGCGCTGGCACTTTATGTGCACCAGCTCTATTGGTATTACAGAAGGGGCCGCACAAGCATCTGCGGCCCCTTCTGTAATACCAGAGTGCCCCGGGGGCTCACAAAGCGGGTGCAAACCCCTGTTGCGCCCCGGGGCACTTTATGTAATACGGCCCCTGGACAGTATCTGCTTGTCTGATGGTAACTTGGTGATGTTTTAATATTTCGATACAGAAACAATAATATACCCAATATCATGAGGTCCTTGCTTGCCTTGGATGTCTAAAGAGCAATACCAACAACTGACATTTTTGAGTGGACTAATGTTTACATTGCAAATACTCCTGAAGTGCCCCCATCAGGTTTAAGTAATCCTGTTCCATTCTGCGCAAATAATAATATCTATGTGTGTTATCTAATGGTTTATAAAACTAGAATGTATCTATATGTGTTAGTTCACTTTAGATAATGTGCCAGTTCGCTGCTTACTTTTGGCACTCATTCAATATTTCTGTCAGGCTTCCACTTGAACGTTTGTGTATCCTTTGCATAAGCACTATTGTCCTGAAAATGACATCACAGGTAATGTCAAATTTACCTATAATGGCTCAAAACCCCCTGCATTACATAAACTCTGCCTAGAAATTTGTCTCAAGCAGCATCATTAGTAGATGTACCCATGGGTATAGAAACTGTGTCTAAGGATACTCTTGGGACAATGCTAGCCCCCCCCCCCTCCTTGCTGGGATGAAGTTGAGTGGAGTCCATGTTTTTCAGCAAGTCTGACTTAACAGGTTAGTCGCATTTTCCTTGATAACTTGAATCGATGAGTAATTTAAGACTCGGTGTGTACTTTTTTTTTGCTAATTGCTTTAGTTTGTACACTAATGAGCTGGAGGCCATCTAAAATGGCGCTGTAATTCCAGTTAAAAGTAGCAAGAAAAAAGAAATTGTCATCAGTTACAACTGAACAAGAATTACTGCTGTCGACTGGAGCTCTCATATATTATTTGTCACTCTTCTTACATCTGGACCTTCCTGCTGCCCTTGAAATGCATTTTGTCTTATTTCTCAAACTTTTTTGGTGGTGGCGTCCTTTCGATTTTAAGCCCTCTCTCATCTCCTCTCAGAGAAATATTGTTGAATGGTCCGCCTCACTCATTTTTTGTTTTTGTTTTTGTTTTAGGAATGCCTTTACAATCTCCAGAGTCACAGGACTGTTTCTAATATTCATTGCTCCCTTTTCAGAAAATTGCTCAGTTTCTTTGAGCGCTGGAACTAAAAGCCCACATCTTGGCATTTGAATATCCAGGTTGTCTCCTTGCTCAACCCCAGTCAGTGCTACAGATCAGTACCATTGGAAGACATGTTTTGGGCAGAAGGAACATACCTGTCAGCACAGTTACGGAAAATACTAACAAATGAGCAAAGTTTGACATTTTATTTCAGCAAACGAGAGAGCTGTCTTGCACCTATTCTCTTGATCAAATGTAATAGTATTGTTAATACAAGAAATAAACATAGATTTTGTCTTAAAATGTTATTTTGCTTTCAGTTGTGCTCTGACGAATACAGTTAAAAATAAAACGTGTAATAGCAAAAATCTCATTACCACTATAAAATGTTTGAAAAATAGCAGAATTTAAGGGCACCCTGTATTGTTTCCAGGGCCACGAATGCACCTGAAAGGCTGTACCATAGAGAAACATGCAGCTTGTCTGCTAATTAGCCTATTTATTTTACCTTCAAATGTTCAGCAAACATGCGCTGAATAATTTTCATACTTTTTGATCTGGAGTTTCCCTTGATGCACGAAATTAGTCTTGGTTGCCTACTCATTAACAACTTAACTGCCGAGGCTCCCCCTCTCTCTCAGCATGGCCAAACTGGGAACAAAGACCAATCTAGGCAATATTATTTAGACCATCCCTGCTCATGTCCTCTTTTCTCGTCTTTCTTTTCCTCCTCTCCCTCCTCGCTCTGTTTCCTCCCTGTCTTTCCTATCTCTCCCAAAGCACTGGCTGTGTCTGCTGAATTATATGGGAGAGATAGAGAAAGTGACAGACGTGCCAGCATTGATTTCCTGCCTTCAAAACTGGCATCCAAAAGCTTAGGACAACCATGGAAATGCCTGATGGAATAAGCAGGCAAATAGGCCCTTCCTCCCAGTGCTGACACTTTTTTGATGTTTGGGGTACTTTGCGCTTAAGCCTTAATGATTCTTGTTAGAAATTGGATCTCTAGTTGGTAGAGGTTTGCACCCTGTCCAAGTAGAGACCACAATCCTAGTCAGGGTAAGCTAGTTACACACTTTAAATTTATCTGTGCTCACTCTCTGGTAGCTTGGCACAGAGCAGGCAGGCTTAACTTAAGAGGCAATCTGTAAAGTATTCGGCAAACACACACAGTAACACAATGAAAACACCACAAAAAGACTCCACACAGGTTTAGAAAAATGTATCTGAGAAAAACAAGATCAAAACGACAGAAATCCAATCAGTAGAACTCAAGATATGAATTTTTAAAGAATAAATGCAAAATCATTGATTTGAAGTCAGTTGTGCTAAAAAGTTACTTGAGTTCGCGAGGGACCGGGGTAAATCCAAAGGCCAATTGCGATGAAGGGAAGGCCGGCAACAGGACTCAGACAGGGCCCGCTAACAAAGTACGTTGGATGTAGCAAAGTGTTGACGTCGAGGAGGCGTCGATCCGTGGATGGAATATTTTTTGTGGTTTCTACCTACTTACAGTTTGTGGTAGAAACAGTTGTGAAACTTAAGGGTGAACACGGAAAGCTATACATTTCTGAAAGTAGACACCAATAAAAATGAAATCAGTTGGCAGCTAATGGCGCTGACTGAATTCACTTTCAGTCAGTGTGATGTCAGCACACTGCACACGCTGTGCATCAAACTGAGCTTAAAAAAGATAAACTCAGGAAGCGAGATAAGCTTGTCCCTCACATTGCAACTTTATTTTTTTTAAAGAAAATCCTTTTGATGTAAACACCAAAACAATTTTCAAAAGCATTGACGTAGATGAACCGTTCACGTCCTCCGCACTCTGAAGGTACTGTACTGTACTGTAGTTAAGTGGTTAACATAGCTGGAAACATATTTCATAGAACCTGTATCCAGAAAAATACACATAAGTGTGAAAAAAATGAAATGGTCACGCTTAACGTTAACTAATGTAGTATATTTCAGACATTCGGCTTAGATGTCAGTCAAAAACATCAGATCGATGTCTTCTGCTTACATTGCATTGGTGCTATCCAGTCATAAAATATTCAGCAGGCTACTAGTCATGGCACATCACTGTGCTCTGTTAGCCATGGAACGCCAAGTGCCACTCAGACGTAAATAATTCCAGATGGACTATCTCCTACCCTGCCATCCTTCACTGAAACATGCAGTGATAAAGCATCAGGGCTACAGTGAGCAAAAAAGGAAGGGGGCTTTAGGACTGAGGGGTAAATTAAGCCTATGATTCACAGTAAAAGAAGGCTCATTTGCCAAGGTCAAGGATTCAAATGCCTCGGAGCAGGATGGGAGCCTTCACAGCAGAGACCTGCTAGAAAGAGAGATTGCAATCCCGACACACTAAACAACTGACAGCTCTTGGTAATAGTTAGTGATGGGAACACTAGGGTGACTACAGTACTGTTACACATGACCTGTTGAATTCTTGAAAGCTGGTATGGATTTCTATGTAGATGAATGGCCCACCCCTTAGAATATTCCTTGCAAAAACATGGGAGACCAATCACTGTAATTAAAGGGATTACAGTCATATATATAGTGGATAATGCCTTCACAGCACTACCAGATAGGACGAAAGGCAGGCGGTCGTAAAGAAATTTGTGCTGGAGGTACTTGTGCTTATAAATGACTTTGAACAAGATCAAGATGTTATTCTAATCCTGAACCTTAGAACCAACATTACCATATTCAACATTTTTGCTCCAGAAACAAAAATGAAATAGTTTAAAGCTCTTGCTACCCCAAAACTCTGTCTAGAATGAGCTAATTAATTTAGAAGAGACTCCCTCACTGCATTTTGTCAGGAATTTTTAATGCAAAAGTTCCTCAAATGGAGTGGCCTCAATAAATCCCTGGAAGAATGGAGAAGTGCAGTAAATGCACCAGACATCCACCATCTGCAAAATAAACTTCTGGATGACGTTTGTGCAAGAGGTGGCATGTTAAATGCCTTGAATACAGTCCCCCAAAACAGCCCAATAACCCAATCATTTCAGCTCGAGTACAGAAAACTGAATGGATGGCTCCATCTATACCCTTGGAGGATTGGCATCACTTCTAGGAGCAAAAGTTGAAGAGAGCAATCAGAACCTACTGAGTACTACATTCTGTGGCGAATCTAAGGGATCAAAGTAGCCCAAAAATATAATGAAATTAAACTCAATGTTAAACACAGAGCAAAATATGGGACAGAAGAATGTTAGCTAAGAGGACCTCTCCGAGTGCTTCCTTTCAAAAGAAGCCAGGAGTCTTAAGAACAATATCAGTGAACAGACGAGGAGCATGTGGCCTGGTAAACCATAGAAAAATACAACTTTGTGTCAAACCTCCAGTGCTCAGTGTCAGAGCACATTACATCAAAATGTATGCATGTTGTATTTGTGCAACGCAATCCTAGCCAAAAGGCAGGGGGGCACAGTATCCTTTCCCTATCACTTGATCAAGATTTCAAACATAATATGATACAACGCTGAATGTGCTAAACAATATTGGCAAAAATAAAATAGATAAAGCACTATAATGTATATGCGTGCATGCATATGTGTCTTGACTCTACGATGGCGCAGCATGATAATGTATACGTGCTCATGCTTCATTATGCATGCGCACGCATATGGCATGACACAGCCACCCGCCATGAAAAAGGAAGTTAAGAAAGAAGGCAAGGGTGGGCAGGGCAGCAACAGTGGAGCAAGTGGGTGGAATGGGAGAAGAACCACTCGTGAGAAACAGACGAGCTTTGGGGCCGTGTGGGGATTAAAAAATATTTGGGAAAAAAACTGACTGGGAGAGGTTGTAGGAGCATTAAACGAAGAGGGGATTGTGAGGGAGGAACACATAGAGATTGGCGGTGGAAACAGTACATGAGAAAGAGAGAAAGAAAACTCATGCACTACCGTGGTGTGCTAAAAGTAAAAGAAAAAGTAGTTCCTTGGATATGAGCATTGTAAAGATAGATGCCAGCCAATGCAATAGGTGGTAAATATGCTATGCTTGAGGGCAGGGAAAATCACAAGAAGAGGAAGAGAAGCCATCGAATAAGAAGCAAGAGTGACAAGAAAGCCAAACAATGGTAAGCATTAGGCTGACCAAAAGCACACTGTATGTAATGTTAGTGTTCACAATAGGTTTCGTAGATGAGACCTAAATAGACATCTTCTGGGTTCTTAATAATGAATCTCCTGTAGCTGAAGTACATGGTTGGAAATTTAAATATAGCAACCTTATAAAAATCAAAAAGAATTAAAATCAAGGAAGAGATGGCAGAAACTTATGAAAGCATTCAAAGAGATTAATATTTTTCTGCAGAGCAATACTTATGGATAGCTTGCCCAGAAATTCAAATACAGAAGTAGAAATAGTAAGTGAACCCTGGTATACCTTGCTTGCCATGGCTTGCAAGCCATTTATTCTAAGGCTGTGGCTATGAGGAAAGTCAAGACTTATAATGATGGCATAGAGAGTAACTAGTAAGTGAGCGTGACTCACATCAGAATTCGATCAATGACTGGATCACAGAGGAATCCTTAGCTTCTGTGATGCAGCCCTCAAAGGTGAGAAATATCACAAGTCCCAACCGTCGGCCAAACAAGTTATTTAAAACCTTCTCATGTTGGTGGGCTCAATCTTGAGAGTGATTCATCAAGATACTGCAAATACCTTCAACATGCTTGAGTCCTAGAGACCAAATGATATTCCTTTTACATTGAGGGCCTCATTTAGATCTTGGCGGGACTGGTCCTGCCGTTCCTTTTTTCGCAGTCTTCCCACCCGCTGCCTTGACGATCTGCCCGCCCAATTTAGATGTTGTCTGGACATTAGAGGGAAGACTGCCGCGGTCCCGCCAACTTTGCCAGGATCTTTCTCCCACATCGATAGCGTTAGAGGCTGGAGCGGCTGTCGGAGGGAGTCCTGCTGAGATTCCTGTCATCCAGATTATAATGTGCCTTTCCGTCAAGGAAACTGTGGGAGGGAAACCTCCAAGCTCGGGTTGGCGGTAATGAAAAAAAAAGAGAGGTGAAAACTCCACCGATTCCGTCTTCAATGCCATTCTCCAGGTCCTTGCTGTGCTGCTGCTACTTGACCATGATGCAGAGCCACCCTGTTGTCATAGAATTCTAAGGTAGGCTTTTGTGGTGGGCGTGTGTGTACAGTCAGTGGTGTGTGTATGTTGTTGGTGTGCATTGCTATATATAACACCAATGGCCTGTACACAATACCTACATGTACATATTGACATGTACACAACATATCTGTGTATGAGATTTAAATAAGTAATACTTACCTGTCTCCACGCCACAATTGCCCCACTCCGTCAGGACTCAGCCGCTAGGACACCGCTAGCACAACAGGAACATCTAAATCAGCTCGGCACAATACCGCCGGCCTGACGGTGACGGGGTACTGCTAACCAGCAGAGAAGACTGCCGCCGTAGTGGTCTTCTGTCTCTAGCCACAACATCTAAATGCAGCAGTCAGACCACTGCCTGCTCTACGAAGTACTTGGGGCCACTGCCGTGACTGGACGGAAGTAAGACCATCAAGATCTTAATCAGGCCCAAAGCCTCCAACAGAGCATACTAAGGTTTATAGTGTCAAATTGGGTCTGTTTCTTGTGGAGACTGTTTTTGTTTCAAACACACAAATGAAATGCTTGCAATTTGTCAAACCATTGGCAATAACTCGGGATAGCATCCCAAACCGTCGTTCTTTTGCTCACCATGCCATTTCAGTTTGGACCCAGCCATATGGCAATTAGTCTTGACCCTGAAACAATAGAAAGAAGTCTGGCTTGAACTGCCAGGCCTGTTCCTCCCTGAACTGGAACACAAGCAACTGAAGACAAGGTTTGTCCTGATTAAGGCTCATCAGTTGGGTATAGCTTGGTTCCAGTGGCACAGTGAGCACAGAACCCACATCTTGGCCACTTAGGGCGCACTTCAAACACACAAAAGGTGATGGGAGGAAAGCTTGCAATTTGTCTAATGAACGATGGGTTAGGATGCTATCCTGGGCGATTGCCAGTGGTTAGACAAATTATAAGCATTCCTCCCATCACCTTTTATTTGTTTGAACGTTTTTGTTTGCCATTCAACGATCGAGTAGCCATGTGTTATGATGCCACTATTCACAGCTTTCTTTACGTTTCCTCACCATTCCATCAGGAGGATCGAATTAGTCTTTGGAAGAAATTAAGGATGGAAAAATTAGATCCCCATCTGATGAATCTGTTTAATGAACCTTTCAGTGGCGGAGGTGTCTTATTGAAAGGATTGTCAGCTCACTGAAAGGTTAACACCAATATTGGAGGGATGTCTCTTTTCTCCCCTGCCCTCTTTTATACATGTGCTAATCGTTTTCTGCCAGCATGTGAGGATATTTCAGGTAAAGTTTCATTCCCTGGAGGGAAGGAAATTCATTTACTGATATACCAAGATCATCCCGCAGTCCCCACAGAACTGTAAATGCCTTTCAGCTTCGTCTATCTGTTTTAGATATTTGTAGCAGGTTTTAGTGGGATGCAAATAAACACATCAGATCTCATGATCACGATGAGGGCATTCAACAGCATCCAAAATTAACTAGAAAATCATCATAAATGGGAGTTAACTTGCAAGACTCTAGAGGCTCTGTTAAGCTACGTACCCCACTTACACCCAGTTGTAGGGCCTTTAGCCTACATTTTATTACAGGTGCAGGCACACATGCAGTATGTCCCAGAAGTATGCACTAACTCTGCACCACAGACGGTCCCAGACTGCAGAGACAGTAGCAGTGCAGCAGGACTTGCACTATTACTGTCTTAGCTGTAGCACCATCAGAGCCTTTTGGGGGAGGGGAGTGGGGGGGGTTCTGATGACGCAATAAGGGAGGGTGCAGTGTGTGACTGGACCCATTCTTCTGGGGGCCACCAGGAACCTCTCAGGACTCGGTGAGCTTGGAAACGGAAAGGTTTGGGTGAATCAGTATTTTGCGTATTCACGCTGCGCCTTCTGCATTCTTAGGTGATGCAAATAGAGGTTTTTATGATAATGTAGTGTAATGCTCTAGTCTGAGCCAGGTATTTCCTAATCTAGCGTAATGCCTTAGTCTGCAGGTATAACCAATGAACAGAACCCTAACCAAGTGTGCTTCCCATTGCCAAGAGGGCCACATGCCTTCAATGATCTAGTTATTACCATCACTACAGTAATCTCATGGAAACCACATCAATTCCATGCTGGTGTTAAAGCAGTTGCAGCAGCAAAAGAGACCCTCTGGTTTGGTTACAAAAAAAAGCACAATCTGGTCACAAACCAGGGCCAAGTGTTACTTCTACAATGCAGTACGGTGAGGAGTTGGATGAAAGTGGCCTACCACGAAAGTAAGGAGCTGAAACTGATTGCCAATCTGGAAGCCATAAAAATGTTTCGTGGAAGGAAAAATTTGAAGCCAAACTTTGGTACCAGCTATATGTTGTAAACATTAATAGTCCTACAAAAATAAGATATTTGTTCTGTCAAGAATAAACCTCTTAGACACAAACGAAAAGAGATTGCAAAGGAAATTGGCTTTAATCAATAAGTGGCTGGGTGGCCTTGATAAAGAGGCCTCTTTTACCATATCCCCCTTTTTGACCAGAACACAAATAAAAGTCTCAGACACATGAAGGAGCAAAGAGGGTTAGCTCCAACTCTCGATTCAAGCTCATACAGTATAATATCATACACCAAACATACCTAACACCGTCGATCCTAAGTAAAATTTACCCAGAACGCATGCACATGTGTCCCAGAAGTTGTGTGCCAGAAGCAAAATTCATACATATGGTGTGGGAATGTCAAGCACTTAATCAGCACTGGGAGGACATTCTGGACCGGCTGCATACAGCCACGGGGTGGATAATTCCCAAGACAATACGGTCTGTATTTTTGGGACTGCTCCCCACGCCAAAATCTAAAAAAACTGAGGGCTGGTGTTGGCAAAAAGGCGGATTGCAATCTCCTGGTTAAGCCCTGTCCCCCCACAGATGGACAGTTGGCAGAAAGATATCTGTGAATGTGCAATGGCAGAATTTGCATGAGGAAGGTTAGGAATGGCGATAGAATTGAGGAAGATGCACTAGCATGGACAGCCATGCTTACGGATGCCAGGGACCCCCCACTCCCGATGGCAGAAGAGAATGGTGATAGGGATGGATAGAGCAAACAGAGAGGACATGACAGACAAAAAGCAGAGATGTCAAGGAATCCACACCATACACTAGTATAAGAACCCAAAATGACACATCATCGACTTGCGAGACCAAGACACGACTAGGGAGGAGGGGGTTGGGAGTTGCTACAGCTATGTTGAAATAGAATTGAAGGCAAGGATTAAAACACCGTAAAGGAAGATGTCAATGGTAGACATTAATAAAGAAGACGGAACTAATGACAGGAAAAATGCAGGGAGGGGAGAGGAATAAAATGACAATGTTTTAATCCTGTTTATCTGCCTTGCTGTTATAATACAAAATGTTAATAAAGATGTTTAGGGGGAAAAAAAAGTCTCAGATGGAGAATGATCAGAAATTAAGTTGTTCAGTTTGTAACAAACGAAAAGAATGAGCTCAATGACATATCCATCAACTAGCATCCTGTTAGCATTGAGTAGTCTCATGGAAGAAAAACCCATTAGGTTTTTGAAAGAACCCTCACCCACCAACCTAGTTAGTGGCATGCTTCATCATCGGGTTCCCACCTAGGGGGCCGAAGACCTCCTTGGTGTGCTGCGACGGCTGATTACAGCGGAGCGATAATTTTTGGGTGAATAGGTGAATTTAGTGAACGTGGACATTAAAACTACCTCCAGGATACTCTGGTTCACCCTGATTTTCAGTCTAGGGGAAAGCCTTCCCTCCTCTAGTCAGGGTAACAGCCATTTTCCAATTGGTGTACCACTTGCTGAACAAGACCTTGCCAGCCTGGTGGTTCCAGAAGTTTCTGGGCCTACAGATACCATGCACATAAGTGGCTCACCATGCCAAATTCCTCAAACATGGCCAGTAGCTCTTTAACGTAGGACACTGGGAGAAGCTGGTGGGCAACCAGTTAAATTCCAACCTGGTTCTTCCATCCTTGGTCCAAGCCTCAGAATAGCAAGCATACATTGCCATCCTTTTTTAGAATGCCCCTGCTGTACCTGCTTATTGCAGTCACCACTTCCTCAACAGAGTAATGGTGGGGAGGATTCCTTTGGGTGTGAACACTTAAAAAATGAATGTCTTGTGGGAAAAAATCAGTCTGATCCCGCCCCCTAATAAAGTTGGAGATTTATTTATAAATGTCATCATTGAAAGAAAGCCTTCCTTCAATTGGCAGTTGACCCCAGGAAATTTGCCTTACGGCACAGCATATTTCTGTTAGTCTTCCAATGTGAAGATGAACAACTCCAGAGCGACCAGCCTGAGCAGGAGTCTCCACTCACTACATAAGTGGAAAAATCTCCAGGAGATCCTCAACCCCTAGTTTTCATCCTTGGCGTTGTCGAACCATTGACAGCATTCCCATTCACCTGAACACCAGGTGCAATCATCTCATATTCTGAGTGGGCAAGGTTCCAGATCTTTAGAAGCCGACCTGATGTTTGACTGGTCATGGATCTACTGCCTACTCATTTAAGCCTGAGGCTCCTGCAGAAAATCATCAGTAACCCCAAATATTTGCTATCCTAGTTGTTCTCATTAGCCTGGACATGCTTTTTCCTCTGGTCGGCTGTATCTACTTTATAAAGACTACATCTTTATCCCACAGAGGAGAGACAACCTGTCTGTGAAGGGAAGAAGAGCATTGTCATCTTCATACAACTGCTGACCTTAAGTCCATAGTTTCTGTATAACTAATAGTTGTACTCATAGTGCTATTCACAAAGAACTTTTATGCCCTGGTGGCTATTATGAAGTCCTTCACCAGTGCTCATTACAGGAAGAACTGGCTGAACAGTGTGCAAGTGAACACCTGAAAGACTTAACTTGCAACTGTCAAGATCAGACCATGGGAGCCCTTTTCCACAGCCAGTAAACAATTAGATGTCATCTAATTGATTGCTTCCTATAGGATGCCCCATGGTCTTGTAGGACCTTAACATGGTTTCGATTTACAAACTAATTAAGTCTTTTGTCTCGTGTGACCTAAAGGTTCTTCCGTGGCAGACTTTTATTGTTGGTGGTAATAACATTAGCCAGGTTCATAAATGAGCTATTTGCACCTCAGAACTTTTCACTTTTTCCTACCTGTACAAGTTGGTCTTGATGACTCATCCCACAATTGTCTGTTGAAATTCCATGTAGTGAAGATCGCTCTTCTGGCATTCTTTTCCTGTCTAAGGAGACATCTCTTATGTCTAAGGACACACCTCAGAGCTCTGGTTTCTTCTTCATCTGCTATGGAATAATTTTTTTTTTTAAATTGACCATAAACAACTTTATTAAGCTTAGAGGATTCATAAATGGTGTAAAACAATACAATATTTGGGTCATTCACAAAAAAGTAGAAAATCTGCTCCCACAGATTTAGGTCTATGCAGGCGCAGACTTACTACATTTTGGTATTCATAATCATACATAGAAGTTTGTCTGGAAAGCTATGCCAGACGCAAGTTTCTAGGTGTACGTCTGGGACTGTCATGCGACTGTTCCATGGGGTCCTAGTCCCCCTGTAATGAGTTTTCCATAGCAGTGTACATGGCACAGGGGGGAATACACTCCCCCTGTGCAAGCAACACTTTTTTTAAAAATCAGGAAAACATATCGCCATGTGGAGAAACAACTTTCTCTACACCCTGACCAAATGTGGCAATGATCCATTCCCTAGAAGAGGAGTTACACCATTTCCATTGTGCTAAAGGGACAAAGATGAGATTGGGTCTGCCCGTAAGTGTACATATTTACTGTGGTGCTGTTGGCATTCAACTTTTAGGGTATGGAGCTAATTTAGGTTTGAGTTCTCCTGTATCAGGAATTTAGGTGCCAGTCTTGGACAAGATGAGACACGAAATCGAGCATGGAAAACATTTGTGTAGTCTGGCCAATAAGCTTAATAAACTTTGTATTTTTTCTATTTTGTCGATTGAGATAGAAATGTCTCAGTCATAAAGCTAACTGATCTTTGGGATGGGAGTCCCTTGAGTTTGAGCTTTCAAACTTTCTTACTTTTTATAGCATCTTGCAGATTGTTAATTTGCCCCTCTTTTGAAATTGCGAGATTTGTATTGCATAAGGTACTGTTTTGGGGAGAATCAGCTGGAGGGTACTTTTTGAGTTAAGAATTGTTTTAGTTCCTTGAGCCAGATCATTCTTGCAAGGGGTCACCCCTACAGTAGCTACTTTGATACATTAAAAGACTGTTCCTGAGAGTTGAGTAAACACCCACCCTATGGTTTAGGGGTCCCTTGATTGCATCAAATGAGGTGTGATGTAAATAATATTGGAATTTCCAACATACATTCCCAATTATTGCAGTGTTTGAGTCTTAGCATGGTTTTGTCTGGAACTCTTTCCCACTCTTCTTCTGTGTTTTATATTCAGCCTCCTTCTCCTCATTTGGCAGGACATATGAGGCATTGTTCTCTTGCATTGGATTGATCTCTTGATGTAGTCATTGATTTTCTAATTGTGGTCGGACTGCACCCTATCCTTCAGTCTGAATTCCACATTGTTTTTCCGGAGATGTTTGTTTTCATTTGGGTCATTTGTTGGGTTTTGAAATTTTCCCTAGAATCCTTTCTCCTGTCTAGTATCACAGTGAGGACTCTTAGAGAAGAGGTTAATCTGGATTACTTGTTTGTTTTCACAATGAGTGATCAAGAATATCTCAGTGATTTGTTTTGTAGAACGTGTTATCATACCCTGATAAGTGTACAACATTACTATAGGTCATGTACTTAGTGTATTTAATTTAGAGTGGTGTTACAACCTGTTCATCATTTTACTGACTTCATTTTACCCAATTTTCACCCCTTACCTCTATTATGTTAATCCCTTTTGGTCAAATTTATGAATGCAGCAGACATTAATCACATCATACTACTTGCTACTGCAGCTGCTGCCTTTCTTAGATAATTAGAAAGACTTGTTGATACATGATAACAGAAAGATGAGAATCACACCAAAGAGAAAGCAGCCAAACAGGCATGAGCTATCAGAGAACAATATCAAAATTTATTTTTAGGTAAATTAATATTATCTCGGAAGCTGGAAGTTGCTATATATATTGGCAATATTTTCCAGTGTGTTGAACTTCATGTGCATTTTCATAACAATGTTTATAACCAAAATTAAATCATTTGGAAAATTAGAGGGATTAAGAACTTTAGGATATTTATGTTATTTGGAGAGAACACTACTCACTCAGGAGGTAATTCTGAGTTCCCTATCCAATAGGAATTTTCAGCTGTTATTTTTTTATGTAAACATGTGGTTATGTGTAACGTTACCCTCAAATTCTTGGGGTCTCAGCCAGCAGATATCCTAAGCCCCAAAAAGGAAACTGCAACCTTTTCGGAGATAATGACTTTGCACAGACCTGACACACACTCTAAGCACTCAATCTCCATTGTCTTCGGTCCCTGGGCTCCCTTTCCAAACGAAAGAAAACACAGTTATGAGTTGATGGATGTGTCACTTTCTTCCAAAAATATGTCAATATTCATTTTTGTATATTTATACGGCATTGTTAGCTAAACACTTTCTCTTTCATTTACTAGAAAGGTAAATTGGTATTTTTTTAAGCTCTTAAAACAATGAACTCGGTCCGACCCATGGAACATAACAATTGGCTTTAAAGTGATGAGTGACAAAGTAACATTCTACAATTAGATGGTATCACAGGACAAAAGGTTATGCGCTAGGGAAGTTTTTTTTTGTTTTTTTTACAGAGTTTTATATAGCGCGAACTTGACCTGAATCGGGTATCAGAACTCTTTACATAGCACCAGTTGCATTACATGAGGACACATTCATTTTTGTTAGGCACGGGGAAATTAAGTGATTTGCCCAAAATCACAGGATGTTCAGCGTCATTGCCAAGACTCGAACCCAGTTCCCCAGATTAGAGGTCGACCGCCCTAGCCGTCAGGCCAACTCCTCTCCCAAGTGTGGTGGTTCAGCCTGTAGAGGGTGGCCTGATTGATGCTTGAGGGGGTTTGTTCTACATACAAAACACAGCCAAAACGAATTGGGTGGGAAGTATAATGAAGGCAGCAAATTAAAGCTATCTTCAGGACTTCATACTTAAAAGTGTAAAAGAGGCTGATTTCAGTATATTAGTTACTACACTTACTACAACTGTCTGTTCACTTCACAATGATATATGAGAATTATATTTTATCTAATTAGATGCCAGTGGGCGTGTCGACCCCGGAAGGATGACAGACAGAGCTGCCTGTGCTAGTATTTGACACGTTCACTTGTAGGTTACAAATGGACTTGTGCAGCAATGCTCTATTCACCTCGCCATTCGACTCACAGAAACGTTCAAATTCTAAAGGCCAAGAAGGGAATCTGCCACAGAGGCTGCCGCTTTTGAAGGGCACAAAGGACACCTCATGTATCCCTAAAGGTGGGTACACACACACACACACACTGCATCCGTCTGCGAGGAAATTCTTGCTCACTTTTCAAAACGAGGTTGGGTTGCCACCAGTAGTGAAAGGCTGACTGGTGACTTCAAATAGTTGTCCTGCCTTTCACTAATGCACTGTTCACATTTATAACCTCACTGCAAACTGCTCTTTTTGTAATCAGACACACTGTCCTACTGTGAGCTAGGCCACCTCGTTTAGGGTGTGCCATGGTAAAAACAGGAACAGTGCCACCTCACTCTCACTTAGCTGTGATGGTTTATCTGGACTGTATTTGGTTAGTTCTTATTAGAAGTGTATGATGCTGTGTCGTGATGATATGGAAAATGCTGTTGCGGGGACATCCACCTAAGTACTATATCTGGACCATGTTGGATGCAATTGCACCAGAATATCAAGCTTTTAACATCATACTGCCAGATTATTGTGGCCGAAATATGGACTACCATAGTACTATGTAGGTAAGTATATATATAGATAAATTTAGATGTACTATTCTTAACTACACATACATGGACTGTGACAATATTGTTCTTTTTTTATTAACTTTTTTATTATAGCAGAGCAAGAGCTTTGTTACAAATATAGAGGAAGAGCATATACATGTCATATTATTATTCATCCTACATACAACGTATCGGAAAAAGAATACATCATTCCATCAAGCAGTGGTAGAATAAAACCATTAAAATGCATAAATACATAGCAGCGTACTGATTACTAAATATTCTTACTTAAAACCTCCAAAATCTTGAATTTAGCACCACAGTTATATATATATATAATACCTAAACAATTAAAAGTAAAGTGCGAGTATGCAATTGCGAAGAACAGTACTTAACTCATCACATAAATACATAGCAGCATACTGATTGTAGATATTCTAAAATAAAACCACGTAAATCTTAAATTGATCATCACAGATATCACCACGGTTATATAAATGCCTAAAGGTAATTGAGATAAAGTGCAAAAGTGCAATTACGAGGAACAGTACTCATCTCGTTACAGTAAAATTGATTAATTTATAAAAAAAAGGGAGGAGAAACTAGTCCATATTGCCCTAAATCTTTGAGTGATACTAACCCTCTTTGCATAAGCCTCCTCAAATCTGTATGTCCTACACATTTTACTAATCCAGTGACCAATCGTTGGTTGTATAGTTGTTCTCCAGTTCTGTAAAATAAGTGATCTTGCCACTGTTATAAATATAAGTATAAAATACTGCTGATATTTTCTTAGATATTTCACTTCCCCAGAAGAACGAAATGAAACCAACGTACAAGATGGAACAATTGTGATGGACATACATTGAGTAATAAACATAAAAACTTCTTTCCAGAATTGCTGCAAATAACTGCATTCCAAAAATATATGTACCCAGCCACCTGTATCCTGATTTTTACATCTATAGCATTGGTTACATATTGTTGGATACATTTTATGTAATCTCAGTGGCGTATAATACACCAGCCATCTAGACAAAAAATTAATTCTCTTGAAATTGTCACCCCGCAGCACTTTGTGACTCATCTCACTAAACTGCGACCACTCTTTTATATTAAATTTACAGCCTGTCTCAGAATGAATCTTCTGAAGTCTTCCCATAAAATACTTTTCCCCTATTGTGCTCTGGTGCAGTAGGTGGTACCATATGCCTAAACCCACCACCTTAATTGCCATCTGTCTGGCAATCTGACGTGCTGATTCACTCAGGATACCATAATTATTTTTTAGAAAGTTCGCTACCTGGTGGAAACTTAAACACAAAGCCATACTTTGGTTACCAAATTGCATCTGTATTGTGTCCCCCATGTAATTAATCTATCCAGATTATAAAAAGTCCCAAGTCGATCAAAACCCATTTCTTGCCAAAATTGTAAAAGCCCTTTAGACAGCATTAAGCCTCCTGCTGCACAGTCTTGAATAGGGGTATAGGCATAGTAAGCAGGTTTATCTCAAGATTTTAATAACTGAATTCTCCCTAATAATGCCAGTAAAACCTTATATCTGGTCTTCTTGGGGAGTTTTGCCACTCGTAAAAAAATTGGTAGTTTACTTGCACTTTCCTTAATCATATGATTCAAAAGAAAATTATCATAAACTGAATTTGGTTCACCTACTTGTGTTATCAAATTAACCAGGGAGGCCTGTTAATATGTCGCAAAATGTGGTAATGCTATATCTAATTACAGTGTAGCTAATTTTACACAGGGTTGTTTATTATTCCAAACAAACTTCTGAATCATTTCATCCAGCTCTTTAAAATAAGATTTAGGAATTTTCAAGGGGAGATTATTAAAAAGAAATAAAAACAGTGGGAGTACCAACATTTTGACCATGGAAACCCGTCCAATGAATGATAAATTCAATAGGGTCCATTTATTTAGTAGTCTTTTTACTTTCACCAGCAAATTTCCATAGTTTAGTGAGAACAGGTCAGCATATTGCTTTGTTACTAGAATACCGAGGTATCTAAATGGACTGGATGATATGTGCTGTAAACATGCTGGGGTCTCTGAGATACTTAGATTAAATATAAGAATTTCTGTTTTGGCTTGGTTTACTTTATATCACCCAATTTTTGTGAATTTCTCAATTTCGTCCAACGCGTTCTTTATATTTGGTCCTTCCGCATTAAGATATAAGATTATATCGTCTGTGTATAATTTAATTTTCGACATCCCTGCAATGGGGGTATAATCTGCGGATTAGTTCGTATTTTTGCAGCGAGCGGCTCAATGAAAAGAGAAAACAAAAGGGGGGACAATAGACATCCCTGCCGAGTACCCCGATTAATATTTATCCTCCCTACTTCTGCTACATTAATAATAATCTTGGCTTCTGCTTGGCTATATACTTCTTTTAGCATACCTATCAACTGGTATGGAAAGCCGAACTTTTCTAAAATAAGAAATAAAGCATGCCAGTTTACCAAATTAAAAGCCTTCTTGGCATCCATCATAAGTATTGCAGCTTTAATCTGATTAGCTGATAAGTAATCAATGGCTTGTATTAAACAAGCATTGAAAATGCAATAGGTCTCGCCTTTGATTAAGTTAAAGCCATTTGCTTTGCTAATGGTATTGTATAGCAAAGCAAATGGCTTTAACTTAATGAAAGGCGAGACCTATTGCATTTTTAATGCTTGTTGTAACTGGATGGCTGGACGGCTGGACAGCCTGCTGTAAGGCAGGCTGACTGGCTGACCGGTGATTTTTTACGTAGGCTGACCGGCTATGCTGAGCTCATGTCTGGGGAAGCTCTCCGTAGCTACCGGCTAAAGGCTGACAGGCTAATGGCTGACTGTGAAGTGGTCCGCACAGTCCGGCTGGGCTAGTTGGCTGCTGGATGGCTATTAGTATGAGAGCTAGCCAGGACAACAGGCGGAAAGCGGTGCCGAGTTGCTCTGCTGAGTTCCTGGGCGAGTTGGCCAGGCTGGAAGGCCAGGCTGGCTGGCTGAGAGAGGGATTGATGGATAGATAGATAGATAGATAACAATATATATATATATATATATATATATGCGTGTTGCTGCTGAGTGGGCCGGCCTGTGCAGCCTACTGTCCTTACGGCATGCGGCAGATGTAAGAACCTTCAGTATGTCACGTGCATCGGATGGTTTAAGAAACAGGTCTGAAGACAGGCTGCTGGATTTCTCTGCCATTAAGTTGTCCAAACCAGATACTACGTCATACAAACAATTCGCATTTGTGGCGAGGTGGGTCTTCCAAAATAATGTGTAAACAGCAAAAAAGTTTTATTTTTGACTAAGGTCACCAGATGGCTGTGCGCCCCCAAGGACGCGGTGCTCCGCTGTGTTTACCCATAACTAACTATTGTGATACGAGCCGTTCTCAGGATGCAGTGAAACACTGCCCTCTGCTGCACCACCAGAGAAACAACTGATAGCTGGGTATATGTGCCAAGTGCCACATGCCCGCAAGTCACACCTATTGCCGAAAACATACTCACTGAGTTGACTCCTTTTACGTGGGACATTTTCATCCAGGTCTAGCGTTTTAGCAAATAACATTTTGTATTCTGGGTTTTGTAGTTTAGTCTTTTGCTGTTGTGTGTATAATCTTAAAAGCACAAGCACGCATAGCATTGTTGACTTAACATGGCACACATGACACGAGGTATTTTTGTCACACAACACTTGGCATCCTCATACTTCCAGACCCATTCCTATTACAGGAAAAGAAAGACTACAACCCCCAGAATGCCAAGTGCTTCGCAAATAAGCTAGTGTCATTGAACATATGGTACATGTACATCTGACATGTGGTCCTATATCATGTGACAAGCAGCCCTTGCCGGCCTATCCACAGCCCATATGTTATATGGTATTAATATCTGTGTTCATAACATATTTAGAAGCAGTGTAAGATGACTTAAGGCACGCATGTGAATCTGACTTTGGGTGATGTGACGGTACCGACAAACCCCTTCAAGAATCCAGTGACACAATGGAGGGGGCAGGGCGGCTTGTGTATGGGGGTGTAGGGAAAGCTGAGCAAATAAGAGGGAAAGGCACAAAAATGGGAGAAGACGGAAATGGTGGAAACGAGGGACACATCGTGAAGGAGGGGGCAACAGAAGAAGCGGGATAAAGGAAAATACAAAGAGTAGGAGAGAAGGTGAGAGGTATGTTAAAAGGCTATTGATGGAGAGGTGAAAGTAGGAGGACGATAAGAGCAGGGGCAGGGAAAAAGGTGTAGAAACAAAAGAAGGCAAACGGTAAAGTAAGAGTGAGAGAATAAGACATGAGGGCAAGACATTTTTTTCTTATCTTTATGGGACCATGTGTTTTTAATTAGCGTGGAGGCACGCACTGCCCTCGACCTCTCAAAGGAAAAAATCTTGATGAAACCAAGATTTTTTCCTTTGAGAGGTCGGGGGCAGTGCGCTCCTCCACGCTAATTAGAAACACATGGCCCCATAAAGATAAGAAAGTGCTTTGCGACAGCCGCAAAGCAGACGAGACAGTCCGGATGGGCCGGACAAAAAGGCGAAAGGGCAGCGGCTACAAAACCCCATTTCCAATGGCAGGCCACCGTTTAGCATAAACGGTGACGCAAACCAATGGAAATGAGGGGCGGGGCTTCAAACCCCCTTCTGAAATATGCTCTCTCACAAAATCCCTCGCCGAGCGAGCAGCGCTTTGCGCTGCAACGCCAGGCGAGACCTAAAAATAAGTATTGTTAGCCATTAGCCTACCCGGAAGGAAACCATTCGGATCTGTGTGCACCACTTGCTGGGCACATGGAGCAATTCTCATCGCCCAAATTTTCATGAATATCTTGTAGTCTGTATTTAGCAGACTAATTGGATGATAAGAGTTGGGATCCCGCGGATCTTTATCTTTTTAAAGAAAAATAATCACCACCGACCCCTCAAATCCTTTAGGAACATCAGCCCCGTCTTTTATTTGGTTAAAAAGATTCGTTTAAAAATGGAGTCCTTTTTCTTGGACTCTCTCATACACCTCTACCGGAATCCAATCACAACCACTAGCCTTAGCATTAGCCATGCTTTTCAGCACTTCCACGATTTTTACTGGTTCTTTAATGTTGTTAAGCTGCCTAATACATTCCCCCGACAATTGAGACAGATCTACAAATTCAAAATATGAAATTAACTCATGTTCTGCTATTGTCTACGTTTCCGTATAATTTGTTTTTAAATGAGTCAGAAAAATATCCGTAATCTTATGATTATCTTCTTCTAATTGATTAGATATTGGATCATACAGCTGGTTTATTATTTGGTCGCTTTTCTGGTTTTTCGTAGTCCAGGCCAGAAATTTGCCAATATGCTTGGTTTTTGTTGGTATGCTTTGCTCCCTGTAACCTCTTCTAACACAAAGAAATCTTTCAGCTCTTCCTTGGCTTTAGATAATTCATGCTGCTGCATTTTGAAAGAGTACTCCTCTATTGAGGCTAGATTTATTTTTTGTCTAGCTTTATCAACAGTGACCTGCAATTCCTATATTTTTTGCTTATGCTGTTTACTTATCCTTGCTCTGTAGGAAATTACTTGTCCCCTGAAGGCAGCTTTAAATGCCTCCCAGACCATGAAGATTGAACCAGTGTTTAAATTAAGTTGAAAAAATTCCTTAATTAAAACCTTGGTCTCCCGCTGCCAAGCGACATCTTCTAGTAACGATTTATCAAACTGCCATCTTGATTTCTTTTTAGGAGCAATCCCAAGAAGTAATGTAAAAGAAACTATGGAATGATCTGAAAAAGAATTTGCCAATATCTCTGTCTTACCATTAGCCAACAATTTATCTTCCAGAAAAAAAATCCAATCGTGATGCTGTCCTGTATCTAGAAGAATAGCAAGTAAACTGAGAGAAGCCCGTATGCCCCATCTTCCATGGATCTGTTAATGCAAAATCTGTTTGTATAGCACTTATTAGCCTCGCCGTTTTAGATTTCAATTGACGTTTTGTTTTGTTGGAAGTATCAAGTGTCAGATTTTGAATGAAATTAAAATCGCCCCCGATAATCAAGACACCCTCCGATTTCATAGCTATATCATAAATTTGTTCCAGTGATGTGATATCATCCTCAATGGGGCCATAATAATTCACCAAATTTAGCCCTGTTTCTTCAATTTTAACCTTAATCCATAACCATCTCCCCTCTTATCCTGCATTACTTCCTTAACCTGCCAGTCAATCATATTTGATAATAAAATCCCAACTCCCCGGACCGCTGCAGTAGCCGATGAGAAGTATGCAAGTGTGCATTTCTTTGGCAGGCTAATCTTCGGAACCTTGATGCTAAAGTGAGTTTCTTGCAAAAAAAATTACTTCCGGGGCAAACGATACTAGCCATTTAAGAAGAGCACCACTTTTACGTGGATTCAGGAGACCATTCACATTACATGATGTGCTGTGACATCCCATTTATTCTCTATACCATAGACCTGCACCAGCTTTTCCTGCAGCATTTTCATCCTCTCTCTCACTCTCTTTACCTATTCCACCTGACCTGTATTGTAAAACATTTGCTCTTGCCCTGTTCATTTTTTGTCAATATTTTTCTTGTTGGTATTCTGACATACAGCCATTTTGGAAATGTATGAGGTGATCTTTCTAATACAATGTGCTGGAAATTTGTTTGTGTGTGTGGTGTTAAGGCTCAGATTAGAAAATTGTGCAGAGCATAATACCTGTGTGGAAATCCAGTCCACATAACTATAAGTGGGCTGGTGTTCCCGCACCTGGATTTTCTGGGGGTGGGACAGTTGATTTTACCAGCTTGACATTCTAACTAGTAAAATTGGTTTGCGTAATGGGATCAGTGCAGCTGATTCTCGGCCCCGCACGAATCTCCACCATGTACATAGGAGCATGTCATGCACTCCCTTGCCAGGATGTATTCTCCCCATCTTCATAGCCTTCAATTCACTTCCAACCTGCTCCACACCA
Organism: Calotriton arnoldi; assembly: GCA_963921515.1. Taxonomy (NCBI): domain Eukaryota; kingdom Metazoa; phylum Chordata; class Amphibia; order Caudata; family Salamandridae; genus Calotriton; species Calotriton arnoldi. Next base: position 1,501,544 of record CAWUFW010000321.1, on the reverse strand, counting down.
GCACCTTGCAGACATTTACCACCTGTTCAAAGCATGCAATAAATGCCTGCGCTGAACCCCCGTGGAGTTGGGAATTCTGTGCAGAATTTCACCCGACAAATCTGGCCCCACACAGTTATTTCTCATTTCATGTGTTCTAAATTGTGATAGAAAGAATTATCTGTTGAGATTAAAGCTAGAAGTTGAAATTCTGCCTACCTGCAAATTCCACCTATGTTCAGTGCTTAATTTGAGCCAGTGCTTTCCGGTGCTCAGCACCGGCACTTAATCGGTTTCCGGTGCTCGGCACCGGCACTTAATTGTCAACACCATACTTCCAACAGTCTACCATATGGTGGCGCTGCTCATCTAATTTAGAGATGAGCAGAACAACGGTTGTTTAGGAATACAATATACATTAAAAAATTGTTAACACCTACCTTCTCCAGCCATTCCTTTAGCTTTGGGGACCTGAAATAATCTGAACTGTCGCATTTACATGTAAGAGAGATGGTTAGTATTTGTTTCAGCAGCGATGACAAGGGCAATGGGTAGTGCAAGCTGCAGTGGCCTCCTGGTCAGAGCCCTGGCACTTAATATTTTACAAATTAAGCACTGCCTATGTTGCTCCTGACGCATAATTTGGGGCCTCAGTAGTAAGCCCCATTGCGAGCAGTTTGACACCCAACAATATTTAATGCATGTGCTATGTTGTTTGTACAAAGTTATGTATGCCTAAGGCAGTGGTTCTTAAACTGTAGTTCAAGGCCCCCCAAAATCTCAGGGGTCCGCAGCTGTTTTACAAAACTAAATAATATTAAATTAATACATTTAAATACATTTAAATGTATAAAGAATATACAAATGAAGCAAAAATGTGAAAATGTGTTTATTATTTGATGATTAATTAAAATATTTCAATAAATTAGCCTTCGCTTGATGTATATTTGCTTTTGTATTTTTATGGATTGCTTTGAGGTTCAGATCATAGAAAATTAATATCCTGTGGGTCCTCGGCATCCAATTATGACTCAGTGGGGGTCACTGATTCTAGTAATGATTAAGTGGGGGTTCACAGAACTCAAAAGGTTAAGAACCACCGGTCGAAGACATTTTTAGGTGGTTGAGATAATATCGAGTTTGTTCTTCCACGCACTGGTACTGGAACTATTTTTAGCGTTGGGGTGCTGTTCAAGCATAAATATTTGACTGCGTCTCTTAGAAAACATTAAAAAAACGATTCCAGAAGGTAAACGTTTGAAGGACCCCTTTATTGATCATTCTCCATCAAAAACTCTTCCAGGTTTTATGGGGGAGCCACAGCACCTCTTGCACCCCTAATTCCAGGGCCACTGCTGCCAGGATCAACAGCCATTATTATGTATTTTTTGGGGGAGTTTTATATGAGCACCAGTTACGTTACAGATGGACACATTCATTTTGTTAGGCACATGGAGATTAAGTGATTTGCCCAGAATGACAGGATGTTGAGTGTCCCTGCTGAGACTTGAACCCGGTTCCCCAGCTATGAGGTCGACTGCTCTAGCCGTTAGGCCACACCCTCTCCCCAGTTATGTTTTTTTTTTTTTTTTACAAAATTGTGATGTTATTTTACTCTATGGCTTTGTGTTTGAAATTCATTATGTACTGCTGTTGTTCCCTATGTGGAAGAATTTGTGTTGGAATCACAATTGCATTGAACTTGATAGAAAGATGCATTTTCTAATATTTCAGTTAATCAATACAGTGACCTGTTTGTATCTTAAGTGCTTTTACAATAAGTTCATACCCTTCTAAACCCACAAATTAGTCATCTGACACGAAGCTGTTTTCCATTTCATGCAGAGCTGTTAGGGATTTTATTATCAGTAAATCTCACTGACAAAGCAAAAGCATGCGGCTGACATAACTGCAAGCTCCCGGAGATCAATAATGTGGAAAAGCTTTTCTCGCAGCCTGTTAGGGCCCTGCTGTCACTATGCTGATTGTCGGTGGGATGAGTAGCAAAGCTAAGCGGATGAAAAAATAACATTAAAAAATGAATAATTGAGTGGGAGTGAAAGTATGAATAATGAATTACCAAGAAAATGAGACGCGTTTAAGGTTTTATGACTCTTTTTGTGGTGGTGTGAGTCTGCAGCATTACAGTTCATGCTTGCATCATCTAAGTGCAAGTGGTTTCAACACATTAGCACTTGTGTGTACAGCTCCGCATCACCGGCTCTTGTTGGCCGAAGTATTACATTTTAAAATATCATGCCTTCACATAAGTGGTCGCAAATGATTCATACCATTGATATAACCTTTTGATGAGAATAACTCAGACCAGCAAGTCCTCTCCAGAGAGCAAATACTTGGTGCTCTATTTTATTACTTTCCAATCTGCCTCCTGCCGCCTTTGGAAGAGTAAATGCCGAAGAGCGGCCTCCTTGAATTTAAAAAGCACAGGGCCACTTTACGCAATCCTCGGCATTTAATTGTGGCCAATTAAAATGGGAGCTCAACATCTGCACATGCTTTGACTGCAGAATTTCTGGTAAGAATGACATGCCCAAACTATCATATTCTGTCAATTCTCCAAGAGCAACCTCCTTTCAATGGAGTCAACTTTAGCATTTTAGCTACGTATTATAAAGAAATAATGGCCTAAATATCTCGTAAGGGGTGCGTATAAAATAGATTTGGATAATGTATATAAGTGACATCAGAGAACTCTCCCAGTATATATGCCATTGAAGTGCTGCCATTTTAGCTCTAGAAGTAATGTTAAGATATGAGGAGTCAATTATTGGAGATGAGATACAGTCAAGATCACCTAGACATACGGCACAGTGCACTCGTAACTCTGCAACAAATTTTCCTTATTAGGTCTGGCATTAGCCAAGACCTTTTGATTTTGCTAAAATTATATGTATACTGGCTCCTCAACTCTATCAACCAGGTTTTACTTGAAAAATCTATCACGAACCAAGGAGCTAGACGCTCAGAACCTTGGTTTTCGGAACAGCTCAGACTCCAAAAACAGAACTGTCGCCGATTAGAAAGGAAGTGGTGGTCCAACTATGACTCAAATGACAGATTCTTGTATAAACAAGCTTTACTAGATTATAAACGACTTATACAGGAGGAGAAGACTCGCTATTTCTCCGCAGCTATAAGTGCAGCCAAGAATTCGTCTAAAGAACTATTTGCGACAGTGAAGAAATTATCCAAACCTCCTGATCTAGCCAATACCCCAGAAAGCCAGAGCTTCTGTGACTCCTTGGCTACTTTTTTCCAGGAAAAAGTGAAATTAGTCTACAGTGGCTTTTCTGCTCTCCCATCTCTTTGTGCAACCGCCCAACTAGTGGAGCCGGTCACTTCTGACTCAACTGAAGAAGCCAAGGCAACAACCCCAAAATGCACGAAGCTTCCAGAACTAGGATACTTTCCATCACTAACAGTTGAGCAGGTCATTAAACTACTACTATCTACTAAATCAGGATCTCCTCTGGACCCCTGCCCCCCAAAGATCTTTCACCTACTATCAGGAACAATTTCTCCTCAGCTTGCCCTCATTTTTAATCAAATGTTCGCCTCAGGAATTTTTCCTATTAAATGGAAACTAGCATCAGTTCTTCCCCTTCTAAAAAAAGCCAACTTGGATGGGACAGATCCTAATAGTTACCGGCCAATCTCCAGACTACCACTACTAGCTAAAATAGTGGAGGCGGCCATGAACACAGCACTATCTGAATATATTGAGACAAATGCTTTCCTGGATGCCACCCAGTTTGGTTACCGGAAACACCACAGCAAGGAACTGGCACTAATATCTGCTTCGGAACAGATCAGGCAGACAGTCGATGCAGGGGGTAGCGCAGCAGTGGTGCTGCTTGATCTTTCCGCTGCATTTGACACCGTTAATCATACAAAACTACTGGAATGCCTCGAGAGGATAGGCATCAAAGGGAGAGCCCTATCTCTGCTCAGATCTTTTCTGTCTGACCGGAAACAATTCATTGCGCTTTCGGAACTCAAGTCACAGAATTTTACACTTCCTTGCGGGGTGCCTCAGGGCTCATCATTGAGCCCCACCCTTTTTAACGTTTATGTGGCCCCATTGGAGCAGCTGATTAGATCACTGGGTTTCTCAGCAATATCCTATGCTGATGACACCCAAATTGTGGTGTCGGTCACAGGGACACCATCAGATACGGCAGCTCAGTTCTACACTTGCCTCCGTCAAGTCAGAGACTGGATGGCAACCAACTGCTTGAAATTGAACTCCAACAAAACCGAGGTGCTGCTCTTTGGTAGCAACACCTCCTTTTGGTCCCCTACTCTTTGGCCATCAGAGTTGGGCTCTCTGCCCACCCCCTCAAATAAAGTAAAACACCTAGGCATCACCTTCGACTCAAAGCTCACATTTGAAGGTCATGTGAACCAGGTTACCTCAGCTTCTTTCTATATGTTAAAATTACTGAGGAAGATTTTTCCGTTCATTCCTGCTGAGTTACGCAAGCTGGTGATCACAGCCTTGGTCCTATCCAGGACCGACTATTGTAACGGCATGTTCATCAATCTCAGGTCTAAATGCCTGATGAAACTTCAGATCGTACAAAATGCTGCTGCCCGGCTTTGGTTGAATATCCCTAAGCATAAATCAGCCACCACTGCCTTAAAGGAATTGCACTGGCTACCAGTGAAGCGACGCATTAGGTTTAAAGCCTTGTGCATAGCATTTAAAGCAACTCATGATATAGGGCCAGTCTTTTTCAAGCAAAATTTTCACCTGTATGTCCCTGCACGCCAGCTACGCTCAGCTCAATCTCACAATCTGATTATTCCTAGGTTCAAGAAATATGCTTGGGGAGGTAGAAGCTTTTTGGTTGGGACAGCTAGACTCTGGAACTCTCTCCCCCAGAGATTGAAAGATGCGACTCACCTGTTGGCATTCAGGAAGGCGCTGAAGACATTGTTGTTTAACCTCTAACCATGTGTCAAGATCTTACGATGTCTGTTTGTTCTGAGGAGCTAGCGCCTTGACACCCTCGGGTAATTGGTTTGCGCTTTATAAATCTCTTTTTCATTTCATTTCATTTCATGTGTAATATACTTATTTATAAGGGCTTTCAGCCACCTCTCTTCATTCATTAGTCTGTTGTGTCATTCACCATTTTGCTTCCACCCGCTACATCATACAACATGTGGCCATGGGTCAGCGTACTTCAGCCACTTTGAGTGACTGCAGTTTGCTCTCTCACAATGAGCACAGCCACACATAAGGTAGTTCCCTTCAGTGCCAGTGTTTTTTTTACTTTATAAATACTTTAGTGTTTAGAGCCCGAAGTGAAAGCAGGGTGCATAGGCCACATTCCACACTTTATCAGTTCCTGTCTTCTGCCAATGCTGTTTAAATTCCTTTTGGAGTGTCCTATGTTTATCTAACTTCACAGCATAACAGAATGCGTCCATTTGAAACTACTCTAAAGCTTCAATATTATGCAAGTGAGTTCATAAGCGGACAATTCTTCAGAACACGTTTATTCTGGACTCTGTTTCACCAATGGTTCTTTAATAAACTTTGCCCAGGAAAAAAACTGCCCTTTATCGTGTTTAATTTGACATTTATTTCCTTCCTTCTTTCTTTCTTTCCTTCCTCCCTTCTTTCCTTCTGTCTTTACTTCCTTCTTTCCTGCTTTCTTTCCTACTTCCTTGCTTTCTTTCCTGCTTTCCTTCTTTCTGACTATCTTTCCTTCTTGTTTCTGTCTTTTTTCCCCTCTTCATTTCCATCTTTCTATTCTCTTTTCCTTCTTTCTTTCCGTCCTTCTATTCTTTGCTTCTTTCTTTTGTGCCATCATTCCTTTATTCCTTCTGCCTTTTCTTTCCCTCTTTCTTACTTTAAGGCAAGAGACTGGCAGTCATTGGCAGAATGATTGGCTTTTTTAGCTCCCTGTTAGCCAAGACATTTTGATTTTACTAAAATTAAGTGTATGATGTAGCTACTTGTAGGGGTTTTAAGCTACACTTCATTCATTTGTCTGTGGTTGTGTCATTCACATTTTTCTCCAAACCACTCATGCATGCCTGAAGGGGCAATGCATCACCCCACTTCAGCCATTGGCTGATTTCTCTATGAGTTACAGAATGATGCCCTTACTCAAACACAAAGTAGTTCCCTTCAGTGCCAGAGAATACTAAGGTACTGAGTGCTTTTTTGAGACCCAAAAACATTTTTTCCTTTCGTCAATGTTTTTTGTAGATTGACAAACACACAGCAGCTTCCTAAACAATACCTTTTTTCATAAACCACAACTAAACAAAACAAGAATTGCTAAAAGGCTGCCGGACAATGCCAAACCTATTGGCTTTGCCAATGCTTATTTTTGTTCTATTGTAAAAGTGTATGCAGGCATCTCTCTTTCTTTGTCTCTTGCTCTTTCGCAATATCTTTCTCCTTCGTCTGCTAGAGGCCAAATGCACCAAAGGTTTGCATTACCACTAAAAGCAAGCAGTGAAGTGCTAGCAGGCAATTCTGTATGTTGCAAAAAAGGTATGCAGTGTATCGAGCTTCCTTGTGATTCATGAAACTAACGCCATAGAGTATGGCTAAGCGTGCTTTGATCGACATTGTGGCTTCATCAGGAATGTGGGAATATGACTTGTTTTTCAGCATTTCCCAAAGGAGACATTTTACCAAATGGACAGTGTGTCTACTCTAAACAAAGCCAGGTCATCCTTAAAGAAATGGTCAGAAAGCACTAATTTCTGATTTTTATCCTACAGGAGCAATGCGCTCTTACATCCCTTTCTGCAAACCGCACAATATGTCAGACTATAGTAGAAACGAGAAAAGAGCAATGGGATAAAAGAGAAAACAGATATACTGCATATCCCCACTCTGCCCTGCTGGGCAATGATGACCTGAGGTCGAAATGGGTTTCGAAAGGCAATAATAGATAGCTTAATTATTTGCTGTGAATGTTCTGCATGTATAGCTAACAGTTATGCCATACAGATCTCTCTGTATAACAACTTTCTCCGTTCTTGGTATGATACTGGCATGAGCTGAAGCATAGCAAGCTATAAGCGCCTTCTCAAGTGCTCACAGCCCTCCTTCTCTATGTTCAAGATAACTCTGCCAAGCTGCCCTCATATATGCCTTCTAACTCTGGTTGAATAAGATACTGACTTGTTTCTTATGAAAGTGCAAAATAGTTAACATGCATTAACATTCTGTCATTCCAATCCTTAGCAATAGACATCATTTACTATAAGACCACTTTTACCTTTAGGAACATTAATGTAAACGTGCCATAAACTATGATACCTTGGTGCAAGAAATCTTTCAGTTCATTCATGAAGAAAAAACAATGTTGAAGAAATTAAATGAATCCTAGGGTCTTTAACTAATAGTGCCAAATTTTCAATATTAGTTCAAAGTTCATTTAGAAACTAAATAAATCCTAAAGTCTTTAACTACCAATGCCAAATTTTTAGTATTAGTAACAAATTCATTTCCAACACAGCATTATTTCCAGAATTCTTCTTTGTTATTCAACTTTGCTCTTTAACAAACACCAAAGGAAGTAATAGTTCTCCCAATGCAAATCACAAATCCAAAGCAAGGTTTCTAGCTGCAGCAACACTGTAGCATGATTAAAAAGCAAGGACACTGTGAAACACCAGGAAAGCTATGCCTGATAATCCAAGATGCAATGTACTGAACAGTGCTTCACTCGGAGGAAGCTCGAAACCTCGAAAAATGTAATCTGGTTGATGACGTCGAAAACTAAATGTTTATTGCTTTTCTTTTTCCCTGTGGAAGCAGCTTGGTTTTTTCTTGTGATATAATATGAACCTTTTTAGTCTTTTTTCCCTTTTTATAGTAGTCCGTATTTGTTTGAAAACTACATATGAAGATTTGCGATTCTACAATTTAAATTCTTGTTTTAAATGTATTTATTGATTTTCAAGCAACAAACATTGTGAAAGGGGGGAATAAAAAAGGGGGGAGAAAAAGGGGTGAAGACATACCTTATAAATAATCAAAAGCGAGGGCATAGATCAAATGAAGAGGGACTCTCTCCGGTGCAATGCCTGTCCCCAGTAAGATCTGTTCACAAGCAAGAGGCATCTCCTGGGGCCGGCAGGGTCGCCACTTCTTAATACTTCGCCTCATCTGGCTGCATCAAGTGTAAAGCGAGTGGGGCCCAGATGCCTTTAGGCTGTGACTGTACCAGCCTAAGTTCCCAGTAGTTTGACAGCTGTTCCTGGCAATATATGGTGTCCTGCAGCCAGTGAGCCGTCTTAGGCGCAGGTCGCCTCCTCCACTGAATAGATACTTTTCGTTTAGCCAGTAATAGCAGCATTGCTGTAAGACGCCGATGTTCAGAAGGAACTTTTCCCACATAACTCAGTAGAGCCACCAGCGGTGTTTGCTGTTGGAGAGAGCTGGTGATCTGTGCTACTTCAGTGTAGACCCTTGACCAGAAGCGCACCACCGCAGGGCAGTTCTAGGCGAGGTGCAGAAAGGTGGCCTGTGCGGCAGCACATAACAAGCAACGTGCGTCTTCTGCAAGTCCCACCCTGTGCAGTTGCGCTGGTGTGCGATAGAGTCTGTGAAGAAATATAAAGTGAATAAGGTGGAGTCTGTAGTTCGGGAAAAGAGCCTTGAATTGGGTACAGCATGGTGCAGCAATAGCGCCATTGCTCCACTGTAATGGGAGGGAGGGGGAGGGGGGGTCTGTATCCATATCCCAGGCAGTTCGAGCCCCAGGATCACATACAGGTGCCTTCTCCTGCATCATGGTATATAAACGGGTGATAAGCTTGCATGGGGAGGGACTGACAAACAGGGGTTCTAGGGCTAGGAGTACGGGGGTGATTGGAATGTGTTGTGTAGAGCACGGCATGTAGCACTCAGCTGGTGGTATAACAGGACATCGAGTGCAGCAGACTATGTGAGTGTCAGTACGGGGAGGAAGAAACGCTCAGTGCAGTAAAGGTCACCAAATGTGAGGCGTCCCAGTTGGTGGGCACGCCGCCAGGCCACTTCATCTGCCAGCATGCGGAGGAGAGGATTCTTGGTCAGTGGCATGCTGGGTGCATAAAGGCAAGAAATACGAGTTCTCCACCCGCATGCCATCCTAGGCCAAGTCTGGGGGCACAGGCAGCTGTGTCCACCTCAACACGCAGAGGCCTATATGGCTCGTACAGTGCCATACTCAGGGGGCACTGGGTCATCTGATCAGTCCCAGCTGCTGTGTTTGGGTGGAATAAGGAGCCAAAAATGTATGAATTGGGCCTGTGCACAGTGAGTGTAGAAGCGCATGTGGGGTGCATTGAGGCCACCTTGCTGAAACGACAATGTCAGGGTTTCCCAGGTCACCCTCGGCTGTTAGCCCTCCCAAGTCAGGGATACTAGATTGAAACAAAGCTTTTTGAGAAAGTGTGCCAGGAGCAGGATGTTTGCAGATAGGTAGGGAAACTTAGGGATTACAGCCATTTTACAGCCATTTTAACTATAGCTATCCTACATGCCATACTGCCAAACACGTATGTGCTCCTCGAACCAATTCCTGGCTCATCCATAGTTTGCCCGCCACAGCTCAACAACATCTCTACTGAGCCAGATACCAAATATCGAATCGGTTCCTTTGCCCACAGCAGCAGGTACTCCGGTTCAAATGAACAGGTGGAGGGGGTAACCGGTGAAAAGAGTGGACTTAGTTGATAAAGATTCCGGAGAGGCCACCAAAGTGGATCACCTCTCGAATGATAGGAGAGCAGTTGGACCCGGTGTCTCGGACATACAAGGTTATATCATCTGCATACATGAACACCAGTATCCCTCTGGCAATGAAGTGGAGGCCTCTGTCAGCATGATGCTGCGTAACCAAGCAGCCAAGGACTCCAGTGCTATCGCGAAGAGAATAGGGGGTAGAGGACACCCTTGCCTGGTGCCCTTGGTGACAGAGAATGAGGCGGAGACTCTCCCATTAATACGCAGCCGCTCCATAGGGGAGGAATATAGTAGTCTAATCAGGAGCAGGAAGCGCGTCCTAAAGCCGAGACGAGAGAGGAGGCGAAAGAGGTATGGTGATTCTAAGGAATTGTAGAGGAACCACTGTCAATCAGCGCCAGGATACCCGTGGGGTGATAGTGCGCTTTAAAAACTTTGTTTACATTACATTACATTAAGGAATCAAGTGCCACAGTGGCGTCCAAAAGTACTGCGAGAGCCTCAAGTTGGGGGACCATTGTGTGCATGAGTGCAAAGATTGTGCGGAGGTTGTGCACAGTCGACCATCCCGGCACGAATCCGGATTGGTCCTGCTGGACAATATCAGGCAGGTGAGGCAAAAGACGGTTGGCTATTAATTTGGCGAATATCTTATTGTCCACATTTATCACTGTCAATGGCCGACAAGAGTCACACCTGTGTGCTGGCTTGCCAGGTTTCAGAATGGTTACAATAACTTCTTCTTTCAGGGAGGGCTTTAGCTAACCCAAGGACAAAGAGTCATCATACATTGCTCAGAGATGAGGAGCAAGGAGCGGGCCATATTCCTTATAGAAGGCTGTGGTGAACCCGTCCAACCCCGGCGCCATTTCTCCAGGCATGCCCCGGATGACTTGCACTATTTCCTCTGTCATGAAGGGAACATCTAAGTACAAATGGTGTACGTTGTATTGCCACAGAAGTTGGAGTATGTTCAGATGCGCGTCTAAGGCCGCCTGTCCGGAGCCAATGAGGCAGTGTATAAATCAGAGTAGTAGGACTCATGACTGCACAATCTTATCTGACTTGGTACGATTCTGTGGCATTCTGTGGCTTTTTTCGCCAAATTATGGATTTGCCGCGTTTGCCACATATTCCACCATCTGCTGCAAAATTGGCAGATTTTAACACAAATTATTTGTTTCTACCTCATACTGATCAAAAGGTACTAAAAACAGGACGACTCATGCTCTCAGGCCGCGGGGGAGCCCTTTGCAAAGGTTGGCTGCTCATCTTTCAGTTGCTTATTGTAGTATTTGGGTACTAAATTGGTACTAATAAAGTGAAATCTTTTTCTAGGCAGTGTTGCCATCTGTAGAAATGACAAAATAATGAAGCAATACTATCACCAAATGTGCCACATTATGCCACATAATTTGCCTTTTCTTGCCACATATAAAAGAAGGAGAGGTTGCGATCTTTGAAATTAACTTTTGGCAATTTGCAGGCATGCAATAACAGAGATGAGGGCAAACATGCGTGTGACTTAGTGTAGGTTGTGCAGGAAGGAAGGAAAGGAAAATTAGAGGGTTATTTGAAAGAAAAAAGGAGAAACAACAATCAGAAGCTTTAAGTAAAGATCAGTGTTTCATGCAGGATTTTAGGACTAAAGGATGCTTTTTGAGACCGCATTCAATTTGAGGGTGCAAAGCTGTAGAAAGAAACTTTGTTTGCATGTGAGATTGTGCTATATAAGGTACTTTTGATAGGCACTCTAATCCAGCTACCGCTAGATCACCAGTCAAGCAAGGTCAACTGATCAGCTCAGGGGTTTTACCGTAAAGAACAATCGAGAACTGTAAACTGCGCTCAAAAGGAACATTAACCTCAAGATCATCCTCAGTTTTGCCTCACAGTATTAATTACAAAAACAAAGTGAGCTGCATTTGGATGCCTTTGGATTGGCATGGCACAAGGTGGAGGGTGAAGATAGCTTCTCCAAATGGTGGAAGTGTTTTGCCTGCATTTTGTTGTGACTGGAGGGTGGGATTGCAGATACTGAAGTGAGGCAGATGGTGACTGGACTCCCTTTAGAAATTTAGTGAAGGCTTTGTTTGCAAAGGGCGACGGATTAGACTTCCTGAAGCACTGTTCTATGGCAGGTGGTAGGGGTGAGATTTGGGTCTATAGACTCTGTTGTGCAAGTGAAGGGGACCCTTTGGGTCAGGCCCAGTCTTTTGTCTTCAGTGATCACACTTTCAGTTGGGCTGATGACAGCCAGATGCAGAAACCTCACAACTCTTTGTGCCTCTGTGTTGGTGGTCCAAGCCAAGACTACCTTGCTGTGAGGGCTTCACTCCACATAAAGTCTGTGTCTGAAGAGCAGTCTGAAAGGACACTTGCCAAGCCAGTTCTGCCTTATGAGATAATGGATTCACTTGCAACATGCATCAAGTAAAAAATCTGTAGAAATAAAGCTGTAAAAAAATAAAATAACACAGGCAGGTACAGTGTAACACACGTACGACACGGGCTAGACAAACTGACCTATAACGTGCCCCCTTCATGTAAAAAATATACAGTATGTTCCATCAGTAGGTCATTGACTGCAAAAACAAAAGCAAAATAAATGCACACCCAGATTAAAATCCCTCGCAGAATCTGTGTACAGTTCTTTGAGAGAATTATTTCATTTTAGTATGATGCATGCAAAATCAAAATGAAGTTGCCTGTTGTATTTTAAAAGGAAACCAAAAACTTAAAAAAGCTTAGGATAATAATTTATTAGGCAACATTTTTTATACTCCTGTTCTACTTTGATCACTCATAAAACAAACATACATTGAGATCAGCCTTCAATGTCAAGCAAACATTGGCAAAGCCAATAGGGCTCACCTAAGCGAGATATATTGGCTTTATCAGTGTTTTTAGCCATGTTGTACTGCAGCCCACCTGCTGTCCAGCATTGCTGAAAGTGTAAAAAAAAAAAAATAGTGCTATGATGCAGTCAACACTCTCCGTGTCATAGCGCTTTTTAAAAATAAAAACTTTCAACCATGCTGCACAGCAGCCACACAGCGTACAACATGGCTTAAAAGTTTGTACAGCTGCACGGCTGCTGTGCAGCATGGTTGAAAGTAAAGAAAAAAGTGCTATGACACGGCCAGCGTTGACTGCGTCCTACTGCTTTCAACCATGCTGCACAGCATGTGGGCTGCTGTACAACATGGCTAAAAACATTGCTGAAGTCAATAGATCTAACATAGGCAATACCTATTGGCTTTGGCAATGCTTGCTTCCCAACCAGATGCAAGCAGCCCTAAGGAGCCAAATGGAGAAGGAGTGATTGGGAGGGGGGGAAGAAGGATGGGGCGCCATTGCTAGAGCTGCGAACTTTATAGGGAAGAGGTGTGGGGCAGCAGCCAGGGCGACTGACGCTGGACGCTGGGGATCACGGTTCGATCCCTGGCTCCGGTGGCAGGGGTCTGCCCAGCACCATGCGACTCTGGGCAATAGCTCGCTTAATCTTCCCAACGGCCCCCAGCGCCGAGAGACCCCTTCGGGGGTGATTCGTGCGCTATACAAATACTGGACTTACTTACTTATAAAAGGGGAACCCGATTCGAGCCTCAGCGTCAACTCAGCATCCTGTGATCCTTGGCAAATCACTTAATCTCCCATGCCTAAAAAAATAAAATGTATGTGAACTTGTGAAATGTAACTGGTGCTCATGTAAAGCACTCCAATACTTTCGGGTTGGGTTGTGGTCATGCGATAAAGAAATGGCAAAAAAAGAGGAAATAGTACCTCAATCACAGTGCAAGTAGTGGATGGGCACTCATTAATGTTAAATCAATCTGTATTTGAATAATGCTCCACACAAAAAAATTAAGTGACGCAGGAAGTGATGCCTCGCACTCGCTGCCAGGCAGCAAAGAACAGTGAAATTGGTGGTAAGTAAGGGGCGGTATAAAAGCCCCTTGTTAGAAATGGGATCTCTAGTTGGCAAGGGCTTGCACCTTTGTCCAAGTAGGGACCCTTCTTCCTAGTCAGGGTAAGGGTTGTTACACTCGTGAAGTAACCCCTGCTCACCCTCGTGGTAGCTTGGCACGAGCAGTCAGGCTTAATTCAGAGGCAGTGTGTAAAGCATTTGCACATAACCAACAGTAATACAGTGTAAGCACTACAAACGGACACCACACCAGTTTAGAAACATAACCAATATTTTATATACTCAAGACAAGACCAATTACGACAAAAATCCACAATACTATACTTTACGAATGAATACTTGATACGTTAACTTCTTCTTTGCAGGAATAGCACAAAAGCAAAGTTCAGTACGAGTCGGTAGCTCCGTCCGAGCCTACCGTGATGCTGAAAACCACAGAGTCTAACAGTTCCAGCCGACCGCGTCGATACGGGCCAGCAGAGTCGTGAACAGACTCGGTCACAGTACCTTTTCTCGTTGTGGCTGGTACGGAGTGTACGAGCCGGTCGGCGTTCGTCGCGGTTGCGGTGCAAGACGGAGCGATGCAAGGTGCGGTGTCCCTCGATGCGGTGCAGGCAGCGGCTCGATGAGCGTCGGGCAGACGAAGTCGGTGAGTCCAAGGCGTGCGATGCAGGGCGAGACGATGCTCGATGCGGTGCTGACAGGTTGCGATGCAGGCGACCTAGCCGGAGTGCGGGAGCTGGCGTCGGACAGCGGTGCGAGTCGGAGCGGTGCGTCGCAGACGTGCGAGCGGTGCCCCAAATGCGGTGCGGTCTCGACTCTTGAGCCAGTTGCAGCGACAGTGTCGGTCTGGTCCGGCTGGCCCCGTGAAGCGATGCGATGCGAACTGCGGTGCCCACAGGTCACGGTGCAAGCAGCGGCTCGATGTTGGCGGCGTCGGACGTCGCCCACGGTGAGACCAGGGTTGCGATGCGAAGCGGGGCGATGCGGTCTGCGGTGCAAACAGGTCACCGGCCAGGGATGAATTCGGTTGACGGAGTCGGTTGCGGTTCCCTTCCTCTGTGGCAACTGAAACAGCGTTCCAGAAGCGGTACCCAGAGGTTTGTGAAGTCTTTGTAGTCCCTGAGACTTCTTAACAGGAGGCCAGCTCGGTTCCTGGCCCTTGGAGATACTCAGCACAAGTTTGTAGAAAGTTCAGTCCAGTCCTTTCACTGCCCAAGACAGAAGCAGCAACTGCAGGCCAACCCAACAAAGCAACAACACAGCAAAGGGGCAGTACTCCTCCTGGCAGCTCTTCCAGCTCTTCGTCTTGGCAGGTTCCTTGATTCCAGCGAGATCTAAATTCATGGGGTCAGGGCCCCAATATTTATATCCCAAATTCCTTTGTTCTCTGAAGGCAGAGAGGCCTTCGCCTAGTCCAAACCAGTTCTGGAGCACTTTGTTGACAAGTCTCCGTCCCTTCTTTCAGTGAGTAGGCCAGGGACATCAGACGCACCACAGGAGGTGGAGCCAGCATTGTGGAGGGAAGGCACTGTCCTATTCAGGGCCCAGGTGCGACCCCTCCCACCCATCTACAGGTCGATCTGGCTATTCAGCCTTGCGCTGACTCACCCTGTCTCCTGGCATCCCCCAGCCCCTGTCACTCACATTCCAGACAAGGAATACACAATCTCGCAGAGGCAGGCTTGGATGGTTAGACAAGAAAATACCCACTTTCTAAAAGTGGTATTTTCAAACACAGAATGTTAAAACCAACCTTACTAAAAGCTGCATTTTATCATTCTGAGTCCAGGCATACTAAACTCGAATTTCTACCATGTTCCCGGGGTCAGTTAGGATTATAAGCTGTAATAATCAAAACTGCCCGTTCTGGCCTAGGGGGAACAGGTAGCCTTGCAATAGTGAAAAACGAACTAGGCTGTAATTCACTATCAGGACATGCCGCACACACCCGGGCATGTCCTACCTTTCGCGTACAACGCACCCTGTCCACGGGGGTACCTTGGGCCTACCTTAGGGGTGACTAACATGTAGCAAAGGGAAGGTTTAGGGACTTGCAAGTGTGTGCACTTGCCAAGTCGACATGGCAGCCCCAGGCTGCGCACAGGCTCTGCGATGGCAGGCCCGAGTTACACTTTACGGGCTGTTTGCGTGGGTGGCACAATCCAGTGCTGCAGCCCACCAACAGCATTTGGTCTATAGGCCCTGGCACTCGCAGTGCACTTTACAAGGGACTGTCACATAAACCAAATAGGCCAATCATGGAAACACCAATCCATAACACATTTTATACAGGAGCACTTGCACTTTCCCACTGGACCGCAGTGAGGAAAGTGCGCAGAATCATCACACCAGCAAAAACAGAGTCAAAACCGGGAGGTCAGAAAGCAAAAAGTCAGGGGAAACACGCCAAAAGATGCCAAGTCTAACACATGTCCCCTCCAGCTGAAAGTAGGGAGAACTACCCAACCCCATTGGAGTTCTCTTCACTAAGGCGGAAGAACCTGGACAGACCATCTGCGTTGGCGTGTTCTGTACCAGGACGGTGTTCCACCGTAAAGTCCATTCCCTGTAGGGAGATGGACCACCTCAGCAGTTTTGGATTCTCGCCCCTCATTTGCATCAACCATCTGAGGGGCCTGTGGTCTGTCTGAACCCGGAAGTGAGTCCCAAACAGGTATGGTCTCAACTTCTTCAGCGCCCAGACCACAGCAAAAGCTTCCCTTTCTATGGCACTCCACCTCTGTTCCCTGGGAAGTAGTCTCCTGCTAAGGAAGACTACAGGCTGATCCAGGCCCTCTTCGTTCAGTTGTGAGAGCACCGCTCCCACACCATGCTCTGAAGCGTCAGTCTGCACGACAAATTCTTTGGAGAAGTCAGGTGCCTTGAGCACGGGCGCCGTGCACATGGCTGCCTTCAGGGCATCAAAAGCTTTCTGGCAGGACTCAGTCCAGATCACTTTCCTGGGCTGCCTCTTAGAGGTCAGCTCTGTTAAGGGGGCAACGATGGTGCCATAGCCCTTAACAAATCTCCTATAATAGCCGGTGAGACCTAAGAAGGCTCTCACCTCTGTCTGGGTCTTGGGGGTTCCCAAGCCAGAATGGTGTCAATCTTGGGTTGTAGGGGCGCCACCTGGCCGCTTCCTACCTGGTGTCCCAAGTACACCACAGAACCCTGCCCGATCTGGCACTTACTGGCCTTGATCGTGAGGCCTGCACCTTGCAGAGCCCTCAACACTTTCTCAAGGTGCTGTACATGTTCTTCCCAGCTGGAACTGAACACAGCAATGTCATCCAGGTAGGCGGCACTGAAATCCTCCAGCCCAGCCAACACCTGATTGACCAACCTCTGAAAGGTGGCAGGGGCATTCTTCAACCCAAAGGGCATCACCCGGAATTGGTAATGACCTTCTGGGGTTGAGAATGCGGATCTCTCCTTGGCCCCATCGGTTAAGGCAATCTGCCAGTACCCAGACGTCAAATCAAACGTGCTGAGGAACCGGGCAGCTCCCAACCGATCAATGAGCTCATCAGCTCTGGGGATGGGGTGCGCGTCAGTCCTGGTGACGGCATGGAGCCCACGGTAGTCCACACAAAACCGGAGTTCTGGAGTGGCCCCGGGCGCCGCAGCCTTTGGGACCAAGACCACTGGGCTGGCCCAAGGACTGTGGGAGGGCTCAATCACCCCTAACGCCAACATCTTAGAGACCTCCTCCTTGATGCTGGCTCTGACCCGGTCAGTCAACCGGTAAATCTTGTGCTTCACCGGATGGCTGTCACCAGTGTCCACGTCATGGGTACACCAGTGAGTAACACCGGGGGTCAGAGAGAACAGTGGGGCGAACTGTCCCAACAACTGGCGACAGTCCCCCTGCTGCTCCTGAGTCAGAGTAGGGGAGAGGATCACACCCTCTACTGACCCATCATGCTCCTTGGTAGACAGGAGGTCAGGGAGAGGCTCGCTCTCCTCTTCCACCCCATCATCTGTCGCCAAGAGCATACTCACTTCGGACCTCTCGAAGTGGGGCTTGAGGCGGTTCACGTGAAGGACCCTCAAAGGGTTCCTTGGAGCCTGCAAATCCACCAGGTAGGTGACGTCACTTTTGCGCTCCTTTACCTCATATGGCCCAGTCCACTTGTCCTGCAAGGCACAAGGTGCTACTGGGGCCATGACCCACACTTTTTGTCCAGGTTGAAATTCGACCAGAGTGGCGTTCTGGTCATACCATCTCTTCATTTCTTCCTGGCTTGCTTCTAGGTTCGCCTGAGCGAGTTTCCTGAAGCGGGCAGTTTGGTTTCTAAAGGCCAGCATGTAGCTAAATACATCCTGGGAGTTTTCCTGGGAGCCGCCTCCCAGCCTTCCTTAACCAAACTCAGAGGTCCTCTGACAGGGTGGCCATACAGGAGCTCAAAGGGGCTGTACCCAAGAGACTTCTGAGGCACCTCCCTGTACGCAAAGAGTAGGCATGGCAAGAGGACGTCCCACTTACGCCTCATGGGTTCTGTTAGACCCTTGATCATGCCTTTCAAGGTCTGGTTGAATCTCTCCACCAGACCGTTTCCTTGTGGGTGGTAAGGAGTGGTGAACTTGTAGGTTACCCCACACTCCTTCCACAGGGATGTCATATACTTCGATATGAAATTGGTCCCCCTATCAGAAACCACCTCTCTGGGGAATCCCACACGGGAAAAGATCCCCATTAACGCCCGGCCCACCACTGGCGCCGTCGTTGTCCTGAGAGGATTGCCTCCGGGTACCGGGTGGCATGGTCCACCAAGACCAGGATGTACCTGTTGCCCATGGCTGTCTTGGGATCCAGTGGCCCCACAATATCCATCCCTACCCTTTCAAAGGGTGTTCCAACAACCGGAAAAGGTTGGAGAGGAGCTTTGACCTTCCTCCCACTCTTACCACTTGCCTGGCAAGTTTGGCAAGACCTGCAGTGTGCATCTGACTGCCTTCGCATTTGGGGCCAAAAGAAGTGGGTGACAAGCCTGTCAAAGGTCTTGTCCTGCCCCAAATGTCCTGCCAAAGGCACGTCATGAGCCAGACCCAGTAGGAAGGTCCTGAAGCGCTGGGGTACCACCAGCACACGGGCTGACCCAGGCTCAGCAACCTTAGGCTCACTGTATAGGAGACCACTCTCCCAGTAGATCAGATGTGACCCGGACTGATTACCAGCTGCCTGGTCTGCAGCCTGCCGCCGCAGACCCTCCAGAGTAGGGCACTCGTTCTGCTCCCTGCAGAACTCCTCCTGGTGGGACCCCCTTCTTGCTGCCAATGGGTCAGCTCAGAGATGTCTCCCAGTTCGGCTACTTGCTCCCCTGTAGGCACCGGGCGTCCCCTCGAGGTCCGCCTCCTCCCGGTCCGTGGGAACTTCGAGGGCCGGTTTCCCGCGCCCCTGCCCTTTCTCTTGGCAGGGACTTGGGCCACTGTTTCAGGCTCCAAGTCCTCTTGATCACCCTTTCTGGCCGCCATTGACCGAGTAGACACGCATGCCCACTCTGGCAACCCAAGCATCTCCAAGTGGGACCTGAGCTCAACCTCCTTCCATGAGGACTGCTCCAGGTCGTTTCCTAGCAGACAATCTACAGGCATGGTAGGGCTCACAACCACCCTTAAGGGACCTGAGACCCCCCCATTCAAAGGGAACCTGCGTCACCATACATTGGCGCTCTGAGTTGTCGACAGCAACTACTTGGTGGAATGCTCCTGGGACTACTTGCTTCTCAGACACCAGGTGACACCGGACTGAGGTCACACTGGCTCCAGTATCTCTGAGAGCCTCTACCCTGTTCCCATTAATGGTCACCCAGGTGCTATATTTCTTTGTGTTAGGGGGCACCTGGTTTCCTGGGACCATCTCACTGTCCCCGAGTGAGACAAGGGTCATTTCTGCGGGATCCCCACCCTCCTGTGGGCACCCCTCCTCCCCAAGCGCTACACTAGCCAACACTTTGGACTGTCCACCGGTGGGTGGCTGTGTCCCCTTCGGGCACTTGGGGTCCCCCTTAAAGTGACCTACCTGGTCACATGCATAACACTTGCGGGGGCCGGTCTCAACAGGCTTCCCTGTAGAGACCCCTTTCTTCTTATCACCGGGGGCTGGGAACCTTTACCCTGGGTACTAGTTTGGGGCCCTTTAGAGAACTCCTGTGCTTTACCCTTGTCCCCCGACCTTTCTGCTGGGGACCCTGCCCACCTTTGGCTGAGTCTCCCCCAAACGCTTTCTTGTGGACCCTGGTACTCACCCAGCGGTCCGCTTCCATAGCAAGCTTCCTGGGGTCAGTTAGCTTACTATCAACTAGGTGCTGGCGCAGATCTGCAAAACATAGACTAGACAAGTGCTCCCATGCAATCAAGTTGTAGAGCCCCTGAAAATCTGTTACACTACTGCCCTTCACCCAACCATCCAGAGACCTGCAGAACACATCCACACATTCCAACCAAGTGTTGACATCAGACTTCTTACTGGACCTGAACTGATCCCTGTACTTTTCAGGAGTAAGACCATACTTCGTGAGAAGGGCATCCTTCATGTCAGCATAGGTGAGGTGATACCCCTTACCCAAAGCTATCAGAGCATCCCTTGCTTCTTCCGGGAAAAGTGGCCACAATCCTGCTCCCCAATTCTCCTCAGGGACCCCATTCATGTGTATTGCTGCCTCATAACCCTGGAACCACCTTTGTATGTCATCCCCCTTCTTGAACTCCTTGCCTACGTTCTTGGGAATGTGCACAATCCTGTCTGCTTTTCTGGACGAATTGCTGCCACCATCTGAGCCTGACTTACTCCTAAGTTCTAGCTCCTTCAGTTCTCTCTCATGCTCTAAGAGCATCTTCCTCTCCTCTATGGCCAATCTCTTCTCCTCCCGCTCACTCTCCAGCCTGAGCTTCTGCAGCTCGAACTGCCTTGCCTCCCGCCTGTCCTCCAGCTCCTCTGGGGACAGACTGCTGCTGCCCGACCTGGCGGGTTCCCCCTACCCAAAAGCACATCCACCCTGGAAATAGGCTCCTCCGCCTCCTCACTGAGATCACCAGGCTGCCCATTGGCATGTCTGGCTGCTACCCAGGCCCTCAGCGCCTTCTGTAGCTCCTCCTTCCTTGTGAGGCCTTTAATTTGGACTTTCAGGTTTTTACAAATCGCTCGTAACTCCTTTACGGCGTAGGATTCCAACCTGTCCTCCTCAAAGATAACTTCCAGAGATGCAACGGATGATGCAATTGATTCAGGCATGACAAAAGTCGTGAGTTGAAAACTGGCAAGATCAAAAATAGGCCAAAAGAAAAAGAACCAGTATGTGGTACGTAATGGTCTGCGATATGGTAGTAGTGCACACCAATCACTGTAAGTCAAGTGCAAACGCAAGTCCTATCCTCACCGCTGACAACCAATGTTAGAAATGGGATCTCTAGTTGGCAAGGGCTTGCACCTTTGTCCAAGTAGGGACCCTTCTTCCTAGTCAGGGTAAGGGTTGTTACACTCGTGAAGTAACCCCTGCTCACCCTCGTGGTAGCTTGGCACGAGCAGTCAGGCTTAATTCAGAGGCAGTGTGTAAAGCATTTGCACATAACCAACAGTAATACAGTGTAAGCACTACAAACGGACACCACACCAGTTTAGAAACATAACCAATATTTTATATACTCAAGACAAGACCAATTACGACAAAAATCCACAATACTATACTTTACGAATGAATACTTGATACGTTAACTTCTTCTTTGCAGGAATAGCACAAAAGCAAAGTTCGTACGAGTCGGTAGCTCCGTCCAAGCCTACCGTGATGCTGAAAACCACAGAGTCTAACAGTTCCAGCCGACCGCGTCGATACGGGCCAGCAGAGTCGTGAACAGACTCGGTCACAGTACCTTTTCTCGTTGTGGCTGGTACGGAGTGTACGAGCCGGTCGGCGTTCGTCGCGGTTGCGGTGCAAGACGGAGCGATGCAAGGTGCGGTGTCCCTCGATGCGGTGCAGGCAGCGGCTCGATGAGCGTCGGGCAGACGGAGTCGGTGAGTCCAAGGCGTGCGATGCAGGGCGAGACGATGCTCGATGCGGTGCTGACAGGTTGCGATGCAGGCGACCTAGCCGGAGTGCGGGAGCTGGCGTCGGACAGCGGTGCGAGTCGGAGCGGTGCGTCGCAGACGTGCGAGCGGTGCCCCAAATGCGGTGCGGTCTCGACTCTTGAGCCAGTTGCAGCGACAGTGTCGGTCTGGTCCGGCTGGCCCCGTGAAGCGATGCGATGCGAACTGCGGTGCCCACAGGTCACGGTGCAAGCAGCGGCTCGATGTTGGCGGCGTCGGACGCCGCCCACGGTGAGACCAGGGTTGCGATGCGAAGCGGGGCGATGCGGTCTGCGGTGCAAACAGGTCACCGGCCAGGGATGAATTCGGTTGACGGAGTCGGTTGCGGTTCCCTTCCTCTGTGGCAACTGAAACAGCTGTTCCAGAAGCGGTACCCAGAGGTTTGTGAAGTCTTTGTAGTCCCTGAGACTTCTTAACAGGAGGCCAGCTCGGTTCCTGGCCCTTGGAGATACTCAGCACAAGTTTGTAGAAAGTTCAGTCCAGTCCTTTCACTGCCCAAGACAGAAGCAGCAACTGCAGGCCAACCCAACAAAGCAACAACACAGCAAAGGGGCAGTACTCCTCCTGGCAGCTCTTCCAGCTCTTCGTCTTGGCAGGTTCCTTGATTCCAGCGAGATCTAAATTCATGGGGTCAGGGCCCCAATATTTATATCCCAAATTCCTTTGTTCTCTGAAGGCAGAGAGGCCTTCGCCTAGTCCAAACCAGTTCTGGAGCACTTTGTTGACAAGTCTCCGTCCCTTCTTTCAGTGAGTAGGCCAGGGACATCAGACGCACCACAGGAGGTGGAGCCAGCATTGTGGAGGGAAGGCACTGTCCTATTCAGGGCCCAGGTGCGACCCCTCCCACCCATCTACAGGTCGATCTGGCTATTCAGCCTTGCGCTGACTCACCCTGTCTCCTGGCATCCCCCAGCCCCTGTCACTCACATTCCAGACAAGGAATACACAATCTCGCAGAGGCAGGCTTGGATGGTTAGACAAGAAAATACCCACTTTCTAAAAGTGGTATTTTCAAACACAGAATGTTAAAACCAACCTTACTAAAAGCTGCATTTTATCATTCTGAGTCCAGGCATACTAAACTCGAATTTCTACCATGTTCCCGGGGTCAGTTAGGATTATAAGCTGTAATAATCAAAACTGCCCGTTCTGGCCTAGGGGGAACAGGTAGCCTTGCAATAGTGAAAAACGAACTAGGCTGTAATTCACTATCAGGACATGCCGCACACACCCGGGCATGTCCTACCTTTCGCGTACAACGCACCCTGCCCACGGGGGTACCTTGGGCCTACCTTAGGGGTGACTAACATGTAGCAAAGGGAAGGTTTAGGGACTTGCAAGTGTGTGCACTTGCCAAGTCGACATGGCAGCCCCAGGCTGCGCACAGGCTCTGCGATGGCAGGCCCGAGTTACACTTTACGGGCTGTTTGCGTGGGTGGCACAATCCAGTGCTGCAGCCCACCAACAGCATTTGGTCTATAGGCCCTGGCACTCGCAGTGCACTTTACAAGGGACTGACACATAAACCAAATAGGCCAATCATGGAAACACCAATCCATAACACATTTTATACAGGAGCACTTGCACTTTCCCACTGGACCGCAGTGAGGAAAGTGCGCAGAATCATCACACCAGCAAAAACAGAGTCAAAACCGGGAGGTCAGAAAGCAAAAAGTCAGGGGAAACACGCCAAAAGATGCCAAGTCTAACACCCCTTTTTGGAGTTTTTGTTTTTATTAGACACAATAGATCATCGCCAAGTGACAGCGCATGCTTGTTGCCTGAAGGCAAGACCTAAGAAAAGAAAATCAGGTCCATGACTTAAGAAGTTTCTGCAGAATATTTTTTCTGATGAGGACTTGTATTCAGCATTTCTTAAAGCCACTGAAAGAGTTATATGTTGTTGCTACTAATTATATGACCCACCCATTCTCTTTTATTCTTTTCAGATTCCAAAAGGGGTAGATGAGCCTCCTGAACAAGGGTGATAGCAGCTCCTTTGGTGTTTAAGTAATGGGTCATACAGTTTACATCCAAGGATGTTATCTTTACAGGGTGTAGAGAGTGATGTCTGATAGTCATGTAGATTGTTAAGATAGTGTATAAGGGAACATAGGGGCTATGGATGATTGTATAGGATGGTAGCCGAATAGAGAGAATACTAGAATCACCTCACTGTAGCGTAAAGGCCAAGGGGTAGTTTCAAGTACAAGAGTAACAATACGACTTGAATAAGTCTTGGAGGAGACCTCAGTTACAGGGAGTGGATTGAGAGGGCTAGGGGCCAGTGGGACTGTGGTAGCAGAGATCACGAATGTGGGGTACAGTAGGGTGCAGAAGCCGGATTAAACTCTGGGATAAATTCCATCTCCTCACCGGCAGTCCTGTGCCATCAGTGAGCAGGACTGATAAAATGGAGATGCATTAATATTCATAGCACTGCTATTGATCCATGAGAGGAGTTTCAAAAACACGTATCTTCCCAACTCTCGTACATCTTCTATTGGCCTTGAAAGACCTCAAGAACCTTTACGTATGGACACCAAATCTGACTCGAGAAAAGTCCCTTATTATTAGCCATCATATAAAGGCCTAACAATAGTGAGCAGAAGGCAGCTCAAAAGGCAGACCTATAACAATCAATTGAACATCCCGTGAAGTTCGCAGGGAGGAGCGAGAGAGCCCCCCCAGCTCAGTAGTCAGTGAAAGAAAGTGTCCTTTCAACCACAGGATCTATGTAGCAGAAGACCACCTTCAATTACTGTAAAAATAAATCATATGGTTGTTGGTGTGGAAGTAGAAATAGTTGAGATGGCAGCCTCCTCTAATACTGGCATTGTGAGAGCTTTAGCCTTTAAATGGTGAACAGGACTTGTTGTGGTCCCTCTGTGCTTCGATCTGGTGGAGGTCTTACTAGTCAGATTGACTTAGAAGCCCTTTATTTGCAAAAGAACGGGGCATATCACATAAATAGAGCAATGAAAGTGCTAATTTAAGACCGTCTCTGCCAGAGGTTTGAACTATCTGTTGTCCTAAATAGTAGACAATCTGGAACAGCAGTATTTTACCAATATGGAAAATAATTGTTTATCACCTGAATTGTGAAGGGATGTAATACCACAGCTACCACATACTCCAAGTATACAAGTGTCTAGGAAAAGATTCTAGAGAATGCAAAGGACCAGTGTTGGATCTCAGAAACCCCGTTTATTTTTACTGAACAAATATCCACAATTCACAAAAAGTTACCTGGTAGACCAATGTTTTGGGTACTGACTACCTTTGTCAGCCACTGGTGAATCTATGTAGATCACTTTATTCAGTTTCTAACACAGACATTTCCCTTGTTTATAATAGATATGAAGGACTTTCTGAAAAAAATACAAAGCAATAAAATAGAACTTGGCACCTATATACTGTTTACATTGGATGTTAATCTGTATGCATAAGTCACACACGAAGGAGGCATGAACAGTGTAAATTGGCTACTTCTCCAAAAGAATGAACTGCAAGTTAATTAAGTTTTTGTTCAATACAACTTTCATACTACATACATTTTTTGTGTGACTGCAACAAGTTCTACCTACAGATAACGGGCACAGTGATGGAGTTGCATGTGGCCCCATTCTATGGCAATACATACATGGATCCCTTTGAAGCAAACCACATCTTAAACAATCCAAGATTGAAAAATAAACTGATCTACTACAAAAGGACTGTAGACCATATACTTGCGATCTGAAATAGTTTTATGGAGGAGTTACAGGAATTACATATATTTTTTTTTCTTATTATTTTTATTAAACAAGTTCAGCATGAATCACAGAGTCACCATATCCAAGGTACATATACAGAATATATCATCATTATTAACAGTGTAGCCACAGTCGCATTTCTATACTCTCATCCTAATGAACTCTCGGAGTATTCTAATCTAATCTGGAGCAAGCCCCCACCTCCCCCCGGATCGTCCTAATACCAACGATATTTCTGCCAATCCCCCCAAACTTTGTCCCATTTGTGTGGGCATCCTCTGGCTTTATAAATCACTTTCTCTGCATTGGAGCACCAATCCAAGTCAGACTTCCAAGCTCTCAATTCCGGTACCCGTCTTGCTCATCATTTTTGGGCTATGTTTTGTTTTGCCACCATCGCAGCCACTTTCAACCAGATGGTTGTGTATTTTGGCCATTTTTCTTCCCCAGTTACACACAGAATCAACCAGCGTGAGTCACCTGGAATTTTTATCCGTGACTTCTGACATGACATTTGTCACTCCCTTCAAGTATTCATTAATATATTTACAATCCCACAATATATGAAAAAAGGTACCTATTTCACCACATTCCCTAGTGCAAAATGGGAGACAAGGTGGTATTTCTATGTGGTCCTTGCAATTGGACCGTAACAGGTGAGTGGTCTGAAATACCCCATGCTTTGAGTGTCGTGTCTCAGAATTGTTCCACTTGCGAGGTCAAGGTGAAAATGTAATCCAATCTAGAATGAGTTTTGTGCGCCGCTGACGTGTGCGTGTACTGACGACCCATTGGGTTATGTGCCCTCCATAGATCTGACATACCCATCGCTTCTATGAACCCCCTCAGTGGTTCCTTTCCTGCTGTGCCTGTTGCATTCGTCAATCTATCTATTTGGGGATCCATAACCGCATTCATGTCGCCCAATACAACCAGTGTGCCCAGTGGCATCTCTAGGAGAATATTTCCGAGTTGTGCGAAGGTATCTGCATGCAGTCGAGGGGGGACGTATACTGAGCAAAAATTCAAGTTGTTCCCGTCCCATCCCGCTTATCCAACCAACATCTTTGCACTATTAATGGCGTTGAGACCTTTATTAGGATTCCCACCCCCCCTTGAGCCTGTTGTGTACCCTGCGTGCGCCTGGAGCCTAAAGCCATATCTATCAGGTGCTTTACAGTGGTTACCCTGCAGGTGTGTTTCTTAGAGCAAAACCACATCTGGGCCATGTCGTCTCAGATACTGTAAGGAATTTCATAATTGATTAAATGAGTTAACCCATGGATAAGTTTTCTACAGTATCCTGAATCTAAACTGTCTGGATGTGAATGTGACATTGCACAAAGACAGGTTCATCACAAGCATTACAATCAAATAACAGCAAGAAAACGTTATTTACAAGCAATAGAAATCCAGAATGTCTAGTGCAATCCTGGGAGTTATAAGAATGACCCCAAGGTCTAATAAAATACTAGTAGCTTAGCACAAGCATCAAGGCATACCTTGATGTTTGTGCCTAGAGGATTCCTGCTCGAAGATCTCCACAGGACAGCAACCCTCAAGCCTGAATCCACCCTCTAGACACCAGAGATGGTGGTAAGAGGGGCAGAGCTCCCCAGACATGGCAAATTCTCCCTTTTCATCATGGACCCCCAATCTCCCAACCCTGTGAGGACAGACATCACCTATAGACACTAGAGATTTATTTGTAAGAAAAGGGGTGAAGGGAATTGAGTCTCACCCCTTCACCTCAGGGTCCCACAAAGCCTTTCTACCTCCCTGGAAGCCAAAGTGGGTGGTTTACTCCAAATCCACCCACCAGGGGGGGACAGAGAGCACCATTAGACAGCAGGCATTACAATTTGTTTTTTTATATTTGGGGTGGGGGCACCCAGTATTGATTTCGGGTCACACTTCTCAATCCCAGTGGCCCACACAGTCCTTTTGCATGCCCCCACCTAAAAAGCAGATTTATGGCTATCAATCAATCAATCAATCAATCATGTCACTTATAAAGCGCACTACATACCCGCGAGGGTCTCAAGGCGCTGGGGGAAGAGGGGGGTGGTGCTGCTACTGATCGAAGAGCCAGGTCTTGAGGAGTCTTCTGAAGGCCAGTAGGTCTTGGGTCTGTCGGAGGTTGGTGGGGAGGGTGTTCCAGGTCTTGGCGGCAAGGTGGGAGAAGGATCTGCAGCCGGCGGTCGTTTTCCGGATGCGGGGGACTGTGGCGAGGGCGAGGCTGGTCGAGCGGAGCTGGCGGGTGGGGGTGTAGAAGCTGAGTCGTCTGTTGAGGTAGGCTGGTCCGGAGTTGTGGAGTGCTTTGTGTGCGTGGGTGAGGAGCTTGAAGGTTATCCTCTTGTTGACAGGGAGCCAGTGCAGGTCTCTCAGGTGGGGTGTGATGTGGCTGCGTCGGGGGATGTCGAGGATAAGACGTGCAGAGGCGTTCTGGATGCGTTGCAGCCGTCTCAGGAGCTTAGCCGTCGTTCCTGCGTAGAGGGCGTTTCCGTAGTCCAGCCTGCTGGTGACGAGGGCCTGGGTGACTGTTTTTCTTGTTTCGGTGGGGATCCACTTGAAGATCCTGCGGAGCATTCAGAGGATGTTGAAGCAGGATGAGGAAACGGCGTTGACCTGCTTAGTCATGGAGAGGGTGGGGTCGAGGATGACCCCTAGGTTGCGTACGTGGTCGGTGGGTGGCGGGGCTGTTCCCAGTGATGTTGGCCACCAGGAGTCATCCCAGGCTGAAGGGTTGGAACCAAGGATGAGGACCTCCGTCTTGTCCGAGTTCAGCTTCAGGCGGCTGGTCCTCATCCATTCGGCGACGGCCTTCATTCCTTCGTGGAGGTGGGCTTTGGCGGTGTGAGGGTCTTTGGTGAGGGAGAGGATCAGCTGGGTGTCGTCGGCATAGGAGATGATGTTGAGGTTGTGCTGTCGGGTGACGTGGGCGAGGGTTGCCATGTAGATGTTGAACAGCGTTGGGCTGAGGGAGGAGCCTTGGGGTACGCCGCAGATGATCTTGGTGGCCTTGGATCGGAAGGGGGCGAGGCGGACGCTTTGTGTTCTGCCGGAAAGGAAGGATGTGGTCCAGTCCAGGGCCTTCTCTTGGATCCCGGCGTCGTGAAGGCGTGTTCGTAGTGTGTGGTGGCAGACCGTGTCGAAGGCGGCTGATAGGTCCAGGAGGATGAGGGCTGCTGTTTCTCCGTTGTCTAGCAGGGTCCTGATGTCATCGGTGGCGGCGATGAGGGCGGTTTCGGTGCTGTGGTTGCTGCGGAAGCCGGACTGGGAAGGGTCCAGGATGTTGTTCTCCTCGAGGTAGCGGGTCAGTTGTTTGTTGACGATTTTCTCGGTGACCTTCGCGGGGAACGGGAGCAGAGAGATGGGTCGGAAGTTCTTGAGGTCCTTGGGGTCTGCCTTGGGTTTCTTGAGTAAGGCGGTGATCTCGGCGTGCTTCCAGCTTTCCGGGAAGGTTGCTGTCTCGAAGGAGATGTTGATTATTTTCCGGAGATGGGGCGCGATGGCTGTACTGGCTTTGTTGAAGATGTGGTGAGGGCACGGGTCTAGCGGTGAACCGGAGTGGATGGTGTTCATGATCTCGCTGGTGTCCTCGTCGTTGATGTTGGTCCAGGAGAGCAGGCGGTTGGTGGTTGTGGGGGCAGTGGTCTCGGTGGTTGCCGGGGCGGTCGTGGTGTTGAAGCTGTCGTGGATGTCGGCGATTTTGCGGTGGAAGAAGGTGGCCAGTGAGTCGCACAGGTCTCGCGACGGCTGGATGTCGTTGGTGTTGGAGCTGGGGTTGGAGAGTTCCTTCACGATGTTGAAGAGCTCTTTGCTGTTGTGTGCGTTGTTGTCTAGGCGGTCTTTGAGTGAGGCCCTTTGGCGGATCTGATGAGGTGATGGTGACTGCGGGTGGCGCTCTTGTGGGCGGCGTAGCTGTCCGTTCGTGGAGCCAGATCTTCTCCAGTTTTCGGCATGTTCGTTTGGAGGCCTGGAGGTCTTCGGTGAACCAGGTGGCTTTCTTGCTGGTGTGGCTGTTGGGCGGATTCTTGAGCGGGGCGAGGGTGTTGGCGCAGTCGTCGATCCACTGTCTGAGGTTGCGGGCGGCGGTGTCGGGGTCGGAGGGTTCGGCGGGTGGGCTCAGGGCGAGGGTTGTGGTTAGCTGGTCTTCCGTGACTCTGCTCCAGCAGCGGCGAGGCATTTGTTCGGTGCGGTGGTGCGTGGTGGGCTTCCTGTAGGTGAAGTGGATGCAGTGGTGGTCAGTCCAGTGGGGTTCGGAGGTGTGGTTGAAGGAGACGTGTGGGCTTGCGGAAAAGATGGAGTCGAGCGTGTGGCCGGCGGCGTGGGTGGGTGTAGTCACGAGCTGTCTGAGTCCGAGGGTGGCGAGGTTGTCGATCAGGGTGGTGGAGTTGGTGTCCTTGTTGTTCTCGAGGTGGAAATTCAGGTCCCCGAGGAGGATGTAGTCCGTGGAGGCGATGGCGTGTGTGCTGACGAAGTCAGCGATGGAATCGCTGAACTGTGGTCGGGGTCCGGGGGTCTGTAGATGAGGGTTCCTCTGAGGGTGGTGTTGGGATCGGTGTGGATCTGGAAGTGCATGTGTTCGGCGGTGCTGAGGGTGTCGTCGGTGTTGGTTGAGACTCTGAGGGTGTTCCTGTGGACGATGGCGATGCCTCCTCCGACTCCGTTGGTGTGGTCCCTGCGGGTGATCTTGTATCCGTCCGGGATGGCAATGGCGATGTCGGGGGCTGAAGCGGGATTCAGCCAGGTCTCCGTCAGGAATGCGACGTCTGGGGAGGTTGAGTCGAGAAGGTCCCAGAGTTCGATGGCGTGTTTGCGGGCGGAGCGGGTGTTGAGGAGGATGCATCTGAGGTAGTTGGGTTCTTTCCTGGGCGGTGGTTTGGCGGGGCGGGTGCTGGCGAAGCTGCAGTTCCGGCAGGTGAAGGGCCCTTGGGTGCGCTTCGGGGTGGCCTGGTAGCAGGCGTGATCTTTTCCGGGGTTGAGTGCGTGGAGGGTGCTGGCGTCGTATCGGCGTCTGTTGATGTGGCGGGTGCGGGGGATGCCCGGACCAGGGGGTCTGGCGCTGGGCGCGGTCACGGCACGGACGGGCGCAGACGGGCTTGCCTTAGGAGCGCCTTCGGCGCGCCAGCGGCGCGGCCGCGCAGCGGCCACCATAAATGGGGAGGTGGGAGGGAGGAGCAGGGAATGGGGCAGCAAATGGGCAGTGAGGGGGCGGGGCCGCAGGGGCGCAGCGGCGGGAAACAGGCACCGAAGGGAAAACGAGCACAATCAGGGCATCAAGGGGGCACAGAAAGGAAAAAACTAGCACAATGAGGGGCAGCAAGGGGGCACAGAAAGGAAAAAACGAGCACAATGAGGGGCAGCAAGGGGGCACAGAAAGGAAAAACGAGCACAATGAGGGGCAGCAAGGGGGCACAGAAAGGAAAAAACGAGCACAATGAGGGGCAGCAAGGGGGCACAGAAAGGAAAAACGAGCACAATCAGGGGCAGCAAGGGGGGCACAGAAAGGAAAAAACGAGCACAATCAGGGGCAGCAAGGGGGCACAGAAAGGAAAAACGAGCACAATCAGGGGCAGCAAGGGGGGCACAGAAAGGAAAAACGAGCACAATCAGGGGAAGCAAGGGGGCACAGAAAGGAAAACGAGCACAATCAGGGGCAGCAAGGGGGCACAGAAAGGAAAAACGAGCACAATCAGGGGCAGCAAGGGGCACAGAAAGGAAAAACGAGCACAATCAGGGGCAGCAGCAGGGCACACAGACGGAGCTGTGTGGTGGGGGAGCGACCTACCAGTCAAGGTCAGGGGTCGCTCTCTTCACCACGCAGCGGCCGCCATAAATGGGGAGGTGGGAGGGAGGAGCAGGGAATGGGGCAGCGAATGGGCAGTGAGGGGGCGGGGCCGCAGGGCGCAGCGGCGGGAAACAGGCACAGAAGGGAAAACGAGCACAATCAGGGCATCAAGGGGCACAGAAAGGAAAAAACGAGCACAATCAGGGGCAGCAAGGGGGGCACAGAAAGGAAAAAACGAGCACAATCAGGGGCAGCAAGGGGGCACAGAAAGGAAAAACGAGCACAATCAGGGGCAGCAAGGGGGCACAGAAAGGAAAAACGAGCACAATCAGGGGCAGCAGCAGGGCACACAGACGGAGCTGTGTGGTGGGGGAGCGACCTACCAGTCAAGGTCAGGGGTCGCTCTCTTCACCACGCAGCGGCCGCCATAAATGGGGAGGTGGGAGGGAGGAGCAGGGAATGGGGCAGCGAATGGGCAGTGAGGGGGCGGGGCCGCAGGGCGCAGCGGCGGGAAACAGGCACAGAAGGGAAAACGAGCACAATCAGGGCATCAAGGGGGCACAGAAAGGAAAAAACTAGCACAATCAGGGGCAGCAAGGGGGCACAGAAAGGAAAAACGAGCACAATCAGGGGCAGCAAGGGGGCACAGAAAGGAAAAACGAGCACAATCAGGGGCAGCAAGGGGGCACAGAAAGGAAAACGAGCACAATCAGGGGCAGCAGCAGGGCACACAGATGGAGCTGTGTGGTGGGGGAGCGACCTACCAGTCAAGGTCAGGGGTCGCTCTCTTCACCACGCAGCGGCCGCCATAAATGGGGAGGTGGGAGGGAGGAGCAGGGAATGGGGCAGCGAATGGGCAGCGAGGGCGGGGCCGCAGGGCGCAGCGGCGGGAAACAGGCACAGAAGGGAAAACGAGCACAATCAGGGCATCAAGGGGCACAGAAAGAAAAAAAAATATATATATATATATATCCCCAATCTGCCCACAGATAGAAGCAGAAAACATTAATGAACACTAGGGTTTGTTTTTTAATTGGAGCAGGCTCATATTGGTAGCATATGACCCATCTAGCGGCAGGGCAACAATGGCCTTCTGCCCCACGGGGGGCTAATTTGGGGCTTTAAGCTTATAGAGCTCTACAGGTGGGCAGAAAGAGCAAGAGAGAACAGGATATCGTTTTTATTTTGGCTAGGGGAGCAGCAACTCTCTCTGCATGGTCATGTACTTCCTCCAGTGCTTGAGGGCATATCACTTTTTGCCCAATCCAATGGGAAGGGGGACAGTCCTGTACTGACTTCAGGCCACACCCCTCCAGCCTCAGGTCACGATCTTTCTGTTTTCGATGTAGGTGGGAGATTGGTGGGTATACCTAACAAGTGTCAAAACTACTCCTTAAACCTCTAATTGCATTTCTGTTTCCAATTGTGATGCCTTCCATATATGTTATATGCATACAGTGTTCCATGGGACTCATTCAACACGTCAGACACCCTTCAACTAGTTTGGGGAGTCCACCAATTAGTGTAATATTATTATAACTCAGTAACAACTTATTGCTTGAATTATAGAAAAAGAAAACATGACTGAAAGGTTTCCTGTTACTGGTATGTATTACTCAGTTTATATATAAAAAAGAGAGAGGAACCCTTGGTAACCCAAAGGACTAGGGTTCAAACAAGAACTTTATGCAAAAACGTCCCTTGGGAATGTTTTGTGTCCCCACCTTACTTCACACTCGTAATCAAAGTCACATGCATATAGATCCAATCATACCGACCACATCCACGCCTTGAGTCTGCTACGTATTGGCACAAAAAACCTATAGTTTATTAAATTGATAAAAATATTTTTTATTAAAACAATATATTTTTCAAGACATTACACAATAAAACCAATTCTATCAGAAAAAACACAATAGAGCACTTACAATGCATTCAATAATAGAATCAATTGATCCCAATAAAATACAAAAAATATTGCACGAGAGTTTAAAAACAGACAGTAACTTTTGTCATCAGTTGCCGCAATCAAAAAACAAGATTTCACCACATACACCTTGATGCCTTACAAGTCATAAACATCTAAGGTAATGTTCAAACAGATAGATTTGTGGCTTAAATACAAGCTGTCTGTGTGCCCTGCTGCTGCCCCTGATTGTGCTCGTTTTTCCTTTCTGTGCCCCCTTGCTGCCCCTGATTGTGCTCGTTTTTCCTTTCTGTGCCCCCCTTGCTGCCCCTGATTGTGCTCGTTTTTCCTTTCTGTGCCCCCTTGCTGCCCCTGATTGTGCTCGTTTTTCCTTTCTGTGCCCACCTTGCTGCCCCTGATTGTGCTCGTTTTCCTTTCTGTGCCCCCCTTGCTGCCCCTGATTGTGCTCGTTTTTTCCTTTCTGTGCCCCCTTGCTGCCCCTGATTGTGCTCGTTTTTCCTTTCTGTGCCCCCTTGCTGCCCCTGATTGTGCTCATTTCTTTTTCCTTTCTGTGCCCCCTTGCTGCCCCTGATTGTGCTCGTTTTTCCTTTCTGTGCCCCCTTGATGCCCTGATTGTGCTCGTTTTCCCTTCTGTGCCTGTTTCCCGCCGCTGCGCCCCTGCGGCCCCGCCCCCTCACTGCCCATTCGCTGCCCCATTCCCTGCTCCTCCCTCCCACCTCCCCATTTATGGCGGCCGCTGCGTGGTGAAGAGAGCGACCCCTGACCTTGACTGGTAGGTCGCTCCCCCACCACACAGCTCCGTCTGTGTGCCCTGCTGCTGCCCCTGATTGTGCTCGTTTTTCCTTTCTGTGCCCCCTTGCTGCCCCTGATTGTGCTCGTTTTTCCTTTCTGTGCCCCCCTTGCTGCCCCTGATTGTGCTCGTTTTTTCCTTTCTGTGCCCCCCTTGCTGCCCCTGATTGTGCTCGTGTTTTCCTTTCTGTGCCCCCCTTGCTGCCCCTGATTGTGCTCGTTTTTCCTTTCTGTGCCCCCCTTGCTGCCCCTGATTGTGCTCGCTTTTTCCTTTCTGTGCCCCCTTGCTGCCCCTGATTGTGCTCGTTTTTCCTTTCTGTGCCCCCTTGCTGCCCCTGATTGTGCTCATTTCTTTTTCCTTTCTGTGCCCCCTTGCTGCCCCTGATTGTGCTCTGTTTTCCTTTCTGTGCCCCCTTGATGCCCTGATTGTGCTCGTTTTCCCTTCTGTGCCTGTTTCACGCCGCTGCGCCCCTGCCCCCTCACTGCCCATTCGCTGCCCCATTCCCTGCTCCTCCCTCCCACCTCCCCATTTATGGCGGCCGCTGCGTGGTGAAGAGAGCGACCCCTGACCTTGACTGGTAGGTCGCTCCCCCACCACACAGCTCCGTCTGTGTGCCCTGCTGCTGCCCCTGATTGTGCTCGTTTTTCCTTTCTGTGCCCCCCTTGCTGCCCCTGATTGTGCTAGTTTTTTCCTTTCTGTGCCCCCCTTGCTGCCCCTGATTGTGCTCGTTTTTTCCTTTCTGTGCCCCCCTTGCTGCCCCTGATTGTGCTCGTTTTCCTTTCTGTGCCCCCTTGCTGCCCCTGATTGTGCTCGTTTTTCCTTTCTGTGCCCCCCTTGCTGCCCCTGATTGTGCTCGTTTTTCCTTTCTGTGCCCCCTTGCTGCCCCTGATTGTGCTCGTTTTTCCTTTCTGTGCCCCCTTGCTGCCCCTGATTGTGCTCGTTTTTTCCTTTCTGTGCCCCCTTGCTGCCCCTGATTGTGCTCGTTTTTCCTTTCTGTGCCCCCTTGCTGCCCCTGATTGTGCTCATTTCTTTTTCCTTTCTGTGCCCCCTTGCTGCCCCTGATTGTGCTCGTTTTTCCTTTCTGTGCCCCCTTGATGCCCTGATTGTGCTCGCTTTTCCCTTCTGTGCCTGTTTCCCGCCGCTGCGGCACCCGCCCCTCACTGCCCATTTGCTGCCCCATTCCCTGCTCCTCCCTCCCACCTCCCCATTTATGGCGGCCGCTGCGTGGTGAAGAGAGCGACCCCTGACCTTGACTGGTAGGTCGCTCCCCCACCACAGCTCCGTCTGTGTGCCCTGCTGCTGCCCCTGATTGTGCTCGTTTTTCCTTTCTGTGCCCCCTTGCTGCCCCTGATTGTGCTTGTTTTTCCTTTCTGTGCCCCCCTTGCTGCCCCTGATTGTGCTCGTTTTTTCCTTTCTGTGCCCACCCTTGCTGCCCCTGATTGTGCTCGTTTTTTCCTTTCTGTGCCCCCTTGCTGCCCCTGATTGTGCTCGTTTTTCCTTTCTGTGCCCCCCTTGCTGCCCCTGATTGTGCTCGTTTTTTCCTTTCTGTGCCCCCTTGCTGCCCCTGATTGTGCTCGTTTTTCCTTTCTGTGCCCCCTTGCTGCCCCTGATTGTGCTCATTTCTTTTTCCTTTCTGTGCCCCCTTGCTGCCCCTGATTGTGCTCGTTTTTCCTTTCTGTGCCCCCTTGATGCCCTGATTGTGCTCGTTTTCCCTTCTGTGCCTGTTTCCCGCCGCTGCGCCCCTGCGGCCCTGCCCCCTCACTGCCCATTCGCTGCCCCATTCCCTGCTCCTCCCTCCCACCTCCCCATTTATGGCGGCCGCTGCGTGGTGAAGAGAGCGACCCCTGACCTTGACTGGTAGGTCGCTCCCCCACCACACAGCTCCGTCTGTGTGCCCTGCTGCTGCCCCTGATTGTGCTCGTTTTTCCTTTCTGTGCCCCCTTGCTGCCCCTGATTGTGCTCGTTTTTCCTTTCTGTGCCCCCCTTGCTGCCCCTGATTGTGCTCGTTTTTTCCTTTCTGTGCCCCCCTTGCTGCCCCTGATTGTGCTCGTTTTTCCTTTCTGTGCCCCCTTGCTGCCCCTGATTGTGCTCGTTTTTCCTTTCTGTGCCCCCCTTGCTGCCCCTGATTGTGCTCGTTTTTTCCTTTCTGTGCCCCCTTGCTGCCCCTGATTGTGCTCGTTTTTCCTTTCTGTGCCCCCTTGCTGCCCCTGATTGTGCTCATTTCTTTTTCCTTTCTGTGCCCCCTTGCTGCCCCTGATTGTGCTCGCTTTTCCTTTCTGTGCCCCCTTGATGCCCTGATTGTGCTCGTTTTCCCTTCTGTGCCTGTTTCACGCCGCTGCGCCCTGCGGCCCCGCCCCCTCACTGCCCATTCGCTGCCCCATTCCCTGCTCCTCCCTCCCACCTCCCCATTTATGGCGGCCGCTGCGTGGTGAAGAGAGCGACCCCTGACCTTGACTGGTAGGTCGCTCCCCCACCACACAGCTCCGTCTGTGTGCCCTGCTGCTGCCCCTGATTGTGCTCGCTTTTCCTTTCTGTGCCCCCCTTGCTGCCCCTGATTGTGCTAGTTTTTTCCTTTCTGTGCCCCCCTTGCTGCCCTTGATTGTGCTCGTTTTTTCCTTTCTGTGCCCCCCTTGCTGCCCCTGATTGTGCTCGTTTTTCCTTTCTGTGCCCCCCTTGCTGCCCCTGATTGTGCTCGTTTTTTCCTTTCTGTGCCCCCTTGCTGCCCCTGATTGTGCTCGTTTTCCTTTCTGTGCCCCCCTTGCTGCCCCTGATTGTGCTCGTTTTTCCTTTCTGTGCCCCCCTTGCTGCCCCTGATTGTGCTCGCTTTTTCCTTTCTGTGCCCCCTTGCTGCCCCTGATTGTGCTCGTTTTTCCTTTCTGTGCCCCCTTGCTGCCCCTGATTGTGATCATTTCTTTTTCCTTTATGTGCCCCCTTGCTGCCCGATTGTGCTCGTTTTTCCTTTCTGTGCCCCCTTGATGCCCTGATTGTGCTCGTTTTCCCTTCTGTGCCTGTTTCCCGCCGCTGCGGCCCCGCCCCCTCACTGCCCATTTGCTGCCCCATTCCCTGCTCCTCCCTCCCACCTCCCCATTTATGGCGGCCGCTGCGTGGTGAAGAGAGCGACCCCTGACCTTGACTGGTAGGTCGCTCCCCCACCACACAGCTCCGTCTGTGTGCCCTGCTGCTGCCCCTGATTGTGCTCGTTTTTCCTTTCTGTGCCCCCTTGCTGCCCCTGATTGTGCTCGTTTTTCCTTTCTGTGCCCCCCCTTGCTGCCCCTGATTGTGCTCGTTTTTTCCTTTCTGTGCCCCCCTTGCTGCCCCTGATTGTGCTCGTTTTTTCCTTTCTGTGCCCCCTTGCTGCCCCTGATTGTGCTCGTTTTTCCTTTCTGTGCCCCCCTTGCTGCCCCTGATTGTGCTCGTTTTTCCTTTCTGTGCCCCCCTTGCTGCCCCTGATTGTGCTAGTTTTTCCTTTCTGTGCCCCCCTTGCTGCCCCTGATTGTGCTCGCTTTTTCCTTTCTGTGCCCCCCTTGCTGCCCCTGATTGTGCTCGTTTTTTCCTTTCTGTGCCCCCCTTGCTGCCCCTGATTGTGCTCGTTTTTCCTTTCTGTGCCCCCCTTGCTGCCCCTGATTGTGCTCGTTTTTTCCTTTCTGTGCCCCCTTGCTGCCCCTGATTGTGCTCGTTTTTCCTTTCTGTGCCCCCTTGCTGCCCCTGATTGTGCTCATTTCTTTTCCTTTCTGTGCCCCCTTGCTGCCCCTGATTGTGCTCGTTTTCCTTTCTGTGCCCCCTTGATGCCCTGATTGTGCTCGTTTTCCCTTCTGTGCCTGTTTCCCGCCGCTGCGCCCTGCGGCCCCGCCCCTCACTGCCCATTCGCTGCCCCATTCCCTGCTCCTCCCTCCCACCTCCCCATTTATGGCGGCCGCTGCGTGGTGAAGAGAGCGACCCCTGACCTTGACTGGTAGGTCGCTCCCCCACCACACAGCTCCGTCTGTGTGCCCTGCTGCTGCCCCTGATTGTGCTCGTTTTTCCTTTCTGTGCCCCTTGCTGCCCCTGATTGTGCTCGTTTTTCCTTTCTGTGCCCCCCTTGCTGCCCCTGATTGTGCTCGTTTTCCTTTCTGTGCCCCCCTTGCTGCCCCTGATTGTGCTCGTTTTTTCCTTTCTGTGCCCCCTTGCTGCCCCTGATTGTGCTCGTTTTCCTTTCTGTGCCCCCCCTTGCTGTCCCTGATTGTGCTCGTTTTTTCCTTTCTGTGCCCCCCTTGCTGCCCCTGATTGTGCTCGTTTTCCTTTCTGTGCCCCCTTGCTGCCCCTGATTGTGCTCATTTCTTTTTCCTTTCTGTGCCCCCTTGCTGCCCCTGATTGTGCTCGTTTTTCCTTTCTGTGCCCCCTTGATGCCCTGATTGTGCTCGTTTTCCCTTCTGTGCCTGTTTCACGCCGCTGCGCCCTGCGGCCCCGCCCCTCACTGCCCATTCGCTGCCCCATTCCCTGCTCCTCCCTTCCACCTCCCCATTTATGGCGGCCGCTGCGTGGTGAAGAGAGCGACCCCTGACCTTGACTGGTAGGTCGCTCCCCCACCACACAGCTCCGTCTGTGTGCCCTGCTGCTGCCCCTGATTGTGCTCGTTTTTCCTTTCTGTGCCCCCCTTGCTGCCCCTGATTGTGCTCGTTTTTCCTTTCTGTGCCCCCTTTGCTGCCCCTGATTGTGCTCGCTTTTTCCTTTCTGTGCCCCCTTGCTGCCCCTGATTGTGCTCGTTTTTCCTTTCTGTGCCCCCCTTGCTGCCCCTGATTGTGCTCATTTTTTCCTTTCTGTGCCCCCCTTGCTGCCCCTGATTGTGCTCGTTTTTCCTTTCTGTGCCCCCCTTGCTGCCCGATTGTGCTCGTTTTTCCTTTCTGTGCCCCCCTTGCTGCCCCTGATTGTGCTCGTTTTTCCTTTCTGTGCCCCCCTTGCTGCCCCTGATTGTGCTCGTTTTTCCTTTCTGTGCCCCCTTGCTGCCCCTGATTGTGCTCGTTTCTTTTTCCTTTCTGTGCCCCCTTGCTGCCCCTGATTGTGCTCGTTTTTCCTTTCTGTGCCCCCTTGATGCCCTGATTGTGCTCGTTTTCCCTTCTGTGCCTGTTTCCCGCCGCTGCGCCCCTGCGGCCCCGCCCCCTCGCTGCCCCATTCCCTGCTCCTCCCTCCCACCTCCCCATTTATGGCGGCCGCTGCGCGGCCGCGCCGAAGGCGCGCCTAAGGCAAGCCCGTCTGCGCCCGTCCGCGCCGTGACCGCGCCCAGCGCCAGACCCCCTGGTCCGGGCATCCTCCGCGCCCGCCACATCAACAGACGCCGATACGACGCCAGCACCCTCCACGCACTCAACCCCGGAAAAGATCACGCCTGCTACCAGGCCACCCCGAAGTGCACCCAAGGGCCCTTCACCTGCCGGAACTGCAGCTTCGCCAGCACCCGCCCCGCCAAACCACCGCCCAGGAAAGATCCCAACTACCTCAGATGCATCCTCCTCAACACCCGCTCCGCCAGCAAACACGCCATCGAACTCTGGGACCTTCTCGACTCAACCTCCCCAGACGTCGCATTCCTGACGGAGACCTGGCTGAATCCCGCTTCAGCCCCCGACATCGCCATTGCCATCCCGGACGGATACAAGATCACCCGCAGGGACCGCACCAACGGAGTCGGAGGAGGCATCGCCATCGTCCACAGGAACACCCTCAGAGTCTCAACCAACACCGACGACACCCTCAGCACCGCCGAACACATGCACTTCCAGATCCACACCGATCCCAACACCACCCTCAGAGGAACCCTCATCTACAGACCCCCCGGACCCTGACCACAGTTCAGCGATTCCATCGCTGACTTCGTCAGCACACACGCCATCGCCTCCACGGACTACATCCTCCTCGGGGACCTGAACTTCCACCTCGAGAACAACAAGGACACCAACTCCACCACCCTGATCGACAACCTAGCCACCCTCGGACTCAGACAGCTCGTGACTACACCCACCCACGCCGCCGGCCACACGCTCGACTCCATCTTTTCCGCAAGCCCACACGTCTCCTTCAACCACACCTCCGAACCCCACTGGACTGACCACCACTGCATCCACTTCACCTACAGGAAGCCCACCACGCACCACCGCACCGAACAAATGCCTCGCCGCTGCTGGAGCAGAGTCACGGAAGACCAGCTAACCACAACCCTCGCCCTGAGCCCACCCGCCGAACCCTCCGACCCCGACACCGCCGCCCGCAACCTCAGACAGTGGATCGACGACTGCGCCAACACCCTCGCCCCGCTCAAGAATCTGCCCAACAGCCACACCAGCAGGAAAGCCACCTGGTTCACCGAAGACCTCCAGGCCTCCAAACGAACATGCCGAAAACTGGAGAAGATCTGGCTCCACGAACGGACAGCGGACAGCTACGCCGCCCACAAGAGCGCCACCCGCAGTCACCATCACCTCATCAGATCCGCCAAAAGGGCCTCACTCAAAGACCGCCTAGACAACAACGCACACAACAGCAAAGAGCTCTTCAACATCGTGAAGGAACTCTCCAACCCCAGCTCCAACACCAATGACATCCAGCCGTCGCGAGACCTGTGCGACTCACTGGCCACCTTCTTCCACCGCAAAATCACCGACATCCACGACAGCTTCAACACCACGACCGCCCCGGCAACCACCGAGACCACTGCCCCCACAACCACCAACCGCCTGCTCTCCTGGACCAACATCAACGACGAGGACACCAGCGAGATCATGAACACCATCCACTCCGGTTCACCGCTAGACCCGTGCCCTCACCACATCTTCAACAAAGCCAGTACAGCCATCGCGCCCCATCTCCGGAAAATAATCAACATCTCCTTCGAGACAGCAACCTTCCCGGAAAGCTGGAAGCACGCCGAGATCACCGCCTTACTCAAGAAACCCAAGGCAGACCCCAAGGACCTCAAGAACTTCCGACCCATCTCTCTGCTCCCGTTCCCTGCGAAGGTCACCGAGAAAATCGTCAACAAACAACTGACCCGCTACCTCGAGGAGAACAACATCCTGGACCCTTCCCAGTCCGGCTTCCGCAGCAACCACAGCACCGAAACCGCCCTCATCGCCGCCACCGATGACATCAGGACCCTGCTAGACAACGGAGAAACAGCAGCCCTCATCCTCCTGGACCTATCAGCCGCCTTCGACACGGTCTGCCACCACACACTACGAACACGCCTTCACGACGCCGGGATCCAAGAGAAGGCCCTGGACTGGACCACATCCTTCCTTTCCGGCAGAACACAAAGCGTCCGCCTCGCCCCCTTCCGATCCAAGGCCACCAAGATCATCTGCGGCGTACCCCAAGGCTCCTCCCTCAGCCCAACGCTGTTCAACATCTACATGGCACCCCTCGCCCACGTCGCCCGACAGCACAACCTCAACATCATCTCCTACGCCGACGACACCCAGCTGATCCTCTCCCTCACCAAAGACCCTCTCAACTATCGTGCCGGTTGAGGACGTTTTCATGGACACGGCTCCAACACATCTATACGGCTAATACCGTTTTGAAGTACAACATTCTACAAACACTCATAGGACTTTGCTCTACCATGAGCCTCACCTATACGTCCTAGGATTTGCTTCAATCCTTTCTGATTTGCGCGTCTGAGGATACACTTCATTCTTATATCCTATTGCCCTGAAGAAGCCCATCTTTGGGCGAAACGCGTTGGCTGGTTCTATCGTACGAAGCATAAGGAGAATAAACAGACCAGAAACGTTTATTTGCAAATACTTTTTATTGACGGGCTTTTATGTAATTAACTGTCTGTGTTTATATATTGCCTCTCATCCAACCAATTCACTTAGTTATATTCATGGTCTATAAGCAGCAGATCATTTGAGGTGGGCAATACTATATACCTTTTGTGACTAGTCCTGGTGGTGCAGTCAGCTATGACCCAGCTGCTATCATTTTCTCTTCATCACTGGGAACAGCCCCGCCACCCACCGACCACGTACGCAACCTAGGGGTCATCCTCGACCCCACCCTCTCCATGACTAAGCAGGTCAACGCCGTTTCCTCATCCTGCTTCAACATCCTCCGAATGCTCCGCAGGATCTTCAAGTGGATCCCCACCGAAACAAGAAAAACAGTCACCCAGGCCCTCGTCACCAGCAGGCTGGACTACGGAAACGCCCTCTACGCAGGAACGACGGCTAAGCTCCTGAGACGGCTGCAACGCATCCAGAACGCCTCTGCACGTCTTATCCTCGACATCCCCCGACGCAGCCACATTACACCCCACCTGAGAGACCTGCACTGGCTCCCTGTCAACAAGAGGATAACCTTCAAGCTCCTCACCCACGCACACAAAGCATTCCACAACTCCGGACCAGCCTACCTCAACAGACGACTCAGCTTCTACACCCCCACCTGCCAGCTCCGCCGACCAGCCTCGCCCTCGCCACAGTCCCCCGCATCCGGAAAACGACCGCCGGCGGCAGATCCTTCTCCCACCTCGCCGCCAAGACCTGGAACACCCTCCCCACCAACCACCGACAAACCCGAGGCCTACTGGTCTTCAGAAGACTCCTCAAGACCTGGCTCTTCGATCAGTAGCAGCACCACCCCCCTCTTCCCCCAGCGCCTTGAGACCCTCGCGGGTAGGTAGTGCGCTTTATAAGTGACATGATTGATTGATTGATTGACAGCCTCGTCTGGTGGCTCGCCTCTTTGCCCTGGTCGTTCAGAGATGAAAATGTTTCAAAGTTTCAACTTTTAGAACTTGAAGGAAAAGTTATATAGCTTCATTACTTCAGGTCTGATCGCCCAAAGACTCCAAATCCTACGGGAGTGCACCTTGGACACCTGGCATTTGATTGAAGTGAAAACCAGACTTTTCTTCACTTCCAGCCAGGGCAAAAGCCAACTAGTTTTCCTCATTCTTCTTCCAAAGAGGTCCTGGCCCTTCCTCATTCTGTAGATCTTCAGGAGATTTGGAGTCAGCAACGCAAGAGGAACCAGGAACAGTCCTAAGTTCCTCCACAAGCAGACAGAAATTTTGCTCTGCAGACTTCTTCTGATGTCAGATTCCAGCAGCGCTCAGATTGTGAGTTGATAAGTGCAGTTTGTTATAAAGCTAAGACATTAGTGATTGACTAAATTATCTGGACAAATCCTATCAAAATTTCTGTACAGTCTCTAACTGGCTTTCTCAACAAGTGTGATGCAGTTTCTGTGATTTGTGGCAGACTATTAAAACTACACAGATTTATCAATATGTGAAACTGCTGTGTCCTCTTTTGTAATATGGTCTTTTAGCCTATATTACCCTTTTCTACATTCAAGTCAGTAATCTTATAACTTTTACATTTCTGGATTACTCAGCTGAAACTTGCTGCTACAAGCCACAATGAATACACACTTACCCAATTTCAAATTTAGTACTTAAATACTACGACCAGGTTCAGATTCCAAACCAACACTCACACCTGGCCTGTAGCGCTACACAGCTGCTGGTCAGTGCATGTGCTAAATGTTTAGCCCAGATG
Source organism: Calotriton arnoldi (assembly GCA_963921515.1). Taxonomy (NCBI): domain Eukaryota; kingdom Metazoa; phylum Chordata; class Amphibia; order Caudata; family Salamandridae; genus Calotriton; species Calotriton arnoldi. Next base: position 1,458,016 of record CAWUFW010000321.1, on the reverse strand, counting down.
TAAGTGGCAAAAATCTTCCTACTGCCCTCATTAGGTGTTTCACTTTTACGCTGACCATGTAGTTTGTATATCCTTTTGAGTGACAAGCTAAATATGCCATTTAATACATCCAAAGCGGTTACCATGTTTAGGAAAAACCACATGCAGTGCTGTTTAACAGCTCTTTACTGCTGAGTGCAAGGGGCACTTGTGAAAAGCAGGACTTCCTTACACACCATTGTTACATTATTTCCTTGACTCAAGGTAATGAAAATTGTAAAATTATGTGGGGAATACAGGGGGACATATGCAAAGGAGAGAGGTCACAGACTTGATGTCAGTTGTGACTTGGCACCCACAATCTAAAACGTGAGGATCCACAAGTGTTTTTTTTTTACTAAGGGTATCCTTTGCTTATTGGTTTGTGCTTGGTGTTAGCAGCAAGAACACCAACAGAGAACTGTGCATGAGGTATGATTTGTACCAGACCAACTAAACACAACTACTGTTCCTGACTGAAATAAAGAACTTAAATATTCTTGCAAAGTTGTGTAAAAACGAAAGCTAACTCCCACAACATAGAGAAAATCATTAAGTGGATTGGAGAGATTGGTCTGCTTTCAACCATTTGAGCACTAATGGGTGGAATATAAAACAAAAACATTAAATAGCAAAATGACAAGTTTTTCCTCAATAATTTTCTTATCAGTTACACACAAGAGTAACTTTCAGCACAACTTGAAATGCAATCAGTCAATCAATCAAAACCTTTTAATGTTAGCTAGTTAAAACCATACAATATAATAGCTTTGTACACAAAAAAGACAATACCTTTTAGAATGAGATATTTACATAAAATTAATTGCTGTTCCCCATTAAATATTCATGTCTTATGGAGTAATTTAGTCTTACTGTCTAGTATGGTTCCTAGTAGGTGTACCTGTTTTTCTTGCAATGGCATATAGGTGTAAAACATCATCTACAGTTAAAAGGATTGTAAAACTGCAGAACATTTTTGGACTAAGTTAATGTACTTCACAAAATTATTAATAAAAGTGCATTTTGTGCTGTTAAAACAAGATAGTACCGCTTTATTGCAGTTTCTTATGACCAGGGATTGCAGTGTTGGTACTAGTAGCCTTTTATGTTAAACAAGACAGCAATAAATGACGTGTGCTAGATTCTCTTTGATTTTGATATAGTTACCGGAACAACATGTTGCACTCTGCCTTGTATGTTTCCATGATTGTTTGATTTCCCCCAAGTCAAATATGTCAAATCTCAATCTAAGGTATTCTAGTGGAAGAGACCATGATATGGCAAGATTGTTGTGAGGTCAAACCTTGTTGTTGACACAGCATTTTTGCATCTAAATGAGTGGGCTCTTTTACTACAAGATTTGATGTTAGTTTCGAAAGATGTTCTCATTATTTCTTTTCTTAATGGAGACTTGAAGGATTTGTATGACAATTCCAGTTCCTAAAGTGGCGTAATTTCTAGCTTTTATAAGATGGAATTTATTAGATCATGCCCAAGGGTACTGCCATAGTGGCTCAAATGGTCGTATTCTTTGCTAAGAATGTTTTTAAAGGAGATTTCCTCATCTGGCTTCAGCTGAAACCAGTACCTTAGCCAGGCCCCATTTGTGACAAGATGTTGGTTTAATAAGCTGAACTCTAAGCAAATTTGGGCTTGGCTAGTCAATTGAGGAGATGTAAAATGGTTCTGAATAGGTGGTTCTGCTCCTACTTTAGCCAAATGTTCATTTTCCAGCGAAAGCTTTAAAAAAATGTGGCTTATTAATGTTAGGATATTTTGTCTGGATTACCTTCATGAATGGTGTAATTGTGGGGCCACCAGGATTCTAAATAATCTTTGGAAGGCAAATTTTCGTGTGGCTACTTTGTTTTTCATACAGTGCAAGTGTGGACTAATAAAGCCTTTTTCCTGAAATTCTACCCCCATATACGTATAGGTCTGTGCAGTTGTAATGGTTTCCTCCTCCTTGAAACACATCTCATCAAGGAACTGATGAAAAATACTGGATCACCCCAGACTAAAAGATCTACAGTGGCTATCAATGTGCATTACTTACAAGATTTGCTGAGTTAATTCCAAAGCAGTGAAGCCAGTGTGCCACCCTAGCAGACTCGATGAGAATTTCTGTAGACCAGCACCACAAACATACCAGTACATGCCTATACTGGAGACCAAAAATGGCCAGATGATCAAATATCAAACCTTCTCCTCTTATAAACCTATAATTTAGGATTGCATCCAAACACTGATCTGTGAAGCTTAATATTTTCTACCAGAAATGAAGCTTCGTATTTTCTTCCAGAAATGAACTAAAGATAATAAGAATGTTGTTAAGAAGCCTGTGTGAACAGGGGCTTCGCTCGGAATGAGGGGAATAATATTTCAAAAGAAAGCAGTAGTGGATGAGGCCTGGCCATTAGGTTCGAAGCCATACAGAAGATCAAAAATAAAGGGATCAATCAGTGAAAATACTGGAGTAACACCAAGTTTAGAACTTCTCGTATGTATGCAAATTGTGCAATCAGATCTCAAAGTCTTATCTAGCAATATTTCAGGTTGCGCCCCTTAAGCCTTAGCAACTTGGATTTCCAGTGCCTACCTGAACTGTAAATCCAATCTAGTGTTACAAACTGGCAATTTATCACATGGCAGTGCCTAACAACACTCCAAAATACATAGGTCAGAGCATAGACGCTGATTCATCAAAATGCCAGGGGTAGTGGAAGGGACATCACACAGCCTTTGACCTTATTGACATCACAGCAAATGACATCATATGAGCTATAAGCCTGACTTTTCCCAGAAAGTGATGTCACATGAACTTAACCCTGACAACACTACAATAATTGACATTGCTGAAGATTAATAAAAACTGCATGAATAATATAACTCACCTCAGAGAAATGTCTGTTTAAGGAACCACCTGTATGCTGGCATGATATTTGTTAGTGGAGGAGAGTAATGCCTGCCCTGATTTGTAGCAAACGAGTGAGCCAAACCTCTTCTAGGTGGGCTCAAGGGTGAGCTCCCCTAGGTACATTTAGAAAACAATGGCGTCATGCAGTGTATTTAAAGCACAGTTTTCACACACATTTGCTAAAAAGCCACAGACTCTGAAAGGGCTATCATTAAATATTCTGGTCCTTCCATGGTGTGCAGAGCCAATGGAACCCGACGCTCCTTGGGGAATTTACTCTAATTTTTCAAAATGTGCGTGAGTGCCCCCATAAGTAAAAGAATGGGCAGCATTTTAACATTGGTGCCCATTATGGCAAAAATTACATTCAATATACCTGTGCCAGAATTTTGCCATCAATGCTACCTATATGCGAGGAGTGAACCCTTATGTCCAAGGGTTGCCTTTAGTATGTGAGGGCCAGCATTTTGTCATGGTGTCCCCCCTCTCATACGTCAGGAATTACCTCCAATGGGCCAGCACCAGCATTTTTCCACAGGTGCCTCATTTGCCAAGAAGTACCTCTAGTATGCCAGTACTAATATTTTATTATGAGTGCCTATTATGCAAAAACTTACCTTCAGTATGCCATGCCAGTATTTTGTGACAGGTGCCCGTCATGCTCAGAATTCCTTACATCATTCCAGCACCAGTATTTCAGGATGTGTGCCTCTATAAACCAAGGATAATGTTCAGTATGCTACGGCCAATGGCAGACTTTACCTTGACTCACTCTCTCTCATCCCACTCACTATCATTCAATTACACTCACTTGCACTCATGGATTCTCACTAACTCTCTTAAACTCACACTGACTCATTCTTGCTCACTCCCACTCACTGTCACTCATTCTTGCTCTGACCATCTCATTCATACTCACTTATATGCTCACTCCTTCATACTCATTCACTCTCACTTATTCTCACCTGGACTCACGCATTCTCCCTCATTCATTCAAGCTCACACACATTCACTCTTGGTCTCGTTCACTCATATTTTATCACTTACTAACAATCACATGCACTCACTGTTACTCTCACTCATGATTACACTCTTACTGTTGCACATTCTTGCTCTCTAACACTCCCTCACACTCATTCTTACTCATTCATTTTTCTTCATCTATTCTCACTCACTTGAAGACACTCTTACTATCACTAACTCACTTTCACTCAGTCATAATTGCTGATACGTAGGGCCTGATTTAGATCTTCCCGGGACTCCCGTAGTCCCTCCATGGCGGAGTATCCAAGTTGTGTTTGCTTCTAAAATATATGTAGGTAATGTGTTATGCCCCTTTTCTTACATATTGCATATCACACAAACAACACACACATTATTGAATGCACACCCACAGGCACCACAAGCACAAAACCCACAACCACCACAACAACATATATTTTTTTTAAAGTTTTAATACAGGTGTGTTAATTTATCTTGATAAGTTGTAAAATGTACACTCATGCAATTGACTGAAAACAGAAAGGAATGTAAGAGCAATGCAAAAATACACAAGACTAAATCAATTGTAAACACACTATTCAAAGTAAGACAAATGTAAAAGAACCTTACCTTAGATCCCCGCGACAATGGAGTTGATTAACATTGTGGTCATGTAGTATCAGCAAAGGGAGGACCTGGACAATGGGGTTCAAGACGGAAATGGAAGTGGGAAACAGAAAAAGGGACGTTTCTACCTCATTTCCTTTGATTCCACCAATCCAAAGTAGGAGGTATACCTGCCACAGCTTCCTCGACATAAAGGCACATTGTGATTGGCCCACCAACAACCGCTTCTGCCTATGACGCCGTTGATGCGGGTGAAAATTCCAGGCTGAGTCGGCGACACTCGGGCAGTCTTTCGTCCATGGACCCACTAACATCTAAATAGAGCAGGCGGACCACCAAGTAGGCGGGCAGTGAAATCGTCGAAAAAGTGACGGCGGTATGAGATCCGCCAAGATCTAAATCAAGCCTTTAACCTCATTCATCCTCACTCAGCTGTTGTCCCTGACTCTCACACACTCGCTTTCAATCTCTCACACACACACACACACACACACACACACACACACACACACACATATGTTTACCCACACAGATATGCATGCTCACACATACAGACTCTGGTGCTCTCACACAAATTCTCACCCACAAACATGCACACAACTTTCTGTTTTCTACTAACCTGAGCTGCCAACAAAATATTTGTTCCAGCTCCTGGTGCTCTATTTTTTATGACACTAATATTGAATAATAAACGATTATTCCCTCTTAGTCTAATATAAGAGGGACAGTAAAGAAGGAAAGCAAAGCCCCAACGATCAAAAGAGTGAGCTGCCCCTGTGTTCCTGACACTAATTTTGCCACGTATTGCAAAGGGCAAGCAAGAGGTCCCTAAATGATGCCCATGAAACAGAGTTTATTCTCTTTTATAACAATGTACACCAGTATATCCAGACATGACTCTCCAGCATGCCCATACAATATTTCCACACTTTATAACCCTAGGTTTTCACATTGATAAACACTTGTTTTTCAATACACATTGCTGCAAAAACATCTCATTCCAACTACCTTTACTGTGAAAACCAAATAACACCTTTCCACATTCATCTTACCATCAATATCCTAGTAATAAGCGTGCTTAACTCTTCTCTTGCCCAAATCAACCTTGTACTTTCTTCACCTATGTCTCATAAAAAGATTTCAATATTCTATGACAAGCTCACAATATTGTTGGCATTTCACTGGGTTCTCCTACAATCCAACATCATATTGAAATTCTTCTTCATCATGTACACAGAAGCAATGACTAAGAAACTCATCTACCTCGAGGAGGTGACCACGTTCGCTAGAAGAAATTGAACCATTGAAAGCCATTTCTTGTTTGGATGGGAATGTCCTTTGCAGTGCAGACGAGAATGTTTGCCTACGCTGGGCCAAATGTGGGTATATCTGGTGTCTTGATATTTTACTTTGGCCTTGGTGTCACATTAATCTATGTGCAGAGTCTATCTCTGACTATGTGAAGTACTGGACCTGTCCTGTGAATTTGAGAGGCAAAACAACTGTGCCTTCATTGCTGACTGTTAACTACTGTCCCTGTTGTGGGCATAGCACACAGAGCAGCAGTGGCAGCATACCATGTTAGGAGAGATCGATTGTCTGACCAGATCGTTTTATTTATGTCACTGAGTTTGTGGCCTATTAGACCACCTATGTAAAGTTCTGCTTCTCTGTGTATATCTAGACCCTTGTGCTGACATCCAGAGTTCAGGTTAAGCTTATGAGTGTGTGCAGCAAGTGTATTATATGCATGGTGTGTGAGTGAACCAGAGTAATGGAGGCCAGTAGAATATATTTTGGCTATCCCTGTCCAATACTGGAACAAGATGCAGGGTGCGGACCCTCCTTCCAGGCAGGGGAAGTGTATTGCCTGCATTCCTGTAGCTGGAGGGAGGAGACCCAGACACTGAACTGAGGGAAGTGGAGATAGGGCTGCCTTTATAAATTCGATTAACTTTTTTGGTTAGCAAGGAGCTGCTGATTCTGTCCCTGATTTCTCCCTCAAGTTGGGCTAGTGACAGCCAGGTGCAGAAACGTTGCACCTCTTTGTGCCTCTGTTTCTGGTTCTCCAGATGGAGAAAGTCCCAGTGCTACCTGCTGTGAGAAGCATCACTCTCACAAAGGTTGAGGCTGGAGAAAAACATTGAGAGGACACTGAAAAGGTAAACCATTCCAAACCAGGTCTACAGCTGAGACAGTAAATCTACATTCCCTATCTAGATGTTGTGTATAAAAGAGGTACCCAAGCCACCACACTTGGTTCCAGTTCAAAGTCCTTTATGACCAAGGAAGGGAGTGCTCTACCAAGTACTCGAATGAGTATCATGCAACCAGGACTGGCATCTGCCTGATAGTTAGTTAGTCTCCCAAAGGTGAAGGGACATCACAGGAGGTCTGGGCTTAATACTGGAAAAGCTGTAGACCTGCCCTGAAGTGTCTAAACGCCTGCTTGCTTGGTGAGAGGGAAGGAGTCTGCCTGACCCTCCAGGAGAAAAGAGTGTACTGGAGAAGCAAGGCCCAGCATGTTCCTGATGGCTGTGGGACATGCAGGAAAAGCGGACTATTCGAGAGCAAACTAGGGGAGTAACTGTTGCCTGTGGGTGCCCGTCCATAGTCTCATCTCAATTGCTAGAGGAACTGTTGCACTGCACTTCTCATCGCCCCATTTAGGTTCTGCAGCTACGCGATTGTGGTCTGTCCAGTCAGGATGCAACTACATGTTTGCTGCAGGGCTAGATGAGGGCTACAACTACCTGTTTGTAGTAGGTCTAGATGAGGACTGCAACGGCATGAGTAGCACCAGTCAATTTGAGAGCTGAAACTACACGATTGCCATTGGCTCACATCAGTAAAAGAACACCATGGTTGGTCCGCACTTGCATATGCACTTGCCTTAGTGTCACACTGTTATCGATTGAGATTGGCTGACTGTGCAGATCCTAATAAGGCTTCCGGTGCCTACCTCGGGTTCTCCTGTACTCAGCTACAAGAGCTGCTCATAAACCCATGAGGCCTGGGAGTAAATGCAAAAACTAAACAATGGCACTCGTAGGTGTAATTCACAACAGCAATAAAGGATATAAGTGGTTAAATAACCCAATGCATCTACTGCTATCATCAAAAATTAAGTCTCAGACCACCATAATGATTATAATAGTCTTTATTAAGTACATTCAAAAAGGCTTATGACAAGAAACATTTTGATCATATGATTGTGAAAAAAAAACATGTGCACAGTGACCCCAGTGAGCTAAGAACTACAGAAATATTCATACAAAAAATATATGTGCATTTCCTATAACAAACAACATTGATTCTTGATTGATAGTCCACTATCAAGGCAATTTGTTGTTTAGGTTTGTGTGCTCAATGTGTTTCAACCAAGAAAGGTAGCCAGGGCTCATCAGGACAAGAACAATAGTACGAGCATCTGGAATAGAGCTGATATACATGTATGTATAGATTAGCAAAGGATGGGGTGGTATTGGATGCTAATAGTGGGTAGGAGTGATCAATGCTCAGTGGAATAGAAGATACAAAGCACATGTGATACCAAACTGCCATTGGGGATCAGTGAAAACAGTATCACTGTGAGAAAGTAAAACAATTACTTACTCAGGAGCAGGAATTAACCTGTAAAAGATATTATACAATTGAGGTCACAAGTGTTTTCTAGTAGCAATGAAATCACAAAAAAGCATATTGGAAGCCACTTACCCCTGAAGAGACCAATTCAAGAATGTAAGGTCTGACGAGGACAGTGGCGGCTCGCCGAGGGAGTGGTGCGGGGCGGGAGAGGGGCAGGGTGGGGGGGTAGTGAACTCGGACATACGACAGACAGAACTCAGAGGGAGTTCTGTCCGTCGTAAGTCCGAGTCCACTACCCCCCACACCCTGCCCCTCCCCCGCCCCGCCCACCACCCCGCACCACTCCCTCGGCGAGCCGCCACTGGACGAGGATCTAGTGCAGCGGTACCACTCCTCATGGATGCGGCCGGTGGCAGCCCGAACAGAAAACAAAGCAGTGCGGCGCGAGGACCTTCACTTTCTAAATCGTGCACACGCGCAAATCTCGGGTGAAAGTGAGGATTGGAGAGCACATGCGTTCCAGCCATTGAGGAGGCCCCTAATGAGAGGGAGCCTCCAGGGTTCAGAGAAGATACCGGGCCTAAAACTAAAAGTAGAAAGGGGCCGAAAACAAAAATCACAAAATAAAGTAATGTAATTCCAATCACTAAGGCGAGCCAACAGTACCTTAATGGAAACAAACCAAACACATTCAGTATTAAATACAAATAAAGATAATAATCAGCATAATAATCAGCAAAGTTCATAGATCTATACACAGTGAGGTGAATCTTTTAAAGGCGCCTATGTTCAATCCTGAAGTAAGGAAAGAAGTCTGCGCCATTCTTTACTCATATTCAGACCATTGTCAATAGACTCACAGTACATTATCCATCTACATTCCAGTTCCTGTAGGACCAGGGAAACATTTCCTCCTCTCTGTGGTGCTTGTGCGACTTCAAGTACCTGCCATCTGATGGTCCAGGATGAATGGCTGCCTCAATGAAATGGGGTACCAAAGGTGCTGAGCTGACTCCGCATCAAATCCTGCTTCTGTGCTTGTTCCCCCTACAAACGACATCTGGAAAGACTTCATTGAACTCTAAAGAAAATGATGCTGGCTGATAAAATGAAGAATCCTACAGCTTAAAAGCAGCTGCCTTTCTTATATTTGACACATTTTGTGAGCTTGACGGGAGCGGTCATGACCTCAGAACAACTAAGAAGCCTTGGCTGGCACTGCTATGTAACAAGTAAGACTGTGAATTGTTTCACATGCACAAAAAATGGACCCACGTGGTTCAAGTGTGCAGATCATAGAGAGCAACGTTGTGTTGAAATTTGGGGTCCAAGAATATTTGTTCAGCAATGTTGAATACAAATATGACTTTGTAATTGTGAAACCTCCTCAATAAAGCATGGCCTAACAAAATGAACATGTCTTCCTAGAGTAACTTGTTTTACTTACGAGCGGAATTTTTAGACAACAGAATTTTTGAGAGTCTAATTATTCAGTTATTTATATATATAACTTATTTAGAGTAGCCTACATCACTAATTGGTTACTTGGAACTAGAAGCCCAAAGGGTGTGTGCGGGATACAAATAAAAAGAGTGGTTTCACTGGAAAGAGTCAAATTTGATCAGTTTATAGCAGACCAGATAAAGTGCGATGTCTCAGGTTGACTGCAAGCGGGAGTTCCAGAATTGAGGATGTAAAAGGTGGAGTCGCCAGCTGGATGCAAAACATTGCACAGATGAGACTGAAATAGACTGATTGAGATAGTCATCTATTACTATATTCTGAGCAACGTCTTACAGATAGCAGTTTGCGAAGACTAGATAATTTTAATTGTGAAACATAGTGTGCCAGCCTAACAGGTGCTGAGGGAGATGAGGCTGGTCTAGGAAGTATGATTAGATGAGGATGCATAGTATTGAGAAGGTCAGCGAGTCTATGCAACAGGGAAATAGGTGACTTAGAATGGTCAGTGCACTGCTACTCATGGGCTGCGTGAAAGAGATGGGTCCTCAGGTCTCTACTGAACTTAAGAAAGGTTTTTTTCTAGCCTCAAATGTATGTTAAGGACATTACGGACTAGTGTGCCAAATGGAGAGAGTGTCCTCCTGCTAGGTGTCTGGCTTGGCAATAATTGGTTTCCATCTGAGGTGTCGGCTGTACAACATCAAAGAAACCAATTTTTGCAATTGTTATGAATAAGATTTAAATAAGGAGTGCTTAATTTTGGAAGCAATGTTAGGCATGTAAACATACAAACTTGCAAAATGAAAATGAACGAATGAAATTAATATTGTATTGATATGTTCAAGAAATACATTTAATTGTTCTTTAATTTAAACATTTTTAGTATGTTTTTCTTTTTTGGACTCTCCACCAATTTGTAACATTTATTGTTACAGTGGTTCATGAAAGTTTGGCACTAGGGTTGTTTTTCCAGGTTTTTGTCAACCCGATAGGTTGAGTCTAGCAGGGCTTTTAGTACCAAAAATTCCTTAGTTTTTGCATCTTGTTGCAACGCAGAAAATTTGTCATTTAAGAAGAAGATTTTCTCGTTGGTGCATTGCAGTGGGACTTTGTAAAATTATGTTTTTAAAGGGATATTAGCATGCATTAAGGTTGCATTTTGGGAGTCTATCAGGTCCGGTAGATGACTGTTTTGGAATTTGTTTTTAATGCATTGCTCAGTTCCCTCAATTTGTTGTTTGCTACTAAAGAAGTAACCAGGAAACGAATGAAATTTACCCTTAATTTCAAAATGCCACGCCATTTCACACATTTAAATGTATCATATTATGTAATATTAAAGCACTTACGAAGTATTATTTGTTTATTGTTTTTAAGGAAACAGTGGTCTATTAATAGGTGCCAGAGTCATAAAAATATTTGTGCATGTAATCTGCACGTGCATATGGCTGGATTAAGAAGAGCAAAGAAGTGTCAAAAGGTGAATTTGCACTATTAAATATTTACCCATGTAGAATATTCATATTGCCACTCACATTTACAAATAGATAAATACTGTTACCAGGAGGGGAATTAGACGTAGCAGGGCTTGATTCCCCTGGAAGGTTTGGTAACACTCATGAACGTTTCATTTTTTTAATGTAATTACAATGTTTAATTTGAGCCAGTGGTTTCCGGTGCATGGCCGGCGCTTAATTGTGAACGTCGGCACTATGACAGTCTGCCACATGGTGTCGCTGTCTGTGTAATTTAGAGATGAGCAGAACAACAGCTGTTTATTAATTCAATATACATTGACAATGATTACCTCCTGACACCCAAGCCATTCTTATTGCTTTGGGGGCCTGGAATAGTGTGAATAATCACACTTGTATGAGAGTTATGGTTGGTAGTTGCATAGGTATTATTGTTGGCAGCGCTGGCAAGGCAATGGGCGGTTAATGCTGCAGTGGCCTACTGGCGAGGGCCCTGACACATATTTTATTACAAATTAAGCACTGTATTCACAAAAATGTTTCTGACCCCTTTAACCCTGGAAACCGTAGGCCATTTACGTCTGTAAAGCACCGAAGTGTACTATTCGGTTTTTTTACCCCTTCGGCTACTGATTGGCAGAGGGCTCTTGAATGAAATCTCCACTAAGATTCACTTCCTGTTTGATTAATACGTCAGTTGCTTGAAGAAGAGATTGATATGCGCCAAGCATTGCTCTTTCCGTCTCCCTTGTCCCCGTCTTTGATTTGAGATTCCCTTAGGACAGCTTAAAGTGTTCTATAAGCACCATGAGATAATATAACCCATGCTTCTCAATAGAATTAGATTGAATTGCATAAACTGCCAGCAGTAGTAACCTAATTTGATTAAACTGCAACAATAGTGCAAGATTCTTCGTAAATATTACCAGGTGAACACATTTTCCAGCCCCGGGCTCTCCTTTCACAAATACTTGTCGCCAGGTGTCCGAGTCCAATTAGTTAAATGGAAATTATTTAACCCATACTTCAGCTTCTAAAATGCACTGTTTAGTAAATGGAGAGCCAAGGACTGGAAACAGAGTCCACTTTAAGTACATGCTATCGATGTGTATAGATCATTGACTGTGTTTTGATGAAAAGTGCCTTTTAAAACTCAAGCACTTATTACAGAAACAGAGAACTGCAAATGAAAGCTATTATTGAAAATAAATAACTTCAAAGACACAGCTTGATCCTCTGTAAGGGTATACTTCACAATATTAATTCTGCATCTTAATGACATACTGTCATCCCTGTGACAATTGGCAGCTGCCACATGTTGTGCCTTTCAAAGAGCGCTTATCCAGCACTTACATCCACGACATCAAAGTGAATAATTGACGGTTGCATCTCATGAGATTGCCTTGGTTCAGGTGAAAGTTAGTGCTTCTCTTACATATGAGCGATAAACAAGTAATGCTGGCCATTCTTGTTTGAGCTGTGAAGAAATCTTTTTGGAATTGGACATTTATAGTTATGGCTAAAATGTTGTACTTTTTTATTGCAAGTATGTGCACTTTAAAAAAAAAAATGTAAATCATATATACCAGTGAATCAGTTCTGGAGGCCACTGGACAGATGGAGGCTAGTGTGCCCCAACCATTGTGGTTGAGGTAATTTGCCACTGGGGTCCATCCTTCTATGGCTTTACCAACTGGGCCAAGAACAACCCTTTCCACACTTGACTGTTAGGGTAGCAAGGCAGTCATAGGCTTCTCAGGGAGGTAGTGTGGGAAGTACAAGATCAGAATTCAATGATCAATTAACATACACTATTTATCTTTTTAGAAAAAGAAAGCACTTTTTAATCCGACACCTCTACTAAATACTACAAAGTTCAAGTACACAGGGCAATGATCCTGTCACATTTGTCCTGTGTGGTGCCCCAGGTCAAACAGGATTACTTTAGAAGCCATCCTAGAGTAATTCGATGATCATTCAACTACATTAGAAGTCATTTTCACATCATCAGACATCATCAAGCTCTTGAAGTCATCAGCAAAGCTTAAGAGCTCTGCCTGATGATTTGAAGATGACTTGAAAATGGGTATCTGATGACTTTAGAAGGTGTCATTATTCCTGATGATTTAGGGATGACTTGAAAATGAGTACCTGATAACTTCAGAAGGTGTTATTATTCATGGTGATTTAAGGATGTCTTGAAAATGAGTATCTGATTACTTTACAAGAGTACAGGATGAGATTGACCCTGATGACTTTAGGATGATTTGAAAATGAGTACCTGATTACTGCAAAGGTACCTTTGTGTTTTCAATAAGATGTTTTTCTTCTGGTGATTTTAACATGAATTGCTAGTTACTTCATGAGCATGTCCACCATTTTGGTTTCAGTTTTCTAGACATATTCTAACTGTTGGATGATTGAACGATTAATTGCAGATAAACGCAAAATGGATTATAACTTTTCTATTATACATACATTATGCATACAGTGTGCTTCAGAGAACTGTGAATAAGTCACAGGTTATTTTTTTAACACATTTTAACACATTTACTTGTTTTTGCCACTTTCTTTTTGTACAAAACAGGTAAAACAAGCATCCACTGTTAAAATCATCAATGGTGGCTCTCCAACCTTCCTTGATCCAACTGGTTTCCTCAGGGTCCTTTGAGAAGGGCCCTGAAACCGTAAAATACCAACCGCGACTTTCCCCGTGTTATCATATGGACACTTGACCAGGTGTAACACCTCTGCACCCGGGGGTCCCTAGCTACTTACCTTTGGTGGTTCTGTGCTTCCTCTGCCTTCTTCATCCTTGGATATCAGTCCTGGTTTGGTACTCACCTCGCATTCCATTTTCTTAGTATTTGGTTTGCTCCCCCCCCATAGGGGCCCATGTGTTTTCTATGCTTTATTTACCTGTTCTGAAGTATATTTCTAGGTGTACTGATATCTCCGGGTAGGAGATATACCAAAGAACTTCTAGTGTTTTGTTTAATAAATATAAAAGTATTTTTCTAACACTGGTGTGGTCCTTTCTTGAGTGTAAGATTCACTGACTGACTGTGTGTTAAAGTACACGTTTTACACCCTCCTGAATAAGCCTTAGCTGCTCTCCACAGTTACCCCTTGACAGCTTTGGTTATCAGGTACCATTACAACTAATACTAAGGATTGCCTGGACTCAGTGCAGGGTGCCTCACCAATTGGTGCACACCATATACTGAGCCAGCCTCTTACACACATTCCTTTCCATCAATCAGTTAAACAATTCTTCTGTAAATGGTAAGAACTGGTAAAAATACAAGGCAAGAAGTGAGGGCGATTACAGGGAGAGATAGATAATGAAAGGCAGGAAGAAGAAACTGGAAGGAAATGGTTAGAAGGATGATGATGAGGAGCTGGAGAAATTGTATGCGGTGCAAGAGATTTGAGGGGACGGGAAAAGATAGTAGAGGCTGCTGCTGGTAGGGGTTGGGAGACAGAATGGTATAAGGTGTAGAAATGCAAGAGGAATAGTGTAAAGAAAAGTAAGTAGTATTGGTGGCTGTGATACAACTTGAAGGAGAGGAGGATAGTGAGTGGAGTTTAAGAGGAAGAGAGAAAAAGTGACAAAGCACAGTAGGTTAGTAGAAAGAATATAGGGAAGGAGGGAATGGGGACTGGAGAAGAGGGCCCGACCGGAGATGGACTAATGTCTTGAAAATACATTTTTGTGACACCCTGGTCCTCACTGTTCGTAAAGGAGATGTGGAAAAACCCAAGAAGGTGCAGCGGTCACATATTCCAATGCTTTGATGATTTTCACAGACAACTTTTGAAATGGTTAAAGGAGGATGGGGGGCATAGAGTGTATGTTGTGGTAGGTCTTGTGATTGATGCCCTGAGGTTCAGCGTTGTGTATTATTTTTTGCATGACTTGACATAGAAGAGCCTACTGCAGAAGGCAGTTGTAGGCACGGGATTCCTATAATGTATTTACTAATCTGACCAGCAGTGCTTTGAAAGGGGCTGTCTCGAAGATGTTTTTAATAAGTGTATTTTGGCATCATGTGCTGTGTTTCATCAATCAGTGGTTACAGTACATGGGTTTAATAGCGCAAATACATTTATGTACCATTGGGAGCCTTCATTACAGAATTTTACATACAAAATAACCAACTCACTGGGCCCACCTGTTCTTTCCAGCCCCCTTTGACAAGATTCCATATGCTATGATGAAAAAGATGGTATGATCTCAGTCTAAGAATGGACAAGCTACACCAGCAGTAAGACAGATTTAAAGATCCCCATTAGTACACAATTGAAGAGAGTAGGGTAGATTAATGAGGTGTGGCAGAAAACTGGTTTTGGGTGATAGAAGACTAAAGAGATGGAAGATAAATGGTTAGAATAAACTTACGCTGTCTTGACATTCTCAATTCTGTTGAGTGCTGATACTTGTCAATTGTATCAGTGGGAAATGTATGTGCTACAATAGAAGTCAATCACTTGCTTATGTATAAGATCAAAGACTTTAGCCTAAGTCATCGTGTCTATTCCTCTGGTAGCAAGCACCCATATTCACCAATCAGCAATCCATTATCTTACACTCTTCCTGTTAGTTAATAACCCAAACCAATGGTTAGCACCCACCAACTTTATTTTGGCGAAACCGTTCAGAAAATACCACTTTCTTGCAAATGTTACCGGGAGACACAAACTGAGAGCGAAGGAAAGGTGAGGCAGAAAGAGCTTAAGAAAGAAGCAAAAGAGAGAGAGGAATAAAGTGGATGAGTGTGCAAAGGAGGGTGGAAGCATGTGCAGGGACTCTCTCTTTCACAAAAGTGGGTAAGTCAACAAATTAAAAGGTCGAGCCAACCCAGAGCCTGGCCAAGGGTCTGACTTGTTGTCTCTTACAGCCAGTGTACGAGCCGAGCCCTGCAACTGTTCGCCATTTAAACAAACATCACATAAAATATGATAAAGTCCCTTCAAAATTAAAAAAAGTTCATTTCTTTAACATGTGGAACCTTGGACATTGATACGTCCACATTATAGCGCTGCGCTGAAAAGTACTTCTTAAAAGTGAAGCATTCCTGCCCCCACCTTGGCGACAGTGCCATTGGTGAACTAAAAGTCAAGGCAGTTGTCATGTGAACCCTGTGCGTGTCCCAGATTCTTTTAGATAAACATTATATTCTATTAAATCAAATTTGGAAGGTTATTGCGGGAAGAGCACTCTGGACACTAGGTGCTGTGCCCAGAGCATTATTGAGTTGGCAGTTTTACGGAATGAAGGATTTCATATGTGGGACTGAACGGGGGATAGAACGTACATTTACATTGATTAGAACATAGGTTTTTTTAAAAAACACTGTTCACATTTACAAAAGGAGGCGGGGGCGGCACCACCTGGAACCACGTAAAGTGTTGCCCACGTTATCTATAAACAGGGAAAGAATCAGTTTACTGATAACAAAATAAGACAAACCCTCCCCCCAAATATCAACCAATTTTCTCTTAATGCAAACCACAAACAATGTTGGCAAGACACATGATAAACATTGTGCTGCTCAGACGTAATTATTTTCTACTGATGAGGCCCCCAGTTACTTACAATATAATTACTGCATCAACCCTGAATACGCTGATTTTACCTTTTACATTGTGATGTTTTTTGGTTGTGCCTTTTAATACAAAGGTGAAATATTGCTTTGCGATTTGTAATTAAAATAAAAGGGCAGAGATGGTGCTGTGGCATTAATAGCAAAATGTACTCCGCGCCAATGGTTGGAAATTGAATTTCATGCACCTAAAAGTGGAAAGACTATGCCGGTTCTATTAGTGAACTCCCCGTGACCTGGATACTACTGCCCATGAGTAATGTTATTCGTACAACCCAGCATTGCAATCACGGTATTTTTGTGAAACTGAAACCTTTAAAAGAAACTCACTGCAACCGGACAAGGCACTATATCGAGGTCCATTGTTTGTACTGACAAGCTACTGAAAAGTCTCTCGTTTTCATTGCGCCTTATGGGTGAAGGAAAACATAAAAGGACACAGGCATTGAAAAAATATGAAACAGTCCGTTTTATAGGGAGAATCAATACAGGTAAGGAAGCGGCGCTGGGACTCGAACCCGGGACCTTGCAATTAAAAGAGCAGTTCTTGCCGCTCGGCCAATTAGCTCTGTCAAATACACGCTTAGAAATGGCCTAAATGTTTTATTTTCCAAATTCCCACACTCTGCTTGCCACTCACCTTTAAACAGGTACCTAAATAAATCATAAGTGGATCTCACAAATGCCCTACGTACATCCGGTAGCGCCGGAAGTGACGTCATTGCACTGCAGCACTAATGGAACACCGTGAGGGTGCAATGGTGCATGGGGCACGAATGCGCGGACTCGCTCTCTTTTGATTATTTTCCAGAGGTTTGCGCAGCAAAGGAAAACTGCATGAGATTCCGGCATCTCAGGTAAGCTTGGGCATGCAGGAGCGGTTTGGTGAAAATTGGGTCGGGGATTCATGTATGCTTATACTAGGGTGACCAGATTTTGAGAAGGGAAAACCGGGACAGGCCAGACATAAAAGTAGGACTAAAGCCTTTAGCTTTACTTTTATGTCTGGCCCGTACCTTTTTTGTGTAGCCTTGTAAATGGGTATATACACGCACCTCCCCTCCCCCCATTAGCTATGCCACAACCTCTACCCTGAGACCCCCTGCCCTCCATCCCCACTATGTCTCCCAATTTGCTGCAGCTCACATACTGCCTGCCTGCCTGAAAGAAACAAAGTATTTACTTAAAGAGAGCGCACCTTTCAGTTCTCCTTTCAGGATGTCTTGACGTTTGTTCCAAAACCGGGACATAGGTCAAAATTCCCGCCTGGACGTGGTCAAGTCCAGGGTGGAAACTCCAAATATGCAAGAAATTACCTGCCCCGTATTTTCAACACATGGCCCTATACAAGGGTCCTAAAATTCATCCTCTATCTCTGGAGCAGATCAAGGAAAGAATGAGTAGTTACATCAAGTTTTACAAATTGAGTAATAATTTTATTAATTAAATAATCATGTCAACAGTTTATAAAAACACATAACGATAGTAACAATAGTTGATAATCAAAGAGACAAAATTCAAAAAGACATATATATACCGTCCCACACACCTACTTCAAACAAAACATTCATATCATCATACATTCCCAGGCTTCATCATAGAGACTCACACATCATTCACACAACTTTAGAGGAATGATATCAGGTAAAAATTGTGCATAACAGCCACAAGATGGTAGGATGACAAAGAGAAATACAAGTCATCAAGGGGTAGGGATGAAAGTAATCCAGCTGCCCCCACACGAATAACGCCAACGCGCGTTTCGGTGTGTTGCCCCAGCCGGGGCTACACCTTCATCAGGGCGAAGATGGACAATAAGGGGTGGGACAAAACACCTGCAAATATAAACGAAAAAAACATATATAGTTTTTTCCTTAGAGCATATTCTTATATATATATGTCACCCAAACAATATTTTAAATCAAGTCAATACCAAATCCTTGATGAGCTCCAGAAAAGCTACAGTAAAACTAAATAGTTAATATTACAACTGGAATAGAAAGCTAAACATAAAAAAAATCAACATATACCGAGAGATACTTTTTATTCTACAGTCCATAAGGAGAGTCCTCAGATACATAGGCCCACTCATCACCGTAAGACCAGAATACTGAATAAAGAAAAAACATAAATAAAAAACAGAGTGTGGATACCAACAATAAAGAAAGACAACCACCAGAAAAGAAAACAAATAACCCATAAATTAAGAATCAAGACCAAACCACCAAGTGAAAAGGGGAAGGATTTAAATGTGCTATTGAACTGCCTACCCATATTCATGGCCTCCAAATAAGCCCAATATAATTTCTTAAAAACGAGGGCGTAGAGGAAAGAGCCAACAACGAAGGCTTCTCCGGAACGTTCTACAAAGGGAATACAGCATACCTAATAAGATACCCTTACAAGAATGCCAACAGGGAAACAACCCAGCAGATCATAATCTATGGCATTAGTCTAAAGCAACACATAAAGAAACCTACCAAGATAAAAATAAAGAAGATCGCGATAGAATTCTTCTTCCGTAGGATTTAGGGAGGTCCTTTTATGGATGCCACACAAGGAATGATCTCATAAAGAATGGTAGATCCAGCCCCTTGCCGCGATTTCACAAAAATCGAAGGAAGTCTTTAGATATTTTTACGTAGGTTCATATGCCGCGGGTCTGGAAAGCACAAGAAAAGGGGGGTACGATTATCACGTCCTCAGTCAAATCCCAGAAATAGAGAATAAGAAGCCCCATAGCAGTTGAATAAAAAAGATCCAAGGGCGCCTAACTAAAGGTAGTTACCCCCAGTATTGACTCTAAAGGGCAAAAGAATATCAACTATAAGAGGGAAGAACATTGTGAATAAGCCCACCCATAAGTGATAGAGCAGGTATACGTGGCTCTCACTAGACATCCTCCTACCACCATAAAGAAACAAAACATCACCTCACCCAGAGACAGCCCGCTTACCGATAACTCCGTCTTTTCAGCGAAACAAGGGGAGGGGGGGCCCAATGGCACACCTCCTCGTTTTCCCAACGTGTCCGGGAACGCGTGGACTCACCGGAGAAAAACGCCAAATATACCCGCGATCAATCAATGTAATAGCAGGCAGGTGGATAAGGATAGAAGTAGAGAATGAAAACGGACTGCCGCAGATCTACAGGCAATTACCAGTAGCATGGCGGCCATCTTAGAGCTGCTGCAGATACACTAAGGAAGCCTAGAAATAGAGAGGCTGCATATCTCCCCGTCACGAGGAACATTATAAAACTAATAAACACCTCGTAAACAAATAAACAACCAAAGAAAATATATATAGACAGAATCTGTAAAAAAACAAACAAATAGAAAAACGAAAAATAAATGATGAAAGTGAGAAAATGATTTCAGCGACTGGGGGTTTCTACTGGAGATGTAAGAGGGGACAGGGCAGGAAAAGGATAGAACACAGAACCAACCCACACGACCAAGAACCCTCCCTGGAGAGGCCCAGGTCCAGGAGAGGGAGTCTCCTCCAGCCGTGAACACAGATCAAGCGAGTGAAAAAGAGACTCATTCACACTCTCCATGGAATCAATACGAGAGGTCAGTTAGATAATGGCATTCTCCCACGGGCAGTGATCATTCAATCCCTTCTTCACCGCATTGAGGAGATATATCCAAAAGACCTCTCTTTTTTTGCGTATAGCCACAGGATCTTGTCCAGGGTATATCTGGATCCTTTCCAGTATAGACCACTTCAAATCACTTTCTGAGTGATTTTTGTCAAGCCAATGGGTAACAAGAGGGGCTGAAGTTTTCTTAATCCGTATGTTTGATTTATGTTCTCCTATTCTAGTTCGACATTCTCGGCCAGTTTCCCCGACGTACAATAAGCCACACGGGCACAAGATAATGTAGACAATGTTTGAGGTACGACAATTAGTCATTCTGGTCAGGGAGATTGTTCGCTCAAGGGTCTGAATGGTGTCTCCGACTAAAGCATTGGGGCAGGCCTGGCATTTGCCACATCGATGATTGCCCTTAATAGGGCCAGAATCAACTATAGCTTTCTGTAACAAAGCGGGGGGATCCTGTAGTTTCCCTTTAACAAGGTAGTTCTTCAAGTTTTTATTTCTCTTGAAGGCAAAGATGGGTTTGGGAGATGTTCTTCGTCATTGCCCAAATTAAGGAGGTGCCAACAGGAGTTGATGGCCTGTCTTAATTTGTGGTTCAAATTGGAATGTCTGGTTACGCAGACCAGTTTATTCAGGGATTCCTTCTCCCTGGGCATGAACATGGTCTCACGATTAAAATATCTGGCCCGCTTGAATGAATCCTTAATTAACTTGTTGGGATAACCACGATGCAAAAGTTTCTCTTTTAATATGTCAGATTGGGTAAGAAAATCTTTCATGTCAGAACAGTTCCTTCGAATCCGAAGGAACTGACTGAAGGGGATACTGTCCCTTTGGCAGCGAGGGTGGAAGCTGCCATACTGTAACAAGGTATTCCTTGCCGTGGGTTTGGTAAAAAGGGACACATATATCCTGTTCTGTCTATGTTCTACCCAAATGTCAAGAAACTCCACTCTACAGTTGCTGGAGTGGGCAGTAAATTTCAAATTGCAATCAGCCGCGTTAATCCATAGTATAAACTCATCCAGTGAGCCCTGGTCCCCCTTCCATATAAAAAAGATGTCATCAATGAATCGATACCAAGCTCGAACATTTTCATGGAAGGGGGCCATCTCGTTATATATGTGGACCCGTTCAAAGTTTCCCATATATAAACAGGCAATACTCGGGGCACAAGCAGCCCCCATACTCACTCCCTGAATTTGCTGGAAATAACAGTTGTTAAATACAAAGTAGTTTTCATTGAGGGCTACCTCGAGACACTGAATAATAAAGGGGCATTGGTGAGCATAGGTTCAGATGACAAAATGTCCTCCATAACGCTTAAAGCTCCCCTTTGTGGTATGTTTGTATATAGAGACTCAAGGTCCAAGGTAACCAAGAGTTCTCTATCATCCAGATATGGTATCCCCTCAATTTTGGCAATGAAATGGCCAGTATCCTTTACAAAGGATTCTAAGTTATTGACCAATGGTTTCAAGAAACGGTCAATATACTTGCAGAGGGGCTCCGTCGCGGATCCAATGGTGGGCACTATCGGCCTTAGAGGAGGATCATACACATGGTCCAGGGTGGACACACATGACAACCGTCTACTTCACGTTGAGTCAAGGGTGTCTGACGTGGAGGACTCCGCCACCCAAGACCGCCAAAAATTACTCCAAATGGATAAAATCCTCGACCTCATTCGCTCTAAGAACGAAGATTTGGAGGCTCGCTCCCGCAGGAGTAACCTCCGCATCACTGGAGTGCCGGAGTCTACCAACATATTCAAGATGGAGGATTATGTGGAGCAGTTGTTACGAGAACTGTTTGGTGACGCGCTCTCCCAGGTTTTCATCGTGGAGAGAGCTCACCGCTCCCTCGGCCTGCCCCGGGACTGCCTGCTCGTCCGATCATTGCAAAACTCCTAAATTTCCGAGACGCGGTCCTCCGGGCGGCCAGGGAGAGGGGCGAGATCCGACATCAAGGTAATACTTTATCTTTCTACCCCGACTATACCCTGGCGGTGCAGGCTGCCCGCCGCAAATTCCTGCCCGCAAAACGCATTTTGCAAAAACACGAAGTGTCCTACTCCTTAGCCTACCCAGCCAAGCTGCGGGTCAGACAGGGATCCAAAACCCTGGTTTTCCCAGATCCGCAGGGAGCCCTCGCTTTTGCCAAACAGTTGGACCGTTCTCATCACTCACTCCAGCCAGTTCTCAAGACCCTGTTGCAGCCAACATGAGTGACAATGACTGAAATTTATTTTTTTAATTGCTCTTGGCCCTGCGCCTGTCGGTACATGGCTGTGGAACACAATGTTGGTCTCTCTCTTTTTGTTGCCCCATGTCTGTTTAATTGCCCGTGGTTCACCACTGCATCTATTCACTGTGCTTATTGGCTATTCCTTGGATGTAATGTATTGCCTTCCTTTGATGTCTGCTGATAGTTTTGGCTTGGCCACCCTGCAGTATCAGGCAGGGGAGTATGCTGGGCGCTGCCATTGCCCCACGGGATGATTCCCACCTCTGTTGCTGACTCTTCCTCTCCCGGTTGGGGTTCCCTGGGGTGGGTGCGGGTGGTTGCTCGACCTGTTTGGGGGGTTGGTGTGGGCGGTGGGTGGTTGGGTTTGGGGTTGTTGTGTTTTCCTCTGGAGGCGCTTTTGTGGTATATTGTGCCTCTTTTGACCTTATTCTCCGTTATTGCCTTCTCCCTTCCCAGTTGGGGTCCCCTGGGGTGGTTGTGGGTGGTGGCACGACCTGTTTGGCGGGTTGATGTGGGTGGCGGGTGGTTGGGTTCGGGGTTGCTGCGTCCTCCTTTTGTGGCGTTCTTGTGGTTGAATGTATTTCTTCTGCTGTTACAATGCCAGAAACATGTCTCCATGCTGCATTTTGTGCGGAGGGTAGGGTTGGGCTGGGGAGGGTTTTTTTTCCAGGTTTTCTTGTTATTTTATTGAAACGTTTTTGTTCACACGTCCTCATCGTGCGCATCTCCTCAGTATGCATCACTTCACTGTTGGACATGCTCACTGTATTGTGTTTGTACACGGCACCTTTTCCTTCCTCAGGCTGGCATCCTCTGGACAAGCACCGTTTCTCCCCTTTTTTCTTTGCTCACGTGTGGCTCCCCACATAGTTAGGCCGTTTATATTTGCAGGTACCTGCTGGTTCCATTGCATGCTTCAAGAGACTGCCCCGTCCCTTTTCTCTCCAGGCATGCTTGCCCCAGCACACACACTGGCTTTCTGCCACAGACTGGCCCTACAGTCCTGCGTCCCATTTTTTCCTTGTTCTAACATAATAGGACCGACACCATATGTTGGACTTGGAATATCCGCTGTCTTAATGACCACCGTAAAGCCAGGCTCATTCACTCCCATCTACTCTGGCATAAAGTCGACATTTGCCTTTTACAAGAAACCCACCTGTTGCCTGCGACCTTCACTAGACTTCAGTCGCGCTATTGGGGTGAATCGCACTCTTCTTTTTATTCCTCCTACTCTAGGGGAGTGTCCATTTTGATACGAAGGGGGCTTCCCTGGCACACCACTCAGGTACTTACTGACCCTGATGGACGGTATGTTATTTTGCATGGCTCCCTATTATCCCAACCCATGACGATTGCGGCTGTGTACGGCCCTAATTCGGACGATCCTGATCTCTTCACCCACATGTGGCACCTCATTTCTTCCTTGGGTCCGGCAGCTCTTCTTTGGGGGGGGGGGATTTTAATATCACACTTTCTGCAGTCTTGGACCGCTCCGGCCCCCACTCTTCCCACCCTCGCTCAACTGCTCTCCTTCAGTCCATACTCACCGACAACTCGTTATATGACGCCTGGCGTCACATGTGGCCCGAGGCCCGTGAGGGTACTTGCGTCACCGGTGCTCGTGGCTGCTGGTCCCGTATTGACCTATGGATTACCTCCCCGGATGTTCTCACTTGGCTTACCTCCGCTAATCATATGGCACGTACTTTTTCAGATCATGCGCCAGTCCAGCTTAGTCTTCGCCTTCCTCACTTTCCACAGCGTGCCTTCACCTGGCGGCTTCCCCCGAATGCCCTTCGCGATTCCGTCTTCTGTGACGAGATCCAAACCGCGATCACCAACTACTTTGACTTGAATGTCGGCTCTGTGGACTCAGCGTCCATCCTTTGGGAAGGTTTTAAGACAGTGATCCGCGGCGAGTGTATCTCCAAACAAGCTGGTGTCCTTCGCTCCATCCGCGCCACTTTGGAGAAACTAGAATCGGAGATCAAGGCTTTAGACGCCGCTCATGCAACTCACCCCAGGTCTGAGACCCTCGCACGCCTGCGGGAAAAGCATACAGAATTTGCTGAGGAGGCCGACAGGGAACTCTCCTTTCTTGGCAGAGAGGCTCGCGCTCGTCGCTTCGGTGAGGGCGATCGGCCTGGAAAGACCCTGGCCAACCTCCTTCGTCCCCCCGCGCTGCGTCGTATGTGGCGGCTCTCCGGGATGGTGGCCCCACCAGAACCACCTCCCCCGAAGAAATTAAGGCTCGATTTATGGACTACTATTCGCAACTCTACACCGCTGGCCCCACCCCTTCGCGTGAGGCTTTCGAACAATATTTTGATACCCTCACGCTAGTTTGGCTAGAGGACTACCATCGTGAATTCTTAGATGAGCCTTTCTCTAAGGAAGAGATACTCGCTGCCATAAACAGTTTACCAAGTGATAAGGCCCCTGGTTTAGATGGCCTCCCCGCCTCGTTCTATAAGACTTATGCTTCGCTTCTAGTGCCACATCTGGCCGCCATGTATAATGATTCCTTTGATAATGGCCTTTTCCCGCAATCACTTCGCGAGGCAATGATAACGCTTCTCCTTAAGCCGGACAAACCATCGGATTGCCGCGATTCCTATCGCCCCCTCTCTCTAATTAATATCGACAATAAAAATTTTTGCAAAGTTATTGGCCTCCCGCCTTCTCCTCCTCATGCCCCTCATTGCCCTCCCTGATCAGTCTGGTTTCATCCCTGGCCGTGCCATGTCTCATAACCTCCGGACCATATTCTCGGTCCTTCATCAGATTAATCCTAGTCTCCCTGCTGTGGCCGCTCTACTCGATGCCACCAAGGCATTCGATACACTGGAGTGGCCCTTTTTATTTTTTCTTCTACCGCGCCTTGGCTTTAGTAACCTTTTCATTCGCAAGATATCACTCCTCTATACTCGCCCGTCCGCCCGCCTTCGGATTAATGGTCTCATATCCAATCCTATTCTGATTGAACGCGGCACTCGGCAGGGGTGCCCGCTCGCCCCTATGCTCTTCGCCATTGCGATGGAGCCTCTCGCTGCCAGACTCTGGCAACACCATACTCAGAAGGGCATCGGCCCGCTCCCTCTTGGTCTCCATGTATGCGGATGATATTACATTGTATGTCCGTCACCCTCAAGAAAACCTCAGTCCCCTTGTGCGCGAGATAATACGGTTTGGTGGATTATCCGGCATACAGGTGAACTGGAGCAAGTCAGTGCTGTTCCCTCTAACTGATGCCACCAGGCCATTCACCCCGGACTTTCCTTTTGTATGGGCTTCTGGCCCCACTCGCTACCTAGGTATTTGGCTGAGCAGGGACTTAGACGACCTTTGGAGGGCCAATTTTGGACGCGCGGTGGACTGGCTCGTGTCCAAAATACCTCATTGGATCCGGCTCCCCTTGTCATTGGCCGGGCGTATAGCCATTGCCAAGATGGTGGTCCTCCCGAAATTTCTTTACCTCTTTTTGAATATCCCCATACCTCTAACTGCCCATTTCTTTCGTAAGATCCGCTCCCTGATCATATCGCTTGTCTGGGCTGGCAAACAACCCAGGATCGCATACGATATTCTTACTCTCCCCATGTCAGTTGGCGGCATGGGTGCTCCCAATTTTAAACTTTTTGCCTTAAGTGCCCAGGCCAGTTTTTTACACTTCTGGATTCACCCAACCCCTTACCAGCCGCACGTCGCGGTTGAAGCTGACCTTGCAACCCCTTGGCCGCTGAACACCGCCCTGTTTGCCCCGGCCAGTCGCCCACGAGCTGAAGTGGACACGGTCGAGACCTTGCGCTGGGCTTGGTTGGGACTGTGTCGTCTTTCCAACGCCCCGTCATTATCGGCTAATACTATGCCGATTGTGCGTCATCCTGCTTTCCCTCCTCTCCAACCTACAGGCATGTCTAAACACGCCGCCCGCCTGGGGCTGGCGACTCTGGCAGATCTCTACCCCGGTAACACGTTCTATTCTCTTACTGCTACCTCTGGTCCTATGGACACATTGCTCTTTTATCAGCTGCGGGCTATTTGTAGGGAGTTACATCCCACGTTCCCCCAACCCCCACCTTCGATGCACGCCCTTGACTTCATATATACACCCCCACTCCCCGCAAGCTGGTGACCAAATTATACGCCCTTACGCTGTCGACCACCTCCATCTCCACTGATCGCGCCCGTGCGGCGTGGGGCGAAGATCTTGGTGTGGACATTTCCCAAGCCAACTGGCTCTATTGCTGCAATCAGACGAAGAAACTATCTCCCAACTATCGCCTCCGTCTTATACATTTCAAATATCTACACAGGCTATACCGCATCCCCGTTCAGCTTCATAAACTGGGACTCATCCCTAACGATAGGTGCTTGCGTTGCTCTGCCCCTGCCGCAGATTTTTCTCATCTAGCTTGGTTATGCCCAAGGGTGTCGGATTTCTGGTGGGAGGTCTGTGCCGCCATTTCTGAGATTACCTCCGCACCGATTCAGCCCGACCCTCCGTTATGTCTGCTGGGCTTCGTTAAGTTTTGCCCGGATGCCTCTCGCTGACTGGTCGCAATGCTGCTCGTCCTTGTGCGACGTAAGGTGGCCATGTGTTTGGGTCGTAGACCGGCGCCTAAGTTTGCCCAATGGCTTGAAGATGCTTCGAGATACCAGACTCTGCTATCTGAATTTTGGGATCTTATGCGTGCGAGATCTCGCCCACCTGACATATGGGGCCCCCTAGTGACATACCTTCATACCCGATCACATCCGAGCCAGACTGACTCTCCCGCGCTCCCCGCCGGCACTCCGCCCGCGGCGGTCGCCTGTGCTGGTCAATAGTTGCCTCCTTCCCTGTCACCCTTTCCCTGCCGGGCCTGCTCCTTCCCCTACTGTGCTGTCATCACATCCTACAGCTATGCATTGTTTAATGGTGATATAGCTGTGTTATACAAGATAATGCTTCTGTCTGTTTGCTTTTCCCTATTTTTGATGTACTCCGTAAATGGTCTGATGTGTACGATGCTCTGTTTTGATGCAGAATTGTATTTTGGTAATGATGAATTTGTCAATAAAGATTTTGAAAATTAAAAAAAAAAAACAAGTTTCCCTCTAAGGCTGCTCTCCAGACACAGCCTTTGTGTAAAGTGATACTTCTCAGAGCAGATAGCAGTGGGGCTCTTGCCCAATTGGAGGACTCACTGC
The DNA here is from genome assembly GCA_963921515.1 of Calotriton arnoldi. Lineage (NCBI taxonomy): Eukaryota > Metazoa > Chordata > Amphibia > Caudata > Salamandridae > Calotriton > Calotriton arnoldi. Next base: position 1,430,291 of record CAWUFW010000321.1, on the reverse strand, counting down.
ATGGGCATAATGAAGTGTGAGAGTTCCGCACCTGACTGTCATCAGCCTCTCTGAATCTGTAATCAGAGAGAGACAAAAGGGCATGCCTCACCTAGAAACGTCATCACCTTGCACAATAGAAACTGCAGTCCCACCCATCTGTCCATCAATTGTTGTTTTTGCATTTGTCACCCCAAGTGGGAGGGGTATGCCCAGACGTGGGTCCCATGCTCTCCATGCCACTGGAGTCAAGCTAGCCTGGCTGATGGGGGGTGAAACCCCCAAACAAGTCCTAGGATGCTTGATTCCAGTCCACGGAGGACCTGGCCTGGCAGTCAGTTCCAGCTGGACTGTTCCCATATGGAGCAGGGTCAAGACTGATTTGCATATGGCTGAGTTCAAACTGGAATGGCATGGGAAGCAAAAAAACGATGGATTTAGGTCCAGATCTCTGTACTGGGGTGAATGTATGACATTGTTCTGCTCTCGGTCCATCAATTGTTGTTTTTGCATTTGTCACCCCAAGTGGGAGGGGTATGCCCAGACATGGGTCCCATGCTCTCCATGCCACTGGAGTCAAGCTAGCCTGGCTGATGAGAGGTGAAACCCCGAAACCGGTCCTAGGATGGTTGTTTCCAGTCCAGGGAGGACCTGGCCGGGCAGTTCGGGCTGGACTGTTCCCATAGTGAGCAGGGTCAAGACTGATTTGCATATGGCTGAGTTCAAACTGGAATGGCGTGGGGAGCAAAACAACAATGGATTTAGGCCCAGATCTCTGTACTGGGGTGAATGTATGACATTGTTCTGCATTCTGTCCATCAATTGTTGTTTTTGCATTTGTCACCCCAAGTGGGAGGGGTATGCCCAGAGTGGCTGAGTTCAAACTGGAATGGCAGGGGAGCAAAAATATGATGGATTTAGGCCCAGATCTCTGTACTGGGGTGAATGTATGACATTGTTCTGCATTCTGTCCATCAATTGTTGTTTTTGCGTTTGCCACCCATACCATCATGCAAATGGTGACGCCCAGGAAGAGTTAATCTGCGACCCCTTTCTAACAAAAGTTCTGTATCCATGCTGATCACTTCATTTTCTGTCTCTCTACCCTCCAGTCACAGGAATGCAGTGAATACACTTCCTTTGTCTGCTGAAGCTGTTCTCATTCTCCATTGTGTGCCATGCCAAACCAGTAGCATCCAAAATTTATTCCACTGGCTTCAATACTCAGACTCACTCAAGCACTGATCCTACCACTCCACCCCTCCATGTCACATGTCAGATCCAGGACCTCACATAGACAAAATCAGGCCTAGGCTCTATGCTGACACTTGTATTAGTGTGAATGACTCTGGGGCCAATATAAATGCCAGAATACAAAATACATATGTAGTCTGGCTCGAAGAGTACATTTTCATCCCAACAATAACTCTTACATTTTTTGTGAATTTTAAGGTGGCAACATTACTTTTGTTTTTCGTGTTACGGGTACATCAGCTATGAATTGAATTTCATTTGTTATCCTTATAAAAGAAAAAATCAAAAACTCACAGTTCGATATTATGGCATTATAATTAATGTAATTTGTCTTGAAACAGAAGAAGAACCATTTAATGTATAAGGGAAGATCATTCATATATTTTAATTTTGCATTTGTTAAATTCATTTTGCAGTGTCTGGTCATTTCTAATCCTTTGGTTTGGTTGTTGTCAGCTTCACATTTGGAAGCAGGTGTGAGCTGGCACTTGTTTAGCATGACACACAAATGCGTAGGCAACCTGTGCTCTCTTTTCAGGTGATGACTCGCTGTGCTGGACCAGCTTTTTTGTGCTACTTGGCTCTAGATCTGGCTTTCTGTGGTCACTAGCTCTGGTGCCTCGAGTGAAGTCTCAGTTGGATTTGGGGCATTATATGTTGACTCAAGTGGTAGCTGTTATATGCCTGTTTACTTTGGGGTGACACAATAGGTACACAAAACAGTGATGGATGGAATGCTTGAATTCAATTCAGCCACTAGTAATCACTCACGCCGCATCCCAATCCATCGTTATTTTGCACACCATGCCACCTCAGTTTGGACCCAGCTATATGCAAATCAGTCTTGATCGTGGTCCAATAGGAACAGTCTAGCCCAAACTGCCAAGCCAGGGACTCCCTGAACCAGAACACAAACAACCCAGAACCGGTTTCGCACTAGTTATGGGCTCATTAGCCAGGTATAACTTGTGCACGGGACCCACATCTGGGCATACCTGTCCCACTTAGGGCAACAAAATAAGTATACAAAACAGTGATGGGTGGAATGCTTGAATTAATCTCAGCCACTGGTAATCACCCGGGCCGCATCCCAGTCCATCGTTATTTTGCTCACCATGTCACCTCAGTTTGGACCCAGCTATATAAAAATCGGTCTTGACCCTCCTCCAATAGGAACAGGCCAGGCCAGGTAAACAGATCAACCACTTGACCCTTGGAGAGCAGTTCCAGTCTCTGAATGTCAACAGGATTCAGTGGTTCTTGAATCCTTGCGTGAGTCCTCTTCTTGCAGCAGTAGCCAGGAGTTACAAGTCAGGATTCTACGTCCAGCAGGGCCTTCTTCTTCAGATGGAATTTTCCCAGGTCCAGGAATGTTATAAGGAGGTGGTGGTAGAGTTGCCAGATTTATCCTGTGCACTAGCCAGTGATTGGAGACATTCGTCCCCCAATCCTAAAAATTTTCTTGCAGTCCCCCTCCTTATTTTGCAGCATTTCCTCCTTGACTTATTTTAAATTTACCCAGAAGCCACTATTTCAAGATGGCGGGACCCTAATGCCACCAGGCAGGCCTGTCCATTGTTTTGGTCACTCCCCTACTGTGTCTGGAGTCTGACTGTTTAGGAAAGTTCTGATGGTGAATAGGAGAAGCCCTGCTTGGCATCTCCAAGTCGAAATAGGTGTGCTAAAGCTGTCCTTTGTTCTGCCAACTGTCCAATCCCAGATAGCTAATCCCTGCTAAGTGATCAATAGTTATCACACATTGGTCGTTCCTGGGCCCAGAGGCAAGATATTGTCATCTGAACCAGAGTTGTTACCTCTACCAAACAAGGAGTTGTATTCCAGCCCCAGAGGTGCGACCGGTGGTATAACTGGTTTTGCCCCTACTGTGACCGGGGATAGGCTGTCTAGGAGAGTCTTGGGAATGAATAGGAGAAGCCCTCCTTGATATTTCCAAGTTAAACAAGGTTGTGCTAAAGCTGCTGTTTGCTTTGCCAGATGCCCCTGTCCTCTCCCACATAGTTAATCCCTGCTAAGTGGTTAACAGCTTTTGAAATTAAATTTACTTTATTGATTTTCTCATATATAAAACAAAACATAACAATACTGTAGTGCCGGTATAAACAACCGTATGATAATTCCATTGCATCACAATGACCTGTTAAACATTTACAAGACCAAAATAGCCCCACCTTTGCCCCCATATCTAATAATATTTATGTGGACAATCTATAGCTTTGTAAATAAATTCTTCTAATATAGCCGACCAATCCATTGCTGCCCACCACTCTCTCACGGTGGGGTTGTCTGTGATTTCCATGTGCGTGCAATATCTCTTTTCTCAATAATCGCCAATCACACCAATGCTCGCTCTCCCCGAGTACCTCCCAGATCATCAAGGATCCCTAAAAGTGCTACTCTACGCACAACACAATTGGCCGTTCTAGGACATGAGTTAGGGTGTTGTCAGTCACGCACCAGTATTTCTCAATTTCTGGGCATTTCCAGGTCATGTGAAAGTAGTAAGCTTCTGGGTCTGGGAAGTGAAAGCAGATGGGCCTGGGAGGTGGTCAGCATGCCACAGGCATCTAGTGTGTAAAATAGGTCATGTGTAAATATTTCAGTTGGCTCAGGCAAAACAAAATTGCAATCTCCCATGGGTCATTTTAGCCTTTCTCCAATCCGTGTCATCTAGAGGGCCCACCCATCTCTTCCACTTCTCTTTGAGGGCATGAAAGTCATTAATGATTAGAGAGTGATAAATCTGTGAGATACCCCCTTTTTGCATTTGGCCTAACATGACACAAACCTCTAGCGGACTATAATCTGAAATGTCAGAGTTCATCTTGGTGGCTCATGAGTGCATGGCAAATTACTTCATGAATGGCCCTTGCCAAACATCTCCCAAGTTTGCAATGCAAATCTTGTCCCAGGAGCCAAACCTGGCTAATTGAGCAGTCTGCCCATACCACAGCGGGTATGTTGCATCAGTTTTTGGTTCCAGTCTGTCAACTAGAAAGTGGACCGTCGGAGATTACCAGAGTGTTGTTCCTTGGAACACCATTCTGGTAATCTCTGGATGATATGGAGGGACCAGAGAGCAATATAATAAGCCCATAATGTTGTCTAGCACAAGTAGGGAGCGTTCTGTGCTGTAAGCGGATCATTCCACCTGCCACATAACCAGTCATTAATAACCAGGATGTACGTTGCCCGGTAATAGAGGCGGATATCAGCCATCCCTATGCCACCCCAAGGGGAGATTGATGGCATTTATTCAATGTGCTTCATGTAGTGCTGCCAACCCACAGAAAAGTACAGATTGTGACTGCAAGATCTCAGAACTATCAGACGGGATCACCAGTGGGAAATTTTGCAATAAATACCGGACCTTAGGATGGATCATCATTTTAAAAAAAGCCACTCTGCTACTAATGTGAAGTGGGGATCTATCCCATCTTTGGAGGTCTTTTTCATCCGTATCATAAGAGGGGGTCAGATTAAAACTCCATAACAGTCCGGGTTCCATCGAGATATTGATACTGAGATACTGACAGTTTAGACGTTTAATTGGGTTGAGTTTGCCAATTACAATTCTCATTAGCTCCATTAACTCACACTGGTGTAGATGGCGTTGAGTAGAGAACTTTGACATATTTCCAAAACCTTGATCCCAATCCCATATGTATCAGAATCTGATCCAGAACGGACCAGTGTACAGAATCAAACTCCTTTTCAAAGTAGATAACTAAGAGCACGCAAGGGTCTTTGATCTGTTGGAGGCAGGCTAAAGCAATTTGTGTTCTGCATATACAGTGAGGGTACTGCGATTAAGTTTAAAGCCACACTGATCCTGGTGAATAAGTGAGGACAGGGCTTGTGATAGTCTGTTCGGTAAGACCTTTGCAAAAATATTAACCTCAATATTTATCAGAGAGATCAGCCTTATGAGGTACATTGATTCGGTAGGTGACCAGAGTTATGGAGAACCACAATAGTGACCAATTTCAAGTCTGGCTGAAATCCATCTTTCATCTCAGCTTCAACATATAGATCCACCAAAGGAGGTAGCAGGGTCTCCCAGAACTTGTGTTAGTATTAAAGGGAAAGCCATCTGACCCAGGCATCTTGATCAACTTCATGTCCTGGGGGGCGTTCCCTACCTCCTCCATTGTGAGGGATTGATCCAATTCCTCCCTATTAGAGGACAAAAGGGATGGAAGTGGTATTTCTGTCAGAAGGGGGTGCGGTTTGCTCTTGGAGGCACCTCGGCTGCTTAGCATAGAGAGCTTGATGATATACAGCAATGTTTCCACAATTTCATGCAATACACCTTGTCCTTGGCCAGTCAAGTCAAGGATTTCTGGGATTATCCTGAGTGGGTTGTCTCTGGTGGCCTGCCAGTAGAGTAGCTTCCCAGTTTTGTCCCCTCATTCATAGACTCTTTTACACAATACCCTCCACTGTTGTCAGGCGTCCTCAAGGGAGAGCTGATGTAGTGAAGCCTTATCGAGCTCAAGTTGGAGGCTGAAAGTCATTGATTTGTCCCTCACACAGCAGCGTTCTAATGTCAGAATTCGGGTCTCGAGGTTGATCAGTTGTTTTTGTTTATCACGTTCCTTACTTCTAATGTATGTCGTAGCAATTCCTCTAATTGTGACTTACCCAGCTGCCCATAGTGTTCCCGCTGAGTTTACAGATCCCCGATTTAGGTGAAAGTAAGCCTGTACCTCTGTCGATAGGAATTTCAAGCATTCATCATCTACAAGTTGCCAGACGTTCAGGCACCAAATGGGTTGGCGGTCCCTAGTCTGATACCCCAACTTAGTGGTGACTAGGGAGTGGTGGGAGATGCCTCTATTCTAAAGCATGGGTACTCACAATCTTTCTCTCGAGGGCCAAAATTACGGTGTGGTTTGTGACCAAGGGCTGGGGTCGGGGCAGCTGGGGGCGGGGTCCGTTGGGGGCGGGGTCAGTGGGGGCGGGGCTAGAGAAAAAAATCTAAGCCTTTTCAAAACAAATCAAAGTGGTACTGTAACCTTGTGTGTCCATATAATATCTGCATCGACCCCTGTTTACTGGTAGTCTATATAATACCTGCGAGGACACCTGCATACATTCAGAGCACAACCAGCTCACTGATATAGTCCGTAGTTCAAGTCAACAACAATTGAGAAAAATGTATATCTGACCAGTTAACAGGTAACCTTGCAGTTATTATATGGACACACAAGGTTACAGTACCTTAACCTTGTGTGTCAATATAATAACTGCAAGTTTACCTATTAACTGGTCAGATATAGATTTTCTCAATGGTTGTTGACTTGAATGTATGATGTTTTGCAAAACAAGTTCCTCCATGCCCTCACCCACACATCCCCCTCATCTGCTAAAATGCTTCCAAACGAATGGCACCCTGGCCTCTAAATGCCAGGTATATGCATTTTGGACATGTATTTACTCATATATAGCATTTGCTGAGTAATATAAACCCCTGGAAGGCCAATCACATTTGTCTAGTTACCAGGGGATATCAGGACTAGAAGCATGGGAGCGGAGGAGAAACCGCAGTCCTCACTGCCTTATTGACAATGACAAATGTGGCCCTTTCACTAAGATAGTGGCACACACTAAGAAAACAGGAAGGAACACGTAGGGAGAAACAGTGAAAGGGGAGGGAAAAGCAAAAAAAACACTCAGAAAACAGGAAGGAAGGAAGGGAAAAGCAGTGAGAATGGAGGAAAAAGCAAAGAAAGCAGTCAGAAAACGGGCAGGTCGGAAGGTGAAACCAGTGAAAAAAGGAAAAACAAGCAGAAAGCACTCTTCGAACCTACAATGGACCACAAGCGATTCTGCGGGCAGAGAGGAGAGAAGCAGCTTGGCCCGATCCAGAGAGGCCCCCTGCAGCAATCCTAATGGCCTCGGAGAGTGCAGACGCGTTTAAAGCACCAAGCGGTTCTGCCGGTGGCGAGGAGGGAAGCTGGGTGGCCTGGTTTCAGAGAGGCCCCTTGCTGCAGTCCCAATGGTGTCCGAGGGCATATGTAGTGAATCTTCTATTGCGCATGCTCCAGCGGACCTCTTTAGTGTTTGCTGACACGATAAAAAAAAACTAAAAAAAACACCGGTAGATTGCCTGCAAGGTCCGCAGGCTGCCAAGGGAGACCTGCCGGGCCGCTGGCGGCCCGCGTGCCGTACTATGAGTACCACGGTTCTACAATATACAGAAAGTGATGGAGGGAATGCTTGAATTAGTCTCAGCCACTGGTATTTACTCGGCAGCATCCCTGTCTTTTGTTGGTTTGCACACCATGCCACTGCAGTTTAGACACAGCCGTATGCAAATCAGTCTTGGCCCTGCTCAAATTAGAAATGTGCAGCAGAACTGCCACAGTAGGTCCTGCTCTGAACTGGATCACAAGCAACCTAGGACCAGTTTTGCCCTAGTTAGGGTTCATCAGTCAGGTGTAGCTTCGTTCCAGTGACAGAAATCCAAACCCTCCCAAGAAAGACACCTCCTGCCTGGGTTTCTTGTAACATAAGGAGAGCTAGCTTAGCTATTTTAGAGTAACGTCGGACAGCAGTCCTTTTTATACGGTCATTCATACCTTTCATATTCCAGGACATAGCTACAAATGTCATCATGGAGGATCAAAATCAGGGAATTGATGGTGTCTGGGACATTCATGCATCATGACAAAAAGCTTCTAAAGCCCAATGAGCCATCTCAGTAACCTGTGGGTCTTTGTTATCTGATCTTGAATGCCATGAGTATTAAACTGAACCAATAATATAAAACATAAAAACCTTATGAACCACCCAACATCCCCCTTCCCACACTTTCCACCACAGAAACATCTGTTGCCCAACAAGATTTTTTCCTACAAACTATTTAAAACAACAAATACCTCTTCCTGTTTTAGGATATCGAAATCAAGGTATACAACCATTATTGCAGTAAAATAATTAGCAGGGGATTGTGTCACTGCCGCAGCTGATTGTAAGGCTAATGCAGGCCTCCCTACGAGAAGTGGTTAGTAGTTAACACTCATTAACCTTATCTGGGCAAGCTATTGTTCCAGAGTCATTAACTCTCCCAGCCAAGGATATGTATTCCAGCTCTGGAGGTGTGATGATCGACAGAACTGGTACTAAGCCATATCTAGCTCAGGCATGCTAAAGTGCATTTTCAAAAAGTTACTTTTATGCTTAAGTTATCAAAAGTCTGCTCTCACCTTTAAGCCGGATTTTGAAATCTATGCAGAAAATAACTTTGATGCATTTTTCTCTTTCTTTCATACGCGGAGGTGGAAAATAAAGATTTGAATCCCACCTAGGCCTGTTGGGGAAAGGTTTAGCCAGGCCTAAAAACTGAAGTAGCTTTTGAGTTTGAGTTGAGGTCAAACCCTAATATCCTAAGAGCTTACAAAGCAGACTTTAGTGATGACTTATGAATATATAGCACAGGCTTTTCATACATGCAAAGGCATTTTTCCCCTGCCATTTGTCACCACAGTGCTTTTAAACTCTAGCCCACCCAACTCAGTGGTGCTTCAGGCTGACGGCTCTTTTTTATACTTATTTTGCTTAAACCTGGCTTGCAGGTCACATGCAGAGACATCCAACACCTTTCCCATTTGCGCTCTCTGTAGGGTCTCACAGAGCAGGGAGACGTATCTGGAGTGTTCGCAGGTGCTATTAGCATGTGGAGACTCTATAAAAAATCTATTATTGGAATAAGCATTTTGACTACTACATTTTCAGCTCAAGGTAAGCATCCTAATGGGCAGTGACCTCCATGGTGTGTGTACGCTTGGTACAAATCTAAACCTCTGCTTGTCCATCTTCAACCACAATAAAGTACAATTGGAGCACATGAAAGTAAGAAGTTAGGTGCTTGGTGGTCAGAATGGTCAGCATACCTTTTTCCAATAGGAGTGTGAGAAAACATTTTTTTTAAATCTGTCAGAAAAGTCCTGCTTTATTCTTCCAATCAAAAACTTGAATTACAGGCCTGTTCCCTTCTCCGAATAGTTCCCACGTTGGATTTACTTAAATCTGTAAAATTAACTTTCACATATTTATTCAACCCTGATGCCGAAGTGATCCTGTACACATGAGCAGCGGGAGCATAAAGAAGAAAACTGCCCTCAAGAGACCACAGTAGCCAAAATAATCTTTTATAGCCTGTACTTCATGAGCTGTGTCTTTGCAGATGTGCTGTACGCTGCACAATTGGAATCATTTGGCTCAAGATTGCTCCGTTTTTCGATTTCAGATACACTGTCCTTTCGTTCATTTCTCCCAATGTCCCCGCGTGCTCCCCAGTTCTTTAAATTGCTATTTGTGTCTTTTTTTCCCCCCTGGCCACCCCTCCTCTGAAGAACCTCTGTTTAAGACAATGGTGGGTGTGAGCAGCTTCATGATATAGTCAATCTGCCTATTGTGATAAGTGTAGAACTGAATGCAAAAACAGGCACATTGTGAGCCAGGTGTATTACGTAACCGTTTTGCGATTCGCTAATTACAAATCCTTGCGATTCGCAATTAGGAAATCGCAAAACGGCATGTATGAAAGTGTGTTTAACACTTTCTGCGATTCCTACGGGGTCGCAAATGACCTACCTCATGAATATTAATGAGTTAGGTCGCAATTTGCGACCCTCTAGGAATCACCAAAATCACGGGGATGGTGGCCTGCTGGAGTCAGCAGACCACCATGTCAGTGATTGCTTTTTAAATAAAGCCAATATATATTTTTTAAATGCAGCCCTTTTTCCTTAAAGGAAAACGGGTTGCATTTGAAAAAGAAATATGAAAAGTTTTCTTTTCCTTTTTAGGTCTCGCCTAGCGACGCAGCGCATGCGCTGCTCGCCTTGGCGAGACCTATAGTTGTCGGTTTGGTGGCCGAAGGGGGACAGGGATGTGCACGCTCACGGCGCCCGGACAGTCCATGTGCATGCTCACGGCGTCTCTTTCAGCGCGCACGACCTCGGAGACTGCGGGTTCAAATATCAGCCACATTTTGGGAACAGCAAAGCAGGTCCCCATGAAAAAAAAACCCACCAAAATACACAGCAAGCAGAACGCGAAGCAGTGCGACATCACTACAAGCAAGTAAGCAAGTAAATACATTATATTTTTTTTATCTCTCACAGACCAAAGTGAGCGCCCCTGAACTGTCCCTGCTGTTGACCCGTCTCCCCCAGTCCACCCAGGTCAACTGACTGACGTCACACCAGCACACAATAATGTTGTGACTCGTGCCTAGTTTCCAGCTGTGTGCAATGGTGTTGGGAACGCTCGGAGCTTAGCTCTCTGCGCCTGGATGACTCTTGTGTGACTGAGTCCTTCATCCCTGGAACTTCCCACTCCCACTCTCCCGTCCCGCGAACGCCGCGCAGCACCAGCGTCACCCTCGGCGTCACCCCTTCAGCCTCCTCAGACTCGTTACACTTGTAACCAGCGCGCTCCACTGTGTGCGTAAAGAAAACGTGTGGGCTGGCCCTCGTGCAGCACCTACGCCGACGACCAGCTCCAAACTCCCACAGCCACGAGATTAGATGTTCTAATTTCCTGCTTGCACGATTCAAGGAGCAGAGGGGAAGGCATGGAACATGCTGCTGTTTGGTTGTGGACTCTGACGTTGCTCACCGGTGTCCAGCACAGTGCTCCAGCCATGAATGGCCCAGCCTGCCTGCGTGCTACTTTTCCTGTTGGTCACTCTAGGGCAACATGCACACAGGATGCATCAAAATGTGTGAAAGAACAGACTTGCCTAGCATTGCGACAGCCGGGCCAGTCCGTATATTCCCAGATCAGTCACTCTTTGGCTGGTTGTGACACACTAACAGACCAGGCAGGGCCGTACTAGGGACCAAAAGCAGTCCATGCAAAAGTACCCAAACCATTCTTGTTTGTCGGTCTGTCTGTCTGACACTCATTTTAGTTCTTTCTGCTTCCATTAATCCCCAGGAGCTGGAGACATAGACAGCAGCTTTCCACTCTCAAAAACCAGCCTTCACTGGCTCCAGCCGCCCGGGAAAATGCCCGATGGGATAAATGGTCAATCCGGCACTGAGGCCAGCGTTGAGCTGTGTAGCAAAAGCAGCCCCAGAAAATGTTGTCATAGCAGCCACCAAATTGCAGAAAGCAAGAGAGTGCAGCTCGCTTATGAGATCCCTGACCACCACATTAAAATTTTGTACAAGAACTGGTAAAACCAATAGTCTGGCCTTTTTTGTTTCTGATATCACACTCACAATAGCTCTCCCACATATACCAACATCACCCATTTTATTACACACACACATACATTGTCAATCATGCAATGTTCCAACCCACACAAACATAGAACGTTGTGGTGGGGGAAATGGTGCTCATGCACACAATGACAATTGCTCTGAAAGGCTTCTCTCCAGCACCTGCCCCACCCTCCTATTTGATGTAGTCAGCTGAGCTGGGCTGTCAGTTGGTAATCCAGTTCCATCCAGATAGGGCTCGAGTCGAGGGTAGACGCAGGTAGACGCCATCTACCCTGCTGCAAAACTGGCCACTTTCAGAGGAGTGCCACATTCCTTTCCTACTTCTCTGGCATTCACATATGCTGAACTTGTCCCGGTGTAATTTTCTGGCACTGGGACACTTTCAGCAGTGCCTGCACGTTGTCTGCTTTTGTTCTGAGCTGCCACGTGCAGGCGGGAAAGAGGTTTATCAGATTCCAGCTTTGCCCGTAACAAAAGCCGGAGTTAAGGGGCCATGAGGCCTCTTTTTGTTGGAGTATCCTGGCTGGGAGCTATCGGGAGCCTCACCCCTAGATGCAATGGAGGGGAAATAAAGGCTCACATCTTATCACTTCACAGGTATTTAAGAGAGGAATACTTTTGACTTTGTTCAGTCCCTGTATATAAGTGATATGCATACACTGTAAGAATGTCAGATCTGTTGGTCGCCCCAGTATTTACACAAATAACAATTTCAATACCAATTTTCAGATTGTATTTATTTTATAGCACTTTAGCACCACTCATCCCAATGCAGGGTGTCAAAGTGCTTTACATCACATGTACAGATTATACATTGACAATAATGTAAAGGATGTGTTACATAAGACAGTGCGGGTTACAAGGTGTAGGAGCCACATGTCCTTCAGACCCCAAAGTGCTATATTAGAAGGATTACAATTTATGAACTGCCAGTAACAAAAGCATCTCTGTCTTAAAAGCAGTAACCCACTTACCCATTTCCATAAAATAACAAGCATTTGCAATGCAATAGGTCTCGCATTTACGCGTGTTTGAGCTATTGACATTGCAAATAATAATGCCTTTTATTTTTGTTTTTGTTTTAAAAACATAAATAAAAGGCATTGTTATTTACAATGCCAATAGCTGAAACTCTCGTAACTGCGAGACCTATTGCATTGCAAATGCTTGTTTAAGAGCAGGCAGTGGTCTGTGGGACCACTGCCTGCTCTAAAAAAACGTTTTCGCTGCCATTCCCAAAGGGGAAGAGGTCCCTTGTGGACCCCTTCCAATTTGCGAATGGGTTACCACCTAGTTGAAGTAGGTGGTAAAATGCAAATGTTTTGGGATCACATTCACGGTCACAAAACATTCATAAATACCCTTATGATTCAGTATCTGGAAGGGACGCCCTAAACACGTCCCTTCCAAAAACCGAATCGCAAACCCATTTTTCGATTCGGTAACAAGTTACCGAATAGCAAAATAGGGTTTGATACATGTCAAAAGCATTTTTTGCGTTCACAAACGGCCGATTCTCGGCCCGTTTGCGATGCAAAAACTCTTGATGCATATGGCCCTTTATGTCTTACCTGTTCTGTGTGTGTGAGGGACACTTTCAGTCCGATGCCACAGCATTACCTGTTCTAGTGGGTGGAAGTTTGCTCTCCTGCTGCCTCTGCTGTGCTACTTCTATGTGTGCAAGGGACACCTGGTCTCCTAATGCCATGTGGTGCTTGCTCTTTGTATGTGGTGGGGGGTGGGCACTCTTACCGCTGCTTCTTACACTGTACCTGTTGTGCTTGAGTGACGAAGACTTGCCCAACTGAAGTCACAAGATACGTGTTGTGTGGTAATATGTGTTTGTGCTCACTATGCTTTACTTGTTCTCCATATGCAAGTGACGCTTGTACCAGAAGCTCCGCCTCTGCATCTTACGCTCCCCTTTCCCCTCAGAAATTCCTCTTTGCAACCTGCACTTTGCATTGCCTTCTCACTATGTATCTTACACTCCCCTTTCACCTCAGAAATTCCTCTTTGCAACCTGCCCTTTGTATTGCCTTCTCACTATGCATCTTACACTCCCCTTTCACCTCAGAAATTCCTCTTTGCAACCTGCCCTTTGTATTGCCTTCTCTCTATGCTTCCACTTAAGCTCCCTGCACTGCATTCATTCTCCCCCTTGGAGTCTGAAAGTTGTACACTCAGCTTCATTAATATAGATAACTGGTGGGCAGTCTCAGTGCAACCAATCCTTAGGTCTAAACCAGCTAAAGGACATTGTACAGCTTTGTATGTTTTCTCATGATGTACAATATGTGCAACGGTGCACAGTTCCCTTTGTTTGGTTACTGCTACTGGCTATGTGCTACCTCTTTTTCTCGACTTTCAAACATCCTTTCTTCATACAAGCGCCATAACAATTAATACTGTCATTGCTTGCTTGCTCAGCTGAGACCTTTTGCATGTTTGACCAATTTACACGAAGGCTAGAACAAAATAAATTCTACAGAATGTATTATGTGTTTAAGTAATAATAGTATTGTTTTGTCTATAGAATTGCTTTCTTTTAAATGTAAAATGTATAGATATCTTGGCTTGAGCGCCAAGTAGTTCCTAAATCTCTTTATAGTTTGCCATGCTGCACAAGGAATGTAACATTTACCCCGCAATCTTTACCAACATGGCCTTCACCCCGCAGTCTTAATCACGCACCTAAGTGACTTTAATGGGTTTTTACCTTTACCCCGCATCCTTTACCAAGTTGTCCTTTACTCTACAGGTAAGTATTTTTTTTTAAATAACATTATTGTAATGTGATTTTAAAAAAGGGTGTGAGGAGTCCGGCGATCCAATGGACCGGAAGCGGGGAGAAACAGAGCGGGACACGCATCCATCCCCGGAAGCACTCTGCGGTCTAGCGGCACTGGGGAGGACCACGGAGGCGCACCTGACGTCATCAGCGTCGGACCGACAAAAGACGAGGGATCCAGAAGGAAGGGAGTCGACTAGTGGAAGGAGTGGAGCGGAGACGTCCGGCACGGGAGCAGCGACGGCGAAACGAGGAGGAGCCACCGAAGAGTCCGAGGGAGAGAGAGACGGACAGCGCGAGGCAGAGGAAGCAGCAGATACCGCGAACAAACCCGGCGGCCCAGAAAGGAGGGAGGACGCCCCGGGTCCCTATGCCGCGGCCCCGATAACGGATCGTGGCACAAGGCGAGTACCGTTAGGGGGGACGTTCTGGTGGGGGTGGTGGGGTGGTGTGGGACAGTAGGGCACGGTGGTGTGGTTGACCTCGCCAAACTCCTCACTGCGCACCTTGTCCCTTCCCCCACACGGCGACTGGTGGTGGTGGCACATAGTGCACGCGAAAGAAGGCCCTGATAATAAGACCAGTTCTATTTTGTTTTATTTTCCTCCTATCACCTCTGAGAGCCCTGGGAAGACGTGACGACAACGACAAGACCAGGACCAGGAGTGAGCCCCGAGAAGCCCCGGGTGGACGGCCAAGAGGAACTCTTTGTTTTTCCAAACCCCTCTGTTCCCCCCCCCCCACCCCCTGTGTACTGTTCTACACCTGACTTAAGGACCACCGTTTTGCTTTGGCTGGCTGTACGGACCTCATGGGACTAATATACAAGAGAGCCCAAAAACCTCTGTTACACAAGAGAATAAAGACACTAAACAACCCGTACTATACGCGTACAGTGTTCCCTTCCGCTCCCTGTGCCCCCTTGCCGCCTACAAAGGGGTTAAGGTGCAGGTAGAGGAAATATGGGTAGGGGGATTTTAAGGTGAAGGGGTGGGTAGAGATAAAGAAGGTACAAATTAATTTAGGGTTTAGAGGTGGGTCGAAGAAAAAGGGAGGTAAGGGTGATTTTAGAAGTAATAGGGGCAAGGGTGATTTTAGCGTTTAACGGTGGGAAGAGGTAAATGGTGGTAATGGTAATTTTAGGGTTAAGGTGTTGGTAGATGTAAAGGGATGTAAGGGTGCTTTTGGGGTTAAGGGATGGGTAGCCGTAAAGGAGATAACGGTGAACTTAGCATTTAGTGGTGGGTTCAGGTAAAGTGGGACAAGGGTCATTTTAGGGTTAAGGGGTGGGTAGAGCTAAAGGAGATAATGGTGATTTTAGGTTTACGTATAAGTAAAGGGGTAAGGGTCAGTTCAGGGTTTAGGGGTGGCTATAGGTAAAGGGAGGGAAGAATAATTCTAGAGTTAAGGGGTAGGTAAAGAAGAAAAGAGTTTGTTAGGATTCAGTGGCAGGCAGAGGTAAAAGGTGGATAAGGGAGTTTAACGCAAAATGAGTGGACGGGGTTGCAGCCCCCAAAACAAAACATATTTGTATACACACACACATATATACTTTACAATGTGGGGTAAATGCATGTGTTGTCATGCCCTGCGTGATATTTCAACGTGTTGTAAAGGTCAGCAAGTTGTAATGCCCGTGAGGTAAAGGTATGCAGGGTAAACGCTGGTGTTGTAACATATGATATTCACTGCACAAAGATGGTCTATTGATTACTGAACATTTTGTCAACTTGCTATATTTAAAGTCATCAAGCTCTTACCTGCACAAAGCGCAATTATGGGGTTTCAGGAGTGTTTCTAGTCACAGGTCATATAGGTAGTTGCCTATGGAGCCTCCAGCTGATGGGAAGCATTTCAAATGCTGTTAGAGCAGGAGTGTAGCCACAAGAGTTTCAATAAAGAAAATGCATGCACAAAAATAAATCTTGCCTGAGTCCAGGGATGAATGGGCACAAAAAATAGGCCCAGGAAGCAAAATAAAATTGACCTCCATTAGTGAATTAGAGATCTAAAAGTTGGTCCATGTTTGCAAATTCGGGCAGTTTTGAACTTGTAAAGACGCTGTATAGGTATTTTACAAGTTATGAAAGACTGCATGGATTTGAGCTTGCTGCAGGCAATGTTTGTTTTAATATCAGGGAAATCAACAGTACAAACTGGCCCAGCAGACCATAAAACAGGCCCACAAACAGCCCAAAACACTGGCCTACATATTGACCTTTCAGACAAGTCTGTTGGGCACTGCATAATTGCCTTTTAAGCCAGTCCACCTTGCCTGAAGCGCAAAAATACTTTGGGTCAGTAGTGTTCTGCCTTTTTGACAGCCATGTGCTCATCAACCCTCCCCCTATTGTGATGTACTTATCTGCCCTACTGCTTATTATTCATCAGACTTTTTTTTTACTGACTCACGCATGACACTCTTTGATTGGACTGGGAGCCCCAAACTATGAAGCATATTGCTTCACGGCCAGCTACAGTGACACGTGAGAGGGTTCCAAGAGGGTTTTGATGTAGAGGGTAAAGGATTAGTACCAAGACAGCTGCAGGGTCGATATTTGAGGCGTACTAGATCACAGTAAATTGACCAGCACGTGCCACATGGAATGGGCAAAAGCCTGGAGTGCACAAGGAGGATATTTAGCAACGCTAGCTTCAAATACCCTTAATTAAACTACCTGCATCAAGCATATTTGACACCTAAGTGGATTAGTATGATGTAAAGCAGGGGTCTCCAACCTTTTCTGTAATTAGAGCTACTTATGTTCTATGGAAATCATCTCGAGCTACTAATATTATTGGCATGGTTATAGTGACTACATCAGACAAGATTGCATCAGTGTCCAAGCCACACAAGATTGTCAGCAGTGATCAGCTCAGAGCATCAAGCAGGCTTGCCAGAATGTGGGTAATACATAACAGCCATATCCGCAATGCCCCCAGCACCAAGGTTATTAATAACATAAATGATAAGCCTCCCCATTGCAGCATGATTTCACGCTAATATTAAGTTTTAAATATTTTTCAACCATTTTTTCACAAACATACGAGTATGAATTCTGAATTCGATTTTGGCATAAATATGTGAATTCAACCAAGGAAAGGCTTCTATTTTCGTAGGCTGGGATGCACACAGGAGAGCTACTGGGGAGCTACCAGTAGCTCACAAGCAACTTGTTGGAGAAGCCTGAAGTAAAATATAGCTACTGACTCATCTGTTAGATGCCAGTCATTGGCTGCAGACTTCTTCCATATGATTTGAGACGTTCTCATGACTGGATTTCTGGAAAAAGGTGTTGACCCTGGTGTCAGAGTTGACAAAGTGCATGGCTGAGTGCCGTCTGGCTTCTTATTGGGACTGAAGACTGGAGTTAGGCAACACAGGGCAACAAATTAATTGACCTTGCATTGATACTACTGAAGAGAAGGACTGCAATGCACTGGAAGATGTTGTCAGAGCCTCTTATCAGTTTATGGCTTAGTGACATAAGAAAATGGGCTAATGCTGAGAATGATATGCTTACATCACTCACTACAGAGATACAGGAGTGGAAAAGAGAGTAATGTGTGGGATCCAATATTACTAGCTTCTGCCAACAAAACAGACAATTGACCACCTGGATGGACTAGATATCCTTGGTTGCATGCCGGACCTACACCCGGAGATACGGCACGATGGTACGAGTCCTGCTGACTCATGAATGGGCAAGGGGAGGGTGAAATCCTAAATCCGGTTAGATCATCATACCTTGTTGGGTTATGTTGTTTTTAATGTCACTGTTGCTTGAAAATATGAATCACTCTAAATAGGGATTGATTAAAAATCCATTGATGTGATCTTATTTGATATGTCCATGTCATTCATGGGAAATACCAATAAAACAATAAAGAGCAATTTAAAAAGAAATAATCAAGCACAGGTGCAGGTTCAATCTGGATTATCCTACTGACTGAAGCTTAGCTCACTTCAAGTGACTTTTACCACATAGATTCCGCACAGATAAAAAGTCTAATGTTCATATTGCAGATTTCTATGTGCCCTTAGTCTGCTCACAGCTAGGCCTTGCTTTATCTGCTCGGTAGAACTGTGGATCTGGTGATGTTGGGGGCCGGTTTGTCAAACCTGTTCCTCAACAGGGGCTTCAGTGGTGCAGAGCTGTGTAGGTAGCCTTGCTCAAGTTAGAGTCCATATGGCAGGGATCAATGCAGCTGCCCTACATGGCAGTGCTCGTCTTCAGCAGTTGTGGCCCCACAGGCTAGAAGCAGGTGGGTGCTCAGTCATGACAGTTGCAGCCATGTCTTCAGCTGGTGGTTATTTGGGCAGTTGCATCTTCATGGCAGGATCATGGCTTCCGCAGTGACAACAGCTTTTCTCATGCTCGTCCTGATGTCAGGCAGCAGCAGCATCAGTCTTTCAGGGACATATGGACTTTCACGATGTTGCATCTTACTTGAAAATCTTGGCACAGGTTCCAATGGGAACTGCTTGGGGAGACCAGGAGACCCCACACATCACAGGTCACTCCTAACTTTGCTCCCACAGGCAGTCAGCTTCTTCTAGGTGTTCCTTATGCCAGGAACATGCTGTATTTTTCCTTTTGGAAAGTCTCGCCTCCTCCAGGGCAGGCAGTCTCCTGCCCTCTCTCAACAGGTAGGCAAGTTCCCAGCACTTGACAGGCCCTCAGCTCCTCCAGAAAGAACTGCAAACTTCTGGTGATGTCACTCACCTCTGGGTGACTGGCTGACTGACTGACATGCATACACTAGCCCTCTTCATAGAGCAGACCTTTGAGTACTCTGCAGAGAACCCTCTTCCTTAGTTAGGGAAAACCTGGAACAGAGTGTTTGGTTTGGATCACATTTTTATACTCTTTTTCCAGGGGCTGTGGATCTATTTCCTAAGGCTTTGGAACTGATTTTGCTTGGTTCTCTTACAAATGGCATTTTCTGGCTGTTTCTCAGACACGGCCATTGTGCAAAGTGAATGCTCTGATAGCAGACAGCAAAGATGCTGGCTCCAAGCAGAAGTATTCTAAACAGGGGGACAATTCAGCGTGAAATCTCTGCACCTGGCTGTCATTATCCTATCTGAAGCAGTAATCCGGGGCAAGCAAATGGCATTCTGTACCTAGAATCTTCCTCACCCTGAACATCAGAAACTACTGTCCGATCGCTTACCCAGTCTACTACCAAATGGCAGTGCTCAGGAAGAACAAATCGGCAGCTCCTTGCTAACAAGTACCTCATTGAACTTCTAAGGGTAGCCCTGTCTCCACCCTCCTTAACGTCCCTGTCTGGCTCCCCACCCTTTAACCACAGGAATGCAGTAAATACGCATCCACTGTCTGAGACATCTGTACCCACTCTCCGACTTGTACCATGCCAAAACAGGGGCCATCCAAAATGGAACCCACAGGTCCATGTACTCAGACTCTCAACACACACGTGGAAAGGCAGCGCAAGGTTCTGGGACTCGCACTAAAGTAGAACTTTACACACGTGGGGTCAGTAGACAGTGTTCTCAGCAGACACAGAATAAACGTCTGATCATAACTAATGGTTCACAAAACTGTGTACGGTGCCACCATCACTTTATTTGACTAATCCAGGCTATGAATAGAAATCCTATGCCACCTATGAGGACACAGTTGGTGCTCTCCTCCTCGTCACAGAACAGTTTCTGGACCTTTCGTTACCTTCAGGGTTAGGCCTCTGCGTACACACTAGATTAGTGTGGTTAAAGGGGTACAAAATAGTCTGTTTTATACACAGTCAGGCACTCAGGGTAGGGTGTGCCATGCAGGGGACATTCCCGTCCTAACATGACCAAAATGATGACTTTTTAGTACTTCACAACATTCCCAAAGGCACTCGACCCCTCCCTTGAGAATATCCCTGTTCCAGCCTCTAACTCCATATTAGGATGGGAAAATCTATTACATTGATGTATTTTTCATTCTGGTACAGGCATTTAGAGGTGCAAAAATCCTTGTATCTTGATTTTTTCTGATTCAGGATTTGAGATTTACGACCCATAACCACATTTTTGTGGGTGTGAGAATAATTTTGGACCACAAAAGTATTTGAGAATCAGTCTGAATGTTTGAGAACCTTTTCTCCCAGGCCTTTTTCAACACATAGCCGGAATTTAGTTCTCTCGCTTTTTTTAAACAAGTGAACGTGCTTGAATGCGCCGTTGAGTGCCAGACCATCTCCTTGAAGCACAGTGTAAAATGGTGTTCAAAAATAACATCCATATTATGAGATTAAATTACGGTTTTCCCCTTGTGCCGATGCCAGTGATTCTCGTCTTGGTTGTGTGAAATAAAGCATGCTAGAGAGGATGTTGAGCACACCGCCACAGTCAAGGTGTACATAAGATTGTCATCACGTACAGGAAAGACATGCATAATTTGCAAAAGCAGTGGCGAGCCCTGAAACCTGCGGCACCCTTGAAAGCTTTCAGAACAACTGAGCGACTGAAACCCAAGTTCGAATTTCTTTTTTCTGAATAGTCTTGCTTCTAAGACCCCCTTTTATGTCATCACACATAATATAGTGTGGTACATGATACCTCTGAGGGCCTTTTTAACGTTTTGTTTTTACATGTGTTTTGTATTACCACATATGATAGAGTGTTTGTTACTGTACATGAAAGTGTAGAGAGCTGTGGAGGTTTGAAAAGTATCCCTTAACTTTTCATTTTTTGGCCGAGTTTTTCGAGCATTTCAAGCCCAGGCATGCTGTTTCCTTTCGTGACGGCGTTGTATTCTGGTAATTTATTTGAAACAGTGGTTTTCAGTGCTGTACGCGGACCTCGCTCCAATCTGACGGGGGCTTCCGGTGGAGCAGCAAAATACAATTCCACTTCTAAAACACCTCTTTATTAGTAGTTCGGGGTCAGCACAGCCAAATTTGTTTCCCATAATAATTGGTGGAGTATTGGTACAAATGGATGTAATATACAGTAATACATAGATGCCAGAGGGCTGGAAGGTCATTCAGTTGTCGAAACCATATATGCAGGAAACCCTGGGGCATATTTACATGCTCCTAGTGCCTCCGGATTCGTAAATCTGAGGCAGTGCCAAAAACTAACGCCTTTCGAGGGGAGGCGTAAAAGTGGTGCAACGAGGAGAAATACTTTTATTTCTCCTCGTTTTATGCTCTTTCCATGTGTGCTGCATTTTGCAGCACACGTAGAAGGAGCAAAATGCCATAAATGATTGTTTTTGTGCAGGAAGGTTTCCCTTGCTGCACAAACACAATCATCCCTGCAACTCAGGCACCCTTGCATCATCACCATGGTGCAAGGGTGCCTGCATGGGCGCACAGCTGCTGTTTGTACGCCGGCTCAGGGGAGAGCACAGGGGTGCGCCATATTCTTGTAAAAACGACACATCCTTAAATTGTTTGAAATGATGCAGCTAGGCGCAGCGAAATTGCTTGCGGCGCCGCGCTGCACCATTTCATTGTAAATATGCCCCCATATTTATTAATATGTCATCCTTTCTTGACCCCTCTGAGTCCACTGATGGATTGATATGGCAAATCAGCAAATAACTAGCATATAATCATGCTCGCTCCTTCATTTTCTTTTCCTCTTCTGTACTTTTCTGCGCTCTCTTCCACTCATTCCGTCTCTTGTTCACTCATTCTGTCTCTTCTTCACTCATTCCATGTCTTTTGCCTCTTTCCCTCTTTAATTTAGTGTTGTTCCCTCCTTTTGCTCTCCTGTTCCTTTCTTCACTTCTCATGCTCCATAATTCCCTCTTGTGTCGTTTTATATGCCGTCCTATCTTTTCCTATCCTTCTTTCCATATTTTCTCTCGCTTGTCTCCTCATACACTCCACTTTTAATCCTGCACTCTCATATTCCCTTGTTGCTGTCATTTGTCTCCCCATTTCCTCTCCTGCCCTCTCATTACTTTTCTTTTGTTCCTTCCTTCCTCCCCTCTCCATCTCCCTACTTCTGTTCTCTGTTCCCCTCTCCCTTTCCACTTGGTTTTTGATTTCTCATTTCCTCTCCTGTTCCCTTTATCCCTTTCCTCTTTTTCTCGTATTTGTTATCTCCTTTCCTCTTAACAATACACCCTTTCCTCTTCATTATTCCCTTCTTTTATCTCTTTTGTTTCCTTTCATCTCCAACAAAGAACACATTTGTAAAAAACAACGATGAACCTGTCTTGCAATAATTCATGTTGAGGAATGCAATTGCCTCTGATAAATCATTCATTAAGAAATTAAGTGGAAGGCACTCTAGGCAAATCAGTAAGTTCAATGTAAAGCAGAATTCCACACATGTAGCAATTCATATTTTATGACCAGGCACAATATAAGGTATCGTCATAGCAACAAGGATTTTGTGTAAACAAGTGCTCTAATCTGCAAACATATAGCGGCGGTATCAGCATGGAAGACCTTAACAGGGAACACACCAATAATAGTGGTCGTAATGGTTTAACATGTTATGTTAGACTTATACATATAGCACGTATTGTTCCGTTCGCATGTCCCCACGGCGCCATCTGGTCTGATACGGCAAGCCATGATTTGAAGGATTCCGGCACAGAACCACTCTGATTCACTTTATAACCCATATTATCAGTTGCCTCTTTGAGTGATAGGGGCTTGCTTTAAAAAAAAGTCAACATTTAGTAAATATGAATGCAGTGACAGAGGTCTTCTGTCTCTTATATGCTTCCGTCCTTGCATGTGCCGCCATTTGCAGGGAGTCATAAAAGAACTCCCGACTCATATATATTATTGAGGGAGGGGTTTTTGCGAATCCTAGCAAATAGCATTATGCAGTGCAAGTGATTAGTACATCAGATGTGGTGCAAAATGAAGGTGAGGGTCACAAGGTTGGTGTGCAACAAACAGACCCTGCCTTAGTAGGTGAGGCACAATATATCATGTCTGTGCAGTGTTGGATGGGTGTGATGTGTTCTGTCAAATATGTGATTGTCTCATAGTGGAAAGTGATGTTGTCAGCCTGTTGCCACCTACATGAGATATCTGCTCTGTGTTGAATTCTTCTGCAATTCTTATCTCTTATATTTGTCTTGGAGTAGTACAGGATTGAGTCCTTTTTTTCAATTCGTGGAAAGGTAGATGCGTATCCAGGGGAAACTAAGCATCTTCTGCTGGATTCATGACTGCCTCCGACCTCTGGAATAAACAAGCATTGGCAATGCCAATAGGTTTCGCCTATGCGAAATCAGTTGGCTTTGTCAATGCTTTTTTACATTTTGCTTAGCAGTTGAGTTGTAAATAAACATCCATTTCAAAGGAGAAAGGGCATGTGAACATAGTAAACCACAGCTACAAATGGCAAGAGATTCAACATGGATGACAGAGAAGAAGGAAAGATAAAAGTAGTGCATCAATTACAATGCAATCAGGGGAAGGACAGCAACCAAACTGAAGCATCAGTACTTGGTTCATGCTTGAGCAGGAAGAAGTGAAGCCATCACACGCTGGACAATTAGAAGGTAGCAAATAAGAGTGACAATGAAGACAATGAATATAATACCTTGTTGTATACAATATATTTTGCAAGCGAGAGCGCATGCACTGTTGTTGATGAGACTTAAAAAGGTTACATGTGCATTTTTAGGTTGAGCTACAGCTACTGTCATCAATAATCCGACTTTTTTCCCGCCTGCTACTTACCACTTACTTTCCATTGGTTCACTCCACTGTCCTTCTTCTTTGCTGCCTCCTAACTGGTTGGCTTTGCCGATACGTCACTTCCCTTCAAGACTGTGGCGCGCCGGTAAAGTACAGTTTCCCTGCGCTTTGGTTCTTAAGCTGTTGTGTGGAACAACTCTTTTTAAAAAAAATGTTTACTTTCCACCGTCGCCTCCGCTTGTCAGTGCTTTTTTTTTTATTTCTACGTAATGTGCCGTGCTGCTTATTGACCGGCACTGGTGATAGTGCTGTAAGGTGTTGGGGTGAGTAAAGCTCGTAATTACTCATTTCGGGGTTCGTTAAATTTAAAAATCGTTGCGAAACGTCTCTGAAACTCATCTGACCTCAGGGAGAGAGCGGGTTTAAACTCTTGTAGTGGGAGGAATGTGGGTCTTTGTAAATAATTTAGGTGGAGCCGTTCCTCCACGATCATATTGAGAAAAGTCTAATGGCACGCTATTCGCTGACACTTAGGGTACAACTTGTACCTAGATGTTCGAGCGTTTAACATTTCACTTTTGTCCCCTTCTTCTACAGAAAGCTGGTGCTCGCATCTTACAGCTTGGCTCGCGGCACCCGCTTAAACTGCGCAGCCAGGCTGTTAGCCACCACCCTATCCTTTTTTTTTTTTTGCCATGTCAACCTAACTCTAATGGCCGCTGTTTATTGATGGTGTAGCAAGTTAATTTCATTGACGGACACGCGGGCTAGATGAGCGGCGAATACAGTATGCTTCAACTAATGATTGCTTGGCAGGGGTCGGTCAACTGCGAGCTTTCTGGCCGAAGACACCTTGACCCGCAGTGCAGAGGATGCTGGGATTTGTAGTAGTTTTTAGGTCTCGCCTACGCAGCGCGCATGCGCTGCATAGGAGGGCCTTTAGCCGTTGCTCTGCTCATTTTCAAGCACACACTCGTGCTTGTGGCGGCATCCACCTTGCGGGAGCGAGCAGGGGCGCGCCACAAGCACGAGTGCAGTGCTTGAAAATGAGCAGACTGCTCTCCCAAGCGCGCGCGCCCTCTCCTCGCCCACAAGTCCCGGTCACTCACTCGCTCCGCCCTCTCCGTCTCCCTTTTTGCTCGCGCTTCTTGTTCCTTCTGCAAGGGTATTGCCCGTGTTCTATTCTGCTGATTGCACCTTCCATGCTTGTTTACTTTTGTCCTCAAAAGCTTCCCTCTTCTCGCTTGCCATTACGCGCTTCCCTCTGTCCATTTGCCTGTTGCCCTTGCTTACTTCACCTCCTGACAGCCCTGATTTCTCCCTTCATCCTCCTTTAAATTTACACAGTGGCGATGGTGATCTTTGAGAGTGTTGTGGGGTGCAATTCTTGCCCCAAATTCCAGCGAGTGAGTGAAGAGAGTAAGCCCAACTTTTTCGAGGATGATTTTGGAAGTCCCTCCCCCTAGAAAATGTTGAAAAAAGGAGTCAAATAGTGCATTTCACATATGTCACAATTGCCACATAAATTTGTTCAGAATCCATAGGCTCTGAAAAGGCACTCATCACTCCCACTCATTCTCACTCACTTCCCTGTCACTGTCAGTCACACTTTTTCACACTCACTCATTTTCACAGCATAGACCTGGGGGAGGGGATGCTCTTTGCGTCCCAGTACTGGGACTTTACCCCCGGGGCTCTCAGTCCGGCCTCGGCGCTTCATCATCATCTGCTCGAAGGCTGTACATCCAAGCAGGGATCACGCACCTCCCGAGTATGTTTATTGTAAGGCCCGCTTCACGCGCCAGCAGTGACGTCACCTGCAAGGATAGCCGCAGCGTCTCTGAAGCCAACAAGACGGGCAGAGATATTTTTTAAATAATTTTTTCCGGGATGTATCCTAAAAAAGATTTAAGTGCAGCCATTTTAAATGTTATTTTCATGTTTTGGGAAGGGACGTGGAAAAACGTACTGGCTGGATTTCTTCTCTTGCAGGCATAAGGCAGAGCTTGTTCAGCTTGGGTTGGCCGAGGGAATACTGCAGCTTTTGACTTTTTTTTCCCTATTTGCATTTACTCTCTTCATTTTGTTGCCTGGGCTGCCAGTGGAGTAGCCAGTGAATCATGAACCCTAGTGCAATAAAGTACACGCCCCCCCTGGACACTGTTTTTCAATCACCAGGGTTCAGGGGGGCCCTCAAGCCTCTAGACCCCGGCGCCACTGCACCAGTTGCACCAGTGGAAGCTACGGCCGTGTGCAATGCCTGCACTCTGCAGTTTTAGCGTCGTAGGCTACTCTTGCAGGTTTTACCTTCGATTTAGCCGGTGCTTTAAAGGGGCCGGTGCTCACAAGTGCCGAGTGCCTGCACTTCTCGAGGGGGGGTTCAGTACTTTTAGTGGGAGAGTACCTGCACTGTAAAATAGGTTGCACGCATACTCCTATCCAGTGAGTTCCACTTCTGTAATTCCATTTCAAACATTGGATTTAGCGTGTGTTTCCCTTCATATAGCATGTCTTTTTGCGTGGTGACTGCCAGAAATGCCCCGCTGTGTTTTGCCTTCTGTCGGGTTGTTCATCTGTCGCCCCAGTAGTTGGGCGTTTCCTAGTTAGCAACCCCTTCAGCAGAGCCGGTGTGGATTTATTTGGTGCTGTTTTGGGTGGAAGGTTGCCTTTCTGTTGATGTGGCGCTCTGACTCCCATCGTGTTTTTTGCTTCCTTGGCATGTACTGTAAGCACAATCATCTGCTTGCAAAACAGGAGGTGCGTGCTGACGTGACGCCAGTGGTTCTTTTGTCCTCCAGAAAATGGCTACTTAATCAGCCACACAGGCTTCGTTTTCTTCCTATAGAGTGGGTGGTTTAGTGCCGTCCAAAATCTGCAATACAGGTTTTCTGCTGCGGGTAGTCTGCACACACTTCAAAAGTGCAGTCTTGTAGTATTTCAAACATAATTCTGTCGGAAGTGCGAACATATTCTTGGTGAGTGTTGTACACCATACTACCAAGAATGCTCTGCAAAGTATGGAAATAATCTTAGTTTGCCCTGGAAAATGAAACCATCGTGTGTATTTCCTGCAATTCGCCTCTCCTCTGCACAGAAAACAAAATACGGGCAAAAGGCCATTTCCACGAAAAATTGGGCAGTAGGGCATATTTCCATACTCACTTGCCGGATTGCAATTGGCCACCTGTTTTTACTGGCACTCTCACTGACTGACTCTCTCACTCTCTCACTGACTGACTGACTGACTCTCTCACTGACTCTCTGACTGACTCTCCCACTCTCTCTCTCTGACTGACTGACTCTCTCACTGACTGACTCTCTCACTGACTGACTGACTGACTCGCTCTCTCACTGACTGACTCTCACACTCTCTCTCTCACTGACTGACTGACTCTCTCTCTCACTGCCTGACTGACTCTCTCGCTCTCTCTCAGTGACTGACTCTCTCACTGACTGACTGACACTGACTCTCAGACTGACTGACTCTCACTGACTCTCAGACTGACTGACACTCTCTCACTGACTGACTGACTCTCTCACTGACTGACTCACTAACTGACTCTCACTGACTGACTCTCTCAATCTCTCTCTCACTGACTGACTCTCTCAATCTCTCTCTCACTGACTGACTGACTGACTCTCTCACTGACTGACTCACTAACTGACTGACTGACTTTCACTGACTGACTCTCTCTCACTGACTGACTCTCTCTCTCACTGACTGACTGACTCTCTCAATCGCTCTCTCACTAACTGACTGACTCTCTCACTGACTGACTCTCACTTAACCCTGGGCGTAGTTCGCGTAGTAGCGCTATGCGTAGCTACGCGAAGTGCACTACGCGAGCTACGCGTAGCACTACGCGAACTGCGTAGTGCGGTAGGAATGCTGTTCGCGATGATTGCACAGTGCCGGATGCTTGTCCGCACTGTGCAATCATTGCAAACAGCATCTTGCACAGTGCAAGCGGTCGTTTTCTGCCGCAGTGGATGTCATTTTGCTCGCTCGCAGTCGCCAACTTGACGTTGAGGACCGCGAGCAAGCAAAAAATGACCGCTACGCTACGCGTGTTTGCACTGTGCTACGTGCAATTCGCGTAGTGCGATGTAGCGCAAACTTCGCAAACTACACGAGCGTAGCGCAGTACTTTGCCCAGGGTTACTCTCACTGACTCTCTGACTGACTCTCTCTCTCACTGACTGACTGACTCTCTCACTCACTGACTGACTCTCACTCACTGACTGACTCTCACTCACTGACTGACTCTCACTCACTGACTGACTCTCATTCACTGACTCTCTCTCACTGACTCTCTCACTGACTGACTCTCACTGACTGACTGACTCTCTCACTCTCTCTCTCACTGACTGACTCTCTCACTCTCTCTCTCACTGACTGACTCTGACTGACTGACTCTCTCACTGACTGACTGACTCACTAACCAACTGACTCTCTCACTAACTGACTGGCTGACTCTCACTCTCTCTCACTGACTGACTGACTCTCTCACTGACTGACTGATTCTCACTCTCTCTCACTGACTGACTCTCTCACTCTCTCACTGTCTGACTCTCTGACTCTCTCTCTCTCTCTCTCTCTCACTGACTGACTCTCTGACTCTCTCACTGACTGACTCTCTCTCTCACTGTCTGACTCTCTGACTCTCTCTCTCTCACTGACTGACTCTCTCACTGACTGACTCTCTCTCACTGACTGACTCTCTCACTCTCTCTCACTGACTGACTCTCACTCTCTCTCTCTCTCACTGACTGACTCTCTCACTGACTCTCTGACTGACTGACTCACTCTCTCTCACTGACTGACTCTCACTGACTGTTATTCAGGTACTATTTCCCAACCTTCACCCTCCTGTTATTTATGCCCCCATAACAAAAAAAACCATAACAAGCAACCATTGGGACAGGCAGATAGAAGTTGCCAGCATTGAAAGGACAGAAAAACTCAAGACATTATTTATTGTTAATACTTTTTTAATATGGTCGTTCACTTGTACATAATGCTTTCTTGGTCATATATAAGGTAACAAAAATGCTTCTGACACTTCTTTATTATAACTTTTCAGCATGCTGCAGACTTCAGTACAGCACAGCTTAAAGACATAGGCAAAGTCGATATCTCTGGCTAAACACTTATAAGGTCCCAAAGGCGAGACCTATTGGCTATGCCAATGCTTGTTTTGGGTAACACTTGCCTTTGTTCACCTGTTTGGTGCAGCTGTCACTTGGATTATAGCTTTCAAGTTTAAGATGTGCGTCTCATTGTACAACTGTCGTTTAGGGTAAAAGTGTGAGAGGAATGCATACAAGAAAGTGTGTGACCCTGGAGCTAGTCCTTTTGTCTTGACCGGTATTTTTCTTAATGTCACATAAATAAACAGAGATGTGCCGAAGGTTATAGGTAACAGGACAGCTCGGACATAGTCAGTTGCTAATACGGAACAATGCAAATGCAATGTATTTCTTTCACTTTATGTGCTATTGACGCAACTTATCTCACAACAACCTTCATGAACGCTCTACACCTAACGTCTCGAGCATGGTCAATCACTCCCAGAACGCTGATGGCTATTTCTATTCATGCACAGTTGCAGCCCTGCAATTTTAATTAAAGATAATCTTCATAACACTTGTAAAAATAAAAACAGTAGCTAACATGGTTCAGCATAGCACCATCTCTGCATCATTCAGCACCCTCCGAGCACTAGTACAGCACCACCACCACAGCATCACTCAGCACCACCTCAGCATCACTTACCACCACCTAAGTATCACTCAGCATCACCTCCGCACCAGGACACTACCACCTAGGCACCACCTGAGTATCATTCAGCATCACCTCAGCATCACGTCTGCACAGCACACCACCGCCTCAGCATCACTAAGCAGCACCTCACTCTGCCATCGGAATCTTGCATCTGTTGATTCTCCCCTAGTTTCCCCCCACTGCTCATGTTGTGATTCAGGTACTATTTCCCAAACTCCACTCTCCTGTGGTTTAGGAACCCCCACCCCCCATAACAAAAAAAACCTAAACCAAGCATTAGAATAGGCAGGAAGAAGTTGCCAGCATTGCAAGGAGAGAAAAAACCAGTAGACATTTTTCAATGTTAATTCTTTTTTTAATGGGGTCGTTCAGTTGTACATAATGTCTTCTTGGTTAAATATAAGGTAACAAATGCTTATAACACTTTTTTATAATAACTTTTCAACATGCTTCACAATAGCCTCAATGCTATACAGTATAGTTTAAAGACATTGGCAAAAGCCAATAGCTCTGGCTACACACTTAAACGTCCCGAAGGCGAGACCTATTGGCTATGCCAATGCTTGTTTCTATGGTAGAGGCTCTCAGAGAAAGGGCAGAAGGGCACAGGCTGTTTAAGAGTTACTGCCCATTATCTTTGTGTACGGTGGCAGATATGGAGAGCGTGAAGTTCCTCAAGGCCCCTGAGCCGGCACTTTTATGTGCAGTATTCATTAAGGTCATACGCTTTCGTATATGCCAGGAGTTGAATCATTTGCCTGAGCTGCCCACCCCATACAATACACATGAGGCTCTGTACAGTTTTAAAATCTGTGGCGTCTAAACACAAACTATTTGAGCACATGAGTAACACTAGGGTGCTAAAATAGGAGCAGTTATGAGCCAAATTCAACTTCATTATTCACAAAGCACGATTTTTCACTCTTAAATGGGAATATTGCCATATACAATTGCACCAGTCAGGTCTTATTATTTGTCCGTTATTCTGTGTAATGGCTGTCAGGAAGAGTGTATACTGTCCATAGTTACTGGGACTTTTTAGGTTGCCAGAGAGGGATCAATTTTACAAATTGCCAGAAAAGCAGGCACACCGAGTCACTTCTTGTACAGCATACACAACAGATATACACATATACATAACACACCACACACAAAATACCAGACAGACCCACCAAAAAAACATTCTTACACAGAAAAAACTAGCATGCATCTGGCAGTAATTATTTGTTAATCCAAAGCAATCCAGCAAGCCCTTTTCCATGCGCAACCCCTGACTAGACCATATCTGGCGCAGTGGCCAAAGATCAAGGGTCATGATTCTAGATTTAAAAATATTGCTTTGCTGCTTCTGTAATGGCTTGTGAAGCTCAGTGATGTCGGCCAGTCACACAAGCAATACTGCACATGAGTTGCCAAATGAAAATACAAGTGCAATGGTCCTATATCGTGCACTGCAAACCCAGATGACACTTTTTACACTTTGTGAACACTTTTGTGCTCCCTCAATATGCATTTATGTGCCTGAACACATTATCTTCCCGTATGTTCCCCACCTTTCACTCCCCTTACTTACCAATATTATGTAACATTACAAAATGAGCTCCAGTTTGTACAACTGGGCTTGAATGATTAGTCAAGAGGCACCTAGAGGCACTGTGTTATATAAGTCTCACCAGTGCCTCAAAAAAAGAGGAGCTTCTACAACATAGCAGAGATACGACCTGCTATTAAGTATGCAGCTTTATTTAAAAGTAAATGAGATTTCGCCACAATGGTCACCTGCTGAACTACAAGACCAGAGCTCTAAATAAGGTTTCCCGACTTGTTGCAGAATCTCCTTTCCCCCTCCCAAACCCTCTATATGACAGTCACGCTCGCTTACTGCCCTTCATCCCTCTACCAAATTCATGGTTTCATTTTTACGCCTCGCAGCTTATAGACTTTACCAGCCGCCACTGCACCTTTGTGAATACACAATTGCAGATTTACTTCTATTAATGACAGGAGTCAAATGTTTTCACGGTGGAAAAGGGGGGACCAACCCCGAAATTGATACGGAAGAAAAAAAGGAGTTACTCCATGGGGACCCATAGAGAAAAAATGAATACTTTTAGGCTCTATGTTTTCCCATTCGGAAATGTATATCAGTTACTTTTTCGAATGTTTATGCGTGTAATTACTTACGGAAAGCAGCCACAGTTGCAGGTTCATAGAATAACTCTTTCAATAGTTTATGAATTTCAAGAAAGACAGAAATTTGCACCAAAAGTAGAAGCAAGAGTGCCTGTGCAAATGTCTCTGGATCAGCCCATTTAAGAAGAAATCGGGGTAGTATTTTTTATATATTTTTGTTACGAAAAATTACTCAAAAAACATAATCAGAAAAACAACAACATGCTAACCTATTTGGAATGAGCTAACCGCATAATGCTGGAAAGCTGCTGCCTTGCAGTACTCATGCAAGGACTATTGACGCATGGGGTTTTCCTAAACTTAATAATACAAATCATTTTACTTACTCTTGCAAAGTTCATGTGATGACCGTTCCAATTTCCCATGGGAAAACTTGAACTCCGCCTATTTCAGATTGTCTTTTTTTATCGTTCAGTTCCTTCCACTTTCTGCTGTGCTACCTTTTTGTTTCTGTCCTTATTCAGAGAAACACTATTTCAAGTAAACAGGAAATATTACATGTGATTGTAGAGAGTTGAGTCTCTCACCCTTGACCTGACTTGGCTAACGGGCTCAATTTCCGTGATAAAGGCATGCAAGTGCACTAAATACCAACTGTCCTATATGGAAGAAAACACATTCATATCAACATTTTCTTTAAAGCATAAGTATTTCTGAAAACGGTTTCTTTTTAACTTTACAAAATGTAGTGACACTGCCAAGAGTTCCAAAAACTATTGGTAGTCATATGTCTGTCCAAAAACCTAAATACATATTATATTCAGAAATATTCAAAAAATAAGGAAATCTATCCAAATAGCTGCTTTTTCACATCCATTGTTGACTATAGTGATTGTTAATATCAACCAATAAGCTTAACCACATTTTTGCATTCCTTGCCCAACACACCGAAGAATTTCATTACGTTTTTTGTGGCTATCCCAGTCACCAACAGTATGATTTCGATTCGTGGTGACGTGTATGTTTATGCCAGTTCCGGATTACCAAATAGGCAAAGTAGGAACCAACCTATGGGCCCTACTCCTTTTAGGGGCCCCGCGACAACAGATCAAAATAATATTGATATGATCTTGAAAGAAAATGACAATCAAGCTTTCGTAAATATAGTTTCCAAAAGATAGGAAAAAAAATGATCAACTCAAAGAAATGAAAACTTTACATTAAAGACTCTATAGAGAAAATACTGTATTAATGTAATGTACCCATTAACAACTTAAAGTACACAAACTAGAGACATCAGATCCACATAACAGTTTGTCTCTTAAAAGCTCATCTTCTGGCAGCTGTCAATTAGTAAAAAAATCGGGTGCATCGGGTATTAGGAGATAATTTACAAAGGGGGCCCCGAAATTTCGACTGCTTAGGGGCCTCCACAGGGTTTAATCAGACACTGGTTTATTGCCTATGCGCAGTTACTGGCTTTTCTGGATCACTTGCTCGGTCACATATGTAAATTTAGAAAACTCACATTGTAGAACAGAAACAGGAGGGATTTGTGGGCATCCTAGTTTGCATGAAGTGGCTCAATTCATGTCTATTCAGGTAAAGGTGGCACCCTGTCATAGTCCTCCAATTGTGAAAAAACGCCTGACTCTCAACTCTGGAAAAAGTTGAACATCATCTTTTTTGCTTCTAAATTGTTTGCAAACTTTAAAAATGTCGCTTCGGTATCAGGCCATAGGTGCATTGATGACAACCAGAAATTCTGTTCCAACTGGTCAAATGGTTTCTCCAGGATGTTGAATTTGGTTCTGTCATTTGGATGGGGAAAACTAGTCGACAGCAGTTGGCACTTCTGGATAAAGCCCCGAATCCTCTTTTTCCTTCAGGGATCAACACGAAACCTGCGTCATTGGTCCACAGAATAGTCTTTTGTATCAAAGATTCTTAAGAAAGCAGCACCGCTTCTCAGTCCTTCCCGGGTTGCAGATTTAGATGCTTCAATCAGCCCAGACAGGATATCCCTCGAGCGGACTTGTACAAGCATGAGCTAGGTGGAGGTATCTCTGACAGACCTGTGCTTTGTTTATGAGCAACTCTTAGTTTTGCTGTTAAGATAAAAGAAATACTTACCTACAACTAGGAGCTGGCGACGACTTACAATTTTATACTAACTGGGTGTTAATCAACAACTCCCATCCCCTCCATAATGTGTTGAGCCCTAGTTCTCTTACATGGGATGACATCCAGTTTTCCATAGGGTCCATCAATCTCCCATCCATTTACCCCTTGTTACTTCTCAGTAGGAAATATTTACAGTACTCTAAGTACAATCGGGCAGGTGAGTTCTCTGAATTCCGGGGACAAGTCTGCCTGAAATGGTACACACAACTCGCCAAAGTCATCCCTCCTCTATTCTAGTGTTAGAGTTATCTTTTCAATCACCAGAAAAGTCCCCAATCCGTATGTCTGGTCCCTAAAGTCTAGAAGTTACGTCATGCCGTAAAACACTCTCATGCTTAATACAACACAAGCGATACCAGTTTGCCCCTCCCTGGAATACAGTGGGTAAGTGTGTTTAATAGCTTGGTCCAGTAGCATGCATTCTAGTAATCTTGGGATGGTGACCCCGAACATTGTGTCTGTTGCATCCAATATCCCCCACTGATAGGGGCCCAATCTCGGGCAGTGCTAGAGCAGATGTATAAGATGTCCCACTTCTCCTCCACTCACCCACAAGTATGCAACTGTTCTGCAGGGATTCCAGGCATGCAGTTGAATGGTTGTTTGGTACTAGTACAACATTGTTTTTATTATTTCCTCCCTGACTGCCATGCACCTAGAGGTTGTGTGTGCTCTGTAAAAAAAATCTCCTCCAATTCTTTATCGAAAAGTGGTCGGTCCTTTACCAACACACATCTCTCCTGCTACGAGGTTCTCCCTCTTGACTTGTAGTTAAGAGGAATTTATATTTATCAGATACTAGTCTTTTATCCCCTTGGTTTGTAATGAGCCAGTGTTCAGATGGAGCCAGCCGCAACCTGATACGTGGTCAATCAGAAGCACGCAAGACCCAGTGATAGCTAAATCGTTTATAATCCAGTAGACTGAATGCTTGTATAAAATATTCAAACTACCTCACTCCCAGTTCATCATATAAACTTCCTGTCTCAGACATCCCACAGCTTTTATTGCCCTTTAGAATGGCAATTTTGTTTTCAATTCATTGGCCTGCTTGGTGGGGAGGCAAAGATATTCCGAATCTAGGACTTGATTACCTTGATCTTAAGCCCCTAGACGTCTTTGCATCCCTCCAGTTCTTTCAACACCACTGGGACGGAGCATGCCAGGTTTGTCACCCCTAACATAAAATTGTCTGCTTACATCATAAAGATATCTATGTCTCCACCCATAGTAGCTCTATGTTCTCCATTCCCATGCACGTCAATGCTAAAGCATCCATTGTTAAAGTGAACAAGAGAGGGGTCAGACCTGTCTGGTGCCTCTATGGAACTCTATTAGTGAAGAAAGGTCTTTGTCTATTCTAACTTGAGCTTTTGGATGTATGTATCCTCAGTGAATCCAACAGTCAACAGTAGCACTATCGTTTGTGTTTTCTTAATGTTGTTGATCAGGTGGAATATCCTTTTTGGGTTGTCCCCACAGTTTCATTTGGGGACAGATCCAGATTGGTCCAGATCCACCAATCCAGGTAGTACTACTCTCAGTTATGATGCCAGTATTCCAGTAAACAGATTAGCATTTATATTCAAAAGTGACATTGGTCTGTAGGAGCTACATTACTTTGCACCCATTCCTGGTTTAGGGATGGCTGTTGACTGTGCTCTCAGCATAAAGTGTGCCATAGTTCCAGATTCTGAGAAACTTTTGTATAGCCTCATCAACAGAGGGGTGCGATTGTGATGGAACATTTTATAAAACTGCTGTGCAAAACCATCAGGGTTTGTCAATTTAGGCAGTATGACTTTCTCCAGTTTAATGGGTTGGTCAAGTAGTACGCCTGCTCAGTCTGGCTAACGGAGGCTTCCAGGACTTTGTATAAATTTTCCTGAAAGGCGA
The DNA here is from genome assembly GCA_963921515.1 of Calotriton arnoldi. Classification (NCBI taxonomy): domain Eukaryota; kingdom Metazoa; phylum Chordata; class Amphibia; order Caudata; family Salamandridae; genus Calotriton; species Calotriton arnoldi. The sequence continues at coordinate 1,394,377 of CAWUFW010000321.1, read as the reverse complement.
TGTAGGCTTGTATTACCCAAAAGTCTTCTGTTCACAATGTCCCATCCAGGCTCCTGACTACCTCTTCTCTTTTCATTAGTGTTTAAGCTAGAAATGTCCATCCATCACAATGCATATGTTTAATTCTTCAAAAGGCATACATAGCCTTACCAATATCAAGCATTTTAACCCTGTACTCTCTTTGCTGCAAGCTTTTGCCATAACTTCATAGAGCCTGCTCTCTTGTGAATGGCTTCTAACTGTGAGAGCAGTGTACAGCACTTCGCGTTTCTCCTTCCTATCCTACGAAGGACCCCTTACCAATGCTTTGAGTATGTCACATGAAGAGTTAGCGCTGAACTCCGCTGTGTCGTTTTCTATCATGTATCTGTCAGTACAGACCTGCACCTTGTCCTTTAATTCTTGGACATGCAGTAAACCATCCTTAAGTTTTCAAATCCCACAGTTATAGCTCAAGACACTCTCCAATTTGAGAGAAATATAGGCAGAATTGGACAGACCTATGGGGCCAATGTCTGAACGAAGGACCTTTGTGTCAATGACGTTCATATGAGGAAGTGGTCCAATCTAGCGTAAGTGTGACATTTTGTCTGGTTGTTGTGTCTTTCATATATCCTGTATTCCCAACCCCTGGATGTAGTCACTCCCTGACAACAAGAGAGAGCCCCACTGGCCCATTCTCTGTGTTTACCTGTCCTTCAAGCCATCCATAACCATGGTATGGTTCCCCAATGAGGACAATACCCTCTGAGTCCTGCAATATGTCTTTAATGTTGCTTCTAATAAACACTTACAGACTGCTTTCCGGGACATTGATATTAGTTGCTGCTAGATGGGTCTGTTCTGTTTTGTGGGGTCACCAAGTTATACTCCCTAGGTTTTGTAGGTATATCTTTGAATGAGTTGTCTTTATTCTTTCTAGTGGATGCCATTTTGCTCTTAGGGATGTTGTTTCTGTCTGGTGTGTTGAGGCCCTCTGATTTGCTTGATTACTCACTGTAGGTTAGTATGGAACCATGTTAGAGAGCACAGTGTCCTGGCTTATGTTGCACCAAATTTCCCTTCTGAGAGGTGTGACGGGGTGAACCTTTAGATCAGTATGATAAAAGTGAGTCCCTGCTTACCACACATCCCACTGTGGTTTACTCTTCACATGTGGGTCCAACTGAATTCACCTCCATCCAAAGGAGTAGCCAGAAAATAACATACCCCACTCTTTGAACCGCATGACACTACATGAGTGAGTGAAGAATTCAATACAAGTCCTTTCTGGAAAGGTCTGTAGCAACTGCTCCCATGGGTAAAGTTTAATTATTCCTATCTTTCCTTCTCTGTTATCCTTTTAATATTTCTTTCCTTCTTTTCGTTCTAATTTAAATACTTCCAACCTTCTTTCCAACTGGTTTTCCTTTATCTATCCAGACTTTCGTTCCAACTTTGCATTCATTTTTCCTTCATTCTATAGTAATCTCATTCCAACTGTCACTCACTTATTATTTTCTTTGCAATTGTTATTTCTCTTAGTCTCTGTAACCTTGTTTGGTTCCTTGCCACTCTTTGGCCCCCTCCCCTAATGAATGCTGTTGTTTTATTTCAGTATCATTTATTAGGTCCAGCTTTTGCCTCATGACCTTCGAGTCAGTGGCATAACTAAATTTGAGGGGGCCTCCCCTGCAAAGTACATGGAGGGGCCCCCGCTCTGGATTTATTCAGGAGCTCCCAGGCCAGAGCACTGTGCTGATGGGGTCCCCTGCAGCTCCCCCCCCCCAACACTTCCTTTGTTGGTCAGTGATGTCATACACATTCAAGGGGATTAAGGTGCAAAGGTTGCAGGGCTCCATGGGCAGGCAAAAATCCCTACTCTTATCTCCCAGTGCAGCCTACTCCCCCTGGTTGTGGGGAAGTTCTAGGGTGCAGGCAACGCGGGGTCCATTCCAGGCCAGAGCACTACATAGCGCAATCTGACAAGCAGTGCTATTCACTCCTTACCCACCACTTCTTCCATTGATTGCTAGGCTTCCACAGCTACAATTGTCGGGCCTCAGGTGACTCAGGCAATAGGTTCGGAGTAGCACGGGCACGCCTCACTCTTACTCTCCTGCTCACCAACCAGTTAAGGAGGGCCCTCAGGATCTTGGACTTCCCTGGGCCACCGCAGCTTTCTTCCATCCACTCCTCAGTTCAAGGAATCCCTGCTGCTGTTAAATCCTTGAGGCTGTCCCATTTGTTTCCCATAACGATGGAATATGTGCACCTTGGGCCCCACCAAGTGAGACTAAGGGCCTGATTACTAGATTGTCGGTCCCACTGCTGCAGTCGCGTCAGTGTTGGATTCACTGCCGCCGACTAAGTGGCCCACCCGCTTTATTAAGATGTTGTCGGATTTCAGAATGAAAGACCGCCAGAGCACTGCTGACACTGACAGCCATTCGCCGACCGTCGCGTCGTCGGTCAGGGAAAAGCAGCTGCCATAGGGCGGTACAGAGAGGTTTCTCCACTGTCGGAATTACAAGTTGACTGTCCCACCAGCCAACTATGGTGGTGGGACAGCCTGCCTCGAGTCATCGAAATGAAGAATTTGGGGTGCATACTCACCCATTTCCTTTTCTTCCTTTCAGTTTCCGACGTGGATCCCATCCTCCAGGTCTCCCCTTCACAGCAGCATCTTGACTCCGACAAAAACGACCATTTTGGCGCCGAGTGCAGTGGCACAAAGTGCAGTAGAGTAGAGTGGTGCGTAGTAGAGTAGAGTGGGACAAACTAGAGTGAAGTGGCGTAGAGTGGTGCAGAGTAGAGTAGAGGGCGTAGAGTGCAGTGGTGTAGAATAGAGTGGTGCAGAGTAGAGTAGAGTCCATTGGCATAGAGTAGAGTGCAGTGGTGTAAACATTGGTGTAATTCTGCATCACAGCCCCAGTACACAGTACAAGAATAAGTGTATTCTGTTTCCACTATGATGAACAGGGCAAGGGAGTGGGAGGGAAAATGACCGTTATGGAAGGGGGTGCGGGTGAGAGAGGATCGAAGCTACATGAACGGTGATGTGGGATACAGATGAAAACACAAGATATGAGTATATGGAGTGCTTGAACACAAAAAAAAGTGGCTCCAGACTGTAGCAGTGGATAGACACAAGTCCTTGTCAATGCTCCAGGAAAGGGCCAAACACAAGAAGAGGACATGATGCCTGCATGCTGCAACAAATGGGAGCGAAGCAAATGAGAGCAATGCTGAAGCAAACAATGGTAAGTTATGGGCGGACTGGAAGCCCACTGTATATATACAAAAGTCTCACAGAGACAGCGCATGGTGCAAGATAGAGTGCAGTGGCATAGAGTAGAGTGGCGCAGAGTAGAGTGGCATAGAGTGGAGCAGAGTAGAGTAGAGAGGCGTAGAGTGGTACAGAGTAGAGTAGCGAGGTGTAGAGTGGTGCAGAGGAGAGTGGAGTAGAGTTGAGTGGTGCAGAGTAGAGTGCCATAGGGTGCAGTGGCATACTCTGCCATGTAGTAGATTGGTGCAGAGTAGAGTGGCATAAAGTGCAGAGGTGTAGAGTGTTGCAGAGAAAAGTAGAGCGGTGTAGAGTAGAGTGGGGCAGGGTAGAGTGGCGTAGAGTGCCGTGGCTTAGAGTAGAGTGGTGCAGAGTGCAGTGGTAGAGTGCTGTGGCTGAGAATAGAGTGGTGCAGAGTAAAGTGCAATTGCGTAGAGTACAGTGGTGCAGAGAAGAGTGCATTGGCATTGAGTGGGGCAGAGTAGAGTAGAATGGCATAGAGTGCAGTGGTGTAGAATAGAGAGGTACAGAGAAAAGTGCAGTGGTGTAGAGTAGAGTGGTGTAGAGTAGAGTGCAGTGGTGTAGAGTAGAGTGCAGTGGTGTAGAGTAGAGGGGCATAAAGTGCAGTGGTGTAGAGCAAAGTGGGGTAATGTGCAATGGGGTAGAGTTGTACAGAGTGCAGTGACATAGAGTGCATTACAGTAGAGTGGTGCAGCATAGAGTAGAGTGGGGCAAAGTAGAGTGAAGTGACAAAGAGTAGAGTGGTGCAGAGTAGAGTAGAAGGCATAGAGTGCAGTGGTGTAGAATAGAGTGCAGTTGCGTAGAGTGGTACAGAGTAGAGTGCAGTAATGTAAGAAATGGTGTGATTCGGCATCACAGTCCCACTTTACAGTACAAGGATAAGTGTATTCTGTTTCCAAAATGACAAACTGGGCAGGGGACTGGGAGGGAAAAGAAGCAACATGGAAGGGGGCGTGGATAAGAAAGATTAGAAGCTACATGGGCGGCGATATGGGAGATGGACAAAAAACACAAGATATAAATATATGGAGTGCTTGAACACAAAAAAAGCGGCTCCAAAAACCGTAGCAGTGGATGGACACAAGTACTTGGTCAATGCTCCAGGAAAGAGCCAAACACAAGAAGAGGACATGACGTCCTCTTGCTGCGACAAACGGGAGCAAAGCAAATGAGAGCAATGCTGAAGCTATCAATGGTAAGTTATGGGCAGACTGTAAGCCCACTGTATGTAAACAAAAGTCTTGCAGAGACAGCGCATTCGCTGTCTAGGCAAAAACTAAAAACTAGGAAAAAACATGCAGAAAGAAGGATTTTTGTATGCAAACTGACAGTCCTACTCAAGGAATGCTGGAGCCATAAATGTCTGCACCTCCAGGTGTTTATTAAGTGTTTGTTTGATAACTGTCGGGATTGAAAACAGTACACACATACTCAACAATCGTTGTTCAGAGCTGCTGCACCTGATTTGCCCTTTGGTGTCCCTGGGCACTTTCCTTACTAACCCTAATCTCAGAAAACCGGGCAGCAGGACCTTTCTGTAGTTCCTTGTCTTCCTCCTCGAAGTGGCCATCTTTACTCATAAGCAGCATCTGCATTGTTGAAGTAAACTCTTAAATCATTAACACCTTCCTTCCTTGTCTTGAGATTTGCAGCTAGTATATGATTGCAAAGCCAGTGCCACTCTTTTGTTTTCCTCCAACTTGCATAGCGATTTTGTCGTCCAACTCTAGTGGGGGGTGATTCAGTCACATTTGCTGTTGGATACAGCAAACAAGTATGCATCTCAGATACTTAGAAATGTAATAGCCTGATGTCTTTTGAGACATCATTCAGCAATTCAGGATCAAACAGTGAACTGATTTGCTGCTCAACCAAACAAGCATTGGCAAACCAGTCGGCCTTGTTTTGAGACCTATTTGGCTTTCCAAATGCTTTCAGTGATGCTGTACAGCATCCCTGTTGTGGTGCTGCGTGGCTAAAAACAAGAAAAGAAAGAATCTGTGAGGCGACAGATCACATCATTTTATTCATGCACTACCATGCATGCCCATGCCTACAACTTTTTGCGGGTGCTGTTTAAAATTATATTTTACAGATCCAAGTTGAATTGGGAAATATAGAAAAAAGTAGCATGAAAGCACTTTTTTAAAAGCAGGAAGCAACATGGAGCATGACAGAGAGGAAGCACACGTAGGGAGCGGATGAAGGGAAGCAATATAGAGAGTGCAGGTATGAGAAGCAACCTAGGCGCGGGTAGGTGAAAGCAGCATGGGTGAGGGGAAGCAAAACAGAAGGTGCAGATGGGGGAATCAACATGGAGGTTGGGGAAGAGCAACATGGAGCACGGGGTAAGAGAACCACGCAAGTGCGAGCGCAACACAGAGGGAAGAGACATACAAAAGGGAGGCAGCTGGAAAAAACACATGTAGTCTCATGGAGTTCTTAACCAAATAGAAAAAAAGTAGTGCCTGAAAAGTAAGGATGGAAGCACAAATGTAATGAGGGAATACCCCAGGGGAGAGACACCCTCAAGCAGAGTAAGGGAAGCCCACACAAGCTATCAAATAAAAAGCAAGCAAATGAGAATAACAATAAAGACAACCAATGGTAAGTAATGGTCAAGCTCTAAGCGCAGTGTAAGCTGACAGTAGGTCTTTAAACAAACAGGTCCAGATTCTGCACAGTAACCATTCTGGACTCCCTTTTGAAGATGTCTGGTTCACAGATAAATGTGGACAAAGTGCACTCTAATTTGGTACTCACAGAAAGCAGCTCAATTGCTGTAAGGTTTATAACAGATTAGCTCTTCTATCATGTCTTGAACTGGGACAGCAACTATCCTACCACAGTCGGACATGAAGTAAAAGCCATTGGCTTGAATGAAAGTGCTTGACATAGACTCCCACAAGTCCCTGTCTCTGGCAAGTCCTTCCAGGGCATGGCCTCAGGCCATGACAATATCTCCTCTTAGCTAAAATGTGGCTGGCTTGTGGTGGTTCTATGCAGACATCAGAATGCACAGAGAGTGTCATAATCTTGCCCAGCACCACCTGGCAGCACAACGTTTCCTGTCCAAACCAAGTCCATGCTTTGAGTTGGCTAATCCCGTCCCTTCAGCCTGGTCTGGTTCATAACACTACAACATGAATTTGGTAATCAGGATAATACATACAGCAAGAACAAGAACACCTGCACGCACCAAAATAATGAGATTTACCTTATATTAGATGGAAAAAACTCAAGAAGACACCGGAGAGTAAAGGAAGATGCATACCAGTATAGAAAGAGCAGTCCAAGGGCTCACATGATGCCTGAACTGGCAGAAATAGCAGGAACAAAGGAGTTGCACAGCTCCATGCACATTTGAATCCAATTTAGACTCGTACTCAGTAGTAAACTCAGGTTCATCCAATTTTTATTCAATGTTCTATTCATGTTAATCCGTCACGTCACAGAAATAAAATTCCAAATTTTCACGCATACTAATTGCTCTCGACTTGCCCATCCGGGCCTATTCATAGGCCCGTGTAGAAACTTCATCCATCCGTTATTTTATATCACCCAATGCATTTCGGTCTTGTTGACCTTCCTCAGGGGTATCTACAATTATTAAAAAAATTATTAAAAATACATTCATCAACCCCATATCATTTACATATAACAATAATTCAACACTAACATATATTGTGCCTAAACCCCAAACTCTTAATTCATCCTTATTACGCGAATCACTGCTCCTGTACCTCCCCTTTCGTCTTTCCCCACGCAAATCCTGTACCTTCAACTTCTGTGCCCTCCTCATCCTTTGCCCAAAACACATCACCCGTCCCTCTACAGATCGAATCACCAATAACGCTGACGTTCAACCCATCGGTAACACCACCTATCTCACTCTCCCCTGCTCCCCAGTTTGTACCTGTAATCATCTGCTGTTATTTCAAACGGTGAAACCGCCTTCTAAAACGCCATGTTCAAACCCCCGCTTCTGCGAGGCATCCGGTCTTTAAGCCGAATGCTTATCTCCCACCTGTATTCACTCCCACCACGTGACTCCCTCACTCCGCCCTCCATAAGTTCCCAAACCAACAGTGTTAAACTCCCCATCAATCCTTTCACAATATCCCCTAGTTGCCCCTGAATCAGTGCACTTATCGTAAAAATAAATATGCTGAATGCATATGAAAATAAACTCCCCAAAGCAACACATTCTTTAAACAAATGTCCATCATGATATGATTAAACGTATTCTTTCAATAACTTCTTTTGTTGATAACTTTTTCGGAGAGTCCATGACGTGACCTTGTTACTTTCCTTTTTCAACTTTCCTTCTCGTCTGGGGTGCTAACAGAAGTGGAACGGCGGTACTATGATTCATTGCAAAAAGTCTGCAGCACACCCTGTGTTTACTCCTTAATGTTAATCTTATCGTTTTACTCAAATTTAGCGTGCATACACTCCAAGTGCACTGGTGGTGGTGGTGTTACCGATGGGTTGAACGTCAGCGTTATTGGTGATTCGATCTGTAGAGGGACGGGTGATGTGTTTTGGGCAAAGGATGAGGAGGGCACAGAAGTTGAAGGTACAGGATTTGCGTGGGGAAAGACGAAAGGGGAGGTACAGGAGCAGTGATAAGCGTAATAAGGATGAATTAAGAGTTTGGGGTTTAGGCACAATATATGTTAGTGTTGAATTATTGTTATATGTAAATGATATGGGGTTGATGAATGTATTTTTTAATAATTTTTTTAATAATTGTAGATACCCCTGAGGAAGGTCAACAAGACCGAAATGCATTGGGTGATATAAAATAACGGATGAATGAAGTTTCTACACGTGCCTATGAATAGGCCCGGATGGGCAATTCGAGAGCAATTAGTATGCGTGAAAATTTGGAATTTTATTTCTGTGACGTGACGGATTAACATGAATAGAACATTGAATAAAAATTGGATGAACCTTAGTTTACTATTGAGTACGAGTCTAAATTGGATTCAAATGTGCATGGAGCTGTGCAACTCCTCTGTGACACGCAAGTCTCGTGTCACAACTTTGTGAATGAAATTGTCAGAATCGTGCACTAAAAGGAACGGAGTGCACTTGGAGTGTATGCACGCTAAATTTGAGTAAAACGATAAGATTAACATTAAGGAGTAAACACAGGGTGTGCTGCAGACTTTTTGCAAGAAATAGCAGGAAGACAGCCAATTCACAGGTAAACCACTGGAAACAGATATGAGAGCTCAACAGTTTCAGAGTGATGTTGACATATGCTGATCAGAAGCATAAACTAAGAGCATTGTGCAGCCTGATACTTCTGTAACACCGTGTCCTGTCTTTATGATGGCAGAACAAAAGAGGACATAGGATGCCTGAGACGGGGCACTTGGTGATGCCATCTTGAGGCATACTATGCACATAACTCTGATAGAACGCCCACTGACAACGCCCCCATCTTATACTCAAAACCCCTATGAACAACAGATCACCAAGTCACCATATGGGGAATGTTTTGACTGCCGTATCAAAAGGGCAGTTAAGAAATGTTGTCGGATGTAGAAGTTACTGCAACACCATGTAGTGGTATAATGCTTAAAGCCTCATACCAGCACGCCACGTTTCGGGAGAAACACTCTCCCTTTGGAGGGTTTTACTGGAGCATTTAAATGAATCACTTATTTTGTTTAACACTTGTGAATTCAGAAGCAAGCATTTGTGGTGGTGTATGGCTGCATCAGCAGCATCTGTTTTGCAGTGAGAAAAACAGACTTATTTATTGTGAGAGATATATATTGCTCTATATGATTCTGGATTCTCTAGTCTCTTCCTTCATAACCTTGTTGTGGTAATATTTCCCTTCCTTGTATGCTGTTCTATACCTTAACCTTGTTACTAACTTTATCCTCCTGGTTAATAAATTTAAATTAAGTTGATTTCTTTAATGTAACCCTAATACCAGACTTAATCCTTAATTCATCTAAATTGTGTTACACTAAAAATAAATTAAATAATTCCACTTTCCCTGATTCTAATGATACCCCTAAAACTAAAGTGCCTTAATTACATTAAAATTAAATTAAATACTTTCTTTAGGCTAACCCTAATACTTGCCCTGACCCTAGCCTTCAATTATTTAAATTAAATAATTATACTTGTACTTAACCTAAATCAGTACAAACTCTAACCATTAAATTAAAAGTAATTAAAATTAAATAATTATGCGTAATGTAACCCTAGTCCTTACCCTTGCTCTTGCATTAAATCTAACTATGCAAGACTTGCCCTTTTCGTTGTATGAAATAATATTAAATTAACACTTACCCTAAGTTAAAATAATTGCCCTAAATTACCCTAAGTAAAATGTTATTGCCCTTCGCAAAATTGATACAGCTGTAAAATCTGTATTTGTTACATCAATGTACTGACATTCATCCTAGTTACCAAGTTTGTTTTCTTTAAACGTTTTGCATTTATTTTCTTCAGAATGCTGCCTTGTATGCCGTAATTTCTGTGGAAATCAATTCAGCTAGACCTATAGAAGAATTGAGAATCCTTTTCCATCACAAGCTATGTTTGCTGTTTCCATGACTGGTGCATTATTTATTTATTTATGATTAGGTCTTGCCTACTAGACAGCGTATGCGCTGTCTCTTGTGAAACATATTTGTAGATTACAATGGGCTTAGAGTCCGTCCATTGCCATTGGTTGGCTTCATTGTCACTCTTATTCGCTTGGTTCTTATTCATTAGCTTGTGTAGGTTTTCCTTCCTCTTTTCTTGTGTTTGTCTCTTCCTTGGAGCATGGGTGCATTAATTGTGTCCTTCCACTGCTCCTTATTCAGTCACTCTTTTTCTTTAAGCCATCCATGAGAGCATTTTTTCCACCTGTCTCTCTACTGTGCTTGAATCCCCCCTCTGTTTTGCACTCTCTAACCTGCACATGTGCTGCTACCTCATCCACTCGTCACTGTCTTGCTAATTTATTTTTCATCCCCACTTCATGTTGCTCTCTCTTCACGTTTGTTTGCTTCCCCCGGCCCCTGTTTCTTCCCCCTGCCATTCTGTTGCTTCCTCCACCCCATCCTCCGTGATTCCATCACTCCTCATTTCAGTATTGCTCTGCCCCCTGCTCCACATTCCTGTCCTCGTCTGTGTTTCTTCTTTTGCACTTGAATTCTAGAGAAGCTAAGGATATTTGGATCTGCTTCCCCAGGGAGCAAATGACTGGCACAACTTATGGATCTACTTCCCCGGGGTACAAATATTGCACCTCCACTTCAAAAGAGACATAGTGCCACCTAGAGCCCCGGTACCTACAACCGCGGCCTGCGGTGTCTTAGTGGAGGGGGTCATACCCTCTGTTTTCTTTCATTGAAGTGCACAACTCCCACCTCTGGCACATAACACCAACTGTGCTTCTGCTCTCTCAGAGAAGCCGTAGAGTGAGTGCCACAGAGGAACAAAGAGTCACTCCTTGTTTCTGCTCCACAAGTTTTACATTGACTCCAACAACTCCACAGTTTTACAACATCACAATTTTTAGTTCTAACATATGCAACAAGTTTTTGCTGTCAGTAGACAGGAGCCTACGTTGGACCACAGTACTAAAAGTGGGATGAGAAAGGTGGGGAGGGGTTTCCTTTAAAGGGACATGGCCTAAGTAATGATGGGCATGGCTTAAACAGTCCTGTGCTTTACACAGTATGCCGCCTGACTAGCATTTAGGTGCCCGTTTGTGGGATTTCTACCATTGCATCCAGACATACAACACAGCAAGCATATGCCTAAAACAAGCCAGGCCTTTTGGCTTTGTGAGTGCTTGTGAGCAGTTTGATACAAATAAGTAACCCCAATGATTTTGTTGTAAATAATTAGAACTGGTTATTGTGAATGATAAATATGTGACCATCACTATGTGTGCACTGGAGAGAGACCAAGGATTTGATGAGCATGTAACCTGAACAATGTTATGGCCCACTGTCTCACACTGCCTTCAACCTCCACTCCAGAGCTCTGATTAGTGCCCCATTATGAAAACCTTCCCACAGTCATAATCGGACTTCTGAATACGACTGAGGTCACATGTACCATACAAGCACCAGGAAACCTAATAACTTAACCTTTTAGAGCAACAACCTCTTTGCTTTGTCAATACTTATAAAGTCATTTGCAAAACATAGTTGTACAAAAGCAAAGAGAGTTTACAAATGTTAACAAACTCAAGGTATTTGACTTATGTAAAATATGCAATGAATATCAGTGGCGGCTCGCATAGGGCGTGCTGCGAGGCGGCGGGGCGGGGGAGGGGCAGGGTGGGAGGGTAGTAAACTCGGACATACGGAGGAACGTAATAATTACTTTCCTCCGTTCCGTCGTATGTCTGAGTTTACTACCCCCCCACCCTGCCCCTCCCCGCCCCACCGCCCCGCAGCACGCCCTATGCGAGCCGCCACTGATGAATATACAATAACATCTTGCTAAAACCATTGACAAAGCCAATAGGTCCCAAAGACGCCATTTATTGGTCCTTCCATTATACTGCTGCCAAGCTGTGGAACACTCTCCCCCTTCATCTACGTTCAGAACCCAATCTCCTGTCCTTCCGTAAACTCTTGAAAAAATGGTTCTTTCAAAACCCCAACCTACTAAGCTGCTGTGATCTGTCTGGTGCTTCCGCTAGCGCTGGGACGCCTACGGGTAGCTATGCGCTCTACAAATACTCCTAACAATAACAACAATTTGCCAATGCTTTTTTAATACATAGTGCTCTTCTTACCTCAGTGGGTGTCTATGAGCCTTACATATGACAAACCAAGACTCCAGGGTCCCTGAAATAACTAGAAATAACAAAGAAGAGAATGAAAGAAAAAAAGTACATGCTACTGGTTAAAGGGAAGATGGGGACCACAAACTGAATTTTTGGAACAATGTATAGAATGGTAGCTCCTCTATGGAAAAAAGAATTTAACAAGTGCTGAGTTGAGATAAAAATGAGGATGACAGGATTTAAAGGATTAGTTGGGTTTAGAATATCAGATTCTTCAGTTTTGCGGGGCAATGCGTAACTGGTAGCAGGCAGAAGTGTTATAGTGCTGAGTCATTTTGTCACGAATAATGATATCCGCACATTCCTGTATGTCCTGAATTCTTGCGCTGGTTAACTTTCTGATGGTGTGCTAAGGGGTGTCGCCTACTGAGCTTAGGTGTGTAACAAAATATCAGCCCGCACTAGTCCTGGCTGGATTGGTTGTAGATGCTGATCTAAATATTTTCCTATTTGTTCATGAATGGAGCCTCTGGTGGATACTATGGGCCTGAACGGAGGTTTATTCCAATTCTTGTGAATTTTAGGCACCATGCATATTGTCAGAACCCTTTGTTGTGGTTGTGTTAAAAATCTTCTTTCCGTTTCTGTAATAGTCCCTCTATCCGAGGCTTTCTTCAAGATGATTCCTAAAATTCTTGAGAATTCTTTGATGGGATTCTCTTCTACTTTCATGTGAGTATCTCCATCAGAGACGTATGTGTTATAAGATGCACTATATATGATGACCAAAGCGCTGCCTTTGTCGGCCATGCAAAAGGTGATAGTCGTTGTGATTTGCAAGTTTCTTAATTATGCTAATTTTGTTGTGGGTTAAATTGCTGTGACATTGTTCCATCGATGTCAAAATGTTCTTTATATCCGCATTCTCCATGGTTTCAAAAGTGTCTAACACTTTAACCCTCACAAGTGCTAGAAGCATACTTTTAGATTTTAACTTAGAACAACTGCTTTCTTCACGATCTGATTCTTTGTCAATTATGCTTTTTAAAAAATGGCGAGGGGTGTGGCCAAGATGGCGGACGACTAAGACGCATTCTCTTGTCGCTCCGTCCCCGTTACCACCACTCCATCCATCTACCAGCTTCATCTTGAACCCAGTCCGCCAAGCTCATCGACTCCTGGAGGCGTTTTTCAGTGTGCGGAGACGATTTGGCTTCCTAATCTGTATTGACGGCACTCCATGCGGAGCAACAACGGACTTTCTATAGCCGTCATGCCGATAGCAGCACCGTGTTAAAAAGCACTAGATGGCGGATGGCTACCGCCGTCCCATGTGGCGTGACTTAAAGTGCTGGTGCCCTGGCTGGGCACTGCGAGTGGAGCAATGGCCTCTGCAGGACTCGTGAGATGCCCCTCATCGGACCCTGGAGCTGGGCCCTGTGAAGACGCGGTAGGTGCAGCTGTGCTAGTTACCCTCCCCCTTGGTCCGGGCCTGATTGACTACTTGCTCCCGCGCTATGTACCTGGAGCAGTTGCGTCCCGCAGCTTGGCCTCCTGAGGGTGTGCGCTGCTTTGGGACTTCCAGCAGGCTCCTGCAGCGCTGACGGTCACTGCGCGCACCGCTCTTGGGGCCAACACAGCAGATACCGGCCATATGTGCTACCCCTGATTCTGGACGCCCCCGCTGGGCGACAGAGGCAGTTTCCCCTGTGAGCTGAGAGATACCCACTGAGCCTTCCCTGGCAATACCTGCACTACGAGGTGGGCCCTCACCCCGATCTCCATGCCTGCTTCCACTTTAACGCGGCCCTAGGCCCATGTCCTCGTGGTTGTGGAATCTGTGGGGTGACCGGCTCAGGGGCTATGCTGTGCCTCTCTGTCTTGTTTGTTTAGGGAATTTCGGAGTTGTTTCTACTCCTTCTTTTAGCATGGCCAGGCCTTGATTATTCTATCTGTTACGTGATGGAACAGTGGGGGGAACGATGTATCTCTGCTCTATGGCTTTTCAGACTTCTATGGGTGACCTCACAGCATCCTTCTCCCTCACTCACTGCTCATGAAGCTTAAAGTCCTTAGCCTCAACGTAAAGGGCCTTATCAATCCCACTAAAACACTCTGGCAGTGACATCTGTCTACTTCAAGAGACGCACCTGCTCCCTAAACATATTCATATAATGCATCGCTCCAGGCGAAATAATATTCGCATCCAAGTGGTCCCTACAGCTGCTGAGGGAACGGACCTGGGAGAATATGTCAGATCCCTCTTTCGCCACATTTTGGGGGTCACCGCAGAGGACGAGGTGAAGCTGGACCAGCTCCATCGGGTGGGCCCACCTCGAGCAGCAAATAGCCCCCAGTGGACATTTTGGTGTGTGTCCATGATTTTCGATTGAAAGAATCCATTCTTTGCAAGGTCAGGGAGGCACATCCGCTCCAATTCTGGGGACACACTCCTCAGTTGTTTTAGGATCTGGCAGCCATCACCCTCCAAAAACAGCGAGAATTCTGTCCAATCACTGCCCATCTGTGAAATGCCGGCATTTCTCACTCCTGGGGCCATTCTTACTAGATTATCTTCCAATTCTAGGGCAAACTTCATCGGTTACGATCCATCATGGAGGCCTGCCGAGTTTTGGGCATCCAGGCACCCTCACCAGAGAGGCAGACATCCAGCCCACGACCTCAGAATTCAAGACAAAGGCCTTGCTGGGCACGTTCCAAACTTCTATCTTAAAGTCTACGCCCAGACCCAGCAACTATCACAATGGAGCGGAAATCAGTTCTAGAGACGCTGTCATGTTACACCGACAAAACAGCCTCTCCTTGATGCTACTGATGCTTTTCTCCTTCTCCCCTTCTCCGGCAGATGGGAATGTAGGTGGCGGGGATGTGACTGCTCCGACCTAGTAATCTCTATCTAGATGAGCTGTCTCTTTTCCCCAGGGACCCCCTATGAAGTCGACTATATCTGCATGGACTACGCCCTACCTGCTCTTTTCACGAATGTTGAACTGTTACTACTATGTGTTATTTGCCTCCCTATCTTGTCTTTTTAGGGAATTTGTGAGTTGTTTCTACTCCTTCCTTTAGCATGGTCAGGCCTTGATTATTCTATCTGTTACGTGATGGCACAGTGGGGGGAACAATGTATCTCTGCTCTATGGCTTTTCAGACTTCTATCGGTGACCTCACAGCATCCTTCTCCCTCACTCACTGCTCATGAAGCTTAAAGTCCTTCGCCTCAACATAAAGGGCCTTAACAATCCCACTAAAAGTTCTGCCATTCTCTCCTTACTTGAACACTCTGGCAGTGACATCTGTCTACTTCAAGAGACGCACCTGCTCCCTAAACATATTCATAGAATGCAATCTCACTGGTTTCCACGCCAACTATGGTCCTCTGGCCCCACAAAGAGGGGTGTTCTCTTTTCCCGGGGCTTTAAAGGGGAAATCCTCTCCACTATGGCGAAGGTTAAAGGGTGCCTCCTTGCACTTCCACTGAAGGTAGATGCGTTTCACTTTACTTTGGCGAATGTTTATGCCCCCAATGATATACAGGAATACTTCCTTATGAGCTCTCTGTCTTCTGTGCTCCATACCCCTGACGCAGCTACAGTGATTGGCAGGGATATGAACTTAGTTATGGACTCGGACTTAGACCATTGGTCAATGCTCGGCTCAGGCAGGAGCCTTCACCGTAGCTGGTCTCAACTAGCTTGCAGACTGTGGCCTACAGGACGTATGGCGCCAACTCCATCCATCTACCAGAGATTACACCTGTTATTCGGCTGCCCATAAAACGTATGCACGCATCGATCACTTCTTAGGCCACCCGACCCTATTGACCCATGTCTCTGATGCATCAATTGCCCCACGCTCGCCCTCCGACTCTGCTCCTATATCCCTGACCCTCCATTTACCTATTTCCCCAGATCAGCATTCATGTTGCCGCTTACGAGATTCCCTACTCCACTCCACGGCAACGGTCATTCCATTATTGCGTCATATCTTCAAACTAATGATACTGGTGAGGTTCCTTTGGCATCTGTGTGAGAAGCTTTGAAGCTTGTGGTACGTGGGGAGTTCATTGCACCTTCCATCGCTGAGATCCGTTGACGTCGGGATAAATGACAAAGTCTTGAATGCACCGTTTCCAAACTGGCAACCGTTCATAAGCGTATGGGGGCCCCTAGAATATGGAGGGAGCTTGAGAAAGCTCCACCCTAAGCGCTGAGATTTAGACAGGGCAGAATATGCTATGATCCATCATAAACGTAGATTTTACTTGGGGAGCAACCGCTGTGGGCGCATGTTGGCACATCGCCTTCGCAGCAAGGTCTTTTCTGTATTGGCTAAAAGTATTCGCACTGGGTCCTCCACGGAGACCAACACTGATGAGGGAATAGTGTCGGCCTTTCAAGCTTTTTACGGCTGCCTCTATGACGCCTCTGACTGCCCCACTGGAGATTCCTCAGATTACCTCCAAGCTGTTAATCTCACCTTGCTTTACGAGGCGGAGGCCCTAGAGCAGCCTATTCGTATGGAAGAGGTGATCTCTGCCATAGCACACTTGAAGCCACAGAAGTCCCTGGGGCCCAATGGCTTTAGCCCATAGTTTTGCAAAACCTTTTGTCAGGAATTAGCCCCTTTACTATCCCAGCTATATAACTCTTTCGTCAAACCAGGCTCTCTTACAAATTCTATGTTGGAGGCTGTCATTTCGATAATTCTGAAACCAGGTAAAGACCCAGCCCTTTGTGGCTCATACAAGCCCATTTCTCTTCTTAATGTTGACGTGAAATTATTCACTAGCATACTGGTGCACCTCCTTAATCTGTTAATGCCGGGCCTGCTCGACCCGAACAAGGCAGGCTTTAGTCTTACTCGCCAATGTAGCAACAACACCAAGCACTTATTACATCTTATGGACAAGGTACACAGTTCCCGCAAGGAGGCCTTGCTCCTTTCTATCGATGCTGAAAATGCATTCGACCGTGTACACAGGCCTTACCTTTTTGATACTCTGAAGAAATATAGCATTGGCAATAGATTCTGCAACTGGGTCCAGTGCGTTTACAGTGCTCCTTGTGCTACGGTCAGGGTCAACGATGTTTCATCCCTCCCATTCCCTGGTTGAGAGATAATCTAGATATCTCCAGGATTCCCGTTGGTGGTGATCAACATCTGGTCAGTTTGTACGTGGACAATGTTATATGTTATTTTGTTCCTCACGGACCCTATGATCTCGGTCCCCTCCCTAATCGCTGAACACCGGGCCTTCGAAGCGGTCTTGGAATTCAAGGCGAATATGCAAAAATCTCAGATTTTAAATATGTCTACTACTCCTGCTCATGTTTCCGCTTTACGATCTCTGTTTCCTTTTGGTTGGTCGACGGATACCATCTCCTACCTGGGCATTTCCTTGGCGCGGACCATCTGTTTTAAGGCAGAAGCTGACCCATGATTATTTACGCATCTTACATCTACTCACGGCCGGCCCCTCGGGGTTGTAGACGACATGCTGTGTATTTGTATTGTGGTGGCAGTACTCATGTTAATAAACAGAATTGTTCCATTAAAAGAATGGCGTAATCTCAACGTGTACATAAATTTAAACACACTGACTTCCATTTCCAAATTATTGATTTGATATGTTGGTACAAAAGATGTTACTTTTTGTAAAATCTTTATCTCAGTGGAAGTTAGTGGTCATTGTGATATGTTAACGAACAAACAATTTTCCATCAAATTTTCTTCTGACTCCTGGTTTGTGTCATTTTGTGCCATCTTTGTTATTGTGACACTCTAACGCATACTGAGCACATGTCTAAAACCTCTTAGCCATCAAAAGAGCCGACTTTCTTTATCTGTAACTTGAGGGCTATTTTTGAATTCTGATTTGTTGTTTGGTGAGTAGTTTAGACCCATGCAGTAAGGAGAAAATGGGTAAAATTATGTTGTGATCACATTTTCTAACAACAAATAAAAGATGGCTCAATTTCCTGGAATTTAGGTGTTACAGACTGTGTCCTTCTCTTTTACATCCTGGCCCAGTACACACTGTTAAAAGGTAGAGGAGATTAAGAGGTTATGGCCATATTACACACCCTGTGCAGCAGTAAACCACAGTAGGCATTACTATTGTATGCGTTCCACCTCACTGAGGTTCACTGAATGAATGAAGTCCCATATGCACTTCCGCCCTTATAACTGTGCTTCTTAATGGCATGAGGCCTATGTTAGATGGGCTGCTTTAAGGCCTCTCAATGGCACCCGTGAGGGTGTGTGCAACTCTCCAAAAAGGCTGGATTCTGTGATGCAGAACCAGAAGCTGTGGACCTTGCTTCATTGCATGACTTTGTGTTCGGGAATCCAGGCCTAAACTCAAGAGGCAGTCCCTCCCAAAATCCTCACCCGAGTAGAGGGTGCAAAACATAGTTCGCACATGTATTGGTTACATGTTCTCTCTCCATCGAGTGCCAGCTCAACCTAGCTCATGTTCTGTAATGGGAACATGTGCTGAGCCAAGCAGGATTCGTTAATTTGTTGAGGGGCTTTCACCCTTGCAAATCTGGTTACTCTCCATTTAGAATGGATATTGCTGGTGCAATGTTAGACCCCAGGGATATTTCTAAGGTGTCCCAACTGCCAAGAAAGGTTTTGACTCTAACTATATGGCACAAGTCCTCTCTCATAATAGCCAGTCATGTGAATAGAAATGGGACTATTGGAGAAGCTTTTCATAGCATCGCCAGTGACTTAATATATATTCTTTGAAGTCTCTTGAATGTGGGAGACACTAATGTACTAATGGTTGCCATATGAGGATATGTAGCATAGTGATCCCCTGGAGCTGCACAGAAGTTGTGCTTTTTGCCAAAATACTGACTGGTTAGTTGGTAGTTCCACAACGTAAAGATTCGTACATTAACTTGTAACACTTTGGAATAATTGACTTGGTTCCCTGTTTTCCCAAAAGATACATGTGGTGTTGGTACTCATAGGCAAAGTCATGACTATCCATCACAAGCACAAGGTTGTCCAGTAACCTCACACCTGAAAATGGGTTGTCCAGTTGTGAAAACAGGGCCTCGCTCCTGGAATATCTTAATCAGGCCACATGTAGCTCAGTTTTCAAATAACTAGAACAAAACTTTAGGACCTGATCCACAAAGATTTTTCTATGAGTAGATGTGTCTTACACTTGTAGTATTCCTAGCTTACTACAAGAATTCAGGAGATTTTATTTTGACTTACTCGGATAGTACTCTGTGCTAATTCCTGATTTCAGAAGTAGGCAGAGTATTACAACAGTAAGTCACAGCAAACTCTTTGTGAATCGGGCCCTCTGTTTTTTTTGCTTTGGCCTCTAAAATCCAGGTATCCTAGCCTGCCCACCTACAGCTGTTTTGTCATCTGAAACTGGGGATCTAGGTCTCTACTTTGATTAATCCTGTTCTATATTCAGATTAGTACCTCAGACAGTCTTACAAGCCTTATATCCAACATTTGACGCTGTTGCAAACCTCATAACCGCTGAATAATAAAAAAGAATTCACTGCAGTTAGTCTTGCTTGTCTAAAGCACAGTATCAATAGGAGATCAAGAACATATGTTTCTGTGTCTGAGAGTTTTGCAACCCCCCCTCCCCATTCTCCCGATCTACATAAACACAGCAAGCACTTGTTCTGGGCCTAGAATCCTACCAGGTTCAAATCTCTTCATGGAAAATCTGTTTTCTACTGCAGTGGTCAATTTTATGTAAGCCTGTGGGGATTTTATAGACTAGGCAAACTGTTATTTCTTTAGATAGCTTAAGGGCAAAAGTCTATGTTTTGTTGTATCAGTGAACTCTAGACATCAGTCATTGAGGTGTCTCCAAATCTTACCGCTTTCAGTAGCGTCCTGGTTACCTTCACAAAACTGTTGTTGCACATGCCCTGCTAGAACGATAAGCAATAACTTGTGCTTTGCAGGGTTTTATTAACTGATAATTCTAATTCTGTTGAAGTTGGTTCATCATTGTGGGATATTCACTAAAATGCATTGGTTTCATGTAACATGACTGTGTTTTAATATTTCTAAGTAACTAGTATTTTCTCACCAACTAAAATCAGTAAACCTTTGCTACTAACTATTTAAGAAAAAGGAACAAATCATAAGCAATGGCTAGATCACATATTTGTCAGCCAATTTTATATATTTTTTCCTATCAACCACATGAACACTATGTAGGGATGGGTGGTGGGGTGGAGTGGGGGGTTGGGTAGAGGAAGGGATTGGTGGAGGGTTGGGGAGTGACCAAACTACCTGGGCTTAGAGATGTCATGGACTTTTCCTTATTAGCTTCCGCAGGTGCGTCTGCGGTAAGAGTTTTCATGTTTACAGATCTACTGTTCAATTCTGTATTGGAAAACGCAATACAATTTAATATAAAAAATGAAAAGAATGAACAGGCAGGAGTAAGAGTTATCAACTAGGACAATAGTGTGATTGACATTAGAGCATAACAGTCTCTGTACTGTGCTTAAAGTCCGATTGAAAGTCATCAAAGAAATCAAATTCACCAATGAATTGTTTAAGTTGTTTAACTTCACATCTTTCTAAGACTTTTTCGAGGAAGGGCAAACCTGTCGCTGGTCAGAAATTATTACGGCATCCTGGATAAGCAGCTTTTTTCCAGAAGGAACACGTCCTAGCCAGTTTTGAGAGAGCCAGGAACCAGTACCCAGGAATTGGCTGATGTCTTTAGCCCAGATTAAGGTCAGCATAATGGGAGAAGGGTTTTATTTTAGCTCTGGTATTAATTAGCACGTTGTGGGTAAACTCTATTATGGAATACCAGTAACACGTTTATTTGGGGTTTAGTTGCATCTGTTCCTAATCATCATTAGCAAGAGTGAGTGAGAATCCAATGTTTTTATTCTTCTCTGCAAACAAGTGTGCAAACTCCTCACATTCTGCTGTGGGATTGTCGTAAAGCCTGAAAGAGGATTTGCCAATTGTTTGACAATTTGAAAAAGTGTTTTGACTCAATTTTTTGCTGAGTCAATCAATCAATCAGTCAATGCAGACGTTATTCGGTCTTTGAAATAAAAACCATAAAGTAAAGCAAGCCATGACACACACTTCAAATCATCCTCGATATCAACAATTTAAAAATGCATAGAATAAATATACAGTTAAAAAGGTCCTACAAAGATATAAAAGATGGCAAATTTCCAAAACTCCAAGGGCGTTTAATCGCAACTGTTTCTCAACCTAACAGCAACTT
This sequence comes from Calotriton arnoldi, assembly GCA_963921515.1. Taxonomy (NCBI): domain Eukaryota; kingdom Metazoa; phylum Chordata; class Amphibia; order Caudata; family Salamandridae; genus Calotriton; species Calotriton arnoldi. The sequence continues at coordinate 1,373,053 of CAWUFW010000321.1, read as the reverse complement.
TTAAAAAGCTAAAAACTTTAAGAATATTAATTATCTCCCAAAAGCGTTTGCAAGTATATGAGTGCGGGGCGAACCTGAGTAAAATTAGCCTTTTTCAGTGCGGGGAGAATATCATGTTTCCTGGCTACTTTATAGAAGCTACAAAACATCATAAAATGTAGGGTGTCCCGCGGAGACTTCCTGTCGCAGCCGCAGGACATAAGATTAACATCCCTATTCCCACCCCCCCACGGGTATAGGCTAACAAGAAGGGCAATAGGTCCAGCCAGAACCTAGTGAGTACAAGCATTGGCATAGCCAATAGGTCTCGCCTTTGGGACCTTATAAGTGTTTAGCCATGCAACAGTTGATGTTGTTGCACCAAGGATATTGTGCTGCATAACTAAATACTTATAAGGTCCCAAAGGCGAGACCTATTGGCTATGCCAATGCTTGTTTGTTTTGCCCGCTTGCTGCCAAGAGCCCACATATTGGTGTATGTATCGTGTTACAAAGTCCCTATTGCATACCATAGCAAAGCGTGGGACTTTGACCCAGTGAATGAGACCTGGCTGGAGGCCTTTAGTCTTAGTGAAATAATGGCTCCCTCCTTTGCTGTAGCTCAGGAAAGGCGCGAAAGCAAGCGCAGGTATCTGAAGGCTGTTCACGCAAATAACAAAATACATATGCGTTAAGTTAAGAAAGTGGTGCTCAGAATGGCCAAAGACATCCAGGGGACGGTGATTGTTTTGTCTTTCAGTTAAATCAAAAACTGAAACTCAGAAGGTTGTACAGGACAAAAAGGTTAAAAAAAATTGTTGTAGTGCATGAATTGTGAAATATGTACTTCCATAATCTGTAAGTGCAACTTCAATTTCCTTTTAAACATCAAGGGCTGCAGGGAGAGCAGGACGATAAAAGAAAACAAGCATTGGCAAAACCAAGAGGTCTCATCTTTGGGAACTACTCGATTTGCAATGATTTTTGGCGATGGTGAACAGCATCGGAGAAAAGCAATGCTTTTGGCCTGTGCTGTTTAATATCAGAAAAAGGGTGCTGCTGTTGGCAGTCACGTCATTCTGTAGGAATGCCTGCATCATTATGCATGCATCCTACAGAATGGTGCATGTGCCATTATCTTTATTTTTTATTGACAGATCTAAGGTGCAAGGACCTCTTAGATCGGTCAATAAAAGAAACTGTATGTGTGTGAAAGTGCTTTTGTGGAGGGCTATCAGCAATTTGCTGCTAGGTTCATCAAAACAAATTAAAAAACAGAATGGTGGAGGTGGGGTGGAGGCAATGCAGTCTTTAACCCCACTGTAAGTCATTGGTAAGCTGACAATAGGTCTGTTGCAACCAGACAGCTTACACTGTCTGGTAGACTTGATCTAAAAAAATGGAGGGCGAATCAGTTCAGACCATCATCATTTTTCACGTTTACATTTGATGAATCACTCGACAGTTGGCTCCATGTTTGTTTGAAATTGTGAAGGCTGCTTTTCATGCTAGCTCTCTGGCACTCAACATTAAAGGCCTCGCTAAGTGGGCTGCACCACTCCCAGAAAGAACTGTTAATCTTCCCATTTTTTGTCTATTAAGGTCTGTTCTATGGCTAGTCAGTAAAGAACTTTCTTCTCTCGTTGTTGACTGAAAAAATGAGCAGTGAATGCAGAGAGAGATTTTTATTCCTCCTAGGTGTAGGAGTGCTTCATAAAACCCCTTTAACATAACAAAACATTAAGTTGACCTCGAATTGGGTAAAAAAATATATACATATATTACAACTCACAACTTAGCCAGAACTGGGCAGTGTGCAAACATGCAGGCTGTTTGCAGACTCAACATAGCAGCATGTGGGACATGCTGCCTTAGAAGAGTGTAATGGTCTGTGTTTAACTGCGTGGTCACTGCCCCGAATCCCTCCATGTCCACATAGGCGTTCTTCCTTCTGATGTCGATAAAATGAGCACACTTAAGCTGGAGAAGAATAATCAAAAAACAGTGTTAACCGGCTCGAGCCTTGAATGTGTGCTATTGTGTAAGTCTTTCACATGTAGTGCTCATGCGGTCTTGACAAAATCAATCACAAATCTACAGATGCAAAAAGCAAGCAACGATGTATCATTCTGGCCCCAACTCAAACTATTAGAGAAAAAAAACGCATTATACTCATTTGTTACTGATATTATCCTGAGGCCCTCTAAACCATGATAACATTTTACTGAACTTGTATGCCCAAAATCGACTACAACCCTATCTGATGGAGTTAACATCATTCCAACTAAAACGAGAAAAGGCAAGAGCAAGATTTGGCCTTTTTTTCATCTGGGCAAACAGTGCCAGAAATGGAAGTACCCACGGTCTTCAACAAGCTGCGTTCTGGCCTTACTGCAAGGACTCTTCTTTGGCACGTGTAATCTTCCACTGTCCAAGTTTCGCGATGGAACGCTCGAGACTCGCACTTCCGTCATCCAGACAGCTAAACATCAGACTTTGCTCACAGGCTCTAAAAGAATGCTTTACCTCGTTGGACATGAAGCTGGCCAGTGGTTTTTATGAAATTCTTGAAAGTGATTGTTTCCAGACTGGCACCTTAAATGTATTGCAAAAATAGATATGATGTGTATGATTCCTCCAATCGCAAACCAATTTGGATATGCTTACACCTTACAGTTTTATAAAAGAGCCTTTTATGGCTTTGTGGAACTCTCAAATCCAATTCTCGTCATTAACACTAAAGGGCTAAAAGTAAAACGTGTGAACAAATTGTTATACCCCAACGATTAACGATTCAGCCCTTTGCGCTAGTTGTAGATTTTTAAACTAAACTATGAACATATTGGAATTTTGTAATGGTTTTAACCATGTGTTACATTTTGTAATTACCTTTTTTAACTATACAATAAATGTTTTTGTTCGTTTCGCATGTACCGTACGAAGCATATATGCCAACACACCCGATTCAGGCGGGAGACGATGTTTAATGCCGAAATGATTTTATTTTAGCTGTCTCCTGCCTAAAATCGCCTCTGCTTCAACAGACGTCAATAGGGAAAAACATTCCTTCATTTTTTTTAAAATGCCCCACTTTTGTGTTTTAAAATGTTGGCCTGTATATCATCATATGTAAGGCCTGCTCTATGGTATAATTGCCTGCCGATCGCATGCTGATTAGGACAATATTAAAGGCTGATATTATGTGGATATTTTACAGTGATTTGAGCGGCATTAAAATACTGACATTATGGGATATTATGTGAAAACCCTTCATATTCAGAACTTGGGGCAGAACAACTGAGAGAACGGCAGAAAAAGAAGAAACAAAGAAAAGGTGAAAGTAGAACATTCATTTAGGGCGAAAGAAGGGGGAATCAAAATATACTAAAAGAGTGAAAAAGGGAGAAAGTGTGACTTAAAATTAACTTGGAAGAAGCTGTGAGAGAAATATGAAGGGCGTGTAGAGTGGTGAGAAAACACTCGAGGCACGAGTCGGAATTAGGACTGGGCGAACATCACACTAGGCAACATCGGTATTCGCCTATTCGGTAACCCCAGGATTAATCAGCGTGGGCAGACGGTACCTAAGAAAAACCTTTGGCGCCTCTGCACTACTTCCCTTTTTTCACAAATTAAGCAACAGCTAAATACTAACTAGCAGAGGGAGATGTCAGTGTTCTCAGACTGACTGTGCCGATGGGCGGGCGGAGATGAACGAGCCTGCAGTCACGTCACCTGCATGCAAATGTAAGGGACACGGAGCAGGCTTCGCGAGGATATTCAAAAAGGATGAAAAAAGAGACAAGCAGTGCGTAATCATAGGCGCGTGTGTGGGGCACGTCATTCGTGACAGAGGGCAGGCTCTGCTTTCGGCAGCGTCAGAGAGGAGCAGGGGCGAGCGAGCGCGGCAGCCTGCTGAGCTGACCACCCGCTCGTGCACAATGGCCTTTTGCTTGCGGTTACCCGCACGGCCGCCATGTGTTTCCAATTATCGCGCCCGCGTCTGGGCACGATAATTGGAAACAGATGGCAGCCGTGCGGGTAACCGCACAGAAAAGGCCATTGTGCACGAGCGTGTGGTCAGCTTTTTAAAGCCCCTTACATAAAGTCTTGCAGAGCAACGCTTGCGCGCTACTCTAGGCTCGACCTAAAAAAGCAGTCATACCTACTTTTAACAAGAGGTAAGGCTCGGCACGGTTTTTAAGAGGACATATCGGCGAACAATAGTCTTCATTAAAGCATCCCCCTCCCTATCCAACTGCCTCCTTCTTAAAAAGTGTTCTTTCACCCATTTGTGGTCCTGCTTGCAGATACTGATTTTTTTTAAATAAATCTCCCCTACCTAAGTTCAAAAAATAGTCCCTGATATATTTAAACTAGGGAATGATCCAGGGCCAGGCAGTCCTTGATGATCTCTTTGCTCAGTTGGATCCCAGGCCTGGTCCAGATATTTATCCAAAGGGAGAGTGGCCGAAAGGCAGTGATATCGGTTAGATAAGCCACTCCCAATTCTTCATGCACTGAGAAGGTGGGGGGAATTTGCGGGACACACAGAAAATGTCTCAAAAAAGCATTTTTGACAGTTTGCAACTCCTTCTGAATGGTTTAACCCCAGATATCACTCCCATAAACTGCTTTAGAGATGGTCTTAGCCCTATAAATCTGTAGGAGAGCACCAGTGGGTCTGCTGCCTAGTCGTGTTGCAAAATTAAATACAGCAGCGTTTGCCCTGACAATGTCCTCTTTTTTCCTGTTAACCAGGGGACGCCAGCTCAGGGAGGAGTTGAACAACAAACCCAGATAAGAAAACTCCCTGGTCTTTGGCACCGGAGAATACCCAACTTTAAAAGTAATTGATTTGGTTGATCAGGGGCTTACGAACATTACCAAAGATTTTTTTATCGTTCACCTTATAAATCCAACTCCTCCATAAAATAAACGAACAAGTCCAGTAAGGTCTGCAAGCCCCTGGCGGTTCTGGCTATAAGTACTGCATTGTCTGCATATAATAATACCGGCAGACACCGGGGCCCCACCTGGGGATAGTCTACTTTTGAATCAGATAGGACCTGCTCCAAATTATTAACGTATAAGTTTAAAAGGAATGGGGCCAAAATACAGTCCTGCCTCATCCCTCTTTGAATTTTAAAATGTCGGGTGACCTTTAAATCTTTCGAATAGTGTACCACTGCCACCGTGTCCCTGTGGAGGTCCCTCAAAAATAAAACAATGTCCCAATATACCCCTATGAATTACATACTCTGCCAGAGTTTGGATCTATTTGCTCAGTCAAACGCGGATGATAGATCCATAAATGCCAGATGTATGGAGCCGGGCCTTGCAAAAGTATATTTACTTAATACTAGATATAAGTTCAGGCATTGATCCACGGTTGACCTCCCGGACCGGAAGCCATACTGTGCCTCCGACAAAACATTGTTAGTCTCTGCCCATTCAGAGAGCCTGTTCAATAGAATGTGCCCCACCACCCTAACCACTGAGTCAAGTAGTGATGTGGGCCTGTAGCAATGGGTACTGTCCCTGTCACCCTTTTTAAAAACCGGTACAATAATTGACTTTGCCCATGACTCTGTGGGGCCAGCCTCCAAAGCAGCGTTAATATGTGAGGTCAGGACGAGGACCAAAACCTCCACATCCTGTACGTAAAGTTCGGGGGGAATCCCATCAGGGCCCGGGGCCTTGTTCTTAGATAATCCCAATATGCCTTTCTTGACCTCTGATGAAAATTTCAATGCAGCATTCCCTTCTATCCTACCAGTTCCCTCACTGATTGCAGAGGATAGGGAGTTATAAATTTCCTCAAAATGTCCCACCCAGCTGACTCAATGTTTTGCAGAGTCAATTTGCAGAGTCAATTTGGGGTCTCCTCAAAGTGGATTTGGCATCAAAGATGTGATTTCCGTAGGCTTTCCTGCCTGTGTGTAATTTTTCAAGATTAGTTTTAGAGGGGCATTGGCACTCTTATTGATTCTCTTTGCTTGTTTAAGTCTTGTGAGTACCAGTGAGCAGATATTTTGGCTTTTTTAGTTCAAGAAAGCAAGATCATCCAACATGTCGGTGAATGTCTCTTTGTAAAGGAGTCAATCTCGGACTCACTTGAACTTTATTTGTTTTGTGTTACCTACACAAGAATGGAGTTTTCTTACCTCACCTGCAAATGTGGTTTTTGATGTTAAAAGGACAGAAGGGATTTGCAGGTGGTCAGACCAGTCGACCATGATTGAGATTTCACTTAAAAAGTCAAAACAAGAACTCCATGCTCTGCAGAACAGTGACAACAGAGCTCAGACATAAATAGCTGCACCTCCATGTTGCTACAAGCAACCGTTGTTTACCGTTATGTGGAATACTATGGTGATTATTTCAAGGAGGATGATGAGCACCTCTTGAGTATGCTAATCACTCACAATGAGTATTGTAGCGATGACTACTCCTGGGTCTTTGGTGATCTTAATTGAAAGGAGAATTGATTGCCAATAAATGAAGATATTGCTACTCATTTACTGGAGAATGATTATATAAATCTAATTTTATGTAACCTAGTTGGGTTCAAGTGACACATTGACCAATCAGATGTTTTACATTTCTTCTCAAAATTTGATCTCATCCACCTGTATTTATTGCCCATTGATGATTTGATCGTGAGTAATTGCACCTTTCTCCAGATGGCTGCTGAAACCTCTGTTAGCGACAAACCAAAAGGTCGGCTGGCCACGGGTTATTTACACACCCTCAAGTGGGGTGTCTCCTCCATCAGAAAGTGTATTGAATATTTTGTTGGTTGTTAAATTCAACTTTAAAGTGTTTCTTAACTGCAGTCTAGGATTGGTGATCGTAAACTGTTATCTTCCTGGGTGGCCACTTAGTTGACTTAATCTTAGACAAACTAATTCTGTTTTGTGATGCATTTGAGGAAAAGGATCTACTTCATAAAACATAATTTAGTGGGCATTTCAGTGCCCGTTGTCGGTTGTATGATGGAACCACGCATGTGATTACTTCTGATGCCTTAGCAATGCGGTCTTTACCACGACTGTGCCTTTACCACGCATGCCTTTACAACGAATTTTGTTGTATAGGCATGATTGGCAAAAGCATATGTGTGGTGAGCCCTAAAACCCGGCCCCCAGCCCTGAAAACTACCCCAACACCAGCCTTTAAAACACCCCAGCCCACCACCTTGAGCCCTAAAACTTACCCCAGCCCAAAAAACGACCCCAACCCCAGCCCTAAAAACACCCCAGCCCCCTGCCCTGAGCACTAAAACTGGCCTCCAGCCCTAAAAAATACCCTGAGCCCAAAAGCTCTGCCCCCAGCCCTAAAAACTACCCCCACCCCAACCCTGCCCAAACAACTACTCACCAAGCTGCAGGAAGGAAGGAAGCAGGAAGTCCGGGCAGAAAGTCTCCGACACCTTCCACCCCGCGCCCATTTTCTCCGCGTCTAGAGCACTGACTGCCTTTACGACGCATATGCCTTTACCGCCTTTGCATCGAAAATTGTTGGGAAGGCATGCGTGGTACAGGAATATGCATTGTAAAGGCATATGCGTGGTAAAGGCAAGCGTGGTAACACTTGCGTTGTAACAGCGTGCATGCTTCCAGCTGCGTTGTTAAAGCTGTTTCCCCCGTTGTTTGGCACAAATTTTTTAGATGAGCCCATCTCATTGTACGACTCTGTATGGCAGAAGCCCACCCTCAGCCCTTTGGCTTGTTGGATAAGGATAAAAATCCATACCACTGCCTACAATGCTATCTGAAGGTCTATCCATTTGAACATCCACCATCAGTGAACTTTGTGCTGGTTTCCCGCAATAATGCCATCTGCCGGACTGGCCGTTACGGGCACCGGGCGTTTCCCCGGTAGGCCGCCAGGGAGGGGGCCGGTTTTAGGCCCTAGGGGGCCGTTTTTGTTACCGACGGCCGGCAATATCGGCCCCTGTAACAAAAACGGCCAAAATCGGCCGTATCAAACAGCTCGACCGCACCCCCCTTCTCACCCCCAGGGGGGGTCGGCCGAGCTGTTTGCCAGGGCCGGTTTCGTTTCCCAGTCCGGCCCTGGGGCCTTCCTCCATTACTTTTTTGGTGTGATTGTCCTCCAACAGTGCACTCAGTGGGCTCGTTACCCTCTTTCTCCAACTGTGAACTCCTTGTGCAAATCGCTCAGTGACCTCAATGTGCGCTTTCTTCATCAGATGTGCACTTTGTAGGACATGTACAGCATTGGCAAAGCAGTTCCCTCTGTGAAACCTTCTTCCTTAGTGTGAGAGTTTGCTGGCATGCTTTCAGTATGCTTGTATTGCAACAACTTCAGTGTGCTCATCGAGCAGCTCTGCCCTCACTTTGTTTCACAAGTTGCATCAGTGTTCTTTACATCATGGTGGTAGATGGTAGAGCATTACATCATGGTGCAGTAACATTTCACAAGCCAGCTACCTCTCACAGCATTTGCTGACAGTATCATTATGTTTGACCCTTTACAGGGCTCCACTGCTTTTGGCTAGGTTTGCAATGTAGAAATGCCACATACTTTCATATATGTGCCCTCAATATGATCTTTTCCAAACATTACCTCGTTGTGCCCTTCAGCAATTTCCAAAGGAGTGTCCATAATGTGATATTTTACCAAATGCCATTCAGCAAGCATCCTCATTGCATGTGCTCTCCAGAGTTTTCCTCAGTCTAGAGGTCCTCCGGCAAGGTCCTCTCAGCATGTGCTTCTTCCAGCAGCTAACAGTGCCCTCAGAGGAGTGGTCCTCGGTAAGAGCTTTCTACACCATTGTCCAGTGTGTGATTCCTACTGCATTACCCTTGGGTTCTTAGCCATACATATGTGCGTGCACATGGGGAGGTGTGGGGTCAGGGTGTGTACATACACACACACACGCCCACCCACCCAATCCACCCCCAACCCTTCCACCACCCTCCCCACCGATCCACACCCCCACCCTCTATCCACCCACCCATCCTTCAACCCATCACCCATCCACACACAACCCCCCACCCATCCATCCACCCATCCACCCACCCACCAAGACTTATCTGGCGTTTGTGCTAGTATAAATGTTCATAGACCTTACCCCATTCTGTTGTGCACTAGTGATTCAATACAGAGACTGTTTTAAATAAATAATGCAGAAGATTTTGAGATAACCGGGCTTGTTTATGGAATTTTTAAAATGCAAACATCACATCACTTTGTATATCTTTAGGTGTCTCCGCTGAGACCAATTCATAACGAACTGACGGACTGTTTATTTTCCTGCTCTTTTTGGTGTATACACTTCATGCCTGCTACTTGTGTTATGTTATTAACGTGATGAATCTTTCCAAAACCTTCATGATAGGAAATAAACAAGTACATTTTTAAGGGGTGTCACTTTTCCAGAACATGTCAGGCCCCTTTCCCAGGAGAGAGCCTAAATGAATGCAATGGAAATAGTCAAAAAAGGCAGTAGGTCCGAACAATAGAGAAAGTTTGACATCCAGGCAAGTAGAAATAGGTCTACTCTCAAATCTTTATTTTATGATCCAGGTTTAGATCCTGGAAATCTAATGTCATTTACATTTCCACATGAACAAATGGAAACCCTAACTCTACAGCTGGTAGATTTTCTGTTATGGGAGACCTGCGTTTTTAAAAATAATTCCCTACCCTCTTGCTAGGTTTGGTGATGATCTCTTCCCCTTCCTCACCTTGTAAACACACTCACAATAGCTTTTTGTTGGTGTTCATTTACAAGTGTTTGCAGGGTGGAAAGGTTTTGTTAGTCCCACAGATTTCCTGCTCTTTGGAAGTTCCAAAATATCTTCTACGACCTATTCTTCTTTCCTCCCATTTTCCCTCCCATTGCCTACAATTCTTCAAAGAGAAATGCCTCCCAGGTAGATGGAATTTCCCACTTCGGTAAAGTCGAATGCACTTGGAAATTCTAGTTCTCTGAATGAATGTCTTTTGAAGCCTGCGAGTTCAAGCTTGAAAATCAGCCCTAGTACGACTATGTTCCTCATATAATATGTGCAAGTAAGGAGAGCCTTTCTGACGAGACAGAGTACTATGACAACACTAATACAAACCTAGGACTTGTTCACTCCCTCAGTCTCATGGACTCAACATGGCCTCCTCTGCTGTCGCCCCGAGCCATCTCTGCTCGTAGCTACTATTAGGGCCTCGGGGGACTAATATCAATCTTTTCACTCTTATCCTATGGTTTGTTCAGTTCTCCTCTATCTTACTCGCTGATGCCACCCACATTTAAATATTTTTTTAATATGTGTTTTGAGGTTTACACAATGATTCTATGAACGGTTTACTGACCGAGATGCTTTGAAAGCAACGGAAATTATAAACTCTGCAATTTATCTATTATCCATTCAGTGTTGATACTCGTTTTATTGACTTAGGAAGGTTGAAAGGCTTTCAAACCTGTGAGTGTGAGATGTAGTACAAAGTGTCTATAGTTAGTACATTAACAAATAATGTATGGATATGGAGGCATTGACAGTAGGGTACATCTCCACTGCCCATCTTCAATTCTGCAGAATTTGCTGCTCTCGGTTTTGCTTTCATGCATTGATTACTTGTTTATGTTTGCCCCATGGATGTTTTAGAATTAATTTAATGTAAGTTTCTTTTGCGAACTTTCCCTGACTACAACTGCTAGGAGATGTTGCCACACATTTGCCTCTTACTCTGAAGACCTTCATTGTAATTTGTGAGCATTATCCTAACAAGAAATATCATACCCTCATGCTCTAGAACTACACTTCCTCAGAAGTAGGCTTCCCTTCTCTTTTGGGCCATAAATATGGCTGCTTCCTTTTCTCTTCCAGACTATATCTTGCATCACTCACCTTATCGTTTTTGGTGTGTTCACAATCGTGGTGGCTATACTCTTTCGGGTTCTGCTTTTCTTTATATATAACTGGGTCCAGATTAGGTGTCACTGTAGAGTCAGCAGTGCAAACAAAACTTATTGTATTCTTCTTAAACCCTGAGCTTAGTACGCCAATATAATTCTGCTCTGCACACTCATATATTTCCTTTCTGGATCATTGAATAAGATCCCTCCTCTGTTTCATAGTCTTACGTATGCGAAACCCTTCTAGTGCACTCCTGATTGCTCTAGTCCAAATGGGTAATTTTGCTACCCACCACCTGTTTGGCCCCCACCTCAAGTTATTTTACATCTCCAGTCATTTTCCACCCTCTCTTGGGTTACAAGCTTTTTTGCAGATCTTAGTATGCCGAGCATAAAAATAATTGGCTTCATCTTAGGTGGAACCTACTAGATAGCACATGTGATGTCTGTTGCAAGGCATATTGTCATTTACCAAGACCATGGATGGGCTTGGAGCCTGCCCATTGCTTACCATTGGTTGACTTTCCTTGTCGCCTCTTATTTCCCTGCTTCTTACTCATATCCCAACTTGCCAATCTTGTGTTTATCCCTGCCAAGGAGCATTACCTCTTTACAGTCTCTTTGATTGGCTGGCATTGGTGCTGCTACTGCTTGCTTATCAAGCATTACTTTTTTCTTTTGTGTGAAGTGGGGTTGGATTTTGAGCCATCTCGCTAATATCCGTCTCTCCCTCTGCACTCAGTGTTGCTCTCATTGGCCCGACTGCTTCTCAACACAATCCTCCCTCTTGCACTCACCCGTTTTCTTCTCCCTTAGCTTCTGTGTTGCTTTTCCCAAATCCCTGTGTTTCTTTCACTCCTGCCCTCCGACCTGTTGCTTTTGCTTCCCCTCCAGTCCTTCCCCTCTGTTGCTTTCTCGTCCCCTCCTGTGTTGTTTCCGCGTCTCCCCCACCCTCCCCTCTGTTGCGTCACTGTCCCCCCCTCTCCTTGTGTTGTTTCACCATTCACGATATGCTGCGTCAATGTCTATTATCTTTCTCCATTGAGTAACAACTCTAATATCACCCTAATATTGCTCAAACAGACTTTAGCTCTTTTAGTTGCTTTCTGAGGAGCACCCCATGTATTGAGTTCACAATTCTTCTGTTTCTCTTTGTAGCTGTTTTCATGATACTCCAGTTGTGATTGCGATAGAATCACATTACAATGCACCGCATTTCCACTGGCGCTCAAACTTATTGTGAGGGGTCCAGTTTCAAAGAATGAATTTCCTCAGGCGAATCATGACACATTTCTATAGTGCACTGAATTACAAGTCCATGTTGCTTTCAATTTATTGTTTTTTATTTGTATTTTTTTGGTGCCTTGTCTTTGATTGCAATAATTTCCTATTTAGATTAACATCAGACATGTTATTTTTGTTCCGTTTCAGTATTTCCATTTCATTGAGTTGTGTCCATTCTCGCTTACATCGGGGCATTCATTCCTCTGTTTATACACACGAGCCTTCTTTTTTCCTGTTTCCTTCGTCTTTTATCTCCTGTTACATGGCCCTTTTCCACCTTAGAAAGTGAAATCAGATTTCACCTGATACAACCTCTAAAATTAAAAGCAAGACTGCGCCCTTGGTAACAGAAACTTTATATAGGATGTCAGTAAACAGCAGCACTGGTATACAATTTTTTTTAATGTACTAAAGGATCATCATATTTGCTGCATAGCAAATAGTCGTGTCAAATATATTTGCAAATTAAATAATTGATCTGAACTAACAATGCACTCTTAAAAACTATTTGCCGAAACCTTCAGCAGTGAATGGTGTCATATCTAACCTCAGATAAATTCTACTTGGTAACCTGTGGCTAAACAAGAAATTTCCATTAAGATCAATTCGCATTTTTATTTAATTGAAATCCTTTAGCATGTTTCTTTCCATTGCAACTTGTTATTTCTAGGTGTTCCTCTTGCTTGGCTGCTATCTTCCTGTCAGCTCCTTGTTACTGTCTTTCGTCCATTTGATCACCCACCCATGTACCCATGTTACTTTCCCCCACACGTGCCCCATGTTGTTTCTGCCTCTTATCTGCACACTATGTTACTTCCCTTCACCCGCTTTAAAAACCAGGCTACCAGTGCCCCTGTTTTTTCCACACACCCCAACCAGGCCCGGCTCCAGGAATTTTTATTTGGGTGGGCCAAGGGTGCATTTGGGTGGGCCACTGCGGGCTCGATTTGTTGCATATATGTCTAGGCAGGCCTGCTTCAGGGCCCTCCTTTATCTCTTCTTAGTCTTACAAGGCCCAGTAAAACGCACTCTTTTCCAAATCTCTTTCTAAATATTATCACTCTCAAAAAGTGTTTTTCCATGTAATGTTCCTTTGATGGGAAGAGGAGGTTTCTGAGGTGGGAGTATTAGGCAAGTGACACTTCTCGGGCTCCCTCTGTGCGAGCCTTCAGGGAGAATCCCTCTTCATTACTACCTCCACCTGACCCCGGACTCTGTAACGCACTCCCTTACAGGCTTGATTATCCACTACTCCTCTCCAGTGCACCTTATCTTACAGCTGACCTTGGGCCCCAGCCCCATATCAGGCACCATCGGGCTCCACTTTCATTTTTCACGGTAAAAACATTAGTAAAATCACCTTCAAACTTAAAACATTGAATATAGCAGTAACTATAATTAGCACGCACTTTAAAGTATCTTCCACATTAGCCCTTATGACCCGACTGCTAATTAAATAAACAAAAACAGAAAGGCCATGACAGGGCGGCTTTATCGCGGATGCGAAAGTCTTTTTTGGCACAGCACCAATAACCTCTTTCTCTGTAAATACCTTTACTACCACCTTCCACCAGTGCCCCTCCTCCCTCCCTGGCCCCCCTATTGACCTCCTCCTCGGATTCCCTCACTGCCACACGCCACAAGTGCCCCTCATCTCCCCATAGCCCCTCCCCCTCATGACCTCCTCCTCGGATTCCCTCACTGCCACCCTCCACCAGTGCCCCTCATCTCTCTGTAGCCCCTCCCCTCATGACCTCCTCCTCAGACTCCCTCACTACCACCCTCCACCAGTGCCCCTCATCTCTCCCTAGCTCCCCCTCCACCCCATGACCTCTTCCTCGGATTCCCTCACTGCCACCCTCCAACAGTGCCCCTCATCGCTCCATAGCCCCTCCCCTATTGACCTCCTCCTCGGATTCCCTCACTGCCACCCTCCAACAGTGCCCCTCATCTTTACGTAGCCCTCTCTCATATGCATTTCATTTGTTGTATAGCGCTACTCATATCAGTGTAGTGTTTGTCAGTACTTTACACCAAGCACACATTATACAGAGACAACAATTCATACAAGTATGTAAATCAGTCTACAGGGAATGTCACATAAGCCAATGAGGATTACAAGGTGTAGGAATCACGTGTCATCCATACTGGTGGGCAGTATATTTTAAGAGGGTTTGGTCTGGAGAAGCACAAACTCAGGATTTAAAGAGTACTCCAGTGGTTGGGGGTTGGCTTTACTGATAAAAATGTATATCTGCCCAAACATACTCATTTTAGCAACATTAGAATAATGAAAGACTGAGGAAGTTCTAACTATATCACAAAACAAAAAAAGCGAAGTTCTAACTATACCATTCAGGTTTGCATGCAGCTCTTTGATGACAGTTCATTGGTCACTGTCCTATGTTAGGATTGTAACTTCTGAACTGCAAGTAACACAAGGATCTCTGTAACAAAGGCAGTAACCCACTGAGCTTCCACATAAAATGCAGTTCATTTGCATTTAAAAACTACTAACAGACAAATGATTGCTCTCCAGCAGGATCATTAATCACCAGCGTTATCTGGGCATTTTTTATTGTCTTATTGTTGTCCTGCATCGGCCATGATAATGATAAAAACTGTTTAAATGAAGCACACACGACGTATGTGCCCTGCTGGGCCTGCGCAGATTTTAAAAAGAAAAACAAGTAGTAACACATTCTCTTACCTACTCCATTAGTCAAACTTTGTGTCACAGCCTGATGTGATAAGCAGCTGGCAGGGGTTAGGAAAGGTGAATCAGAATAAACAATCTTCTTTTCTCCTGCGCTGCATAGAAAAAGAAATATCAACGCAGCAGGACAGTAGGCAAAGGCTACCGTTGTCAAAGAAAGGATGTGTCCCCTTTCGCCATGTGGAGATGAAGGGGTGAAAAAATAAACAAAGCCTCGTTAACATGTAAATGGTCTTTTAAAGACCTGTGAAGTACTCGGGTGCGCGCCCGGGAAGCTGTCTCAGCCGGGTTGTGTCAGCCCAGCTGAGACAGCTTGGGGGGGGGGCCCTGCCTTCAAGCCCTCACTGCGAGGGCCAAGGCTCATGTTTGGGTGGAACCGGGCCTGACCCCACCCCCTTTAAAAAAAAATGCTTTTGCATTTTTTTTCTCCTTTTTATTTACTGATCCAACTCGCATTGGTACCTAAAAAATGAAACGTGGCTGCATTATTTTGTTGGTGCGCGCACCTACAATACAAAGTGGCCTGCAGCATCAGCAGCTTTTTAAAAAAAATGTGTTTAGCCATCCATCTGGAATGCTGTGCCACGTGGCTGAAATTCAGTGCTTAATTTGTTATAGAATGAGCGTTGGTGCCCAAAGTTCTGCTCAGAAGCACTCGGCCAGTGCACTTAAATGCCAGCACCCTCAATACCAAGGCTGCATAGTGTTGAATCCACCTCATGTCTCTTTAATCCAATATTGGACACCCCCTTCGCTTTTATCTCACTCTTGCAGGTTTTGCTTTCTCATTTTGTGATGGTTTTTCCATCTTTCTCTTATTTCTTCTTTTCCCTGTTTGTTTTTCCCTCGCCTGTGCTTGGGAAATGTCTTTTCAAGAAAAATAAGTTAAGATCCCCAAAAATGAGTGCCGGCCGGTGGGCCCCATCGGCAACCACCGGCTCACAGTAAGCACTGCTAAAACCATTACGAAACCAATAGGTCCCAAAGGCGAGACCAGTTGGCTATGCCAATGCTTGTTTCACCATTTGTCCAAGCAAATTTCAGTAAATTTAGTGCATGTGTCAGTTTTCAGAAAGGGTGTATCAATCCCAGGTGGAGTCAGATTTTCCTGTATTCTGGTGCTAAATAATTTAGCAGCTCTCATCAGAAAGCAATTTAATTAACACAGATGATAGTGCTTGTAATATTGCATTTAATTCACCTCAGCACCTCATTGTGTGTGTTTTCTGTGTTGGTGAGCGCTGTCCAGGGCCGGCTCTATGGCGGTGTGACCCGTGACCCTGCACCAGGTGCTGACTTGGGGAGGGGGGGGGGCATGTTTGCAAGCATATTACAGTTTTAAAAGCACCTGCTGCACTTTTCCTCGACTCCAGCAATCTTCATACAACAATAACATTGTCAAGATAACTCCCGTGATTAATGTTCTTCCTGGAGAGAGATCGGAGTTTTGTATAGTGGAAGTTTTCACTCATCATAAAGTAGCACAGAGGGTTAATATGCCTGCTGCTAAGAATGTGTACCCTGCAGATCACAAAGCGCATATGATGTAAATAGGGCATGTACTGCTCTTGTCAGAGAGATCGTCTTGTTACTTGCAGTGTAGAAGTTAAAATCCTAATATATAGAACAGTGAGCTAATAACTGTTACCAAAGAGCTACATGCAAACTGCAAGGTATAGATTAAGTTAGACCATTATGATTTCCCCCCCAGTCTTTCATTATTCTAATGTTGCAAGCAAGGTTCTTATTATTAAATGTAACTCCCAGCCATGGCGTTATGTTTTAAATTCTGAGTTTGTGCTTCCCCAGACCAAGCACTCTTCAACTATACTGCCTATCAGTATGGATGTCGTGTGCCTCCTACACCTTGTAGTCCTCTGTCTTATGTAACATTCCTATACACTGATTTACACACATATGATTGATTGACTCTGTGTAACCTGTGTGATGTAAAGTGCTCTGACACCCTACACTGGTATGAGTGGCGCTATAAACCTAACTAATTGCATCTGAGCGAGAGAGTGGTTATGGAGACTTGAGGGGCATAGTTAAAGGGTGGTAGTGAGGGAATCTGTGGCGAAGGTGGTCATTGGGGGGGCGCCAACATACACTGTCGCACAGGGCGCCACCAGCGCTAAAGCTCCCCTGGCGTTGTCCATGATGTAATTGTGTGCACTTTAGTCATTGTAAAATTGTGGTACTTCTATGTTTGTGGAGTCTCCTGGTGTTTGGGGTCATATGCTATCCCCGGCCCGGTTTGTTCATTTTCAGTTTGCTTTTGTCAGGGCTAGAACAATACAGGTCAAAGGGAAACAAGGAAAAGTCTAATTTCTTTACATGAAGTGAGTACCCCGTTCCTGTCACGCCCTGTTCCCGACGGACCTTCTGCCCACACCTGGCCGCCTCCAGGCCTGATTTATCCCGATTGATGGAGGATCCCTCCCTGGCGGAGGATCCCTCCCTGGCGGGCACGGGTTCAGCGATGCAGTTACCGACACGAAGCATCTTGCATTTGAGATGCTGCTCCTGCCAACAGCGCAGGGTAGCTGTTCCGTGGAAGCCCTGTTTATAAGCAGACATCTGGAGAAATTCGTCTCTTGGCCGCTTCACAATCGTGTGTGATTTATGTGACAGTTTTTTCCTTTTGTAAATAGCTGTTTTTTTTTCGACAGAGCACCGGTTGTTTAAGTAATTATCTGTTGATACAAGTAGCTATGCTGACATGTTTTTTAGAAAATTCATATGAGCAAGCAAGGTCATAAAGTTGTCTTTTGGATGAGATACTGCGCTAAGAATGTATGAGTGGTATGGGAATCATTCCACTGAGCTTCTCAAACTGGAACTAGCCTCAGCTAATGTCTGGCTTCAACCAAAGTGCCTGTTTCCCACAGAACAGAGTGGTCGCTTGGCCTAGCCTTCTCTTTTACGTCCACCCTGTGTGTAGGTGTAACCCATGACACACTTGTTCTCATGGGGACTCGTTCCGATTTCAATCTGTACCAAAAAGGCCTACGCTCCTGCTACTTTTACCCTGATTGTAGAAGGTCTTTTGGGACCTTGCTGGTGTTTCTTGGAGATGGCGGTCTTCCAGTGGCGGCTCCTCCACTAAGGCGGAGCAGAGTTGCACCACTGCTATTTAAGAAGTGTACAAAATAAAAATAAAATGATAATAACAGGACGTTGTTATCATTTTATTTTTCTATGCGGCACTCAGAGCCAGGTGGGGGCTGGGCTCCGTGATGCCAAGCAGAGTGAGGAGTGGTTTGCACTCCTCTAAGTGTGCATGACAGTTTGGCCAGCCCTCTGAGGCCGGCCAAACCGTCATGCACACTTGGATTATTCTCCATTGGGCTGTGTTGCACAGCCCGGTGGAGAACATGCCCAGCCTCCCCAGGCATTGCCTGAGCGTTCAAACAGGACGCTCAGACCAATCAGTATGCTGTTTCTGCAGTGCCGTGATTGGCTGGGAGAGCCTGGAAGCCTGAGTGCTTCCGGTGCTGTAGCAGACCTGAAGAGGACGGAGGAGAGGCAGTGACAGCGCGGCCATTTCCACCCCCCGCCTGCCCATCCACCCCTGTTCCGAGGCAGCCGCCACTGCGGTCTTCAGTGACAGACATTTGTCCCACTGAAAGAAGACGCCAAAGCTGCAAAGTCTCAAATGAGGTGATCACTTCTCATTTGAATTATTCTCATCAACTCGGAACCACATTCCAGTCCATTGTTTTTTGCCCAAAATACCACTCCTGCAAGTGATCAGCCATATGCAGATCAGTCTTTGCGCTCTTGAAGTAGCAACAGGCCAGTTCACTTCCAGAGGAATATAAGTAACTCCTCAGCTCGTCAGCCAGGTGCAGGTTGTGTCCGATGGCACAGTAAGCAAGGGGGGCACGTCTGGGCATACCCATGGAACTTAGGGTATCTTACTTAGAAGAACAAAATAGTTATGGGTGAAATTCTTGAATTAATCTTAGACCTTGTAATTACTCTAGACCTCATTCCACTCCATTGCGTTTCATTGAAGACAGACAAAATACAAAGTGCTAAAGATTGATATGTCCTATCTACAGGACACGGGGGAGGGGTTGGAATAGCTTTGTTTGTTTTTGTGAGGCAGAAGAAGGAGGGACTGAAGAGAGGAAGTAAGGTGAGACTTTAGTGATTGGATCATGTTACTTCTACTGAGACGAAGAATGCTAGCTTGGTTGTTCTTTGCTCATTCGTTTTGAGAAGAAACTCTTACCTTTTCTCTCTTTTCTCTTTATAACTTCTACAAATTCAAATGAACCGAAAATATTCTGCACAGACTGACGCAAATTATCACAAACCACAAACTAACTGTAACCCAACATTTGTATGTTTAGTATTGCAAATGTAGCTGACTGTATCATATAGAACTGAACATGGATTGCCGAGATAGTGCCTGCTGCACTTATATTCGGGTTGCAAAGCCGTTGGTGTTTTTGCACAAGGGCTACTTTTCGACCCAAATTTGATATTGTCCTGCAGTGGATGTACTAATGCGCTGCAGAGCAAAATTGGCCTTTCGGTAGGAATTGCACAATCCTGCTCCATTGATATCGCATGTGGTAAAAAACTGTTTGTGAATCGAACCAAAATTGAGCTGTGAATGCAGGATGGAGGCCTCCAAGTGGCAGCAGACTTCCACCCCTGCATTTACATTTGCTAAATGCCTCTGTTTTTTTAATTAGTTCCTGTTCCTTAAATAAACTGAGGCAGCAATAAAACAAAATATAATGGACTTTCTGCAAAGGGCTTTGGGGGAGGCACAAGGTGGTCCACTGGACCACTGTCTGCCCCCCCACGCTAATTGTCCATATTCTCCAAGTGGAAGGTTGGCTCCACCCCTTTCAGGTGTCTGTATCCAAGCACTGATTTGCACCCGCAATAGTTGTTGCAAGCTTTGAAACGTGGCGTGGTGATTAAAATGGAGGAGGAGAACAAACACCACTTTCACACAGCCCCTTTCTGAAACACGAGTCGCAAAGTGCCCATAGCGAGTTGGAAAACCATTTCCCACTCACAGTGTAACTCTGGGGCATTGCACCTTGCCTTTCCGTGTTCCAGAACCTTGGTAACTGCAGGCTTTGGCTGCAAAATACATGACTACCTCCGGCAATTTATTTATTTATTTATTGCAATGTGACCGGTTCTTAGACTGCTAATAGAGCAGGTGTGTGCTGACCAGTGTTTGCTGTTACTTCCCACTAGAACTATCAAGATCAGTCATAGAGAGAGGGCCATGGACTCAAGCCAGATCCTTCCTGGAAAATCAGAAGCAGATTTAAAGCCGGCCTCTTTCCACTGTGGGAGTAGAGATCATGTTAGGTGCCTCCGCTGTGTGTCAACGAGGGTTTCACCTAAAGCATAATAGGCTTGCTGTATCGATGGAGCCCATCGATCAGAGCCAGGTGCTTTTAAAAGTGTATTTCATGTTGTGACAGCGCTCACTAAGTTACCCAGGGAGATCCCTGCCAATCTTCAATACAGGATTCTCTACTTGCAGATTCCGATTAGGTCGATTCTGTTTTCCTTCTTTTGAAGTAAGTACAAGACTGGGCAATCAAACCTTGCTAAAACACACTTTGCAACTTGCTTACAAGGAGGTTTGTGAGGCTATAAATGATGGGAGCGGAAGCTTTTAAGTCTTGTTATTTCTGAACAGCACATGTAGGTTATGGGCAATCTTCACAACCTCGTACTCAGCATAGGAAACTATACATGCGCGTTCATACAGAGAAGTGAGCTAATTAGGTCTATCCTAGCTAGAAGCAGTTTTAGCTTTCTCGACAGCCTCGTGTAATAAAAGAAATCTTACATAAAAAATACATGCATATATAAAGGGGTTTGGGCCAACCTTGTTCATCCATTGGCCCAATCAACTGCCATTCACATTCTGCTTCCACCCACCACTGCATACAGCTTGGGGTAATGGGTCCTCCCATTCAACCTAGGGCTCTCTTCACTGTGCCTGACAGCTTTTTATCTGATGTTTTAAAACAAGGGCACTTCAGTTGGTGGCCCAATAATGCACTTTCCTGTGCTTTTCCTTTATCCTTTATTATTTTTATTTATTCATCCTTGTATGTTTGAATTAATCTAATGTGAAGACATAATTTACAGTCAGTGGTATCTTTTTTGCACCATTGAGAATCATATTTGCCGGTAATACGCATTTTAACCAAAAAAGGTTTCTATGGCTATTCTGAGTACAGCTGCATGCTAGCAAGCTCCCTCACTCTTCTATTAAAATCATGTCATGGTTATTTTAGTTTTTAGTTTTTTAATTTCTACATTTTTATTGCAAGAATATGGCTGCCACATTTAGGCGGTGGCATGTTTTATTTTTTTATTTTTGTTGCATATACTTGCAATACTGAAAACAGAGGTGTCTGGAGGTTAAAAGAACTTCATGGCCCCTGAAGGGTCCAGAGGTCCTCTTAATTGAGTATGAAGGGATACAGCCTCCCTGTCAAATACTGCTAACCAAAGAGAATCCCTTCTGGAGTTTTAAGCGTCTCCATAAGGAAGAAAGGGGGATCTGAGATGCGCCACACCTGTGCACCACTCTTACTGTGGTTTGAAAGGAACAAAAACCTTTTCTTTATACAACTCTCATCCACTCTAATAGTGGCATGCTTCATCATCGGGTTCACTCCGACTCCTAAAGGTCAGGGTGGGCTCGACCATATTCCAGGGAGCACTTATCAAGATAGTTGGTTAGGGGGCACAACTTTAAAGATAAAATTCCTCACCCACTCCTAAGGTATCCCTTTATTAGTGGGGTTGGTGGGACCTACTTGGCTCAGCTCCCCTGCTTGATCACAAGCAGGGGAGCTTAACCAAGTAGGTGTCAGAATGGGTCGGGACCCTTGAAGAGAGTCTGACTACAGGGCCACCCACTCAAATCCCTGTGGAGACATTATTCTCCAGCACTTTGGGTAAAATCCCAAAGTGGCAAGTACTACGTGCTGCGTGCATGCTTTGAGAATTTTGCATGCCACACTGAAAAGAATTGCACGTTAGACACGTCATTGGGGAAGTGACATATTTAAGAACCCACCCTGATGAAAGCCCAGGACCTTTGCTAGGCCATGAGGATAGGGCTAAAACATGTTGGTTTTAGGGTCATAGGCCCATTATATCGTAACACCTTACACAGTGTTTATTTTTAACCATCCTACCCACCCCACTAATAAAGGGATATCTTGGGAGTGGGTGAGGAATTTTACCTTTAAAGTTATGCACCCTAACCAACCATCTTCATAAGGGCTCCCTGGAATATGGTCGAGCCCACACTGACCTATCGGAGTCATGGTGAACCTGATGATGAAGCATGACACTGTTAGAGTGGGTGAAGGATGTATAAAGAAAAGGGTTTTTTCCCTTTCCCACCCAAGTAGGAGTAGTGCACAGGTGTGGCTCATCTCAGATCCCCCTTTCTTCCTTATGGAGATGCTTAAAACTCCAGAAGGGTTACTCTCTGGATAGCAATATACGTGCAATAACCATGTCACCATCTTTCTAAGGCCAGACCTATTAGCTCTGCCAGTGCTGCATAGCACCCTCCACGGATGCAACCATGTTCATCATCCTTCCTGGGGTTTTGAATTCAGCATGGATTGTGGTTGGATGTGTTCACAGACTAGCCAGCAAAACGTCCCGAGATTTCACACACTGATGTTATGGCTTAGAAACTCATTTGCTCTTGTATGAAAATGTGCAAAGTTTATAATGATCAGTTTCACAAAACAGGTCATGAACGGTTGGTTAATCAAGTCATGAGTAGCCGGATTGAATTGATTTTCTTTGTTTTGTACGCTAATCTACATAACTAGCTAAACACAATTTCACAGGCCCTTAAAGTATTGTATGAAGGCTTTCATAAATCAAGCTTTGTAAAAGCAGTTTTGATAACTTTGTCAAGAGCCCAAGTAAGCATTTTTCAATAAGCATTCATCTCCCTAACACTATGGGCCTTATTATGATGAGGCTAGGAAAGCCTCGGAACGCAGGTCGGATGCGTTCCTGAGCCTCATCGTGGTTTCATTTCCGACCCCCGCATTACAATGCAGGTGATCGCAAATGAAACCGGACAGTCATTCCGGCTGGATTCTGACAGGCTCAAGGAGCCAGTTGGTCAGTCGGGGACCGGCACGTAATTCCAGTGGATGGTGTTTCCACCGTTGGGATAACGATGCTCGGTTTCCGACAGGCTTTTCATGCTGGGCTTTCTGACATTTAAATCCTATCTGAAAGCAAGTTTGGGGGCCCCCAGCAGGGCCCCCTTCTCCCTTCGGCCTCTGGTTGGGGGCCAAGGGGGCACCTATGGTGCTCCCCTGTTAATCCCTGCACCGCGTGGCAGTCATCCTGAACTGCCTGCCATGCGGTGCATGAATGAACAGATTCTCCCATTTCTCTATGGGAGTTTGTGCTATGGCCGGTTTATGGCCGCAGCACAGGCTCCAATAGGGAAATGGGAGTATGCGACTGCACCATGTGCGGTCCCATTGTGATTGCGGTGTCAGGACCACCAACCAGAGGTCGGTCAGTCCCAAGACTGCGACGGTGTTGGTCAGAGGCAACTCCGACAGACATCGTAATCGAGCCCTATATGTCTAAGTGTGGGATGGTGAAGAGGGCAGAGTGCCTACAGATGCTCGCTTCCAGGTAGATGCTGAAAGGTGGTTTTATACATAGCACCCTTTGCCCTATATACTTCCTTGTAGCATGTAGACGGACTTCTCTGCACCCCTGGAAAAGTTGAAGTGCCAGTATGTTCGCCATTGGTTTTATGTCATACAGTGCCAAACCAGGGGAAAATACCTAGCATGTTATTTGATGGACAGTATCACCACTACTACTCACATGCTCTATCAGTGTAAATGAACCCTACGCTGGAGGACATTGTTCAGTTGTCATTCACTCTGTGGTCTATCTGCTAGTGTTGCTTGGATGGTTGCTTCTAGTAATCTTAATACACACACCACTAATCTTACTATAACTCTTACTCTGGGTGTAGCGCCCTGTCCAACCAAATTAAAGCATTTTTGGAGTGTTTGCTCTTGAAACGTTTGCTATTGGCAGGGCTGCAATACTAAAAACACTTTTCTACAAGTAGACAACCTGCTTTGTATTCTTCATTTGGGCAATTATTGTCTTATTTACCTAACTTCTGCATTCGATACAGTGAACCATTATAAGCATTTTAGGACTCTCCAGAAATGCATGGACATTGATTGCTTAGTCTCAAACGGTTTGCCTCCTATCTGACTAACTGGTCACACCAGGTCAAAATTTACTGTTACTTCTCCAGCTCGTTTGCTTTGATGCATGGAATGCCACATGGTTCCCTACTGGTCCCAACTTTTTTCTATCTTTATATTGAACCTCTGTAGAGTGTAATATGCTCTTTATTACCATGTTGAGCGTAGGGAGGGGCAATGACTCACAAGAGGAGTAGACTTGAGTGTGTCATGCTGCTCCTCCCTTCTCTCGCCAATGGTAATAAATATATTAGACTCAGTGGTTCTGCATGCATGGCTTATGCTATGCTAGTTTGGTGTGTAGTAGTAGTTAAAACATAGGCATTTTCCAAGAGCTAGAATGCAAAGGGTTAAGTTCATGTTTCAGGGAAAATCACATTGAATTTGCCTCAGAGCTAATATACTTGCTTTCCTCTGTTATGTCATTATAACATGCATTCTTTGAGACAGTAAGCAAGGTTGTACCATGTCATTATATTGTACTATCGTAAAATAAATGTGAGATTATATAAATATATATATAAATATATATATATATATATATATATATATATATATATATATATATATATATATATATATATATATATATATTACATGACAGAGTGGCAGTAGCCTCTCTGTAGGTATAGTTAGGATTCCAAGGGATAGGAATTCCTTGGATTTTTGCTTGGTAATTACTTTGCCACCGTTTGACCAATCTCCACAAACATTTGTAGACCTTTTACTTTTTCTACATTGAATGGATTTTGATAAAATTGGTCTGGAATATAGATTATAGTGTGGAAAGAGTCCTTTTTTGTTGTTTGACATAAATTGGTTTAGTAGTTGTTAAGTAATAAGGGCGAAAAAAATTGTTATATATTGGGCCGCGGTATACCGTGGTACTATCGCGGTATACTGTGGTGCATGGCGATGACAAAACAGTATATGATTGAATGATGAAACCCCTTAAAAAAGAAAAAGGCTGCCATATTGTTTAAACCATGCTTTGTGTGAGTTGTGTGATTTAAACTGAAATCCTCATTATTAGTGTGTTTCTCATGTGTAGGAAGACATGAGTTAGTTTAGTGTGTAGTGGTAGGGAAAATTATTTTATATATATATATATATATATATATATATATATATATATATATATAGATATATAGATATATAGATATATAGATATATAGATATATAGATAGATATATAGATATATAGATATATAGATATATATATATATATATATATATATATATATATATATATTTTCCACCAGAACCTCTGTTCACACAAAGTTGTGGCGCACACTCGAGTTCATAATTTTCAAAGTTACTTTATTGTTCTTGCCCCGTAGCTGACAAACGCGTTTCGGCCATGACGGCCTTTATCAATATATATTTAAATCTAGGATAGCTGTTTAATTAGCATACTATACCAAATTCATGAAATGTGCCAACTTTAGTTGGGGGTCATGAGCTTTCCTTCATAAGTAACCTTGGCAAAACCACATAAGGATCCAAATTCATCCCTGTCCATTATATACTCTGCTCTTCACTGAGATACCCAGTGCTATCAAGGTGCATAAATGGATTGCCAGGCGGAAAGTCGCTATCAATTTATCACCCAGCATCCCGTTATTTACTGCATCAAGTGCAGCCTTAGATTTGATAAACACTCAAAAGGGATAGGCCTTCCCCATTTAGACATATTTTTCACAATGGGTGATTTTGAACGCAAATCTGTCTAATTTTTAAGAATCATTTTAGACAGAATGTTCCCCCTAAATCCTACAAGGCAGTTGACTTGAAATTAGCTGTGACTTTTATAGGTTCATTGTTATTTGTAGGACAAATCCTACCTCTTCTCTTTTATACCAGTAACAGTTTAACTGAGAAGATAGTGTGGAAGAATATGTTCAACAGTTCACTCACCATTCAAGTTTAGACTGAAGAACTCTGGACCTTATTTAAAGTTGGTGGTGCCATTACATCTGCCATAAATGGCAGATGTCCTATTCGCTATAGTTAGAGTGCCATTGATCTTAAAGAACTTATGACACGGCGGACAGGATCTCCGCTATATTTTAGCCAGATTCTAAATAAGCCTCTTTGTTTGAAATTCAACTGGGGCCACACTCTTTACTATTCATCATTTTTTTTAATACATCCATGGGTTACCCACATTTTCACCCCAGCATAAAGAAAAATAATATAATTTCCCCAGTTTTAGTTTTGCACCCTTCAAATGTCTCTGTCAGTTCTTTTCCCAAAGCCCTTAGCTATCCAACTTTCACAATTTCTTTGAATTTTTCAACATATGTTACTCATTTCATTCTATTTTTAGCGTTGCTATAGAATTATCTTTTAAAAATATTTTTATGATATTGTTTAGCATTTTTAATCTCAGCCCTCTTATGTCACTGTCCTTATCTTCCAACGCTCTGTAAATGTCTTAGTCATTATTTTTCTATGCAGTGAGCAAAGTTGATCAAAAAACGTTTTGTCATGTAGCTAATTGATACTCTGTATGGAAACCAAGCAAGTCACCAACAGCTGAAGAGACTTGTAATGCGAAATCACCTTTCCAGAAGGTTTCTTGCTCTCTAGTAATATTTTTTCATACAAATTAGGCTTCCACCATATCCACTTTGCTGTATTAATTGCTTTTATGTTGGTCTGATTAGTTGGTGGTGTAGTAATTAATTAATGTTAGGAGTTGACATCCACTTTTAAACCTTAAATCAGGGCAATATTGATCACAATTCAAATAAAATTTCCATTAACAAAGGTGAAATTAGTCAATGATCAAGTTGTACTATTGAATTATATTGGTTTTATTGGATAGCTTCCTGTATATGACAGTTTGACATGTACATTTTGTATGCTATGTATAAATAATAATGTCTTCAACATGTTTAACACTGATTCTTGGAGAATTCCAAATCCTATTCCCCTTAAGGACGTACTATAAATACATGAATACGGTCGTATTTATCTTCATACCGTAGTTATATTTTTGCATTAAAATCACCATATATAATAACTCGAGCATTAACTATGTTCCGAACCCCTCCCACAGTCCCTGATTCAATTACAGGTCACCAGAATGTTAATAGCACTAAAATATACTTGGCAATAACACCACCATGTGCTAACAAGTCTATGTTGCAACATCAAATATCATACTATCACTAAAAGGCACGCACAACTAAATATGGCAGAAACTCACGTTTATTACAATAACGGACATCACCGAAATGCATTTATAATTCTTAGAAGTCTGCAATGTCTCTATATAAAACCTGGCTCTGATTTTCTTATTAAAGTCTAATTGTGACATCACCAGTCACCTGTAAGAAGGAAATTACTTTGCTGCCTAGCTGTAATAACATATTACAATTGACCAGTGGAATCACAATGTCTCTGCCAGAGCCAGAAGACAGTGTGAAAAGCAGGCGACGGCTCAAAATTACACCTGCTGTTTAAACAATGAAAACTAAAAGTAGCCTTTCAACTCATCCGAACTGATTCCCTAGAATGCAGACATTAGCAGAAAGGAGACACTTATGGCAGTGTGTTTATTTTTGTAGGAAAGCAAGCAGGATTATCTGGGGATTGTACCACACATTATGAACCACAGCCCTTTTTGAAATCGATTTTCATTAATCTGAAAATAATGTTTTTGCAACAAATTACCAACTGCAAATCGGTGTGTCGAATTTGGTATTGCAGATTCTGGTTTATTCTATGTTATGTTATCTTAATTTAATTTGATTAGGCGCACAGCTACCCAAGGGTTTCCCGGCGCCGCCTGTAGGATGCAGAGGGAAAGAGAGAAAAAAAATCTACATATTGAACGACCAGGTTTTTAGGCACTTACGATAATTCTCATAACTAGTTTCGGTTCGAAGTGCTATCGGAAGGGAGTTCCACATCGATGGGCCATGGTAAGAGAAGGACCGACCGCCCATACGGGACAACCTGATCCTAGACACCTTGAAATTAGCCTGTGTGGCAGAACGTAAGGAACGTGAAGGAAGGTAAAAGTGAACTAGAGCATTCAAATATTGAGGCGCTTTACCATTTTTGATTTTGAACATATAGCTCAGGGCTTTGAACTTTATGCGGCTCTCAACCCTGAGCCAATGAAGATCGCGGAGGGTGCCTGAGATAGAAATAGTTTTGGGGATCTTGCAGAGCAGCCTGGCCGCCGCGTTTTGAACCAATTGCAGCTTTCGTACCACATCTTTATTGGCTCCAAGATACAGAATGTTGCCATAGTCCAGCCTAGATGTAATAAGAGCTTGGACCACCGTGAGTTGTGTAGACAAAGGCATCATCCAGAGAATTTTCCTGAGCCATTTAAGAATAGTAAAACAAATGGACGACACTTTCACTGCTTGCTGCCTCATTGAGAGTTGGTCGTCGATTATGACGCCTAAATTCTGAACCTGCTGATTAGGTTGGGGCAAAACACCCATTTCAGGTGGCCAATGTTGAAGGCCCCAAAGATCCTTATTCTTGCCCAATATCATCACCTCTGTCTTATCACCATTTAATTTGAGCAGGTTGGCTCGCATCCATCCTGCAATATTCCTCAATCCAGATTGAAGAGAGGATGGATTGGACGCCCTATCAGCTGATAAAGAAAAGACAATCTGGGTGTCATCAGCATAGGAGAAGAGAGACAACCCAGATTCTTCCGCAATCAGCGCCAGAGGCCTAACATAGATGTTGAATAATAAAGGGCTTAGGATCGAGCCTTGAGGGACACCATAGGGTGAAGAATAAGTTTTTGAAGTGGATGAGGGAGAGAAAACTTGGAAGGTGCGGTCCGCCAGGAAATCTTTAAGCCAGTTAAGTGCCACGCCAGACACTCCCAATAATTGCAAAGCTTCCAGGAGTAATGCATGCGAGACTGTGTCAAACGCGGCACTTAGATCAAGGAGTATAAGAGCCACGGTGTCCCCGTTATCCACACGGTTGCGTAGCATTTCTGTGACTCCAAGCAAAGTAGTCTCCGTCGAAAAACCTGGTCGAAAACCGGACTGTGAACCGTGCAAGAAATTTTGAGATTCAACAAAAGAAGACAGTTGGATGTTGACATGTTTTTCCAAAGTTTTCGAAAAGGCTGGGAGCAGAGAAATAGGTCGAAAATTCGACAGTTGAGTAGGGTCAGCGCCAACCTTCTTTAAAAGTGGAAGAACCATTGCATGCTTCCAAGCAGATGGTATCTTAGCTTCCATTAAGGAGGCATTAAGCAATTCCATAATTAACAGCAAAGAAGACATTTCAAGTTTTTGGAGCACGGAAAAAGGGACCGGGTCCCTTGGAGAACCGGATTTGAGACCGTCCAAGATACATACTTGCAATCGTCCTTGTTCATATGAACGAGACAAAAACCACAGATTAAGGCTTTTGGAGTAAGGGTAAATATTTCACCATGTATTATAAGAAACAACATACAACCTCCCAGACTCTAAAAGGATATTGCAAACCACCTTCGAGTTCCATGACCTTATAAAGGAACTGGGGTTTCAGCCTCCTCTGTCTATATGGTCACAGAACTCCTCAGTGATGTGCAATATCTTTATCAGTTGCAAACTATATGTATAACTAAATGTATAGACCGAAGAGTCGGTGGTATTGTATATAGGGAAAGGCGCCCAACGGGTATATCCACTAAGTATATGTTGCTCTGTCTATTTAGGTACTGTGCTAAAGGGTGGGGAGAACCACCTACCTCCCCAAATTCTGTGGCCTAAGCTGCAACTCTAGTACTTCGATTCCCTAGCACACGTTCAAAGTGAATCATACAGAAAAATGACAGCAGTAGCAGTAGTATGTCAATACAAATATAAACACAAGTCACAGTAGCATCTTGATTCTTTTGTAGCCTCTTCAGATTTGTGAGCCAAATCGAAAGCCAACACGTGTTTCGTCGCCTCTGTTTTGTATATACACGCGACCTTTTCAAGGCTTAACTGTCTTCAATTTCAATTTTTAACGTGTGGTGATAATTCCAACCCACACGTTCCTTCGGCGTGGGGAAAATGTAATTGGCAAGGTCCACAATCTTGACGCTCGCTCCCTCTACAATGTAGTTCGTGTCAAGTGTACGTGTCCCTCGTAGCGTCTGGAGCCCTCACGCCGATCCCTCGAGTATGAGAGGGATCGCCGAAGGAACGTGTGTGTTGGAATTATCACCACACGTTAAAAATTGAAATTGAAGACAGTTAAGTCTTGAAAAAGTCGCATGTATATACAAAACGGGGGCGACGAAACACGTGTTGGCTTTTGATCTGGCTCACAAATCTGAAGAGGCTACAAAAGAAAATAAAAGAATCAAGATGCTACTGTGACTTGTGTTTATATTTGTATTGACATACTACTGCTACTGCTGTCATTTTTCTGTACGATTCACTTTGAACGTGTGCTAGGGAATCGAAGTATAACTAAATGTGCCATCCTTTATGTTAATTATTAAACATTACAGAAATACACTTATGTCTATATGGGCTAGTAACTCACATACTGTATGTTTCCATGTCCAATATCACAAAAATGATTTTAAGAATATATTTATTAGGAACTCGAAAATGTTATATTATCCAACTTAAAATTTCAAGCTGATGGTCCCTAGTTGTGGGGACTTAGCTTTTAGCAACAGTATTAGAGTTTAATGCTGTTTATCCTCTATTCAATAGTAGTCTCAGAGCTAGAGTGACTTCCAAATTTTTAGTTTTGTCTGTGTAAGTTATTCATCATAAATTGATATTTTACCATGGGAGAGACCGAATGAATATGGGTCTGTTCTTTATGAGAAACATGACACCTTAGACAAGTGTAGAGTAGAATTAGAAATTTGATCATTTCAGTCCTTTTGGGCCTATATTTCTAAACTTCAGGGCAGCTGAAGGGGAGATGTGTTACGTGCAGTGAGCAGCTATACTGTGGATTAAGCATGCTGGAATTAGAAAATGAAAGATCAACATTATCCAAGTGCACTGGACACATGGAAACCTCAGCACGTAGCATTAGTCTATCTTGGGTCAGACTGCTGTAGCAGTAAGCTGCTTTTTTGATTCGTGCCAAACTACTGTGATAAATGAAGAACTTGTGTGCCTGGATTAATTTAGATTTAGTTTTCCGTCCTTCTGTGAAATATGTTATACAAAGAAGATTTTGAAGCTCTTATGTGCCAGTTTATCTTTTCGTTTGAAGTGTTGCCCTATCTGCTTATGGTGCAGACATATTTGGTGTGGCATGCCGGATGTGCATTGCTGGTGCTAGTGAATAAAGGCTGATGACAGATGGCCTCTCCTAACTGCCTAAATGTGAAAAAAACTCTTTTCACTTGTGCAAAGATAGAACACTTTTGGCCTGATTCACAAAGATTTTGCTTTAGTTTACAATTATAGTACTCCTGGTTTACTACTGAATTTCAAGATTATGCAGTAAGTAAACGAGGAATACCTCTGCCTAAATCCTGAATTTCAGGAGTACTACTAGACTAAGTCACACCTACTCATAGTGGAATCTTTGAGAATTGGGCTGATTATTTTCTGTTAGGGGAACAGGACCAACCACACGGTTAATTTCAGGTTAGTGCCATCTTTGCTTGAGAAATAATGGCAAAATTCCATGGGTGGTGTCTATTTTTAAATATTAACCATTGTTTGCATTGATTAGAAGTGGGATAAAATATAAAATTATAGAATTGTGGAGTTGGAAGTGACCCTCTAGATCATTGTGTCAGACTGCTGTGGGCAGGACCCACTTCTCAAGGCTGTCGAAATCTGTCCACGGCTATATGAATATCTGCAGTAATACTTACCAATTTCTCTGTTCAGAAAAAGAGGTAAAAGCTGCTCAACCATGGACACAACCATGAACGCTGATGCTGAGCCGGACCTCAGTCCACGGTGGGCCCCTGTGCCTGCTTGTATTGCCATTTCACCTGTCTCCACATACCAGCTTCCACAGCCACACACACCACACCCCTCAACAAGTCAGAACTCGAGATCCACACTCACACAGCACCACACACCCAGCCCACACAACAATACTCACACGCATCCATGCTCCTCTACACATGCTCACTTAGCAAGCACTCAACCGAGATTTGGGACCTCATCGACTCCAATGCACCAGGCCTCCTCTTCCTCACCAAAACCTGGCTCGACCACACATCGGCGCCGTACATCGCTAAAGCCATCCCTGCTGGATACAAAATCCTGCACCAGGACCGACCCCATAAACCAGAAGGAGGCCTCGCCATCATCTACAGAGACACCATCAAGTGTACCTCTCACACTGACCCAGAAGCCACTTTTATGGGACACATGCACCTCAAGCTTTAGACAGACAGTAAAACCACTATCAAATGCACCCTCACCTACCGGCCCCCATGACCTTCCACCCACTTTAGCAACCTCAATACCAACCTCACCGCACCCCCTGTCATGGGCACCATAGACTTCATACTACTAGGTGATCTCAACTTTCTTCTCGTTGGCCCTCTGGCTCCAACTCCAAAGACTTGCTCGAAACTATGCAGAACATCAGCCTCACCCAGCTCGTACAAGGCCCTACCCATATCGCCAGGCACACCCTGCACCTCATCTTCTTCTCCAGCGACAAGTTAAAGTCAGCCACATCAATCCACTCACTTGGACAGACCACTGCATCGTCTACTTCCACATAACAGGGCCACCAACCACCCCTATGGAGTCTAGCAACACCCCAACCTACTGCTGGAAGAAAGTTACAGAAACAGAATGGCTCAACGCCCTCCAACTAAACTACCCAGACCCCACCAACGACCTTATCAATGACACAAACAACGTCAACAACTGGATCACCACCTATGCCAACACCCTGGCGCCCCTGAAAAACACCAAACCCAAAAGATCTAACAAACAAACTAGCTGGTACAACGCTGATGTCAGAGAATCCAAGAGAGTTTGCAAACAACTCGAAAGGAAATAGAGAACGACCTGAGGAGCCAACGCTAGAAACACCTACAACGCTGCACTTAGACACTATCGCCATCAAGTAAAAAGGACCAAGAAAAAGGCCCTTACCCTGAGAATCGAATCTAGCTTCAACAGCTGCAAGGAACTTTTTGCCATAGTCAAGGAATTCACCAACCCAACAGCTACAACCCAAAACATCACCCCTACACAAGAATTCTGCAACAACCTCTCCGACTCATTCCATGAAAAGAATCCACAAGATCTACAGCAATGTTGAACCCCAGCCACCCCCCTCGAACTTCCCAGTTTCTAACCTCATCAGCCAAAGACTACAAACTGACAGCATGGAACCCTCTATCAATTGAGGACACAGCAGCAATAATTAAGACCACTCTGGGGCTTCTACAGACCTCTGCCCCCACCATATGTACAACCTGGGAAGAGCCATGATCAGCGCTGCACTCACTTTCATCATCAACACCTCCCTCAAAACAGCCACCTACCCAGATAGCTAGAAACAAGCCGAAATCTCGGTCCTTCTCAAAAAAACCTCCACCGACCCCAAAGTACTCAGCAACTACCAACCCATCTCGCTGCTCCCCTTCTCAGCCAAAGTCATTGAGAAGACCATCAACAGACAACTCTTGGACCACCTAGAGTGCCACAAACTCCTGTACAACTTGGAATCAGGATTCTGAAACAACCACAGCACCGGAAGAACCCTCATCGCTGCTACAGACAGCATACGCACCATCCTCGACTGTGAACAGACCACCTCCCTCGTCCTCCTCAACCTCTCTGCCGCTTTCGACTCCATCTCCCAACACACACTCATCACCAGACTACATACAGCGGGAATACAAGGACCACACTCCAATGGATAGTTTCTTCCTCTCCGGAAGAACACAACGAGCCAGAATCCCGGCGTTCACATCAAAACACAAGGATCTCATCTGTGGAGTCCCACAGGGATCAACACTCAGCCCCACACTTTTCAACATATACATAACTCCTTTGGCAAACATCATCAGATCCCATGAAATCAATGCCGTCTCCTATGCAGGCTACAACCAGCTAATTTTTTCCCTCTCAGACGATACCATCCTCACCAAGACAAACTTCAAACAATGCGTTACCAGCATGGCCAGTTGGATGAAAGAAAACTGCCTCAGGCTCAACACTGACAATACTGAAGTGCTGTTCTTGGGGAATAAGAGCTTACCTTGGGACTCCACCTAATGGCCCACCGATCTTGGACCCACACCCACTCCAACTGACCAACCTGAACAATTGTTAAACATAATGAGTACCTCAGTCAGTACGTGCATTGTGGATAGTATATGTTAATGGCTGCCACTGTGGCTCTGCCTCTCTGACCCATAGTCATTCCTACTTCCTTTCTGGTATTTAGGCACGCTTTCCATCTCCCTAGAAATATAGGCAGAGATGTTATGTTATAAGGAACTTCTAAAGAGCTCGTTCACCAAATGGTTTCAAGGTGCTGGGAGCACTAGCAGCAGAACAGGAATGCAGTTAATCGTGGGCTTGTCTGAAAAGCCATGTTTTTAGCAAAGTTCTGAATTGCTCGTAGGAGGTTACTGCTCTTATGTTGTCTGGGAGAGAGTTCCAAACACGGGGAGACAGCACAGCAAACCAAGTTCCCCCTAGCCTTTTCCTATTGAATTTGGGAACCTTTAGTAGATTGAGGTGTGCTGATCTGAGATTATGCTTGGGGATATAGTTCCGTATTTTGGAAGACAGGAAGTTTGGGGCTTTTACTCTGACAGATTTTTTAATTCATACAGCTGGTTTTAAACAGGGTTCTGTGTATGACTGGGAGCCAATGCAGTTTCTTTTACAAGGGTTTGGCCTGACAGTATCTTGATAGTTGGTAGACCAATCTGGCAGCTTGATTTTGACCAAGCTGCAGTCTTTGGCTCAAACCTTTAGGGAGACCTAGGTAAAGAGCGTTGGCATAATCAATGCAGGACATCACAAGTGCAATTACAATCTGGATGATGGCCTCAGTCATGAAAAAGAACCAGGAGGAAGTCACTGCTGCAATCTGGGGGTTCATTGAGAGGTCTTCTACAACAAGTATGCCAAGGCTCTTAACTGCTTTTTTTGGAATAGGAGGGGAGCCAAGCTCCTGAGGCCAAAAGGAGGGACTCCAACAATTTAGTTTATTTTTGAGATAGTAAATCTTTGGGTAATATGGAAAATGTAAAATAATATTCAGAACATTTGCTAAATATCTACAATTAGCATTTAATTAAGAAATCAGTGGCGATATAAGAGATCAGTTTTGCCAGAAATTTGGATGGTTCTTATCTATTTGACAATAGAGTACTACTTTCTTCTACACATTGGAGTCTTTTCTTTTCTTAAAAGTGGTTCTAAATTAAAATATATATTTATTCAATTGTTGCCCTAATAAAAAGTAACCAAATGACATCATGTCAAAAGGGCATAACTTTTCCAGTCCTGGACTTTCCTTTCACAAATCATTGTTTTCAGGTGTGCAGTTCAGTCGTAAAACACAAGACTGCTATTCTGAGAGTGCACTGAGTTGTAACACAAAAGCCCAAACGGAGATAAGGTGTCACAGTGAAATTGAGTTATCTAGTAACCCAACCTACCATTAGCAGTAATGTCATACTAATGAGGGTCTTAATTGGTCCTCTATGCCATTTGAAGGAGTGTGCCTTTATCTAGTTATGGATTAGCACCTACCAGAAGGTAAATGATAGACTTTGGCCATGCCATTTACTTGGGACTTGCTACTTTGGAAGGAAAGGTGTTCCAGTGGTAGCTTTGTCTGACTGCATCCTTGAATTTTATCTGTATTGAGAGATGGATGGGGTCCATGTCAGCTCATGCTTCCATTCATGTGTGCCAGATTAGCAGCGACACATTGCAGTTCTCAAACATGATTAAAATAAACTGTTGGGACGACCATCCTAAGCAAGTTTAAATAGTCTTCTTGTTTATGCCTGAGCTTAAAACTTTTTTAAAAATCTTGAGGTCTAATGAGAAGGGCTCCTCTTTGCTTCACCGAGCAGATATTTTGAATGTCTCTTGCAGATATTTGTATTTAACTTACAGGGCAATACTTTAGGTTTTTCTACGACATCAGAGGTTAAAAACATCTTTTCATGCTATGTCGTGTTACTGATGTTTGCGTTGTGAACGCCTGCCACTTGTGTGGCCTTACAGAACTTGCTGAGTGTCTTTATTGCTTAGTCATACTTTCTAGAGTGTGTGTTTTCAGATGCACCTGAGTTGTGTGAATGTGCGTTGCTGCACGACTATGTGAGGGTTCGAAAATAGCCCCACAGAGCTGTAGTTCCTGTGTTACTGCAAGTATATGTGGCTGTGCAGGACATGGTGTAGCATGCTGAATATCTGAATCGCCCAGAGTTTTGTTTTTAAATAACCTTCATCACCAAAGCCCAGCCGACATGCCATTAAATCGTTTTTGTGATAAATTAATGTAATTCTTTCCACACTCAGAAATAATCATGATGCATCTACGTCTACTACCACAATCAGTCCTCCAATCTCCAGTCCCTCACCACCTTTCATATAGTTTCCTCAGTCCTGGATTCCGGCATTATCAAGAGCTTGGCGACCCTCAAAAATCCTCTCCACCCAACAACATCTGCAATGTTAAAAGTAGTGGACTTATGCCTCTGAGCTCCACCTCCGATTATCATAAATTTGTTAATGCTGCACTCTCCTCTTCGTAAAAATCTCTGAAATACTCAACCACGCATACATAATGGCGCTTCTCAAAAAGCAGAAATGTGGGTCCAGAGGTGATGTCCAAATAAAGACCTATCTCCGCTGTTCCCTTCAAAGTTAAAGCTTTAATCTAACTTCTTGTTGAGCGACTTCCTGTGTGACTTGCGCCTACTGCATTGTACAGAAACCAGACAGAGAATAGTTACTCACCACAAGGGACGAAGGCCAAGCCTGCACCTTATTACACTGCACCTCGGGCTCGGATGTGTTTCTCGCGTTCCAGTTCGGTACCGTTACCGATCCCACTTTCGACGCGCAATCCTTCACCCTTTTCTCCGGTATTGTTTCGATCGCGATCCCTAGTCCTCGCGCATCCCTCCAACTTCGAAGTCCTCCATTCCGGTCGTCGACGAAGGCCTTCGGGCCTACCTGGGCCTTTACATCTGGCTGATGGAAAGGACTCCCTTTAAGAAGTGTCCTCAATGTGGGTCA
Organism: Calotriton arnoldi; assembly: GCA_963921515.1. Classification (NCBI taxonomy): domain Eukaryota; kingdom Metazoa; phylum Chordata; class Amphibia; order Caudata; family Salamandridae; genus Calotriton; species Calotriton arnoldi. The sequence continues at coordinate 1,335,710 of CAWUFW010000321.1, read as the reverse complement.
AAGTTCCCCCACACAGATCTTCATGAGGTGTGTAACTTCTGCCTCTCACCGGAGCACGAGACCAGAGACTGTCCAGCTTGTGCCTCTTTCCGCTCCAAGAAGACCATTCGGGATCGTCGAGATCGAAGAACAATGGCTCGCTCGTCGGCGTCTATTCCCGATGACATCTTCCAGGAGGGCGTCGATGTACCAGAACAGGAGCGGATCGAAGAAGGCCTCGTCAGCGCCTCCGAAGCCGATGACTCCGACGTCGAAGAAATCACTCCTGGGCAGCGGGTCGTAAGTAGTGACGTCGACCCCCTCCCCCCATCACCCAAAAAGGCTTCGGTCACACCTTCACCTTCGGGCCCAGGTGCACACCGACACAGTACTTCTCATGCCCCACCTCCGGGCCCGGCAAAGAAGTCAACAACTAAGCCTTCAGGCAACTCGGGCTCAAGTCAGCCTGCAGTCGGTACCGAAACCCAGTCCTCGGCACCGAAAAAGAAACCGCCCTCCGCCGTGCCGACCACTGCCTCTGCATCCAAGCACTCGGCACCGAAATCTACTAGCACCCACCCCTCGACTCCGAAAAAACCATCGGAACCGAGCAAGAAGCCGCTCCCAAAGAGTACAGACTCTCAACCTTCGGAGCCGAAAAAACCTTCGGAACCGAAGAAACAAACAGTTCCACAGGCTCCTGCAGAGACTATAACACCTCGCAGTTCCAAGCCTAAACAGCACCAAACAGTTCTGGAGTCGGTGCCGCGCAAGCCTTCGGAACCGACAAAATCGGTGCCGAAAGACCAGCCTCTACCAGAAGAGCTTTCTAAACCGGATCATACCCAAAAACTCTTCTAAAAGACCCAAAGACTGGTCAACTGACTCTCAGTTCTAAAAGAGACCACTGGATACGCCTCCATCGGCTCCACCACCTAAAAGAGAGACATTGCAACATCTCCTCTCCGGATCCCTTCTCCACCTCCTCCCCCACCACTCTCCTACACCATCTCCTCCACCAGTGGACGATGATGATACCTCTGATGACACTGGAGGGGGTGCAAATGATGAGCCACTAGGGGATCCTAGTCCACCTTCTACCCCTGGGACGATTACAATACACCAGATGTCCCTAATCTTCCGCAAGACGACATCTACCCCTCTAGACCTTCCCCTCCAGAGGACACCATGGGTTTCAACCAGCTCGTTCACAGAGCTACACAATGCCACGGGGTTGACTTATACACAGACCCTGTGGAAGACGATTTTTTAATGGACACTTTTGACACTTCACAAAAGTCCACCTCTATCCTACCTATGTTAAAAGGGGTCATCAAACATGCACCTGAGGTGTTTAAAGATCCTGTTAGGGCTAGGGTTAATAACCCCAGGATAGAGAAAAAATACAAAGCTGCCCCAGCAGACCCAGTATATATCAAAGGACACATACCGTTGGATTCCTTAGTAGTCTCCAACGCTAGGAAGAGGGCTAACTCTCACATGTCAGGGGATGCTCCACCTCCCGACAAAGAGTCCAAACTCTTGGACACCTCTGGTAAACGCACAGCGTCACAAGCAGCTAACATTTGGCGTATCGCCAACACTCAAGCTTTGTTAGCTAGGTATGATAGGGCACACTACGACGAACTAGAGACCCTATTCAGGCACCTTCCGGACCAATATAAAACCAAGGCCAATGACCTCATACAGGAGGGTAAGCTCATTACTAACACCTCCATTCGTTGCGCTCTAGACGTCGCAGACACAGCCTCCCGAGCCATCAACACAAGTGTTCTTCTGCGTAGACATGCTTGGCTACGCATTTCAGGGTTTAAACCAGAAGTACAAACTTCTATCCTTAACCAAACCTTTGATCAGGAACACTTATTCGGACCTACCGTGGATTCATCTCTAGAAAAGATGAAAAAAGACACTGACACGGCTAAATCAATGGGAGCCTTGCAATCGCAAGCTCCCAGACGTTCCTTTCGTCGCTCCTCTTACAAGGGCACCTCCAGAGGCTACTCCTCTGACAACCCATCCACCTCTTATAAGGCCCCCACCCAGACCACATTCACCAGAGGTTACCAAAGAGGAGGCTACAGAGGCAATAATAACAAAGCTAGAGGCAAGACCAACAACACCCGCTCTGCCTCCACCCCTACCCAATGACTTCCCTCCCCTCCGGACCATTCCACTACGGTCGGGGGAAGATTGCTACAGTTCCTTCCTGTCTGGAACAACATCACCAAAGACAGGTGGGTGAGACAAATCGTTCAATCAGGTTACTGTCTAGAACTCACCTCTACCCCCAAACATACCACCCAGACAGCGTCCAATGTCACCAGAACATTTATCGCTGCTAAAGCAGGAGGTCATCTCCCTCCTACAAAAACATGCAATAGAACCAGTACCCCTGCATCATCAAAACACAGGAGTTTATTCCCTGTACTTTCTGATTCCAAAGAAGGACGGCTCTCTGAGACCTATCCTAGACCTCAGACCCCTAAACCTGTACATACACTCAGACCATTTTCACATGGTCACACTTCAACAAGTCCTTCCTCTCCTCTCACAAGGCGACTTCCTTGCCGCCCTAGATCTCAAGGACGCCTACTTTCATATTCCCATTCACATCTCTCACAGGAAATATCTCAGGTTTGTAGTGGACGGTCAGCACTAGCAATTCAAGGTACTCCCTTTCGGAGTCACCACAGCACCCAGAGTATTCACCAAGTGTCTGGCGGTAGTTGCAGCTCACCTAAGAAGACAGCACATTCATGTCTTCCCATACTTGGACGACTGGCTCATAAAAGCCAACTCATACAATCAGTGTGTACATCACACTCACGCCACAATCCAGATACTCCACGATTTGGGGTTTACAGTAAACCACGCAAAATCTCACCTACAACCGTCCCACATACAACAGTACCTCGGCGCCACAATAAACACCTCAAAAGCACTTGCATATCCCAGCCCAGCCAGGATATCAAGCATACAAACCCTCATAGCCAAATTTCAGCCGCAACACTCTCTTCCAGCTCCTGTGTTCATGCAGCTCATAGGAATGATGGCCTCTTGCATATTCATAGTACCTCACGCAAGACTCCAGATGCGTCCTCTACAAGAGTGCTTAGCAAGTCAGTGGAACCAAGCTCAAGGTCAGCTGACAGATCTGGTGTTGGTGGACGGCCGCACACATCGCTCTCTGCAGTGGTGGAACACCCAAAACCTTTCCAAGGGGCGACCGTTCATAGAGCCGGTTCCACAGATTATGCTAACAGCAGACGCATCGCTCTCCGGCTGGGGAGCTCATCTATTACATCACACCATTCAGGGCAGGTGGACACCTCAACAAAAGTTACTCCATATCAATCACCTGGAGTTACTAGCCATATTCCTCGCCTTAAAGTCTTTCCAGTGACAAATATCAGGCAAAGCTGTCCTAGTCCGGACCGACAACATGACAGCAATGTACCACATACAGAAACAAGGCGGGACACACTCCCTACAGCTGTCGCAACTAGCACAAAGCATATGGAGATGGGCTATTCCTCAGAACATTTTTCTCCTAGCCCAACATGTTCCCGGAGTCCAGAACAACATAGCAGATCTGTTAAGTCGTCAAACGCAACAGATTCATGAGTGGGAACTACATCCACAAGTCCTTCAACCGTTCTTCCACATGTGGGGGCAGCCACAGATAGATCTCTTCGCCACACACAAAAACGCCAAATGCCCAAGCTTCGCCGCCAGATATCCACACCCATTGTCCAAAGGCAATGCAATATGGATGAATTGGTCAGGCACATTTGCGTACGCTTTTCCGCCTCTCCCACTCATTCCACTAGTGGTGCGCAAACTGCAGCAACACTCACTCACTCTCATCCTAGTTGCTCCAACATGGGCCAGACAACCGTGGTACACCAGATTACTGGAACTATCTGTAGTCCTGCACCAAAAACTACACCTCTCCCCACGCCTCTTAACCCAGAACCATGGAGAGATCAGACACCCGGACCCAGCACAGCTCAACCTAGCAATCTGGCTCCTGAGGTCTTAGAGTTTGGTTACCTTAACCTTCCCCCTGACTGTATGAACATTATCAAAGAGGCTAGACGCCCCACCACTAGAGCCTGCTATGCAGCCAAGTGGAAAACATTTGTAATATACTGTAACAACAACAACGTCAATCCTTTAGATGTGTCTATTCAACACATCATAGGTTATCTACTCCATCTCCAAAAGTGTAACTTAGCATACACATCTATTAGGTTACACCTCGCTGCCATAGCAGCCTACTTACAAAATAGACAACACTTGTCGCTCTTCAGGGTACCTGCCATCAAAGCATTTATGGAAGGCCTCAAAAGAATAATTCGTCCCAGGGTACCACCCTCACCTGTATGGAATTTAAACATTGTTCTCACAAGACTAATGGGTCCTCCATTTGAACCTCTGCACAAATGCAAGCTACAATTTCTAACATGGAAAGTCGCTTTCCTCGTAGCCATTACTTCCCTTAGAAGAGTCAGTGAGCTACAAGCACTAACTATTCAAGAACCCTTTTTACAACTCCATCACAACAAAGTAGTTCTCAGAACCAATCCAAAATTCCTCCCTAAGGTTATTTCTCCCTTTCATCTCAATCAGTCTGTGGAATTGCCAGTATTCTTCTCGCAACCACAAACAGTCGCAGAAAAGAGCTCTTCATACTCTCGATGTTAAAAGAGCACTCCTTTATTACATTGAAAGAACAAACCCTTTTCGCAAAACAAAACAACTTTTTGTATCTTTCTCACCACCACATAAAGGCAACCCCATATCAAAATCTGGTATTGCAAGGTGGATTGTAAAATGCATACAAATTTGCTATCACAAAGCAAAACGTACATTATCTATCCCCCTAAAGCCCACTCTACCCGAAAGATAGGGGCTTCAATGGCATTTTTAGGGAACATTCCCTTAGATGACATCTGCAAAGCAGCTACATGGTCTACACCGCACACATTCAGAAAGCACTATTGTGTAGATGTGCAAACAAAACAACAAGCTAGTGTGGGCCAGGCTGTACTCAAAACACTATTTCAAACTACTGCAACAGATACTGGTGGTCGCCGCTAAGGAGGAATACTGCTATACAATCTATGCACAGTGTGTCGATCTGCAGCTCATATGCCTCGAACGGAAAATGCTACTTACCAGTATGCATCTATTCTTGGCATGTAGAGCTGCAGATCCACACACGCCCACCCACCTCCCCGGCTACCTTTATCTGTTCCAGTATTATCTTATTTAGATACAGCATTCATGGGCATCTTTACTGTTTCTCACAAAACTCCATCATTTCCCTGCTGGCGAAAAACAATCTGAAGATGGAGCCGATGCCCATGCGCACTATCATCCAAAGGAGGAGTCACCTATCTCGTGACTTCCAAAGACTTTTCCAAGACAAAAACAAATGCAAACATCCGGGCCCAACACCAGATGGCGATCTATGCACAGTGTGTGGATCTGCAGCCCTACATGCCAAGAACAGATGCATACTGGTAAGTAGCATTTTCCTTCCTCTTAAATATGAACGTTTGGGGGTTCAGCATCAGGTTACTAAGTGCTTAAAGCAAGGCCAAAGCTGGATGGACCACAATTTGTTTTCCTGACTATTCAGAAGATAAATGTCTTGTTTTGGACCCAGTCTACTTTTAACTTCTACCTTTCTCCTGGCCTGATACACCTCCAAAGCCTGTTTAGAAGGTTTGCAATCATAGTATAATCTTTGACACAACCTCTCCTTTAAATCACATGTGTATTCATTCACTAAAAGCACATTTCAGCACTTATCGCCACTTCAGTGCATCCTTGCTTTTCTTTCTTCATTACCACCAAAAGGCGGTATTAGTACTCAGAGTGGTGTTATCTCGCCTGTTTAACAGCAACAGTATTTTTAGCGACCTCTCAAAGAATTTTATTGACAAACTGCAAATAATCAGAAATGCCACATCAAGTCCCATCTGTGGCTGCAACTGAAAAGACCACATCCTTACCATCCTGGATCTCTACATTAGCTACGTATCAAAACTCGATACACCCTTAAAATGCTGTGCATATACATAAATCTGTTCATGGTTATGCGCCAGGTTACCTGACTAAACTGTTTCCACTCTACCATCCTCCAACGGAAACCTCCTGGCTGCTCTTCTCCCTGATTTAAAAAGATTCAGACACTCTCCTCTTCCCTTTATAACTCCCTTCCTCAGCCACAGATATTAGAAAAAGGCTTCCTAATGTGTAGAAAATATTCTTCTCCTCTTATGGCATGGCCTCTGCAGACATCATCCATCTTCCTACTTTGATCCACCACAGAACTTCTACAGTTTCAGCCAGCCAGGCACAAAATCTGGGCCATAATCACTCAGCTCTCACCTCTAAGGCTTCTTAATCATCTGAGACTTTATCATTCTTCCACTGCAGGATTTAATTTTTGCCTATGGCTAATCTGTCTCGCCTCCTCAGTAATCCATTGCTGTGCTATTTCTATATGAAATACTCAATAAAATTCATGGCATTTATAGAGCGCACAGCTACCTCCAGGGAGGTGTCCTAGCGCTAGCTGAAAGCTTGTGTAAGTGAGGTAGGAGACTAAAGATTACACACTTGTTAGACAGGTATCAAACAGAAGGGTTTTGAGATTTAGGGCCTGATTTAGATCTTGGCTGAAGAGTTACTCCGTCACAATGCTGACGGATATCTCGTCCACCAAAATATAAATCCCATAGGATATAATGGGATTTATATTTCGGCGGATGGAATTTCCGTCTCCGTTATGACAGAGTAACCTGTCTGCCAAGATCTAAATCAGTCCCTAAGTCTGAAGACAGATTCAGAGGGGCCACAGGGCAAACTGAGCGGCAATGCGTTCCACAATTTGGAGGCCAGATACATGAAGGATCGCCTGCCTCTTCTAACTTTATGAATGCGGGGAACTTGGAGCAACTTTAGGTTGTTAGATCTCACATCTCTGGAATGGAGGTAAGGCTTAAGTCTTCTCCTCAAGTAGAGAGACCCTATATGAATGAAGGCTCGGAAGACAAAAGTACGAACTGGATCCTATTAGTGACAGGGAGCCAGTGGAGATGTCACAAGTGAGGAGACACTTGGCGAACGCAGGGGATGTTCAAGAAGAGGTGTGTGGCATACTTCTGGATAATATGGAGCTGTTGGATTAGAAAAGCCGGTAGGTCCAGGGTATAAACTGTTAGTATAATCCAGTTTTACCAGAGCGTGGAGTCCACAGGATGAGGTGAAGCATCCTTCTGAGAGATCTGAGGGTAGCAAAACAAGTAGCACATAGGAGCTCAATTTGAGGCTCAAAGGTAAGCTTTGTATTGAATTAATTGCAGTTAGTAGTTTGAGCACTAAACGAAAAATCTCTTAATAAATAAATACATAAGTAGTTGATCATGGAAAGTGTGCTCCTACTAGAGGGATGCTCCATCATACATCTTAACTGCTAAAGTAGATCGGGTTTGGAGTGACTGAATAATAAAAGCTAATAGTGGATGGAGGAGATAGTGCATGACAGTTGAGTGATCGCCTGGCAGTTTAGCGAGGTATTGATCTCTGAACTGTCATCAGGCTGTGTTTGTATTTACCAGTAATCTGTGGTGTTTGAAGTCTTGACTCGCAGTTTCTGCCCGTAGTCTGATGAGCCCGGTTAAAAGAATAGAGCTATGTCTGTATATCTGCTGTTCAAGCCCTCCTACTCTCACATCTGGAGGGTGGTAATGCTTACTCTATGGCCTCCCAGATGCCACACTGGTAACCCTTAAGGGCATCCTACATGCTACAGCACGTCTCATCCAGGGCCTTGAGCACCCCATCATTATAGAACTCCATTGGCTTCACTTGCTTGCCCACACCATCTTCAAAACCAGCTTCAAAACCAGCTTCATCACTTACAAAGCTATTACGACCAGCACCCCTGCTTATCTTGCAGATGATGTCACCATCTCTGGTGGATCTCAACACACCCACAGCCAGAGCTGCCATACCCTCGCCACACCACTGGCAAAGCTTGACATTTTTACATTTTTTTATCATTTCGTAATTGTGCAAAAGTGATTTAATAGTTGGTGTGAATTAGTGTCCACCACAAGTAATAAAGTCACTATTGTGTTAGATCCAGTCAAAGAATCAGTAATTTAAACCTGAGGTCAACCCCTAGACACTGTGGCACAGGGCAGACAGGCTTAATTTAGAGAAAATGTGTAAGCATTTACAAGTACCAAAACATTTAAGAATTTGAAACACTAAACAATAAAAATCCCACCTCAGTTATAAACATAGATTTAAAAAATGTAATAAGAGGAACCGAAAATATGAATTTCTTAAAGATTTAAGAAAAAATAGCACCACCAAGCACCGATTGTGGTCAATGGTCCAGGACCAAGGCATTATTTGAGGTCGACTGCAATGGGGCCCTAGTCGGGAACACCACTTTTATTAGCACCGCTAGGGCCTGAAAGTAGGAAAGTGCAAAAAAGTTTCTAAGTCACAATCTGAAAAAGACTCTTTGTTGTTTTTCTAAGGCAAAACTCTTCTCTGTGTGTGTCAAACCTGAAATTGAGTTCGATGCTTTGGACCAACCTGTCAGATAGTTTTTGAGGTTGGTCTCCTTGAAGCTCTGATACTGTGGAACAAAAGTGTTGAAAACATTTCCAAACTTCTTTTGGTGCCCAAACAACCAGAGGAGTACACTTCCAAGGCCACCAGGACCTCAGGAGGAGTACGTAGACACTCTCAGCGTGTCATGTAGAGGACAACAGCAAAGTCGGGTCCAGTTGCTTCTGGTCATCTGGGATACTTCACAGAAATGTCCTTTTCAGCTTTTGTATGTTCCTAGAGCCAGCCAGGGGATCATCCTTATGATCCTTGAAGATCTTTTTGTCCTTGGATTTCAAGTGGAAGGGGAGCTAATCTCCTCAAGTCATTCTCACAGGTCACAGATGCCAAGTGCCGTAGATTCAGTCCTCCTGGAATCCTTTTGCAAGCCCACTGGTGTTGTGATGAAGTTGTCTTGGGCTGTTCTATTTATGCTTGGCACCAGCTAGTGTGTGGCAGTTACGACTTGGCACACTCCCTAACCAATGGGGTTAAGTGCGGCAAACAAGTCCCAAAAGTCATGTGCCAGGACATATTCAAGATGGCGAAAGTCTTTGGCCACACTAAACTTGGACTCTGGGGGCTGGATATGTGTGTGGGAGTGTCATAGGGAAATCACGAGTGTCCTTCCTCATCCAACACTAAACTCCAATTTGAATCAGTCAATGTACCCACAATAAAACACCGCTCAGAAACACAACAGCAACTCTAGTAATATCAACTGCCTACTTATAAACTGTAGATCTGCCTGCAAGCATGCAACCGAACTGGCAGAAGCCATCCTTAACTATGACATCGACATTGCATTCATGACAGAAACTCGGCTTAATGAATCATCCTACCCGATCCTCGACCTACTAGTTCCTCCTGGGTTCTCAATCATCAAGAAAGATAGAATGGATTAACAAGGCGGTGGCTTAGCCATTATCCACAAAAATACCATCACAATGGTGGAAACTGTCTCCTCCACTTATAGTACGTTTGAATATCTCAGCACTACTATACAGATGAAAAATAATAAAACAACGAATTGCCACCTCCTCTACCACCCTCCTGGCAACACTCGCCCCTTCCACGAACACCTATCATACCTGGTAACACACTGCTCACTCTCAGATGCCAACAACATAATCCTAGGTGACTTCATCCTCCATTGGAATGATGAGAAAAACACACTAATCCAATCCTTAAACGAACTCTTACTTGAGTACAACCTTTTCCAACACTGCAAAGAACCAACCCACAACAGAGGCTCAACCCTCGATGCCATTATAGCCCAGGAGAAGGTGATAACCAGCAATAACATCCTTCCAGTCGACTGGTTGGACCACCGGATCATCCTGTTCCACTTAAACCTGGAAGAGCCATACCACATCCATACTAAGAAAACCCTCCTGTGGACCAGAAACTTAAGCAAGGTTCCCCTAGCTGATCTGGAATAAAAAATGATCTCTAGCCTTCCCCCAAAAACAGACAACCTCTCAACGAATGAACTCACAACCCACTTTAACTCTACGATGTCAGCAGTCCTAGACCAAGTAGCCCCTCTGAAACTAAAAAGGATTAAAGACACCCCTTCGAGATCCTGGTTTAACAAAGACCTCAATACAGAAAGAAGGCACTCAGAGCTGCAGAAAGACTTTGGCGAGTGAACCCTTCCTTAACTCACCTTCACCAACTCGGAGCAGAACGCATAACATATAAAAATCACATCATCAAAGAAAAAGCAGCATTTTTCCGCAGCGCCCTTGACAATGCAATAAATCGTCCGAAAGACCTTTTCAACATCATAAAAAAACAGACTTCCAAACCACCTGCTAAAGCCCCTCGGGGCTCCAAAGAACGCTGTGATAAATTCGCTAAACTCTTTGATGAGAAAATCACGATGATCGAGTCCTCTCTTGAATGCCTCACACAAGCATCTACCGTAATCATCCTCCACACCACAGATAAAAAAAGTCCCACCCTGCTCTCCTCTGACTCCCGAATAGGGATCCCCCATCCTGAGACAAATGAGGGCAACCAAATCCTAGGATCCCCCTCTACCCTTAATTGCTTGAAAGCATTTAACCCACTCACAGAAATGGACATGTCTAAACTAATTGCAAATTCAAAGCCCTTCTCCCACTTCGCAGACCCCCTTCCGGCCTCCGTGGCAATAAATCTCAATCACGTCATTACCCCCCTCTGGACGAGGATAATAAACAGCACCCTAAGCACGGGGGTCATGCCAGACTGCCTAAAATTTGGACAAGTCTCTCCACTACTAAAAAAAACGGGATTAGACCCTGAGGACCTCAAAACTTCAGGCCAATCTCAAACCTGCCCTTCCTGGCCAAAATCCCCGAGAAATGTGTCCTACTCCAACTCAACCAGCACATCGACACTTACAATCTCCTGGATTCTCACCAATCAGGCTTCAGAAAGGGCTGTAGTACAGAATTAGCCTTGCTAAATATAGCAAATGACATCCACAAATGTATGGATGCCGGCCGTTGCTGCCTGCTCATCCTCCTAGACCTATCTGCGCCTTCGACACGGTGGACCATAAACTTCTTCTTAGCACCCTTAAACAACGGATTGGAAGCGGACGGCATGGTGCTGAAATGGTTCACATCTTTTTTTCACAACCGCTCTCAACAAATCAAAATAAACAATGCAACTTCGGATACCTCTACTATAACCAGAGGTGTTCCACAGGGCTCAGTCCTCTCACCTACTCTCTTCAATATCTACATGGAGCCCCCCACTACCATTATCAAACAAGCCAACATCACCTTCCACCTCTATGCAGACGACAACCAGCTCTACCTGGAAGTATCCTTCCCAGAAGACATACGCCGTCTAAACGATACTCTAACAAAAATCCAAAACTGGCTATCACACAACCGCTTAAAACTCAACCAAGATAAGAAGGAAATTCTTCTCCTCTCAAACGACGGACAAACCCACCAGGTCCAAGAATGGATAAAGCTTATGAACTCCCTAAACTACGACCGAACCCTGGCCAGCTCTGCCAAATCGCTGGGAATCATACTGGACCCTAACCTGAACATGAGCTCACACATTAAGACTACCGCTAGGAGTGCCCACTACAAATTAAAACTACTTAACAAAATCAAGCCCTTCCTCCCGCCTAATGATCTCAAAACCGCAACGCAATCCTTGGTTTTATCCAGACTAAACTACGGGAATGCTACACTCACAAGCACAGCAAAATCCCACCTAGCCCCCATGAGAACAACTCTAAATAAAGCAGCAAGGATGGTCACCGGAGCTAAAAGGCACGATCACATCTCCCCCTCCTTGAAAGATCTCAAGTGGCTCCCAATTGAAGCTCGTTGCCACTTCAAAACTGCCTGTCTCACCCACAAAGTCCTTCACAATGGTAAACCAGTCTACCTGGCAGCCAAGCTCACCAAGGCAGGGCAGGCAAGAAACCTGATGAGCACCAACAACCTACTTCTCATCCCCCCAAAGAGGCATAAACAAAAAGCCCTGGCTTGCTCCTTTTCGGACAATGCCCCCAAAATCTGGAACTCCCGAGCAGCAGATCTCAGAACTAACCCCTCCTTCGTGACCTTCAAGAGAAAACTAAAGGATCTCCTCCTCGCGCGGCACCTTTATCCTTCTGAACAATACACCATAGCTACAATCAAGTAACTCTCGACTCTATTACCTGCCTTTTGAACGGCTGTCCATTTGTTCTGTCTGTTTGTTTTTCTTACTGCCTGTGTACATGTTGTAAAACGCTCTGATACCCACGGGTCCTGCCAGCGCTATTTAAAACTCTCTAAATAAATAAAAAATAAATAAAACCTGAGACAGAAGTCTAGTAGGATAAAAATAGGGTCTTTCAACAAACAGACAAGGAATTCACAAGAGCATTCTTGGTATTCTGTTCTCTCCCTTACATCTGTGCCCCAAATGTTTCATGTGGCTCAACAGACCTGTCTGGCAGGATTTGACAGTGTGGTATCAACAGGATTCCCACTGCCCCACATTCTGTGGAGTTCAGTGGAGTCATCTCTGTCCATTTAGGTCAGCCCATAGTTTGCTTCTGGGATGCATTACACTCATCTTTCTCAGTTATTCCCAGGCTTGAACACAGGCTGAAAGCTGGCAGACATTTATGCTAATTAGCCTTCTGACAGTTCTTGCAGATATGTTATGTTATGTGATGGTAGGGGATTTGTATAGCATGGCTTATCACCCGTGAGGGTATCCAGGCACTAGGAGAGTGGTATAAGAGTCTGGCTGAGGATGATGGAGGGACTAGTATGCTAGTTGAAGAGCCAGGCCTTCAGCTTCTTTCGGAATTCCAGCAGTGACGTGGAGATCCTGATGTGGAGGGGGAGGTCGTTCCAGGGTTTCGCTGCAAGGTGGGAGAAGGATCAGCCTCCGGCTCTGCTTCTACATACATGGGGTACGTGGACTAGTGAAAGAGAGGCAGAGCAAAGGTAAAGATAAAGGGTGACTTTCTAAAAGTTACTTTTCCTTAATATCACTTAAAAATCTGACTTCACCATTGAATTGGATTTTTTATAACTTTTAAACATAGTGGTTTAATAATTTTTCTAGATTGCCCCATTCCCGAAATAGTAGTTTTAGTATTTTAATCTGGTTTTCTGAAGAGGACAGCCAGGCTTGTTACAGTAAAAATAGTTTTAAAAGCCTTGTTGCTGTAGGGACATTGTAACTTTAATTTTCTACAAATCCCACTTTTAATTACCATGCACCCTACCTTGTTGGCTACTCGGCTTACACAGGCTGACTTACTACTATATAAAAGCAATGTTTTTAACTGTTAAAAGAGTTATTTTAACAGGTCGTGCTGTAGGTTTTACACTGCAGCAGTCAGGCTACAATGGTAGGTCTGAAGCCTTGTTTTCCTTTGTCATTCTAGTGGATGGCACAATAAGTGCTTCAGTCCACAGGTGACATTTAACTTTTCATACAATGGGTATATTTCCATACCATATACTGTGGCCTTATAGAAGAGTTAAATAAGCCATTTTGTACATGTTTTAGGGGTTAGAGCACATACACTGGGCAGTAGACAGCAGTGCTCAGTGTGCAGAGTCTAAACACCATCAGTAAAAATCAGCAAACAAATTGGGTTCACCATGCAAAAAGGGCATGTTCTCACATTAATGCAAGGAAATGCATTTGTTTTTATGGTTCGGAGCCTTAAAATCAGGAAAGCATCCTTGGACTTCCCAGAGGTCTTGCCTACTGGTATTTTCTACAGTTTAAATTTGTGTTAGTTAAAACTAGTACTAGTTTAACATAGAGTTGTGCGACTGTTGATTATACATTGAATGACACTCTTTAATGTGATGAAAGTCTCTTTAATGTTGCTAAATAGTGTAGTCCAGTGGAAATTAATCTGTGGTCCACAGACCCTTAAGGGTCTGCGACCGTTTTGAAAATTAAATAATATTAGCAGATTAATACAATATATAAACATAGTAAAGGAAAATTGAAAATTTTAAATTTTAAAATGCTCTGTATAAATGGAGGAATTTGGCATTGGGGGCTAATATGTATTTGGTGTCCTTAGATTGAATCATGGGGGCAAAGCACAGTGCAGTAAACACGTATGGACAATTGGCAGCCTCAATTGAAGCACTACTATGTGTCAACAAAAAAAGAGAATGAATTAGGAGCAAAAAAGGCAAAGTGATTTGCTAGAGTCTAGCATAATTCTTTGTCTTTTAGAAATAAAATCACATTTAGAAAAGCTCCAACGTGCCTGTTAACGTTTACATTTTTAGGTCGAGCCTGAGCAGCGCATGCGCTGCTCTGCGAGGCATGCTGTGTTTGAGTATAGACTTGAAGCCCCGCCCATATTTTTCATTGGCTTGTGTCATTGTCCTTGTAAATGCTGGCTTCTGATTTGTTAATAGGCTTGTTAGTTCCTCCATAGTGCCGCCTTGTCTTCATTTGTACCCGCCCATGAGGACTGGCCCTTTTACTTTTGTTGTTACATGGTATGTTTATTTAGTCTGTAAGCACTATTTTCTTTAATGAGTTTCTGGTACTGCAGGCACGACGTGCTTTCCTGCAACATTCAGCGTGCCATGCGCGCTTTCACTTTCAAAGCATCCCAGGACAATCGTGGCCGCTTCTTTGCAATGAAATAGGTCTCGCATTTACAAGAGTTTGAGCTATTGGCATTATAAATGACAATAGCTTAAACTCTTGCAAATGCGAGACCTATTGCATTGCAAATATTTTTTTGTAAAAGCGCTCTATAGGGCGCTTTCACTTTAATGGCGGCCGCGTCCCTTTCTTTAGACGCAGCTAGTCTAAAGAAAGGAGCATTGCCGATATTAACGTGAAAGCGCGGCATGGGGCGCTTTTCCAAAAATTGCATTTGCAAGCAATAGGTCTCGCATTTGCAAGAGTTTAAGCTATTTGCATTGTCATTTACAATGCCAATAGCTCAAACTCTCGTAAATGCGAGACCTATTGCATTGCAAATGCTTGTTTGTATATTTGTTGGTTTGTGAATTAAACAAAATATTTCATAAAATGTGTATTTGTTTGATTTATACGTGTTTATGTAGTTTTGTGTGTTGGTTTGAGGTTGAAATTGTAGAAATTGCTTAGACAGGGGACCCCGGCTTCAAATAGTGATTCGATGGGGATCCATTGAAGATAAATGGTTAAAAACCCCTGCTGTAGTCCATTGCTTTTTGTAGACGTTTCCCTTCTTGTCTGGGTTTTAAAATGTGTTTGTGTTAGTTGCCTCTGTTGCAGATTACGTCATTCGAAATCTGCAGGATGGGCGGATGCGGACTGCCTGCAAACCGGCCTCCTGACAAAGCACGTTAGCCGAGGTCAGTCGCGAGGCAGCAGGAGGGTTGTATTGTTATTTATGGTATGTGACAAGATAGTCAAATAGTGTTCAATCTGCACACAGGGGACCAACACGTCTGAAAAGTAATCTTGCATAGTTACGATGAATAGAATGTGTATCCTAAACTTGTGTTTGTGTCAAACCGCAGAACTCGTTTATAGCCCCAGCTTTAATTAAAACATTGCATGTGTTGCTGGGGCTTTTAACCAAGGGGGCCGGTAGTTTAAATCCAGCAAGGCACATGGGGTTTATAGCTCATTGCCTGTCTTATT
Source organism: Calotriton arnoldi (assembly GCA_963921515.1). Classification (NCBI taxonomy): domain Eukaryota; kingdom Metazoa; phylum Chordata; class Amphibia; order Caudata; family Salamandridae; genus Calotriton; species Calotriton arnoldi. Next base: position 1,319,930 of record CAWUFW010000321.1, on the reverse strand, counting down.
AAAAAGGGTGATTTATTGTGTTTTCATAGTTGGAGTATCGAAAGCCTATATTTTGTATTGATTTAGACTGATGAATGTGACTTGGTTTTAATAGAGCAATATGAGAAAATAAAGCTTGCTTTCAATTTGCTAAGTGCTGATGGTGCTGTTTTAAGCCCCTGTTAGTTCCAATGAGTGGTGAGTGAATCTTACGTTATTGTGCTCTGTTTATATAGTGTTCTACCACTAATTACTTGACCAGCGCACGTTCCACAGAGATGAGACACTTTACACAATGATGACACAAAATTCTGAAATTGATCCTATGTAAAATTATTAGAGAAAATTTGCTTTTGAAGACTACTGTTGATATGCTTCAACTTGAAGCATACATATTTCACAGTAAATCGGCATATTATTTAGTGTATATGAAAAATATATAGCATATGCATACAGGTAGATTGTGATTTCATATCTATTATATTGCTGAAGGAGAGAAGGGTCTTGATACCTTCCCCTAAGTTATTGTAATTTGTATTTGTAATTTCAATAAACATGATTATTTAAGGAACTTCTGCTAGACTGGCACCATCATATTGGGGCGATGAGCTTAGGGGAAGAACTAAAGTCGAAGACATTCTATTTATCTTTTTCATTTACATGATGTGAAACTCTGTACACCAGGCCCAGATCGTACAAAATGTAACTTATGGTTTCAGCATGGCTACAACAGTGAGAACTCAACACACAGCTTATTCGTTGACATAGCGTTTTCCACCTTCTGATTTGCCTGTTTAGTTGTAATTGGAAAATAAACACATTGTATCTTCTAAACAGGACATCTTGGTTAGGACAGAAAGATAGTAGACTACATTCTCTTCTAGGTTTCCAGAAGAGCACACTGTTGTCCTTGAAGTACTTTGCAGGCAGTGCTTCATTTGAGCTGGTGGTTTCCGGTGCTCGGCACCGGGACTTAATTGTCAACACCGGCGCTTGTGACATAGTCTGCCACAAGGTGGCACTGTCTGGCTAATTTTGAGATGACCACAACAACAGTTAATTATTAATTCAATATACATTAAAAATTACTATTACCTACCACTCAAGCCATTCTTATAGCTTTGGGGGCCTGGAATAGTCCAAATTGTCACCCTTGTAGGAGTGTAATGGTTAGTAGTTGTGTTGTTACTATCATTGGCAGCACAACAGGGCCAATGTGTGGTGCAACCTGCAGTGGCCTCCTTAATGTGTGGTGCAAGCTACAATGGCCTCCTGACGTGAGCCCTGGCACTTATTTTTTTTTTTTACAAACTAAGCACTGTTTGCCGGGGTTCTTCAGACTCTTTGTCCTGGACAGACTGTCTGCCCCAGAGGATATGTGTGTGGCCAAGAGCGTTGTATTGTACTTCAAGAGTTTGCATGTTCCCTAGAGAGTGTCTGGATTTCCAGTAGATTCTTAGATGTTCCAGTAAGTATCTGGGTGAACCAGGGTGAACTGATAGCTGGCAACGGTTAGTTTTGTATCTGTAATGGAAGTTCCAGAGACATCTATAGGTAAAGTCCACATTCAATGTGTGCTTTTTCCTTAAAATTCCCACTTTCTGGTATATCTACCGTTGATGGATTAAACAAACGTTTGTGTTATCATTACTAATGTTATTAATAGTGGTATTTCTATTAAGCTGCAGCTTGAAATTTTTGCCAGTTTAAAAGCTTAAAATACTGTGTTTATGAGGGACCTGATAAATTAGACACTTAACCCAGGACCTCATCCTGATATTTTACTAGGCTTAAAATCTAATGTTGAAGTGATTTAATATTTGATTGCAGCTTAACATTTGTCTTGGTGTCCCTACAGCAGGTAACTGCAACCAGTCGTTTACGAGCTACCAGTAGCTCACAGACACCCTTAGAGTAGCTCACAGCTTTGAGATCATTTTTAAATAAGCACAGGGTGATGTTATCCTTTTAGAGTTAAGGGAAGGCTGTGTTTATTTTACATTATTATCATCAGTTTGCAGATAGCAGGGCCTTATAATGAGCAGTGCTCATTCAGATTTATGACCCAGGCTGGGGCACAAAGGTAAAGACATGAATCATTGAGGTATTTAACTCAAACATAAAAGTAATTGTCAACTCAATATTGGAGTGTGAGAACAAAATTATGTTTCTGAATGCTTTTAAATGGGAGAAAATGAAAATGAAACATTTCCTTAATGATTAAGGTAACTTCATTTTAATTTCTTCCCATTTTAAAGTGCTGCATTTACAAACAGCAGGCCTCTTTCTCCAGTAGTAGCCAGTAGACATTGTGCCATATTTATAACAGAAAAATAGAGTCAATCTTTTGAATGGAGAAATTTAACACGTAATGTTTTTCTCCACTTTCAGTTGCGTCTTAATATTTTATGAAGCACGCTTCTCACTTTAAATTCATCCCATTTAAACAAATGGCTGCATTTTTCTGCTATATAAATATCGCACCTTGTTTACAGGCCAGTGGGAGCAAGATGCCTGCAGTTTGTAAATGTGACGCTTGGAAATGGGAGAAAATTCTAATGATGAGTTTTATAAAATCCATGTAAACATTAAGTTAACTCTTCATTTTAATTTCCCCCCATTTCAAAGTGTTGCCTTCACTCACAGCAGGCATCTTGCTCCCAGTGGCTGGTAGTCAAGGTACCATACTTATAATTGAAAAATACAGCTATTATTTGAAGTGGGAGAAATTTAAAGTGCAGAAAAAAGTTCCATATTATGAACATTTTTGCTGAACATTTTCCTGCACTTTAAATTTCCTCCATTTAAAAAAAGGTTTGTATGGGTGTGTTGTACATGTAACTGTGCCACATATGGTGAAAGGTATGTCCTGTGTCACAAGTACATGCAATACAGGCTCTCAGTCATCCATACTCATATATCCCTTTCATATGCACACATGTTCATACATCCTCAAAGACCACACTCTCACTAACACACATTGCAGCCCTGTCATAGTGCCCCTAGTCAAAATATTTTTTCTGATGGATACATCTGCCTGTGGATTCCTCACCTTTTGAATTACCCCTTGCGCAGCATACCACAGAAACTTTATTTTTTCATAGCTCTCCCACGTCGACGTCACAATGGTACGGCTCCGCTCGCAACTCCGCGTGATGTCATCAGGGCCATAAGAAGACCTCGTCGGCGGGCTGACGTCAGTTCCCTTTTTCCCGCCTCGATGCGTAACGGTTTTTCTAGGACTCTCCATTTCTTTGTGGTTTTAACATTATTACAGTCGTCTGTAATTGTAGCAGTGCGATGGCTGCTCAGAAAAATGTCAGGGTTCAAACCTTGTAGGGAATGTGGGGACATATGTCCCTCACCGACCCCCACAATGATTGCCTGTCGTCTGACTACGCCGTCGAGAGATGCTCTTCAGGTTGCTGTATGAACCCGAAGGCCCTCAAGGAGAGGGAAGCGAAACTGTTCATGGCCCGGGTGAAGAAGCAGAAGAGGGGTCGGAAGAAGACAAAGTTGAGGTCCTAGTCGCCGATGCCGCACACCTCGAAGTCGTTGAGGAAACACAAGAAGAAGCGGCGTCATGGCTCCAGACGTTGCTCTTCTAAAGACAAGTCGCCGAAGTCTGTATACCCAGCCCTACAGCATCACAGGAAGGCTGAGATCTCGCCTTCCCCTTCACCGCAGGTGACTTTTGCTCATTCTCCGAGGGAATCTCTGACGCCCAGGGAAGCATCACCTTTGCCTCCGGCCACTCCGCCCCTGGCTCTAGTGTCTCCAGCGCTGCAGCCAGATCCAGCCTTAAGGCCTCCGGGTGTTCCGGAGCAGGCGTTATCTGATCTGTACCTACCTTTCCCGGCTCCAGGTACGGATTCTTCCCAATTCAGGGCCATCGGTAAGAAAGGCATAAAAGGTGCCTGGGCATAATGATGGGGTAAGTCCATGCTGAAAGACAGCGGTCCCACGGGGCCACCAGGCACACCGGAAGGGTTAGCCACCCTGGCAAACATGCCATACATCGCATTTAGAAAATGCGAAGAATCCGTACCTGGAGCTGGGAAAGGTAGGTACAGATCAGATAACGCCTGCTCCGGAACACCCGGAGGCCTTAAGGCTGGATCTGGCTGCAGCGCTGGAGACACTAGAGCCAGGGGCGGAGTGGCCGGAGGCAAAGGTGATGCTTCCCTGGGCGTCAGAGATTCCCTCGGAGAATGAGCCAGAGTCACCTGCGGTGAAGGGGAAGGTGAGATCCCATCCTTCCTGTGATGCTGTAGGGCTGGGTACACAGACTTCGGCGACTTGTCTTTAGAAGAGCAACGTCTGGAGCCATGACGCCGCTTCTTCTTGTGTTTCCTCAACGACTTCGAGGTGTGCGGCATCGGCGACCAGGACCTCAACTTTGTCTTCTTCCGACCCCTCTTCTGCTTCTTCACCCGGGCCATGAACAGTTTCGCTTCCCTCTCCTTGAGGGCCTTCGGGTTCATACAGCAACCTGAAGAGCATCTCTCGACGGCGTAGTCAGACGACAGGCAATCATTGTGGGGGTCGGTGAGGGACATATGTCCCCCACATTCCCTACAAGGTTTGAACCCTGACATTTTTCTGAGCAGCCATCGCACTGCTACAATTACAGACGACTGTAATAATGTTAAAACCACAAAGAAATGGAGAGTCCTAGAAAAACCGTTACGCATCGAGGCGGGGAAAAAAGGGAACTGACGTCAGCCCGCCGACGAGGTCTTCTTATGGCCCTGATGACATCACGCGGAGTTGCGAGCGGAGCCGTACCATTGTGACGTCGACGTGGGAGAGCTATGAAAAAAAAAGTTTCCGTGGAATGCTGCGCAGGGGGTAATTCAAAAGGTGAGGAATCCACAGGCAGATACTGTATCCACCAGAAAAAGCGTTACCGAAGGTAAGTAACTTGTTCGTTCCAACCATAGTGTCTGGCTCTGTGGATTAGGCTTAAAGTCAATAAAGCTGGGTGTGGAGATGTCTGGTAATGTACAAATTGCTTAGCCTTCAGTAGCTCACAATGATTTTCACTGATCAGAAGTAGCTCTCACTACAGAAAAGGTTGGAGACCCCTGCCCTAGAGCAATCAAAGCTGTGGCTGCACGATATAAACAAACTAGAAATGTCTTATATGTGAACAGAGAGCACAATCTGTGCAGAGAGCATTCAGTCATTATGCCCAGTCCACATCCAGGTCAGCTACTCTATGTTCCTACAGCTGATAAATGTGCAGCAGTTCAGGAGTTTGAAAACCCCTGAGGAGGCTAACCGGATGATGGAGCAGGGCCAGGACTTCATCTCCTCAGCTGTAAATTTGCTGAGTGTCCATCATATTAATAGACGGGCTCCTGCTACTAACCCAGATGTGAAAGTGTCCTGCATGTACTCCCTGTCCTCAGGTTGGGTAAGGGAGGACACTTAATAAAAAACAAAAGAGGGCCCCTGGACAAGCAAATAACAGGCAGGAGAAACAGAGGAACAACAATGTATAAGCATTAAAATAGAGAAACTGCCTGATAAATTCAATTGGCAGAGTATCTCACCATACTTCAAAAGATGCTTACCAAGTCATCTCGGAGTCGTAGTATATATGTATATATTTTCAACAATAATGTTAACACAGCAAATAGAATATCGAAAGATATCATCATTTTATCAAAAATATATATTGTTTATTGTAATTATATCTATATAAATATGCATATATCCATACATATCACAATACAAGACATTCTGCAAGATCCATAGATATAAAACAAGAGAGTGGCTATACCATCAGAGATGACCATGGAAATGCCCCCAATAATACTCAAGCTCATCACCCATACAGCTCACACCACATTTGTTCAACGGACATCCCTTTCACATACCAAGAAACCACAGACCAACAAGGCGAAAACAAAACATAAATAGTAACAAAACACAACTACTGGGCAAGCAAGAAATATTTCAGTATTCAGTAATTTTGCGTACAAATATGTGATAAGTTTGTTTCTTAAAAATTATCGTCTGATGTATCACCCATTAGATTTCCTAATGATCGCGTCTTGTTATCTAATAATGCGCCGACGTGCATTTCGGTAGATACCCACAATCTTGGCCACACTTTCTTCAGGGTACTAAACAACATCAATAGCAGGGCGACAAGGGGCGCATCCTGAGGGAAATCTAAAAGTACAAAATAGTATCATAAGAGTGTGTGTGTGTGTATATATATATTCACTGAAAAAACCATAGGTTTTAGGGACAGTTATAGTTAGATGGACATTTCACTCGTACAAAACCATAGAAATTCCCCGTTATAGTTAGTTCAGCTAACTATAACTCGCGCCCCGCAATGCACTGCTGATGACGTCACATATTACATCACTCATGACATGGTCAGTGACATCACTGATGACATCACTGATGACATCTCAAATGACATCACTGATGACATCACTGATGACATCATCCAGTGACTGTGTGTTTCTGTAAAGTTTAAATATGTTCAATATATATAGGGAAAGGCGTATTGAAGAATGAGTGGGTGTATAAGTGTCTGAATGGATGATTTAGTACGTGAGTGACTGACTCTACAAGTGAGTGATTAAATGTATCTTACTGAATGCATGGGTTAGTGACTAAACTGTGTGAATGTCTGTATCCGTCTGTCTGTTGGTTTGTAAGCGGCTGCATGGCTTTCTGAATAGCTACATGAGTGTCTACATGGGTTATTGATTGATTGTCTGAGTATCTGTATGGGTGCCTGAGTGTTTGTGTGGGTGGGGTGTGTGTGACTCTGTGCATAGATGTGTGAGTTGGTGATTCACTGGGTGCATGGTTTCAAGAGTGCATCTGTGATGGTCTGTATGGGTGGGTGAGTGTGTGTATGGGTGTGTTAGTGATTGAATGTATATCTCAGTGGTACATGTGTGAGTAACTACATATGTGAAAGGCAGTATATATGTGTGTTGGAGTATATAAATGGCTATAAGTGAGAGTGTGTGATTGTGAGAGTGGCTGTATGGATGAGTGTGTACTTGTATCAGTGATTGTATAAGAGCGTAAGAATGTGCTAGTATTTGTATGAGTAAGTGAGCTGGTGGGTGTATAACTGTATAGGTGAGTAAATGGATGTGTGATTAAGTTTTTGCATGACTGACTAGGTGTGTGAGTACCTCTATGGATAAGTGGCGGTGTGTGAGTGTCTATATAGGTGTATGAGTGCATATGATAGTCCTGTACTGAGTGACTAAGTATGAGTGACTGTACGGGTGAGTGAGTGGATGTGTGTGTAGACCTAAGAATCAGTGAGTGGGTATGTAGTTTTTGGTGTTGGAGTGTCTATGGTTTTGAGAATGGCAGTCTGTAATTTAGAGTGGGTGTATCAAAAGTTATATTAGGGTGTGAGAAGATGCATGAAATTATCACATGGATGATGTCATCAGTGATGTCATTTGAGATGTCATCAGTGATGTCATCAGTGATGTCACTGACCATGTCATGAGTGATGTAATATGTGACGTCATCAGCAGTGCATTGCGGGGCGCGAGTTATAGTTAGCTGAACTAACTATAACGGGGAATTTCTATGGTTTTGTACGAGTGAAATGTCCATCTAACTATAACTGTCCCTAAAACCTATGGTTTTTTCAGTGAATTTCAAAGGTTTTTTAAATGCTAATTTCTAACTATAACGTGTCTGAAACCTATGGTTTTTTCAGTGAATTTCAAAGGTTTTTAAATGCTAATTTCTAACTATAACGTGCCTGAAACCTATGATTTTTAAGTGAATTTCAAAGGTTTTTTAAATGCTAGTTTCTAACTATGCCTACAGAGGTAGGACATGTGAAGAAAGAAGAAAAAACGCACAGAAAGAAGCAAAAGATGTGCAGAAAGAACCAACAGAGGAGCAGAAAGAGGCCTTGTTGCAAAATCATCCTGTGCCCACAACTTTTTCAGACGGGTACTGGTGGTAACTGACTCTGACTAACCAGAGCCAGTGCTATGCTAAAAGACACTTAGAATACAGTGAAAACACCTACATACACTAGGGAACACTATGCGTTGGGGTACCCCTGTGATTAGCATAACCTCCTCTGCAAGTCCCTAGTACATAATAGGGCAGGGGGATTAAAACTACCTTTTAAAACGCGCTACAGGGCGCGTTTGCACAGTGGTGAAGGGAGGGGGCCTGAGGTGACATGTGTGCAAACGCACCCCGTGGCGCATTTTAAGTTGCGGGATTAAGTCCCCTTGAATTCTGAGGGTCCCTGGGGCCCAACTAGCCCCCGGTACCTACAGTTAGGACCACAGAGCTGAGTTGCAGAGAGGCGTTCCGAGGCCACGCACCTTTTTTCACCTCTCTGCAACGCAACTCTGTTGTGCTTACTGAAGGTACCTGGTGAGCTAGTTGGCCCCCAGGGTCCCTCAGGATTCAAAGGGAATTAATTCCCCAACTTAAAACGCACCACAGGGCGTGTTTGCGCACATGTCACCTGAGGCCCCGCCCCCTCCCTTCACCACTGTGCAAACGCGCCCTGTGGTGCGTTTTAAGTTGGGGGATTAGGTCACCTTGAATCCTGAGGGTCCCTGGGGCCCAACTAGCCCACTAGGTACTTCCAGTAAGCACCACAGGCCTGCGTTGCAACGCCTCTAACAAATTGTGCAGTTGTGTTTAGGTAGTGAAGAGGGTCGTGCTGGGGGTAGTGTTTTAGGGTTTACGGTAGTGCAGTGGTGTTTGTGTAGTGTAGGGGGTCATGCTGGGGGTAGATTTAGGGTTTAGGGTAGTGCAGTGGTGTTTGGGTAGTGTAGGGAGTCGTGCTGGGGGAGTGTTTTTGGGTTTAGGGTAGTGCAGTGGTGTTTGGGTAGTGTAGAGGGTCGTGCTGGGGGTAGTGTTTTAGGGTTTAGGGTAGTGCAGTGGTGTTTGGGTAGTGTAGGGGGTCGTGCTGGGGGTAGTGATTTAGGGTAGTGCAGTGGTGTTTGGGTAGTGTAGGGGGTACTGCTGGGGGTAGTGTTTTAGGGTTTAGGGTAGTGCAGTGGTGTTTGGGTAGTGTAGGGGTACTGCTGGTGGTAGTTTTTAGGGTTTAGGGTAGTGCAGTGGTGTTTGGGTAGTGTAGTGGTTCGTGCTGGGGGTAGTTTTTTAGGGTTTAGGGTAGTGCAGTGGTGTTTGTGTAGTGTAGGGGTATTGTTTTAGGGTTTAGGGTAGTGCAGTGGTGTTTGTGTAGTGTAGGAGGTCGTGTTTTAGGGTTTAGGGTAGTGCAGTGGTCTTTGGGTAGTGTAGGGAGTCGTGCGGGGTAGTGTTTTAGGGTTTAGGATAGTGTAGGGGTCATGCGGGGGTAGCGTTTTAGGGATTAGGGTAGTGCATTGGTGTTTGGGTAGTGTAGGGGGTCATGCGGGGGGTAGTGTTTTAGGGTTTAGGGCAGTGCAGTGGTGTTTGGGTAGTGTAGGGGTCGTGCTGGGGGAGTGTTTTAGGGTTTAGGGCAGTGCAGTGGTGTTCGGGTAGTGTAGGGGGTCGTGCTGGGGGAGTGTTTGAGGGTTTAGGGCAGTGCAGTCGTGTTCGGGTAGTGTAGGGGGTTGTGCTGGGGGTAGTATTTTAGGGTTTAGGGTAGTGCAGTGGTGTTCGGGTAGTGTAGGGGTCGTGCTGGGGGTAGTGTTCTAGGGTTTAGGGCAGGCAGTGGTGTTTGGGCAGTGTAGGGGGTAATGCTGGGGGTGGTGTTTTAGGGTTTAGGGCAGTGCAGTGGTGTTCGGGCAGTGTAGGGGGTCGTGCTGGGGGTGGTGTTTCAGGGTTTAGGGCAGTGCAGTGGTGTTCGGGCAGTGTAGGGGGTGGTGTTTCAGGGTTTAGGGCAGTGCAGTGGTGTTCGGGCACTGTAGGGGGTCGTGCAGGGGGTGGTATTTCAGGGTTTAGGGCAGTGGTGTTCGGGCAGTGTAGGGGGTCGTGCTGGGGGTGGTGTTTCAGGGTTTGGGGCAGTGCAGTGGTGTTCGAGCAGTAAAGGGGGTCATGCTGGGGGTGGTGTTTCAGGGTTTAGGGCAGTGCAGTGGTGTTCGGGCAGTGTAGGGGGCGGTGGAGGGGTGGTGTTTCAGGGTTTAGGGCAGTGCAGTGGTGTTCGGGCAGTGTAGGGGTGGTGCAGGGGGTGTTTCAGGGTTTAGGGCAGTGCAGTGGTGTTCGGGCAGTGTAGGGGGTCATGCAGGGGGTGGTGTTTCAGGGTTTAGGGCAGTGCAGTGGTGTTCGGGCAGTGTAGGGGTTCGTGCTGGGGCTGGTGTTTCAGGGTTTAGGGCAGTACAGTGGTGTTCGGGCAGTGTAGGGGGTCGTGCTGGGGCTGGTGTTTCAGGGTTTAGGGCAGTGCAGTGGTGTTCGGGCAGTGTAGGGGATTGTGCTGGGGCTGGTGTTTCAGGGTTTAGGGCAGTGCACTGGTGTTCGGGCAGTGTAGGTGGTCGTGCTGGGGCTGGTGTTTCAGGGTTTGGGGCAGTGCAGTGGTGTTCGGGCAGTGTAGGGGGTCATGCTGGGGCTGGTGTTTCAGGGTTTAGGGCAGTGCAGTGGTGTTCGGGCAGTGTAGGGGTCTTGCTGGGGCTGGTGTTTCAGAGTCTAGGGCAGTGCAGTGGTGTTCGGGCAGTGTAGGGGGTCTTGCTGGGGCTGGTGTTTCAGGGTTTAGGGCAGTGCAGTGGTGTTCGGGCAGTGTAGGGGGTCGTGCTGGGGGTGGTGTTTCAGGGTTTAGGGCAGTGCAGTGCTGGGGCTGGTGTTTCAGGGTTTAGGGCAGTGCAGTGGTGTTCGGGCAGTGTAGGGGGTCGTGCTGGGGGTGGTGTTTCAGGGTTTAGGGCAGTGCAGTGGTGTTCGGGCAGTGTAGGGGGTCGTGCTGGGGCTAGTGTTTCAGGATTTAGGGCAGAGCAAATGTGTTCAGGCAGTGTAGGGGGTTTTGCTGGAGGTGGTGTTTCACGGTTTAGGGCAGTGCAGTGGTCGTGCAGTGAAGGAGGTGGTGTTTCAGGGTTTAGGGCAGTGGTGTTCAGGCAGTGTAGGGGGTCTTGCTGGGGTTGATGTTTCAGGGTTTAGGGCAGTGCAGTGGTGTTCGGGCAGTGTAGGGGGTCGTGCTGGGGGTGGTGTTTCAGGGTTTAGGGCAGTGCAGTGGTGTTCCGGCAGTGTATGGGGTCGTGCGGGGGGTGGTGTTTCAGGGTTTAGGGCAGCGCAGTTGTGTTCGGGCAGTGTAGGGTGTCGTGCTGAGGGGTGGGGTTTCAGGGTTTAGGGCAGTGCAGTGGTGTTCGGGCAGTGTAGGGGGTTGTGCAGGGGTGGTGTTTCAGGGTTTAGGGCAGTGCAGTGGTGTTTGGGCAGTGTAGGGGGTCATGCAGGGGGTGGTGTTTCAGGGTTTAGGGCAGTGCAGTGGTGTTCGGCCAGTGTAGGTGGTCTTGCTGGGGGTGGTGTTTCAGGCTTTAGTGCAGTGGTGTTCGGGCAGTGTAGGGGGTCTTGCTGGGGGTGGTGTTTCAGGGTTTAGGGCAGTGCAGTGGTGTTCGGGCAGTGTAGGGGTCTTGCTGGGGCTGGTGTTTCAGGGTTTAGGGCAGTGCAGTGGTGTTCGGGCAGTGTAGGGGGTCGTGCTGGGGCTGGTGTTTGAGGGTTTAGGGTAGTGCAGTGGTGTTCGGGCAGTGTAGGGGGTCGTGCTGGGGCTGGTGTTTCAGGGTTTAGGGCAGTGCAGTGGTTTTCGGGCAGTGTAGGCGGTCGTGCTGGGGCTGGTGTTTCAGGGTTTAGGGCAGTGCAGTGGTGTTCGGGCAGTGTAGGGGGTCGTGCTGGGGCTGGTGTTTCATGGTTTAGGGCAGTGCAGTGGTGTTCGGGCAGTGTAGGGGGTCTTCTTGGGTGGTGTTTCAGGGTTTAGGGCAGTGGTGTTCGGGCAGTGTAGGGGTCTTGCTGGGGGTGATGTTTCAGGGTTTAGGGCAGTGCAGTGGTGTTCGGGCAGTGTAGGGGGTCTTGCTGGGGGTAGTGTTTCGGGGTTTAGGGCAGTGCAGTGGTGTTCGTGCAGTGTAGGGGGTCGTGCTGGGGGTGGTGTTTCAGGGTTTAGGGCAGTGCAGTAGTGTTCGGGCAGTGTAGGGGATCGTGCAGGGGGTGGTGTTTCAGGGTATAGTGCAGTGGTGCTCGGGCAGTGTAGGGGGTCGTGCTGGGGGTGGTGTTTCAGGGTTTAGGGCAGTGCAGTGGTGTTCGGGCAGTGTAGGGGGTGGTGCAGGGGTGGTGTTTCAGGGTTTAGGGCAGTGGAGTGGTGTTCGGGCAGTGTAGGGGTCGTGCTGGGGCTGGTGTTTCAGGGTTTAGGGCAGTGCAGTGGTGTTCGGGCAGTGTAGGGGTCTTGCTGGGGGTGGTGTTTCAGGGTTTAGGGCAGTGGTGTTCGGGCAGTGTAGGGGGTCTTGCTGGGGGTGATGTTTCAGGGTTTAGGGCAGTGCAGTGGTGTTCGGGCAGTGTAGGGGTCTTGCTGGGGGTAGTGTTTCAGGGTTTAGGGCAGTGCAGTGGTGTTCGTGCAGTGTAGGGGGTCGTGCTGGGGATGGTGTTTCAGGGTTTAGGGCAGTGCAGTAGTGTTCGGACAGTGTAGGGGGTCGTGCAGGGGGTGGTGTTTCAGGGTTTAGGGCAGTGCAGTGGTGTTCGGGCAGTGTAGGGGGTCGTGCTGGGGGTGGTGTTTCAGGGTTTAGGGTAGTGCAGTGGTGTTCGGGCAGTGTAGGGGTCGTGCTGGGGGTGGTGTTTCAGGGTTTAGGGCAGTGGTGTTCGGGCAGTGTAGGGGGTCTTGCTGGGGGTAGTGTTTCAGGGTTTAGGGCGGTTCAGTGGTGTTCGGGCAGTGTAGGGGGCGTGCTGGGGGTGGTGTTTCAGGGTTTAGGGCAGTGCAGTGGTGTTCGGGCAGTGTAGGGGGTCGTGAAGGGAGTGGTGTTTCAGGGTTTAGGGCAGTGCAGTGGTGTTCGGGCAGTGTAGGGGGTCGTGCTAGGGTTGGTGTTTCAGGGTTTAGGGCTGTGCAGTGGTGTTCGGGCAGTGTAGGGGGTCGTGCAGGGGCTGGTGTTTCAGGGTTTAGGGCAGTGCAGTGGTATTCGGGCAGTGTAGGGGGTCGTGCTGGGGGTAGTGTTTTAGGGTTTAGGGTAGTGCAGTGGTGCTTGTGTAGTGTAGGGGTCGTGCTGGGGGTAGTGTTTTAGGGTTTAGGGTAGTGCAGTGGTGTTTGTGTAGTGTAGGGAGTCATGTTTTAGGGTAGTGCAGTGGTGTTTCGGTAATGTAGGGGGTCGTGCTGGGGGTAGTGTTTTAGGATTTAGGTTAGTGCAGTGGTGTTTGGGTAGTGTAGGGGGTCGTGCTGGGGGTAGTGTTTTAAGGTTTATCGTAGTGCAGTGGTGTTTGTGTAGTGTAGGGGGTCGTGCTGGGGTAGTGTTTTAGGGTTTAGGGTAGTGCAGTGGTGCTTGTGTAGTGTAGGGGGTCGTGCTGGGGGTAGTGTTTTAGGGTTTAGGGTAGTGCAGTGGTGTTTGTGTAGTGTAGGGGGTCATGTTTTAGGGTAGTGCAGTGGTGTTTGGGTAGTGTAGGGGGTCGTGCTGGGGGTAGTGTTTTAGGATTTAGGTTAGTGCAGTGGTGTTGGGGTAGTGTTTTAGGGTTTAGGGTAGTGCAGTGGTGTTTGTGTAGTGTAGGGGGTCATGCTGGGGGTAGTGTTTTAGGGTTTAGGATAGTGCAGTGGTGCTTGTGTAGTGTAGGGGGTCGTGCTGGGGGTAATGTTTTAGGGTTTAGGGTAGTGCAGTGGTGTTTTTGTAGTGTAGGGGGTCATGTTTTAAGTTGCAACGCTCCAATACCTGACCAGTCTGCACTACATAAAACTGCAAAAAAACTCAAAATAAAAAGTGTTTTGCACACTTTTGTCATTGGGCTAGATGTGGGCTACATCTGGGTAATATTTGTGCTACATTTGGGCTCTTTTTTCACTGGTGGCCATCTTGGAAGACTTCTTTGTTATGAAGTTTCCTAATTTCCTCATTTACTGCAGTCTCCTCAGTAGGAAATGCTTTCAGTTTTTTACTTTGATTCCATCAAGAAGGCATTCAGATGTGTCACACATTTGCCATAAATTCAGAATATTAGCACTCTAGTTGTTCATTAGATCACTGTAGTAAAGCTACTGCTCACCAAGGAGTTAACTGGAAGTCTACTGCTGGTATTGAAAGTGATTGTTTCAGTCTGCATGTCAGAATTTTCTAATGAAATAGAAGAGGATTTGAGATTTCACTTAAAACATGCACTAAATTTTCTTTTTGCAGCACTAACCATAATTTCTATGGCAAAATGAACCCCCTCATTTTGTTCCTTTTTAAATTAAATGTTTTAAGTGTTACCAGTTTATTCCAATCAAGATGGTTTCAGGTGTGCCATACGTTTGTCATAAGTAAGGCTGTTAGCACTCTAGTTGTTCTTTAGAACACTCTAGGAAGCTGCAGTAGAACACAAAGGCATCAACTGACAGGCTGCTCCTGTTGAAATATAACAGGAAGATATTTGAGATCACACTTGAAACATGTCCTAATTTTTCTTTCTACAGCACTAACCATAATTTCTATGACAAAATGAACCCCATCATTTTGTTCCTTTTTAAAGTAAATGTTTTAAGTGTTACCAGTTTATTCCAATCAAGATGGCTTCAGGTGTGCCATACTTTTGTCATAAGTAAGACTGTTAGCGCTCTAGTTGTTCTTTAGAACACTCTGGGAAGCTGCAGTAGAACACAAAGGCATCAACTGACAGGCTGCTCCTGTTGAAATATAACAGGAAGATATTTGAGATCACACTTGAAACATGTCCTAATTTTTCTTTCCAGAGCACTAACCATAATTTCTATGACAAGATGAACCCCATCATTTTGTTCCTTTTTAAATTAAATGTTTTAAGTGTTACCAGTTTATTCCAATCAAGATGGCTTCAGGTGTGCCATACTTTTGTCATAAGTAAGGCTGTTAGCACTCTAGTTGTTCTTTAGAACACTCTGGGAAGCTGCAGTAGAACACAAAGGAATCAACTGACAGTCTCTGCCCTTGTTGGATGTACATGTTTTACTGAGAATGTCAGACTTCATTCTCACATGACTGAGAAAGATAATGTGAATTTACAGAAAATATGCTCTCATTTTAGCTTCTGGAGCACCTTCCAAAACTGTATGGGACAAGCATGTGAAAATAGTTTTCTCTCAAACATGATTCATGATATCCCAGCAGAAGGTTTTTCACAGGGTAAAATCACCTTAGAACACACCACAATTCCTGAAATTAGTATGGTACCATCAACAAATGAATTCTAATGTAACTAACGTCTGTTATCACCCTTTATAGTTCTCCTTTTGGTAACCCTCAAAATCTTCGATTCACTACAATGCATTTCAATGGGGTACTATCATTTATATTGGTCCCAAGATGGCTGCCAGCAATTCCAGGATGAAGTGCTGACAGCCAATCAGATCTCACGATGACATGTGTGGTTAGGCTCCGCCCAGATATATATGTGTTTTTACTTTTGATTTTCTCAGCAACTACTGAACGGATTTACACCATTTAACAAAAAGGGTTCTTTCTGAACCAAGAACTACCTCTTTGCCAAATTTTGTGTAATTCCGTTCAGCAGTTCGGGCTGTAGCCGTGGCTAAAGTTTCCTATGGGAAAATGAATGGGGAAAACACGTTTTGGGACCCCCCTTTTTCTCGGCCCCCGCTTGACGAATCACCCCGAAACTTTCAGGGTAGGAGCGGACCGGAGCGGGCCATAAAGTTTGAAAATTTCGCGAAGATTCGTCAACCGACGCAAGAGTTATTTCAAATAGAATGTTGCGGATTTCCTATGGAAAATAGGTCCTAACTATAACTATCTACTGGCGACCGCCAGTAGATAATATATATATATATATATATATATCTTTAAAGGTAAAACGAATTCTCAGCACTTCCGCATCAACGATGGGCGAACAGAGAACCATGAACCACTGGAAATGTTGGCACTTAATCTTTATTGCTCCTCAGAATGACGCGTTTCGGACAACACTTGTCCTTGATCTATATATATATACTCTGAACTATACTATAACCGAAACATAATAATAAAAATAGAGTGTGGTGTACAGAAAGAATCAAATTAAAGTAACCTTATAGCCCCTACCTTCAGTGCTTTAAAATTCCAAGAAAGATGATTGTGACTGAAGGTTTCTCTTCATGTGGACACGCGTGGTTGCCAGATGTAAACAGACCTACTCCAAGAATATACAGTGAGACCTGTATACCTTATATGCCAATGTGATGTGCAGAATTTCATATCTCTATTATTAAGGTGGTAAATATAGACTGAAGCAGCAAAGGGTATAGCTGTGTCCCTATTAAAGGCAGATTACTGGTTGACCGCTCTAAACTAAAGTGGAGCTCCTCTATAGAGTTCTGTATATAGCTGGATGGGGCTGGGTCCATGGTGCTATATTCACGCCTCCAACGGATATCTTAAATGGATACAAGATAAAATAAAAAGCAAAACTCAGTTAGTCACGCGACAGGGGGCTTTAAATACTTAGGTGTCTTTATGTCGCCCTGCCCACAGACCTCATGGGCACACAACATTAATCCCCTTCTCACCAGTCTCCGAGATGAGACGACAATATGGTCCTCCCTCCCGCTGTCACTGTACGGATGCTCAGCGATTTTTAAGATGGTCTCCCTACCTAGATTGTTGTATTGGCTACTTGCTCTTCCTGGCCCTCACTATCGCCAAACGGGACATCGCACAATTATGGAAGGGGTCTCCCCCCCCGACGGTGGGGAAATGAAGGAAGGAACTTGACAGATGTATGGGCGCAGAGCTGGCGGTATTCCAGGCGCGCGGCTGCCCCCGGAAACACAGGAAAATATGGTCCCGATGGGCTACATACCGGGGTATCGACCATCCCCCCTCCCTTCTCAGACCCCCTGATGGGTGTAGTTACCAGCACTCCCCTAATTATGCCGGGCCGCACACTACATATCATTGCTGCATGTTCGAGTACCCACCTACACTTCCTTAAATGTCTGAGTTTTGGAACTGTCTGCGCAAAGTTCTTTTAGTTTTATATGTGAATTGCAGTTAATAATATATACACCAACTCTGTACATCCGGACTATCTCGGTGCCAATGTATGTATGCAGGGCTACGGGCCAGCTGGTATCACGAAAATTCAATAAAATGTGTTATTAAAAAAAAAAAAACTCAGTCCCTATCGATAAATCGCCTAATGTGTCCAAGTGCCCTATAATCGAAACAGGTCTAGATACCTTTTATATGTAAAAGAGAGCACTATCCAGCAAAACAACACAGGGTAAAGGGCAGAAGTCGCTCAAATATCGGTAGCTAATATAGTGGTGAAGATACACACATCAATTATGTCTCTCTCGACATTTCCAGGGCGGCAATTTAGTAAAAACGCCATCTGAAATGGAACCAAACAGCTATATCGAGTCGGACTGTAATTATCAACAACATTGATACATGAAAATGTCAGGGAACATCCTAATAGTAAAAACAAATATTCTGAAAGTTGGAAGCTGAGGGAACTGCTAAAGTGCATTTAAAGTGCTCGGAAACGCAGGCCGCGCAAACTCTATGGGGCTGAAAGGTCTAACAATCTGTCGGGGACATCAAAGAGGAATGAGCCTGCTTGATAGCTCAAAATTAAGAGGGGCCACAAGGTCCCAGTGGTCGAAAGAAGGCACACAAAGGAAGAGAAGAGGACACCGGCGAGGAAAAAAGGAGACCCCAAGAGCACTTACCTCCCGTGTTTCATGCAGAAACATCGTAGTCTCCTGAGCTGAGGACTGTGACATCGCTTGTAATCGGCTCCTCCCGCGATGGTACTGGCTTCATGTAATATGTGTTCCAGGAATCCCAGAATGCCAGGATGCGTCACATGACCGGCCTAGCACGACTAAGGCAGTCACTAAAGAGAACAAGCATTGGCATAGCCAATAGGTCTCGCCTTTGGGACCTTGTAAGTAAAAAAAAAAAAACTGAAGTGTAAGACTTCACGTTTACATTTACTGCATCCTAAATACGAAGTAAATGTGAAGTCTTATACTTCATTTTTTTTTTTTTTACTTACAAGGTCCCAACGGCGAGACCTATTGGCTATGCCAATGCTTGTTTTTCATGGTTGCGTGGTGTCTGAAATTTTACGCAGCACGTCACCACCTTTTACAGACACGTTCTGCTTGTAGACAACAGCTTAGGGTGGGCATTTTCTAAAACTTTTATATAGCGCAAACTCGACCGGAAAGTATTTGAGCGCTTTACATGAGCACCAGTTGCGTTATAGATGGACTGATTCGTCTTTTGACAAAGGGCGATGAAGTGATGTGCCCAGAATCACGGGACGTTACGTCAAAGCCAAGACTACAACTGGGTTTACCAGTTCCACAGACTGCAGCTCTGGCCGTAACGCCACATCCTCGCCACTTTTCACAAGCTTTGCCCAGCTGAAGCGATATTGTTGTGAACAGAGTGCTGTTTCGGCGCTTACCTCTCAAAAGGGACCGCTGATAAAAAAAAAAAAAAACAAGCATTGGCATAGCCAATAGGTCTCGCCTTTGGGACCTTATAAGTGTTTAGTTATCCAGCACAATATCCTTGATGCAACAACATCAACTGTTGCATGGCTAAACACTTATAAGGTCCCAAAGGCGAGACCTATTGGCTATGCCAATGCTTGTTCTTTAATGTAGGTTTCAGGTAAGTGATATAGTACACAGTATATAAGAGGAACTGGCTTGAGATGCCTTACTCTCACTCACCCCACATAAAATTACACATAAAACTTTAACATGCCAAGCTGAGCAAGCCATATAGAACAAAGAAGATTAGGCTTAACACTGTGCAACTGATTCAACTGGCTTTCTACACCTGCTGTATCGACTACACTGCATGCCCTGAATCTGTCTACTGCTAGGTTAATGTGCCCCAAAGAGGCTGTGAGGGGAAAGGCCTGTGATCAGTAAAACGACCAATGAATCAATGATATGTATAAAAGGAGAAAGGTGGAAATGTGGAACAGCCATGGAGTCATCCATGGCCACAACAAACCATGCAGAGACCACAGTCGGAGAACAGTCCTTTTGCTTTACACATGTTAAATAATTCACATGTAGATGCTTGTAGTATTTAAGGACAACCATTTTAGTTGTAATGCCTTCATGCATAAAGCATCCAAGAATGCAGACAAATCTAACAAGCATTGGCATAGCCAATAGGTCTCGCCTTTGGGACCTTATAAGTATTTAGCCATGGCACACTTTATTCTGGGTGCTTAAACATTTACTGTTAACCTCAAACCCATTTAAGCTCACATCTTGCCAACAATCACATTTGTTGTTGTCAATGGTAATGGGCTCGTTAGTTGTCACAAGATGGACTATCTACTTAAGGTATTTTGTGTGTCTGGCACAAGCTTTACAGACAAGAGGCGGCAGGATGCAATGTTACCCCTGCTACATGTAGGAGTATTTATCTGTGGCCAGAGCAGTATATGTCAATGCGCCCTGTTTGCATTATTACTTAACAGCGGTAGGGGGTGGGGTAAATGGTCATAGATGTGCAGCGATACTCTCTTAGGTACGAAGTAAACAGAAACTTATTATGCGCGTATTTTTATCAAAATGTTTAATAATGATGAGACAAACTGTGAAAATTATTATTTTTGGTTCTTTTTAAAGTGGCTACTACATTTGTGATTTACATTATTTAATGCCCAATTGATAGGTTACTGGCCAGGTGACAAAGAACTGGAATTACGCCTAATGAATCCAGATGGATTTTTGGGCGAGTCTCAAATATAACAAAATACCAAATAAAGCTATTTTTCTAAAGGTTCTATTTGTATTTTTAAAATAATGGAACAATGTTGGACAGAAACTGGAATTTTTAGAAATATGTCGGTTAACAATAGTAAGAGGATTTTTTTGATCAATGGTCAAGAGAAGGCGCTCATATTACAACTTTAAATTGAACTAAAAACCTGAAAGCAATCCGTGCCCTATTTGTTTTTGTAGATGTATATAGCGCAAACTCGACTCGATGGTATTGGAGCGCTTTAAATGAGCACCAGTTACGTTACACACAAGGACACATTCATTTTTGCTAGGCACAGGGAGATTAAGTGATTTGCCCAGAATCACATGATGCTGAACCGACGCCGAGGCTCAAACCTGCTTCCCCAACTTCAAAGTCGACCGCTCTGACCGTAAGGCCACATCCTCTCTCCATGTTACCATGCCTTTTAAAAGTGCTCTAATTTTGGTGCGATATGCAAATGGAGAAAGATGTTATTCCATTTAACAATTAGTCTAGACTCTTTAATAATTGGACACTTTCTAAAGCATACCACCTATGACCGCTATCTAGTTCTTGTGTAAAGCAGGCCCTTTGAACTATTTAAATGACAGAGAAATGCATTTATTTACCCGTTTATCCATTTACTGTGATCTTGTGAGACCCTGATGACGGGCCAGTTGGGGTATTTAACACTAGTTGACGGGGAAAGCAATTAGTGTTAAAATAAACATTTGAAAAACACGCCCTGGAAGCGTGCACAGTATTTGTAAACGTAAAGTTAGTCACGTCTGCCATGCTGAAACATAAAGCACCGCGGCCGGTTTGGCGGCGCCGTGTGATCAAAGAAAAAGGCGCGGCCTCCCAAATAAAATTAAACAAAGTTGAAATCAACATTCAAACAAAGGCAGAGCCCAGCGGTATAGAGTTCCCACATGACCTACGTCATGACGCATGCTGGTTAATGGCAAACAACTCGCTCGTCCCCAATAAGCACCTACATTTTATAATTCCAGTAGTCATTATTTATGTTGCCGGACAATAAAAGCCATTATTTAAAAACAAATACAGATAGAATGCACTGGCATTCCACGTGTACACAAAGGAATAACTAGCCACCAGGTATCCTGTGGAGGATGTGGCGTTACTGCCAGAGCTGCCAACTTTAGTACTGTGGAGCTAAGTCTGAGTCCCGGCGTCGACTCGATAGCCTGTGATTCTGACAAAACACCTTATTTTCCGATGGTCTAAAAACTAAAAAACGAATCTCACTTTGTGTAGTGTAACGTGTGCTCATATAAAGTGCTTCAATGCCCTTAGGCCGAGTTCGCATTACATAGAACTGCAAAAATAAAATAAGTGTGACAAATCAGCAATAACTATACATATTTATTTAGCGTTCATTAAAGATGTTGCTTTTAAACAGCGGTGTTCCTACTATCCGCATTGGAAGGATGAGAGGCGAGGTGGTTTTGACGGTGTTCCTGAAGTAGAGCTACTGTCAGTGGTACACGAGTCCTTCAGGATTTACGACAGCGGAGGTGCTCTTCAAGGAAACCTGGGGGTCTTAAGGTTCTTCTTAGGGGAGCGCTGCACTCAATATGTTGCCAGCAGAGAGCATTGAGTTGAGATGGACGGGGGGACTGGGGTGGGGGAGAAGGGGTGGAATGGTCCAAGTAAGAATGGGAGGAGTTGGGGGTTGGTTGAGATGGGGCACGATTCTAATTCAGCCCCTATCTAATTTAGTATGTCATAGAGGCCTGAAATGGGGGGGGGAGGGGGCGTTGCACAGTCCTAGACTCCTGATTGTGACCATGCGCACAGCCATGTATTACGGTATGGCCTGATAGTAGCTGCAGCTGCTTCAAGCATTATTTGAGCATGTTTAAAGTTTAGCGATGTGTCATAGGCCCTAGTGCGAGGAAGGAGCCGAGCGTCCCTAGCCACTGTTTGAATTGTAAAAGACAGCGATATTCAGGGTTGAATGGGCCCCCCACGTCTCCGGGCCCCTTTGACACTTCACCAATGGAAGCTATGGCCTTGATTTTGTATAAATGACAAACTTCCCATGGCAATATTAGCACTTTTAGGAATGTGTGCCGCTCGTTCTCGGCTGTAAAGCCACGTAATCTGGTGCTGTGCTCACTTTGCTAAGGAAAATGGAAATGCAAGTAAAGTTATGCAAAAGTAAAGTTATGCGTGGAGGAAATGCGGGCGAGGAAGGGGTGCCAAATTTGTTTTTGCCCAGGGCGCGGTCTGAGCAAAGGCTGGTCCTGACCAGAGGCATTCGGATTTTGAACATGGCTGATGCTATAAAAAGTTCCAGGAGCTAAACGGGGTTTATCACAGGTATCTACATGAGCCAGCCCAATCTCAGTAAAATAAACACAGACGAATCAAAAAGGGATGCGAATGGCAAAAGAACATTTAAAAGTCCGAGACCTCATCTCACTCTGAGGCCTTGGGGGCAAGCAGCGGACGTCATTCCATCTGATTAGAACATATCTGACAGAAAAGAATCATTATATTGAACCAGCCACGGTCACTGCAGCAGCCATGCGATTTACTCAAGTTTTAATATGAAATCCGGAAAACGAGCGCCCGCGATGATCTTTTCACAAATAATTATCTTTTATGAGCCGAAGTTTTGTCTTCCTGTATTATTCATTTGACTAACACACCTAATTCCTAGGAGACAGATGCTCGTGATCGTATTTGAGGGGTTTTCTGCAGCACAAAATACGACCCCTGCAATCCTCCGGAAGATAAATGCCCAAATAAATTGCAGTGCAAGTCCGTGTCTGTGGCTAGTGGTGTTTGTGCAGCGATTACAAGGCAGGCTCAGGAGGGGAAAGGGCCAGTAAAGAGAGGGGGAGGTGGGCAGAGGACAATGAGAGGTCAGCTTTGGTTGAAGACATGCTCAAGGAGAAAAAGAACAAGCGCGCGCGCCTCGCACGGCAGCAGGGGGAGGGGGGAGAGGAGGGAGCCTGCACGATTCACTTGCGGGAGCGAGCGGCGCCAGGAGCGATAATTGCTACCATATGGCGCCGCTCGCTCCCGCAAGTGAATCACCAAACGTGCACGCGTTGCCATTGAAGGCAATGGAACGCGTGCACGTTTTAGGCTGAAAAGCCGAATCGATGGCAAAAGGTCTTTTTGCCTATGCAGCGCATGCGCGCTGCGTAGGCGAGACCTAAAAATGAAATGTACGCAAAAACTATTGATTTAAAACGCTGGACTGAAACTGTATTTTACATTCACGAATAATCATAATCCCCAAACAATTGTCAGCATTCCCTTTTATGCGCCCAATGCTACTAGGCTCATGGAGGACTGAAATGACATTGCATGTAACATGTCTGATTAAGGCACCTTCATCACTCAGACACAAAGCGCAGCACTGTAAATGGGTTTTTCTGCTTCACCGTGTTTCACTCGATCTCAAAGAGAGAAAGAAAACAATAGGATGGAGGTGAGAGCAAAATTTGGAGAAATGGAAGAAAGTGCAGAGAAAGATAATAGGATGAAGAACAGACGTGAAGACCATAAAAAGCAAATCACTGACGAAGACAACAGAGTGATGAGAGAAGCAAAGGCCAGTTTAAGGGAGATGCTGAAGAAGACAGGGTGGAGGCGTGAAGGGAAGAGAATGGATGAAAGATGTAGAGGAACACAGCAGCACCTAAGAGAGAAACAAAGGGCGTAGAAAGGTGAAAGAGGTAGAGAAAGTCAGGAGTATGGTTCTGAAATATGAAGGGCGGAGAAAGGGAAGTATAGTTAAGAAAAATAGAGTACACAAGAGATTTGAACAGCAGAGAAAGGGAGGCGTAGAGAAAGACAAAAGAATTGAGGAGAGAAGTGAACAGTGACCATCTCTCCATTCAGTTGAACACTACCTGGCATAAGCAGTCGTACGCTTGTGCCTCCTACTAACACGCACTCCTATGAGAACTAGTGGTTCACTTTGGCTGCTGCCTGTCTGCTGACCTTCTGCGGTGTTGCTGGAGAATTAAGTGGGGGAGCTGGGTGTTCAGCTACAAGCTATAATGAGGTACAGCTAAACTCTGAGCAACCATTAGATGAGGTGAGATAAAACTGAGGTACCGCTGACATAGCTGATCAAGCTGTTAAAGCTGCTAAAAACTGCAAAAAAGCCCACGCATTAGGGGCACCGGTGATATCATTGCGGCTTGCTGGGCAACATGCTGATGAGATGGGGTGAAGCGTGTGTGCGCAGAAAATAAAAGCGGCGTCGAGTGCATCCATTGCTTAATTTGTATAAAACATGCAGTGCCGATTCTGCATACTTAATGAGCACTGGGAGGAGGGAGGGTTGGGGGGAATGAGGGCGGAGCGGGATATACAGGGAGCAGGGGGAAAAAAACGAGGCTCAACCTAAACAAGCCCGGGAGTGGTGCTTGCGCGCGCGCGCAGTCTGCTCATTTTCAAGCACTGCACTCATGCTTGTGGCGCGCCCCTGCTTGCTCCCGCAAGGTGGATGCCGCCACAAGCACGAGTGTGTGCTTGAATATGAGCAGAGTGACGGCTAAAGGCCCTCCTAACCAGCGCATGCGCGCTGCTTAGGCGAGACCTAAAAATCCTTTGGGGGCCATATTAAAGTGGAATAGGGATCTTATTCTGCTATATAATCAGTCATATCTGCTCTGAGTAGCGGAAACAAAAACCCAAGACAGGCAGGGATAGAGAATGACCAAGGGAATAATCACATCCGAGGTACTTAAAGATCTAATATATAGAGGATTTACAGAAAAAATATATAAATCAATTAAATCTTCAGGTGGTGATTTATCTCGTAACCCTCATATTAGTTATAGGGACCTTCAAATGCCTGAATACAATACTCTTGATATTCAGGGGTCTCAATGAGGAATTGAGACACAGGGCAGGCTGCCTGCAGAAAAAGCCGCAGAAGATGGCACAAAGGTTCAAAAGCATATGTCCGTTCACGATGCAGATATTAGATACCGGGTTGGCTAACTGCGGGACAGGTCGCAGAGGATAACATATGATGACAACGGGCCATTGCCAGGTCCCAAAAGATATTAAATGACTACATATAATATTATGCTAAAGGGCAATTCGGGTGAACCATCAACTCGATAAACCGGTCAGCTCTGTGAGGGGCAGAGCAAGAAGACAGTAAAACAAATCTCTAGTTAGAGAATACGGGTCTCAAATGCATTCTCCCAAGGGGTGTGTTCATTAAGTCTCTTTTTATGGGTATTAAGCAGAAAATTCCAGAACACCTCACGGTTCTTGCGAACGGAGATATTATCCTGGCCTTTTCGTGAGGTGATTCTTTCGATAATAGTCAGAGGTCATTCTCACAGAGTTTCATTTCCATACAGTGTTGGACCAAAGGGGCAGCCAGTCTGCCAGTGCGGATGTTAGATTTATGTTCGCAGATTCTTATTCTGCATTCACGTCTAGTTTCAACCATATATCCAAGCTCACAAGAGCACAGGATAAGGTAAACTATGTTGGATGTGTGGCAATTGGTCATCCCTTTAAGGTAGATGGTTCTTTCACCTATGTTTACTGAGTCTGCCACTGCTGCATTAGCACAGGCTTGACATGTACCACATTTGTGGTTGCCCTTGATGGGATCAGTTCCCACAATGGATCTCTGACAAAAACATTCATTTTCTCGAGGTTTAGCATTCACCAGGAGGTTGCGGAGGTTTTGATTTCTTTTGAAAGCAAACGTCGGTCGTGCAAGTCTGTTTTCACTATTGTTGATATTCAACAAGTGCCATTGTGCATTAACAATTTGTCTGATCTTCACATCCATATTTGAATGTCTGGTGACACAGACTAGTTTATCCTCAAGTTGTTTATTTTTTGTTTCAAACATGCTGTCTCTGTTGAAGTATCACACCCTTTTAAATTAATCCTTTATCAGTTTTTTAGGGTAGCCTCTGGCTGCGAGTTTGGATTTAAGCACCTCCACGTGTCGTAAAAATTCCTTGAAATTGAAATTGGCTGAACAGTATGCCCTGTTTTTGACAATGCGGATGAAAGCTGCTGAAGTGAAGAAGAGTATTTCTGGCCGTGGGTTTAGTGAATATTGAAACCTGTAACCGGTGATCATGGTGTTCAATCCACACGTCCAGAAATTCAACCTTCACATTGCTAATATTTGCAGTGAATTTAAGGTTGGAATCACAGGCATTGATCCATTCAACGAATTCCTTCAGATCTTCCTCGTTTCCTTTCCATATGAAGAAGATATCATCTATGAAACGGGACCAATTGGAGATATTCTCAGCAAATGGGGCAACCTCATTGTAGATATATTTGGTCTCAAAGTTGCCCATGTAGAGACATGCTACCCTCGGTGCGCATGCTACTCCCATGCTCACCCCTTTTGTTTGTTGGTATAACTCACCATCAAAATAAAAAAATAAAAACATTAAGCACGATCTCCAAACACTGCAAAATGAAATCTTGATTGCAACTATTGTTCGCTGTCTGAAGAATTTCGTGAATGACCTTAAGGGCCTTCCGTTGAGGAACATTCGTATAAAGGGCTTCAAGGTCCATGGGAACCAGAAACTCACCTGCATCATTGAATGGGAGACCTTCTACTTTGGAGATGAAGTGGCCCGTGTCCTTCAGATAGGACACTGCCATCTCCAGCACACCACTGGGCCCAGGGCCGGCTTTTGGCATGGGCAAGCTGGGCCCAGGCCCAAGGCGCCATTTTTCAGATGGGCATAGGGCGCTGTCTGCAGTAGGGTCACACAGACTTCAGAGTCTGACATTTGGCTCCAGTGCTTCAGGTGCTGTTTTTAACACCCAAACAGCCTGCTTTCTTGCACTCCCATCTCCTCCCACCACCTGCTGCCACACACTATTAACAACAAACAACTTAGCACCAGCGTGAGATGCTAATCTGTGCATATTTCAGATTAGTGGGGGTGGTGCAGAGTTGTGTTCAGTGGCCAGTCACTACTCTGATGCAGTCAGCAAGGGGCTGACCTTTAAACACAAAAGGGGCTCCATGCTGCCTTATTTTATTCAGCAGCCGCGAGGGCGGCAGATTTCTTTCCACCCAGGGCGCTACCCTGGCAAAGGCTGACTCTGACTGGGCCACCATTATACAAATGCCCAGAGCACTGCACAAACCGGAGAGCTGAGGTTGAACTGCTGGGGTGGACTCCCAAGAGGATTTAGGCTCATACAGTTTCAGTGATTCCTCTAAACTCAACCTGATTTTTTTTCTGGCACTTAAAATTACATGTAAACATTGTTTTCGACTTAATGTCGGATTGTAATCTGACCTAGAATTCCCAATGCATCATGTCCCAAAATGTCATGGATAGATAGAGCATAGTGTCCCAGAATGTCATGGATAGATAGAGCATAGTGTCCCAGAATGTTATGGATACATAGAGTCCCAGAATGTCATGGATAGATAGAGCATAGTGTCCCAGAATGTCATGGATAGACAGAGCATAATGTCCGAATGTCATGGATACATAGAGTCCCAGAATGTCTCGGATAGATAGAGCATAGTGTCCCATAATGTCATGGATACGTAGAGTTCCAGAATGTCATGGATAGATAGAGCATAGTGTCCCATAATGTCATGGATACATAGAGTCCCAGAATGTCATGGATAGATAGAGCATAGTGTCCCAGAATGTCATGGATAGATAGAGCATAGTGTCCCAGAATGTCATGGATAGATAGAGCATAGTGTCCCAGAGTGTCATGGATAGATAGATAGAGCATAGTGTCCCAGAATGTCATGGATACATAGAGTCCCAGGTTGTCATGGATAGATAGAGCATAGTGTCCCAGAATGTCATGGATAGATAGAGCATAGTGTCCCAGAATGTCATGGATAGATAGAGCATAGTGTCCCAGAATGTCATGGATACATAGAGTACCAGAATGTCATGGATAGATGGAGCATAGTGTCCCAGAATATCATGGGTAGATAGAGCATAGTGTCCCAGAATGTCATGGATAGATAGAGCATAGAGTCCCAGAATGTCATGGATAGATAGAGCATAGTGTCCCAGAATGTCATGGATACATAGAGTCCCAGAATGTCATGGATAGATAGAGCATAGTGTCCCAGAATGTCATGGATACATAGTGTCTTGACCAGAGTTTTACCCTTCTCTCTGATGATCACGGAATGACTTAGAATGAAAGCCTCCCAGAGTGGCATATAAAGAGCTGGGTGTAAAAGGCTTATCTATTCTGCACAGCACAGCACAAAGCTAATGCTCAACCTCATGCCCTACAGTCACCCCACATAAAAGGGATGGCCTAGTTAGCTTACTCAGAGAGGAGTCACTCTGGGCTGTACACCATCCAGTCTATACTGATCCAGGAACAGGCAAGATGTATAGGAGAGAGCCCTCTAACTTATGTCGTATTGATGCACATCCCACCTTCTGCCGTTTGTATATTTTCACCTGGGAGCCAAAGCCTGGAGCTTAGAGAAAAAGGCTGGGGAGAGCTGCAATATCACTCCCCAAGACTGTCAACAAGGAGGAATGGTTAATATTTCTTCAATTTGAACTATACAAATGTGCAAGATGTTCCAAGAATGTGCCTGTGTACATAATGAAGCTTGAAATAGAAAGAGCCCTCAAGCCCTGACTAGAGTGGGAGTGCATAGTAAACACAACAACATGATGGAGGGAGTGCTGAAACTTTTCAGCTCTTCAACCCCAGTCAAGAGATCTGGGTTTAATTCATCGTTCTTTTGCTCACTATGCCACCCCCTTTTGGATCCAGCCATATGCAAATCAGTCTTGACCCTGCTCCGCATGGGAACAGTCCAGCCTGAACTGCCTGGCCAGGTCCTCCCTGGACCAGAAACAAGCCTCCTGGGACCGGTTCCAGGGTACCACCCCTCACCAGCCAGGCTAGCTTGAATACAGTGGCACAGCGAGCAAGGGACCCACGTCTGGTGAACATAGCAAGCACAACAAGATGATGGACAGAATGCTTAAACTTTTCAACCATAACCCCCAGTCAAGAGATCTGGGTTAATCCATGGCATGGTGTGCAAAAAAGAAACTATGGATTTAGGGCCAGATCTCTGTACTGGTGGTGAATATTTGACATTGTTCAGCATTCCGTCCATCAATTGTTCTTTTTGCATTTGTCACCCTAAGTGGAATGGGTATGCGTGGGTCCCATGCGCTCCATGCCACTGGAGTCAAGCTAACTTGGCTGCTGGGGGGGTGATACCCTGAAACCGGTCACAGGATGCTTGTTTCCGGTCCAGGGAGGACCTGGCCTGGCAATCTGGGCTGGCCTGTTCCCATAGAGAGCAGAGTCAAGACTGATTTACATATGGCTGGGTCTAAACTGGAATGGCATGGTGTGCAAAAAAAGATTGATTTAGGCCCAGATCTCTGTACTGGGGTGAATGTATGACATTGTTTCAGTATTCTGTCCATCAATTGTTCTTTTTGCATAGAATGGGAGTAGTGGCTTGACCTTCAGCTAGTATTGTCCACTCGTGCTGAGTCGTGTCCACCTCATGTTTTCTCACTCGGTAGCAGGTTGCTGAGGGATAGACCACCATGTGCAGGCATTTTGATGAGCCTGATCGTAAAAAAATCCACAAACTAATTCACTCTGAGGTCTTCAAACCACCTGGTTCTTTATTCCGTATCTATGAGTCAGCAGGGCTCCCCTCTCAGCATCCTTTCTGCAGAAGATAAAAGGGAATTCTTTTTTTCCTAATGTTCTTGACGAATTCGGCAGACTTTTCTCCCGGGCATCAAAGTAAATCTTTGAACATTCTGACTTCCACCACCTCTATGTGTTAACCATTGTTCTCAGATTTTTGTTAGTGCTGTGACAGTGATTCGAGTTTACTGTCCGGATGTTTCAGAGCCTCGCGGTAACGAGTGTGGAATTGGTCACTGTCTGCGCTCCTACTCATATTCCAAGATGGGTGGAAAATGCACTTGGACCCAGAATTTTTTCTCGAACCAGAATTCTTCAGGCAGTCAGTACCTGGTGGGATTTGAGAGGGGAGGAAACAGGTTGGAAGGGGCGATCGTACGTGGAATATTAACCACACTTTATTCCCTATTCTAGCCTGCGACGCTCGGAAACTGGCGGTATCCCCGCCCGTGTAACTCCATGATCACCATCTTATGGCACCTTTCCGCGACTGAGTTAGCGGTCAGTTCTCTTGAGGGACTCTAAATGAGGCCGTATGGAGGGCTTTAAGTGGGCCTTGCCTCAGCACGGGCATTTCTAAAAAGCAGGTGCCGAGACGGGTCCCTATCGGGCTCTCCATTTCTGCCATCACCCTTAGGGTGAAAACAATCATAACTCTACTGCAGTGCCACCCTTCACTGCCTGTGATGTAACTTCTAAGAGCCTTGTTATGGTTCTTTCACACGTTCATCATTTCAGAACTGAAGCATGTTCAATATTATATACTACGAAGCCATAGTTGTTGCTTATTTCTCTTATGCAAATAACAACCATTGGCAAAACCAATAGTCCTGCTTGTTGTAGGTGTACTGTTACTTGTTGTATTATATATTTTGCATTAACAAGGGTACATTAATTAATGACCTTATCTTCTTCACCTTTCGTCGTGCTCAGTGGAGAAATGCCCTATCCTCAGTTCTCAAACCCACCACCACTAAGAAAATACCTCACGGTTACAAACTAACTATTTCACCCTCCCCTTTTTACAAGGCAGAAGCGACTATCTCCATCTATAATACTGCCATAGTGCTCATTCAGTCTTCTAACCGCAACCTGGAACTTTTTGACAATGTCTTCCCTTTCCTCAAGGACAAACTTAACACTAACTTTACCTCACCCGACCTATCCCAACTACCTACGGATCCCACTCCCAATAACCTACACTGCCCTTCGATTCCTATCCACTCGTCCTCCTACTACTCGCCCCGGACTGTTGCCCACACTACCATACCTGATGTCTCGTCATCTCAGAACAGTACCCCCACTCGGATTGGCGCCGACCATTCCTCCAATGCTCACCTAGTCAACCCTCATATTCAACCTAATAATGTAATAATTCACAACACTGCTCCCTCTCAGCTTGGGATACACAGCTCCCCCAGTCAGCGAACCACTATCACTACACATGCAGGGGCTCCCACAAACCGCATGTCTCCCACTTCCTCAGCCTTTACATGCTCCTTCTCTGACATCAATACTTCTGAACAGCAGCCTCTCAACATTCTCTCCACCTCTTGTCTCTACGACCTCTCCTCTTCGCGTCCCCTCACTCCTCATCACATTACGGTGTCTGACCATAATCCCATCACCTTAGGTAGGGATACTTCTAAGACTACTAACTATTGCTCCAAACTAAAGAACCCCTCCGTCACACACAATATTTTAGATAACTCCCCTCCCCGTCACTTCTCTGCCGTTACACCACCCACACTAATACCCCAATACTCTATTATACGCTGGATAATATACAATCTGATATACAGTTGTTGCGGGCTGATATCCTTAGTCTTCTACGCATCACCTCTAATCTAGAACTCAATATGTCAAACCTTTCGATCTACCACCAGCACTGTAATCTTCCCTCTCCCACTCGCACTCCCTCAGTTAGTGGTGTATACTCCAGATCTCAACCTAGATGGAGATGCAAACCTAATGTAGACCATTCCACCCGACCCAATAGGATTGTCAAATACCTTTCGACCACAGATATTCTCTCCCTTCTCTCTCTTTATGATCCCGCCCACCACGTCCCACCTCCAGTTAGGATTCAAACCATTATCACCCAACCGCAAAGGATACCACATACTAAACCCAGACTCATTAATATCTCTAACCTCAAACTTGTCCCCATCTCACACTCTTCCACTACTATTACCAAAACCAACCTAAAATGCTCACTACTCAACTGCAAATCAGCAGCGAAACACGCTGCCGACATACAGGACTTATTACTCAACTTGGATCTGGATCTACTAATTCTCACTGAAACTTGGCTAAATGATTCCTCTTCTACTATACTAGACATCCTGATTCCACCCAGCTACTCTATCATCCGTCAAGATCGCGCTATCTGTCTTGGGGGCGGTATTGCTTGTATTTATCGATCAAACCTCTCTGTCAAACAATCACTTTCCTCTCCAACATCTGGCTGTGAATATATGATGATCAATATTTCTACCAAAGACAACTCCACCTGCACTCTGCACACTTTCTACCATCCCCCAGGTGATAATCTTACCTTCATCGAACAAATCATGGAGATCATCTCCACCAACCTTACCCCATACAACAACCAGATTTTCCTAGGTGACTTCAACATTCACTGGAATGACACTAAGGATCCACTAGTTAAGGCTTTCCTCCAGGACCTCAACCTGACACAAGGATGTAATCGCCCTACTCATATAAAAGGGGCCATCTTAGACTTAATCATAGCCAAGGAAAATACCATACTATTGGATTCTATATCACCCTGGTTCTGGACCGATCATCACTGCATCACCTTCTCCATTGTTGAAAAGGCAACCATCCACAAAGGCCAGCCTGTCAAAGCTAAACATTGGATCAGAAACACCCTCAATCTCAATCCAGACATATCTGCCACCAGCCTTAACCTCTTGTCTCCTCCCACTGATATGGTTGATGCTCAAGAACTCACTAAGCATTACCTTAGCTCTATGTCTAACATCATGGACTCCATTGCCCCCAAACGACTAAAGAGAGTCCCGATTAAAAAAGCCAATACCTGGTTCAACTGTAGCCTGAACGAGGAGCGCCGTGCCCTTAGACTTGCAGAAAAAGTGTGGAGACAGACCCCATCTCTTTCAAACCTTAAACTGTTGCGTAAAAAAAGAAGGAACTACAATAGGTGCATCAGAAGTGCCAAATCATCATTTTTCCATCAGCAACTGGACACAGCCTTCAACCGTCCCAAAAAACTCCTTGAACGGGTGAAACAACAAATAAACTAAGTCAATTGACAATGAGCTCCGCATTGCTGTGAATTGTTTACCGCCTGAAACCCAGTCACAATGCACCTCCACCTTGCAGGAAATTTGTCCTAGCAATCTTCTCTTTAAACTTAAAAACAATGCCTCGTGGTCCATCTTTCAGACATTTGAGGACGCTGACATCTCAAAACTACTGTCTTCCACTAAACTTTCCAACCACTTCAATGACCCTCTCCCCTCCAAATTCCTCAAGGAAACTTCACACCTCCTGATACCCCTATGGACCAGAAATATCAACGCCTCTCTTACGCAAGGCACCATGCCGGACTGTCTAAAAAGTGGACAAGTCACACCTATACTAAAAAAGCCAGACACGAACCTCTCTGATCCCAACATTTTGCCCCATTTCGACCATCCCAACCTTAGCCAAACTCCTTGAAAAATGTGTTCATCAACAACTATGCAATCACATTGACCAGCACCAACTCCTCGACCACTGCCAATCTGGTTTCAGACCAGGCACAGTACTGAAACCGGCATGGTCCACATTGTTGACAATGCTTTACGCTTTCTTGATCATAATGAATCCTGTCTTTTAATCCTTCTTGACCTATCATCAGCGTTTGACACAGTCAAACATGAAACCCTCCTGAACCTCTTAGAACTTAGAATGGATCTTTCTTGTACTGTCTTAAAATGGTTCTGCTCATTCCTACAAAACAGATCTCAACGAGTCCTAATCAATCATGACTTATCCGATCAGACACCGGTCACTATCGGCGTTCCCCAAGGTTCTTCACTTTCGCCCACCCTCTTTAAACTTTACATGGTACCCCTGACTGAAATCCTCAAACCCACCAACATTTCCTACCATATGTATGCTGATGATACGCAATTGTACATGAAGATTACCTCCCCTAACGACATCAGCACTCTCAATAACATCTTGAACAAAACTCAACACTGGTTAACACTTAACCACCTCAAACTTAACGCCCTCAAAACTGAATTCCTACTAATCTCGCCTCCCAACCCCACCTCTAACATCAAAGACTGGCTCCCACTACTCACTGCCTTGAACTGTACCCCACATATTGTTGATTCAGCAAAATCCCTAGGAATAACACTAGACAACAACATCTCCATGATGAATCACATCAGCTCCACAACCAGAGGGGCCAATTTCCATCTCCAATTTTTAAGAAAACTAAAGCCTTTCCTGCCCAATGCAGATCTCAAGATGGAGGTTCAGGCTCTCGTGATCTCCAAACTTGACTATGGAAATGCTACCCTTGTTGGCCTACCGAAAATAAAACTAGCACCGCTGAGGGCTACCCTCCATGCTGCTGCAAAGCTCATCACAGGCGTAAAGAAAAATTATCACATCACCCCAACCCTCCACTCTCTGAACTGGCTACCTTATGAATCTAGGATCCACCTAAAAATAGCATGCATGACATACAAAGCCATCCACCACAACACTCCTCGCTACCTGGCTCAGAAACTGGTGCTATCCGGAAGGAATAGAGCTTCTCGTAGTACATGCTCCCTACTGCTGAAACCCCCAAAATTTCACAAAAAGAAAACCTATAAGAGATCTTTCTCTGGAATTGCCTCAAGAATTTGGAACTCTCTTCCCCCAGAGATCAGGACCATCCCTTCATTCGTTCTTTTAAAAAACGAAGTAAAAATGAGACTACTGAATAATCTCCTTCCTATCTGAGGCGACTATCCATGCCAATTAGATTTTTTTGCTGGTGTTTTCACTATGTCTCTTTGTATTATCTTTTCATGCTGTATATTCTATATTTTGCTCCCTGTATATTTGATGCTATTTATTAGGTTGTACAGCGCTCTGACACCAACATTTTGGTCATGTTCGCGCTTTATAAAACTTTATAAATAAATATATCTGGATGCAATGGAGCCGAAAACCGCCACTTGGGCGGCACACTATGCTAAGCACAGAATTTAAGCTTTCTGTGTTTTTAAGCCACACCCTTAATTACATCGACCGCATCCCTTTGAGAGACCCCTGTCACCCCCCCCCACACACACACATTTTTTTCATCCCACTTAAAGCCCTGCCCGTATGTATCTTATTTTCAGTGTTCGCTGTTGATCTCACTTTTTCAAAGCATTCAAGAATGAAGCGAGGCAGGAACGGACATCATTCACTGCCCCTCTATAGTGCTTTTACCTCTTGTGCTTGCAGTCCTCTCCTAGACAAAGGCACAAGGAGTTGAAACATCTGTGATAATTTACGTGAGAGCCTGACGTGCTGACGGAGTAAAAGTCGCCATCATTTAAGATAATCATTACTAGGAAACAATGCGTTAGTTATTTCTTCAAGGTAGCTATTTGTGCTTGTGGCCAGTGCGTGAACTGGAAAAAAGTGACTCCGGGTGTGAGAAGTTGGCCTGGTATATGCTGTCCACTAATTGAAGTGGGCACCTTGCACCAGTCCAAACGACCCTTATTGATGATTAGGTTAAAGACAACCTTTATAGAAAGCTATCCTAGTGGTAGCTGTGGAGAGCAGCCTTCAGGCTAAGTCTTGAAGGAATGTAAAGCAGCTTGTTTTACCAGTATATAACCTCTTGAATGATCAAATGAAATGAGAACCACACCAGGTATATATAAAATATATGTATTTATTACTAAACACTCTCTACTAACCTCTTTATGAGATTAGAGAACAAGGCACACAATATTACAGTACTAGAACGACAGTAAATAGCACAATACACAGTGGGCTCCAGGGGGAGACCAAACCATATATTAAGAAAGTGGTATAACAACCCCGACTTGACTAGACACAGTGCCTGGAGCACGTAGAATCGCTGGGACCCCAAGGAACCACCCAAGGTAGTGACACAGGGGACCCACGGAGGACGGGTGCAGTGTGGGAACACAGACGCGAGCTCCGTACAACTCTATGGGAAAGTCGCGGTTGGAAATTTAGAGTTTAAGGACACTTCGGAGAGGACTTCAAGCAAACCCAGTTAAACTTAGAAGGTTCTAAGGCCAGCACCCTTGTGAGTACCGAGTTACCCGAATTACCTATCCCAGAGGAGCCGGGTGCATAGGGGTCAAGTGGTGTCGGAAACCCTCATCGTTTTCAATGGCGTGATGCGAAGAAGTGCTGCTGCCGTGGAGCAGAAAAGTGTCTGGTGTGACCCAAGCCTGGATCGGAGATGAGAAGAACCTGAAAGCAGAGGGGACAAAGTCTGGGTCACTTCACGTGACCAGGAGCGGAGCAATCGAATGCCCACCGATGTCGGGTGCTTCAGGTGCGAAGAGGTGAAGCTTGACTCTGCAGCCCCGGGGACCAGGAGACGTCGACGATGACCAGATTCCGCAGGCGAGCTGTCCCACGAAGGATGTAGAGTGCTGGGGGGTCAGTTTCCGGATTGGAGACCAACAAGCCTTGGCAACTGCAACCCACGCGGTCAGAGCAAAGATGCTTCGGTGAGGACCAGCAAGGTCCTGGGGACTCCCCAAGCTATGGAGAGTCAGGGCACGTCTGGAGCAACCAGGAAAGCCCGCTGAAAGTTAAAGTTGCCTTCTCAGGGCACAGGTCAACGGACCAGGGATCGCGAAGGGACCTCGAGAGGAATCACATAATACCAGCCCACGGAACACTCGTGGAGTGTAGGCCAGTAATCTTCGGTGGGAACACTGCTCGGGGCTTGGACTCCAAGTAGCCCAAAGCACAGCCTCAGGGATCGCCTAAAAGCATATGCTGCTGCAAATGTGCACGGTGTCCAGGGGTTCGGTTTGCACGGTCTCCACGAGGGCTGGGGGTCTCAGGTTTGCTGAGAGCACTAGTCGGCCTCGGGGAAGCTTGGGCACCCACCTCCTGTGTTGCAAAATCTTCTGAGTCCGTCGGGAGCTGCGTAGATGCAAACCGGTCAGATGCGTTGAGGTGCCTGCGTTGCAGGGGAGTAACTCCTTTACTCCAAGGGAGATTCTTCAGTCGTCCAGCAAAGCGTAGATCGTCGAAGGTTACTTGGTTTCTGTAGCAGAGTTTAGTCCAGGTAATATCTAAAGTCCTGTAGTCAGGGTTCCTACTTTATACCCAAGGAAGGGGTGGGACAAACTCTGGGGACCCACCTATGGGAGGGTCAGGAAAGAGGGGTGGCTACACCCATGTCCTTTGTCCAGTTTCGCGCCAGAGCAGGGGCTGGTAGCCCCTGCAACCGGTTTGAGCTGGACTATGCACAGGGATACCAAATGTGCCCCCAGTGCAGCCATCAAAGCACTCTGAGAGTGCACCCACCCAGCCCCAATACACTAAAGCATGTCTGGGAGGTGGTAACACCTCCCTGTGACAGGAAACCTATTGTCAAGCCTTCCCCTGCCGGAGTTTCGTCCAGCAGCAGGAGGGCAGACTCGTGTCTGTGGCTGGCAGCATCCATTTTGTGATGCCAGGGCTCTGTGAAGCTGGTACCGGGTGTACCGGTGCTGTCATATTTCTCCCTCTAGGAGGGAGGAATCATACCTCCCACACCAGTTACTGGTGTGGAGGTATGATTCAAGGTGTTTGACACCAAACACGACATAATTCCTTGCAGCTGTTTTAAAGTTAGCATTTACCGCGAGGTTATAATGCACTTAAGAGTATATGGTTGGCTGCATCACAGACAACCCCGGAATAGTGGTTCCGAAGGCTGCAGAGGGGCTCTGCTCATGCATGGGCACCCTCTCACATAAAACCCAGCACCCTGCCTTCAGGATTGATAAGGCCTGCCATAGGGGTGACTGATAGGCTTATATGTGCAGTGATTAGGATAGATATAGTGAACCTATATCTAAGGAAGGGGTGCATGCACCACCTTACACAGGCTGCAGTAGCAGACTTGTTGTGTCATTTTGAATGGCCTCTCAGGGGTGGCATAATACATGCTGCAGCCCCTGGGAGGCCTCTGGGGTACCTAGGCCCTGGGTACATAGTATACCATATACTAGGGACTTATAAGGGTACCCCAGAATTCAATCTGGAGTGTACTTAAAGTACATGCCATCAATTTAGAGGAGAAAGCAGATAGACTGGGGGCCTGAATAGCAGGATCCCAGTCAGACTAAGTCGAAAACAGTGAAACATCAGCAAAAAGTGGGGGTAACTATAAGAAGCAGATCCTACTCTCCTACACCGGGAACCCATAAATTTGGGGTCAAAGTGTGGGGTAGGAAAGGGGATGGAGTCACAGGAGTCAGAGTCATGAAATATGGAGTCTGATAACAAAATGATCTGTTTCAAAATCAGTAACCCACATACCTATTCACATAAATACAGATGTGTGATCTGCATGTTACATGCTGTGCTTTAGAGCAGGCACATTAACCCTATATGCTACTTTATGAGTCAAAACTGAACAAAACACAGAACTTTCCTGGAACTGCTTTAACCACTAGAGTAAGCTTAGCATTATTATAATATCCTGAAAATTGCTGAGCACACACGGATCTCTGCAGCAGATGTCTTAACCCTTCAAGATGTTAGAAAATCCGTCCTCTTTGTGACCAATTAATCCAGAAGAGATTTGTCACATTGGTCCTTATTGCCAATTTCTTTGCAGCAGGATTTAAAAAATGAATGTATAAGCTGGTTACTTCCAGTTCATAAGTTGCAATCCTTGTATTATAACACAGTGAGCTATGAACCGGCACCAAGGAGGTGTATTCCAATTGCAATACATGGTTTAGATCCTTGTAGTTTTTATTTCAATCTGTTGTTATTCTCAGTTTGTAAAGAAGTTTCTGTTGGGCAGTAATAAAGTCTTGTTAGTACAGACAATCCCAATCACTGTGTTACTTTTTAAATCCTGACTTCATACATGCCAACATTTCAAAAGAGGAAAGCTGGAGATTAAAAAAAAAAAAAAAAGAATCTGGAGAATGTATTACTCCCATTGACTCCTTTTGAGGGTGAGGCCTTAATCGTCTCTATTGTCATGTATGGGACTTGCAAGTGTGCTGTTGCAAGGTCGGATATCAGAAATGCAAAAAAACATTATTTTTCTTACCTGTCAGGAGCACGGAGAAAGCGCCATTGCAGGCAGAGAAAGCGTGAAAAAAATGTTTGTGCACTGGCCTTCATACTCCGAATCACACAAAACCAGTCCCTGTCGGCAGAAGCCCATCAAAGAATTGGGTTTTTGCATGCAGGAAGCTGAAGGCGGGAGACTAGCTTTGAAATCTGTAGTCTCCCACCTGAATCGGGAGGGTTGGCATGTATGTGACTTTGTGTTTCTTCCGCCTTGCGTTCTTAACAATGTCCAGGCACTGCTGAATTGTGTCCCAATGTCAAAAAAATGCACCATAACAAATTCAGCATATTTTACTGGGTCGGCCGGAACCCGTATCTGTCTCGGAAATATCTACTGGAACCAGGATCCGACGGGATCCCCTTATTTCATGCATTGCTTGTGTCTCCTGGTGCTGAAATACTTGACCCTGTTTGGAGTGAAGTAAAAGTACACAAAGAGTGTATTGCTGTGACTGCAATGTTTATCCCTCAAAACTCATATTGCTAATGTTTATGAGGATCATCTACCTTCCAACCCCCACCGGCCATTTAAACTTCTCATATTTGTGTGAACAGGAAGCTTTTTCCAAAGTAAAATGGCTACCGCCAAGAGATATGCTTTACAAAATGACGTGATTTTAGACGTGTTGACTACTGACTACTCAGCCTCTTGCAGAAGCAGCAGCAACATCTTCAGATTCACTGAGATTACCCTTCTCCCCTGCACCCTACCCCAGTACGCAGTCTGTAGGTGAGGGGTCTGTGTCTGGGAGCGGGGATGGCACACAGGTGGGCCCCCTGCGCCTTGCAAAATGGAATCATCAACATGGCCATATGACGCATGCACCAGGGTGCATCATGTGGGTGATCTGAGTGTCTGATGTGCCCACCCCCCAGCACACGGTGTTGGATTGTGATGTCATGCATCTGTTTTTTCAGTGCAGTGGGATTTGGAGAAAATCTTGGGTGATATGAGTCTTGTTTGTGCCTTATAAATGATGAACTTACATTAAATTAATTCATTTTGAAATATAAACACTTTTGATTTTCTTCAGACCTGCCAAACAATAACGAATGTTGGGCTTCTAAAATCCAAGTTACGGTGTTGTGGCCCGAATATTTTAATTTTGGTTGACTTTATATCACAAATCCTATAGTGTTGCTGGGAATATGCCCCTAACTTCCCGGACCAACATGTTCCGTCCGTCTCAGTGGCTTGCCCCATCTCCATACAAGATGTGTGAGCACTGTGGGCCTAGTGCCCAACTTTTAAAGTCTTTATTTAAAATGTGTCTTACTGGCCTCCTAGGGAAAGCAACTGATGTGATGGAAGTAGGCCAAACAAGATTGGGATAGATCACCCAGAACGGACAGACTCCCTGTGCTGCTGCTAGCATCAGTGCCCATTTTCCCTTTTTATTAAGGATCTGGATTGCTGTCACTGCAGTAAGTCAGCAGCAGGAGAGAGTGAGTAGCCATTCCTGAAGTTGATAGACACCACTCACTCCCACAGAAAGAAATCACCATTTCTGCGCTATCAGATGTTCCAGCATTTCCTAATGCCGATTTCTCCACTTGCATCTTGGCTAACTGCCGTTTCCGTCCTGCCCTCGAGGTTTTTGGTGTCAGTTCCTGAGAGCTGCGCTTTCTTCCTCACACAGGGGCATATTTACAAGCCCCTAGCGCCACGGGAACGTCACTTTTTATGATGTTCCTGTGGCGATAGGGGCTTCGCCTTATTTACATGGCAGCGTTAAGCCACTTTACGTGTTTTAAAGCTGCCTTGTAAATAAGGCCCCCCTTTCACGCTATGCTTAGCATGAAAGGGTTGGGCAATGGGTGTTGCGGTGGGCGTTCCACCGCAACACCCATTGATTCTGACGCTGCTCCTATTTACAAGGGAGGCGTAAATAGGAGGCAGCGCCAGAAGTAAGACCAGGGAAAAACTGGCCTTACCCTGGCGCAACGAGGAGAAATGTTTCATTTCTCTTCGTTTTTGCTGTTTTCATGTGTGCTGCGTTGTGCACCACACATGAAAACAGCAAAAGGCCGATTATTGTTTATGTACAGGAAGGTCCCCCTTCCTGCAAATTAACAATCATTTTTTAAAATTGCCGTTTTGGAACTTCTGAGTTACAAAACGGCATTTCAAGATTGTTTATGTGCAGGAAGGGGGACCTTCCTGTACATAAACAATCTTCCCCTGCACGCAGACACCCTTGCACCATGGTGCAAGGCTGCCTGCATTGGTGCTAGGCTGCTAAGTGTAGCGCCAGCGCAGGGGGAAACGCATGGCTGCACCATATTCTTGTAAAAATGGTGCAGTCCTGCGTTTCTGAAGTGGTGGAGTGAGGCGTTAAGCCAGGAAGGCTAACGCCTCACTCCGCCACTTCCCTTGTAAATATGTCCCATATTACTCATTTTTACCGAGAGATCCCATGACTGTTAAGTTGTCCACTGTATATGTAATTGGATTGTCTATTTGGGTTTTAATAACATGTTAAACCAAGGGAGTAGCAAGAAAAATGTAATACTCCCACACAGTTTGAACCATTTCTGAATTAGCACTGAGTAAGCAAGTGATGCGAGCAAGCTTGCCACTCATTCGGGAACGGGCTACGATTTTTATTTAATTTGTTCCATTTCTCAATTCTTCTTTTTGTCTTTTTCATCCACCTGTCCCGCTTTCCTTTCCTTCATCCATTCAACCACCATCCTTACTTTTCCCCGTCATCTTTTCAGCCTTTTTTCTCTCCATCTAACCTACTCTCCATCCTTCTCCATATCCAGCTCTCTCTTTTTCATCCACCCATCTTTCTCTCCATCCTTTTCTCCATTTATCCATCTCTCTACACCTCTCAACAAGATATTCTGCTCTCTATCATCTCATCCCTGCATTCATCCCCAAGTTCATCCATCTTTTTCACCATCCATCCATCTTTTTCACCAGCCACCCATCCCTTCTTCTCTCCATATATTCCTCCAACTTCCTTTCCATTTAATAATCATCCATCTTTCCATTAATCCATCTCGCAATCGACCCATCTATCCATCCAGCCATTTATCTCATCTCTCATGCCATCCATCCACACTTCCCTTCATCCACCCTTCTGGACCCGGGCCGGGAAGGCAGAGCCGGACCCAATGGGGGCCCGGGTTGAACGCCGGCCGGCGGCGGGGGACCCGCCACCCGCCCCCACCCCGCCTCGCATGTAAATTCCCGGCTAAGTCGGGGAGGGGGACAGGATTGGCCCACAAAAATAACGAAGGCTCCCCCCCAATCAGGGGGCGAGCAAGTAAGTCCAAGGGGGGGGTTAAGAAGGGGGCCAACGGCCCAAAGCATCACAATTCACCCACCCTTGGCGACGATAGAGGAAGAGAAAGGCTGCTGGACGACCGCATCGACGGTGGAGCTGCAGAACGACGGACGAGCCATTTTTCGCGCCTTTTCTTCCCCGGGGTCGCCGCAAGGGGCAGAATACGACGGCGGAAGCAGCGTGAGCCTCCACCCTCACCATCGGGCACCAAGGTCAGCCTGTGGTACAAGGCCGGCAGGAGCAGGGTGGACAAGACGTACCCCCCCCAAACCCCGCCGGGTCCGCTGCAACGAGAGGCGGGCTCCCGAGAAGCCAGCTACGTGGTCTTTCCTCATCAGCGACTCAGACGGGCAGGCGGGAGCAGCGTAGGCGGAGCAACCACCCCCGCCTGCTTACAGCTGTGACGGCAGGCCGGGACCGGGCTATTTCGCACCCTTGCTAATTTGAATCCCGCATCAACGACTCGGCAAGCAGAGGCAGCGGGAGGTGCGGGAGGACGGGTTCTGGCAGGTTTCGCCCCCCCCCCCTTTTTTGTTCATTCAAACCTACGTGGGCTTAACAGCGGGAGCGGCTTCCCAGAAATCTCACCCATAATCGGTGGGAACAGCGTGAACACAGCCTTCACTCCCGCCGCACTGGGAGAACACTGAGGCACGGGACTGCCGGTTGGTTTAAGCTGTCGCACTCTTCGGGAAAAGGTGGTGCAAAGCAGGATGGCCAGCAGGAAGGGTGCAGCTGGGAGAAAAACACAGCCCCGGCAAGGTTCAGGGAGGACCAGGAGAGGCCAACAGTCCCCAAGAGGGGGCAGAAGAGACGCAGCGAAGGAGCAGGGCCAGAGCTGGACGAGGACCTGCAGGCCATGCTGGAACAAGCCAGGGCCCTGGTGGCACTAAAGGAAAGAGCTGGATGAACCAGCAGATCGAGGAGGCAGCGCAAGAAAAGGGGAAGAGGCCGCGACAAACATCCCCCACACGACCAACCAGGAAGAAGGCATCAGGCAAGGGGCTTGCGGCCAAAACGGCGCCCCCAAAAAAGGCGGCGGAGCAGGGGCATGCAGCCAGAACGGCGGCCCCGAGGAAGGCAGCTGAGAAGCGGCAGGCAGCCAGAACGACGCACCCGGCAAAACACAGGGAGGGCAGGACAAAGGGCCCCCCGCAGGCCAGGAAGGAAAAAGACAGAACCCCGGAGTTGGTAAGCTGCGCCGAGTCCGAGGACAGCAGTGAGGAGGAGGGGCCTGTAGCCTCCACGGCGGCCCCTCGGGAGAGACACGAGCGAGACGGCGAAACAAGCAGCAGGGGCACCGGTAAGCATGGCGCGCGCGGCAACATGCCGGGGCATGGGGCGGGCCGGGGAGCACGTGACAGCCCATGGCAAAATGTGAATATGGGTACTCAGCTAGGGTACACAATGTAGCAATGCAAGCTCCACGGCTCATGCACACTCCATGGCAAGCAGGGCTAGGTGTAGGAAGACCAGAATTCCAGGGGGAAGCATGGAGCAGGGAAGGGGAGGGGCAATCATCCGGGCTGCCCTGGTGGCAATGGCCGGAGATGGGAGCCCCGTTTGATAGGTTCGCAACATGGGGACCAAGGGGACAAGGGGGGCCCCCGGCTCCGGGCGCAGGAGTGGGCGATGGGGGGCCAACAAGGGGAGCAACAGGCCACGAGCCCGGGGCAACAAACCCAGCACCACAAAGTGCGCCGGCAGAGACTGGGGCAGCACCGCAAGGGAGCACAGGGGCCAGCAGGGGGAATAGCCTCAACCAAACCAGACCCACGGAAGGGCAGGACACCAATGGGAAGCCGGCTAGCGAATACATACGACCCTCCCCGAGCGATCCACCTACAACAACAAGAATGTTAGGGCTGGCCAACCTCATCCCTCTCACCGTTAAGGAGAGAATTTGGAGAAAAGAATTCATAGATATTTTCTCACTGCTAGAGGTACGCCAGGCAGGGATAGACCTGACAGCGCAGGACAAAAAGGACGAGGACAGAAGGGCCCCCCGAAAGCCTAGGGTGGAGAGGTCCATAGAAAACTGGCTGAAAGCGTTCAGGAAACTAGCGTGCGTTTTCATTGAAAAATTCCCGAAAAGCGCGGCGGCCCTGTGGCTATATGAGCAAAAAATACATGAGGCGCAGCAGCAATACCAAGGGGAGGCATGGCTACACTATGATGAGGGCTTTAGGGAAAAAATGCAGGTGTGGCCAGTAATGGAATGGGATTGCCAAGACACGGATGGCTTCTCAAAACACATGGTGGCAGCCAGAGAAGGGGTTGGTGTTAAAGAGTACACTTTTCGTCAGTACGGGAGTAAGGGCAAGTTTGAAAGCCAAGGGAAAGACTTCAAGGGAAGAAACCAGGCGGGACAGAAGTCAAATAAAGCATGTTGGAAATTCGACAAAGACGAGTGTAAATGGGGAGCATCATGCAGATTCAAGCATGCTTGTGGGTCATGTGGGGTCAACCACCCCAGCATTCGCTGC
The DNA here is from genome assembly GCA_963921515.1 of Calotriton arnoldi. Lineage (NCBI taxonomy): Eukaryota > Metazoa > Chordata > Amphibia > Caudata > Salamandridae > Calotriton > Calotriton arnoldi. Next base: position 1,275,365 of record CAWUFW010000321.1, on the reverse strand, counting down.
AGACGCAACACGGGGCCGGGGGCCAACAAAGAAAAGACAGGCACCAAAAAATAAGTTACAGCCCCCGCGGGACAGGGGCAAGGGGAACGGGGGCGGAGGGCAGACGCTACCCACCCCTATCAGGACAGACAGACTATTACAACTATTACAAGGGTACCGCAAAACTAATGACAAACAGTTACTGGCGGATGGTTTCACGCAGGGTTTCCCCATACCTTACAAAGGACCAAAAGGAGCGCGGGAGAGCCTAAACCTGAAGTCGGTAAGGGACAACCCAGGGGTGGCCAGGGAGAAGGTGGAAAAGGAAGTACAACTAGGGCGGGTGGCCGGGCCTTTTACTGCCCCCCCGCTGAAAGACATGGTGGTCTCCCCGCTTGGGGTGGTCCCCAAAAAAGAGCCAGGGAAATTCCGGCTGATCCATCACCTCTCCTACCCAGAAGGGGGATCAGTCAACGACTGGCTGGACCAAAGCGAGTGCACAGTGGCATACGCATCCATGGATGACGCAGTGGACTTAATCAGGCAGGAAGGAAAGGGGGCCCGGATGGCAAAGTCGGACATAGAATCAGCCTTCAGGCTACTGCCGGTTCACCCAGACAGCTACCATCTGTTGGGTTTTAAATTGGAGGGGCAATATTACTATGATAAATGCCTACCCATGGGGTGCTCAATATCATGCGCACACTTTGAGGCGTTCAGTGGCTTCCTAGAATGGGAACTGGGTACAAGGGTCCCAAAAGGCGGGCGGGTACACTATCTGGATGACTTCCTGTCCATCGGGAAAGCAGGCACGAAGGAGTGCGACGACCTACTAGACAATTTTGTGCAAATGTCGCGGGAGCTAGGCATCCCCCTGGCACAGGACAAAACAGAAGGCCCAACCACAAGATTGTCATTTCTGGGGATCGAGTTGGACTCAGTGGCCGGCACGTGCAGGTTGCCACTGGAAAAAGTTGCCGATTTGCGCGCATGCATAAAGCAGATGCAACAGCAGAAGAAAGCTTCGTTGAAGGAAGTACAGCAGTTGCTAGGTAAACTGAATTTCGCCACAAGGGTGATCCCCGCGGGGCGCACGTTCGCCAGGAGGCTAGCCTGGTTAACCAGGGGCATGACGCAGAAGCACCACAGGGTCCGCATCACACAAGGGGTGAAGGAGGACCTGGCGCAGTGGGACAGGTTTTTGGCAGAATTCAATGGCACCTTGATATGGCGAGAACCCTGGGTGCATGCACATGAGCTAGAGCTCTACACCGACTCAGCAGGGGGCTCGGGTTCGGAGCAATACTGGGAACCGCCTGGACAGCGGGGGAATGGCCAGAGGGTTGGCAACGCGCAGGGTTGACAAAAAACATAGCGCTGCTGGAACTATTCCCCATAGTGGTGGCCCTCCACATCTGGTCCCAGCAGCTGGCGAACAGGCAAATTACACTGTGGTCAGACAACCACGCGGTGGTACAGGCCATTAACACAGGGTCGGCGAGATGCCCAGCAGTGGGTGCACTGTTGCGTAGACTAGTGGGATACCAGCTGCAGGGCAACATGGCGATCAGGGCACGACACATCCCAGGAGCAGAAAACTCAGTGGCGGATGCCATTTCTCGTTTTCAGTGGGAAAAATTCAGGGAACTCGCCCCAGCAGCCGACAGAAGGATGACCAAAATGCCGGAAGAAGCATGGGCATGGGTGGAACAGGTTTGGAGACGCTGCTGAGCAACGCGTTGGCCCCAAAAACCAGAAACCGCTACAGTAAGTGGTGGGAAACATTCAGGACAAAGACTGGGTTGGAAGGGAACAAGTGGGCCTCACACGGGGAGGTCATCGGGTTCATCGAGTGGGCTTTTATGGCGGGCAAGACAAAAACCTGGGCCCAGTCGCACCTCAATGCAGTGGCATACTATTCAAAGTTGGAGGGACAGGCAGATCCCACCAGGTCTTTCAAAAGCAGAATGGCAATGAAAGGATGGGGGCGGTTGCAACAGCCAAGCAAAGATAGGAGGCACCCCATCCATGTCGCAATACTAAATGGGATGCTGGAAGCAACAGCAGAAGTGTGCTCCTCAAAACACGAGGGAGAGCTTTTCCGAGCAGCATTCGCGGTAGCGTTTTTTGGGGCTTACAGGGTCAGCGAGCTAGTAGCCCCACCGAGAAGCGACCCAGGCACAGACTGCATCCACAGAAGGGACGTGGTGATAGAGGAAGGCCACATGGACATACTGCTGAGGCGGTCCAAGACAGACCAAGCTGGCAAGGGTAGGAGGACCAGGATTCGCTGCGCAGCAGATGCAAATGCCTGCGCAGTGTGCTTACTGTGAGAAGTTGGCCTGGTATATGCTGTTCACTAATTAAAGTGGACACCTTGCACCAGGGCAAATCGACTCTTATGGTAGATAGGTTTAAGACAACCTTTTAAAGAAAGCTATCCTAGTGGTAGCTGTGGAGAGCAGCCTTCAGGCTAAGTCTCGGAGGAATGTAAAGCAGCTTGTTTTACCATATAATCTCTTGAATCACCAAATGAAAAGACACCGCACAGGTATATATATCAAATATATATGTATTTATTTCTAAATAACTCTCTACTAATCTCTTTATGAGATTAGAAGACAAACATATGCACAAATCAACGTTTCACAATAAGTTAAGCACAAAATATGGCTGGGGCCCTAGGGGCTTACCAGACCATATACTAAGTAAGAGACTTAGGGACAACGACTTGCAGGGAGACAAGGCCTAGGGCCTTCAGAAGTGCTGGGGCCTCACAAAACCACCCAAGGCAGGTAAGTAAAGGACCCATGGGGGACGCGTGCAGTGTGGATACACAGGCGCGGATCGCCGTTGACTTCAATGGGGCAAGTCGCGGTTGGAAATAAAGAGTTTTAGGATACTTCGGGAGAACCTACAAGCAAGTCACTTACAGGGTAAGTAGTTCTAGGGCCCACACCCACAGGAGCACCGTAGTGCTGGAGTTACCTCACCCAGGGAAGCCGGGTGCACAGGTGTCCTTTGGTGTCGGGTCGCGGCGTCGTTTTCAATGGCGAACAAAGAAGACTTGCTGCTTGCGGGAGCTGAAGAAGTGTCCGGTGGAATCCAAGCCTGGATTCTGAAGAAGGATGACCTGAAAGCAGAGGGGACAGTGTTCAAAGTCACTTGGCAGTGACCCGGGGCAAGGAAGATGGATGCCCACCGTCGTCGGTTGATTCAGGTCGGTTGCGGGTGCCTTGACTCTTCAGCCACGTGGTCCAGGAGGTGTCGACGACGACCAGGAGCTGGATTCGGTGGGTCCCTCGACGTCTGCAGCTGACTGCGGTGTCGGCAACTCGATTGGAGCCAACAAGCCTTGGCAGCAGCAAGTCTCGGGGAGATGAAGAAAAGTCGATGGCGCAGACCAGCAAGGTCTGAGGGACTCACCCAGCGAGGGTAAGTCAGGGCAGGCCTGGAGCAACCAGGGGAGCCCTTTGGTTTCTTTAAGAAGTCTTCTGGGGACCCACAAGCCGGCGGGCAAGGGATCGCGAAGACACCTCGGGCGGAATCACTCAACAGGGGCCCACGGTCACTCGGGACAGTGTAGGCCTCTGATCTTCGGAGGGATTCCTGCTAGAGGTCGGGACCACACGTGCTCCAAAGCACAAGTTCGTAGAACGTTGTGAAGGGGTTGCACTCGACAATAGTGCACGGTACCCAGGGGTCGCGGTTCCTCGTCACTCGTGGGGTCCACTTGCCTCAGCTTCGCTGGGGACTCACGATGGCCTTGGAGAAGTCAGGAAATCCACTTCTTGGGCTGCAGGGACTTCGGACTCCGGCGGGAGCGGCGTAGTTTGCGACCGTCATTGTCGTTTTTGGTGCCTGCCAAGCAGGGGAGTCACTCCTTGACTCCAAGGGAGATTCTTCTGTCTTCCAAAGGTAGTGGAACGTCGAAGGGCCAGGATTCTTCTGTAGAGCGTCGTCCAGGGGTTATCTGCTTTGCAATGGCAAGGTTCCCCCTCTTATACTAAAAAGAGGGATGGACTAGCTCTATGACCCCACCTATGGGAGGGTCAAGGGAGGGGGTGGCTACACCCACTTCCCTTTGTCCAGTTTCGCGCCAGAGCAGGGGCAGGTAGCCCCTGAGCTGGTTTGAACTGGCATATGCACAGAGGAGCCTTCTGCTCCCCCAGTGCAGGACTTCAAAGCACTCTAAGAGTGCACCCACCCAGCCCCAATACACTAAACCCTGTCTGGGAGGTGGTTACACCTCCCTGTGACAGGATGCCTATTGTTGGGCTTCCTCCACTGCGAGTTGCGGTCATCAGCAGGAGGGCAGCCCAGTGTCTGTGACTGGTGGCATCCATTTTGTGATGCCAGGGCTCTTTAGGATTCTACCGCGTTTCCACAGCAGGTACATGTCTTATCCCTCTAGAAGGGTGGAATGCTACCCCCGCCGCCAAGATTGGCGGGGGGTAGTATTCCAAGATGTTTGACACCAAACACGACATGTTTTGATGCAGCCATTCCAAAGTTAGCATTTACCGCGAGGATATAATGCACTTAATAGTATATGGTTTAACCGCATCCACAAACAGCACCAGAGAATAGACTCTGAGAGCTGCAGAGGGGCCCTGCTCAGGCAGAGGCACCCCCTCACATAGAAGCCAAGCACCCTGCCCTCAGGATTGATAGGGCCTGCCTTAGGGGTGACTGATAGGTTTATATGTGTGTGCAGGAGAGATATAGGAAACCTATATCTCAGTGAGGGGTGCTAGCACCACCTCACCCAGGCTGCAGTAGCAGGCCTGCGGTGTCAGATTTAGACTGCTTCCCAGGGGTGGCATAATACATGCTGCAGCCCCTGGTAGGCCTGTGAAGTACCTATGCCCTTGGCACCTAAGGTACCATATACTAGGGACTCATAAGGCACCACAGTATCCAATCACTAGTGCACCTAGAGTGCACTCCATGTCGTTTAGAGAGAGCAGATAGACTGGGGCCCTGAATAGCAGGGTCCCAGTCCAACTAAGTCATAAACCAGCAAAACACCAGGAAAAAAGTGGGGGCAACCATATAGTCAGATTCCACCTTCCTACATAACCCCCCCCCAAACGAAAGGAGATAAGGCTAACCTTGACCAGTTGAGCCTTTATTGATTAAGTGTCCATATAAGGAAGCACCTGCACTAGCATGGTTGCCCCCTGTCTTATGGCCCCCTAAGCAATCCCTCACCCTAAGGGTATGAGAGGGTCTCCACCATGGGGAATCACTACCTCTGGTGTGCTTTGGTAAAGTACAAGGCTGGTGGGGTGTCTGAGTAGGGAAGTGAGGCCCTAGGAAGGTTGGCCTCAGCTTCCTCAGATCACTGGTCACCATGTATGCCTGTCTTTCCATGACTGAGTTGCACTTTGCTCTAAGGGTCAACCTTTGACTGCCTACAGCTGGGGGTTGGGTCCCTTTGGGTGGAACACTGGAGGGACATGGCGTGTTTGGAACCTTTTGGTTCCAGGTTTGCCCTTGCCTAACAGAGTCCTTCTGGGGGTGGTCCCTACATAAAGGTATGGGGGATCCCTCAGTGGGTTGAGGAATTTTCACCTGGCTAGGGCTACTAGACTGGGTGCCCCTAATCTGCTGATGGGGGTTCCTCTGGACAGGGGGCCCTGGGGGTCCACTGACCTCCCTGACCTCTGCAGCCCTGGGCTGACTGAGGCAGGGTAGAGAGGGGCAGTTTACCTGCTCCAGACTGGGTACCACCTTGGAAGGGTCCTCTGCCATCAGGGGTGGGGCCAGGCCAGGCCTGACTACCTCTGTGGCAGTTCCTTCACTAGGGGTAGGGTCAGTTCCCTGAGGAGGCTGACCCTTACCTACTGTCTGGAGGGAAGAAGACTTATCTTCAACCCTTGTGCTCTCTTCTGGGGGAGAGTGGGCCATTCTTCCAGGCTCCATCTCTCCAAAATCTTGGGCTGGGGCTGTGGCCATCACAGCCCCACTAACCTTTACAGGGACACCCAACATCCTCAGATGGGTTTGGTGTTCAATTTCAGCCCAGGCTGAAATTTCCAGATCATTGCCCATCAGGCAATCTACAGGTAAGGTTGGGGACACTGCCACTCTTTTTGGGCCTGTGACCCCCTCCCAGCTGAGATTGACTATGGCCATGGGGTGCTCTGTTCTGACACCATCAATGTTGGTCACCTGGTATTTAAACTCAGGTAAAAGCTGGTGAGGGGGACTAGTTTCCCTGCCACCATGGTGACACTAGCCCCTGTGTCCCTAAATGCCACAGCTTTCTGACCATTAATTATTGGCTCCAGTCTGTACCTGCCCAATGCTGTGGGACCCACGGTAAAGGTGGCAAATCCTATACCACCATCAGAGTCTGAGGAGTCTGTTGAGGGGGTCCTGTCTAAACTAGGGCCCACCTCTGTTCCTCTTGCAAAAGCACCTAACTTTTTGGGTGCACTACTCCCAACTGGAGGATTACTACTGGTAGTACCAGGAGGGGTGGTAGTAGTTGTTGGAGGAACATTTTCTTTATTGCCAATCCTGGGACAACTGGGATCAGATTTCCAGTGCCCAGGCTTTTTACAGACATGGCAATAGGGTTTCTTTTCAGGAGAGGAAGGAGTTTGGGACCCACCCCCAGAAGAGGACTTTTGGGGCCCTGTAGTGGACTTATCCTTAGATTTATCCCCACCTTTCTCTTGGGACTTGGTAGAATCTTTCTTGTGGTCACCACCCTGATTCTTAGGCCTTACTCTGGTTCTGACCCATTTGTCTGCCTTCTTTCCCAATTCTTGGGGAGAGGTCAGATCAGAGTCCACCAGGTACTGGTGTAAAAGCTGGTTTTGACAATTATTAAGGATCTGTTCTCTCATCATTAGATTATAAAATCCTTTGAAATCAGTAACCCTACTGCCAACCAGCCAACCCTCCAGAGCCTTGGATGCACAATCTACAAAGTCTGTCCAGTCCTGAGTCTGTGCCTTCTGGGTATCTCTGAACTTCAACCTGTACTGCTCAGTGGTTAAGCCAAACCCATCTATCAGTGCACTCTTCAGGACCTCATAATCATCAGCATCCTCCTCTCTAACAGTGAGGAGCTTGTCTCTTCCTTTATCTGAAAAGGAAAGCCACAAGATTGCTGCCCACTGCTTTTGGGGGACCTGCTGTACTCTACAGGCCCTCTCCATAGCAGTTATCCACTTGTGGATATCATCCCCACTCTGGTAGGGAGGAACAAACTTGCTCAGGTTCCTATGGTCAGGAATATATTCTCTGCCTCTAGGGACACTGTTGCTGCCACCAGGGGTTCTAACCCCTCTCTTCTAGAAGCTCTCTGGATCTCCAGGGCTTCCCTATCCAGTGCCAACTGCTTGGTTCTGAGGGCCACTTTGGCTTCCTCATACTGGAGCAGTTTGCACCTTCTCTCAGAGGAGGTCTCTCTTAAGGAAAAGTATGAGCTCCTCTGTTGGACAAATTCTCTGCCAGAGTGATAAGAGTGGTCAGATTCCCTGGAAGGGGATCTGTGCCTCTCCTCCTCTCTGTCAGTTCTCTTAGGGAGAATTCCTCTGTCCTTTTCAGGCCCCTTGAAGCCTGGCCCTTCAATCACAGAGTCTTGGTCATTCTGATTTTCATCATCTGACCCAGATACTATGACTGACCCACCCACTGATTCAGACCCTTTAGCTCCTAGAGCCAATCTAAGGTCATCTGCTGTCAGCAGATCTATCAGGTGTAGTGTTGAGGGACTCTGTCCTAGCCTCAGGTGTCTGTCGACACACATGGCTCTCAAGTCAGAGAAAGCCATGTCCTTATACTGAGGCTGAGTGGATCCACTGGGTCCACCCTTTAAGGACATTCTAGTGTTGTGCAGTGTTGTACTACCTACACTAGTTTGTGGCCTACTGATCCTAGCTTGAGCTGTGGAAAGGGTGTGCTATCCCTTGGCACACAGCTCTAAGTTCAGTAGAACTTATTGATACTAAGCTTGACTTTATATGTACCTTGAGTACCTATAATGGTTTTCAGTTAGTAATTCAAATAGAGATTTTCTGGTAAAACAATGGCAAGCTGGAATCCCACACGCTGCCCACCAATGTGAGAAGTTGGCCTGGTATATGCTGTTCACTAATTAAAGTGGACACCTTGCACCAGGGCAAATCGACTCTTATGGTAGATAGGTTTAAGACAACCTTTTAAAGAAAGCTATCCTAGTGGTAGCTGTGGAGAGCAGCCTTCAGGCTAAGTCTCGGAGGAATGTAAAGCAGCTTGTTTTACCATATAATCTCTTGAATCACCAAATGAAAAGACACCACACAGGTATATATATCAAATATATATGTATTTATTTCTAAATAACTCTCTACTAATCTCTTTATGAGATTAGAAGACAAACATATGCACAAATCAACGTTTCACAATAAGTTAAGCACAAAATATGGCTGGGGCCCTAGGGGCGTACCAGACCATATACTAAGTAAGAGACTTAGGGACAACGACTTGCAGGGAGACAAGGCCTAGGGCCTTCAGAAGTGCTGGGGCCTCACAAAACCACCCAAGGCAGGTAAGTAAAGGACCCACGGGGGACGCGTGCAGTGTGGATACACAGGCGCGGATCGCCGTTGACTTCAATGGGGCAAGTCGCGGTTGGAAATAAAGAGTTTTAGGATACTTCGGGAGAACCTACAAGCAAGTCACTTACAGGGTAAGTAGTTCTAGGGCCCACACCCACAGGAGCACCGTAGTGCTGGAGTTACCTCACCCAGAGAAGCCGGGTGCATAGGTGTCCTTTGGTGTCGGGTCGCGGCGTCGTTTTCAATGGCGAACAAAGAAGACTTGCTGCTTGCGGGAGCTGAAGAAGTGTCCGGTGGAATCCAAGCCTGGATTCTGAAGAAGGATGACCTGAAAGCAGAGGGGACAGTGTTCAAAGTCACTTGGCAGTGACACGGGGCAAGGAAGATGGATGCCCACCGTCGTCGGTTGATTCAGGTCGGTTGCGGGTGCCTTGACTCTTCAGCCACGTGGTCCAGGAGGTGTCGACGACGACCAGGAGCTGGATTCGGTGGGTCCCTCGACGTCTGCAGCTGACTGCGGTGTCGGCAACTCGATTGGAGCCAACAAGCCTTGGCAGCAGCAAGTCTCGGGGAGATGAAGAAAAGTCGATGGCGCAGACCAGCAAGGTCTGAGGGACTCACCCAGCGAGGGTAAGTCAGGGCAGGCCTGGAGCAACCAGGGGAGCCCTTTGGTTTCTTTAAGAAGTCTTCTGGGGACCCACAAGCCGGCGGGCAAGGGATCGCGAAGACACCTCGGGCGGAATCACTCAACAGGGGCCCACGGTCACTCGGGACAGTGTAGGCCTCTGATCTTCGGAGGATTCCTGCTAGAGGTCGGGACCACACGTGCTCCAAAGCACAAGTTCGTAGAACGTTGTGAAGGGGTTGCACTCGACAATAGTGCACGGTACCCAGGGGTCGCGGTTCCTCGTCACTCGTGGGGTCCACTTGCCTCAGCTTCGCTGGGGACTCACGATGGCCTTGGAGAAGTCAGGAAATCCACTTCTTGGGCTGCAGGGACTTCGGACTCCGGCGGGAGCGGCGTAGTTTGCGACCGTCATTGTCGTTTTTGGTGCCTGCCAAGCAGGGGAGTCACTCCTTGACTCCAAGGGAGATTCTTCTGTCTTCCAAAGGTAGTGGAACGTCGAAGGGCCAGGATTCTTCTGTAGAGCGTCGTCCAGGGGTTATCTGCTTTGCAATGGCAAGGTTCCCCTCTTATACTAAAAAGAGGGGATGGACTAGCTCTATGACCCCACCTATGGGAGGGTGAAGGGAGGGGGTGGCTACACCCACTTCCCTTTGTCCAGTTTCGCGCCAGAGCAGGGGCAGGTAGCCCCTGAGCTGGTTTGAACTGGCATATGCACAGAGGAGCCTTCTGCTCCCCCAGTGCAGGACTTCAAAGCACTCTAAGAGTGCACCCACCCAGCCCCAATACACTAAACCCTGTCTGGGAGGTGGTTACACCTCCCTGTGACAGGATGCCTATTGTTGGGCTTCCTCCACTGCGAGTTGCGGTCATCAGCAGGAGGGCAGCCCAGTGTCTGTGACTGGTGGCATCCATTTTGTGATGCCAGGGCTCTTTAGGATTCTACCGCGTTTCCACAGCAGGTACATGTCTTATCCCTCTAGAAGGGTGGAATGCTACCCCCGCCGCCAAGATTGGCGGGGGTAGTATTCCAAGATGTTTGACACCAAACACGACATGTTTTGATGCAGCCATTCCAAAGTTAGCATTTACAGCGAGGATATAATGCACTTAATAGTATATGGTTTAACCGCATCCACAAACAGCACCAGAGAATAGACTCTGAGAGCTGCAGAGGGGCCCTGCTCAGGCAGAGGCACCCCCTCACATAGAAGCCAAGCACCCTGCCCTCAGGATTGATAGGGCCTGCCTTAGGGGTGACTGATAGGTTTATATGTGTGTGCAGGAGAGATATAGGAAACCTATATCTCAGTGAGGGGTGCTAGCACCACCTCACCCAGGCTGCAGTAGCAGGCCTGCGGTGTCAGATTTAGACTGCTTCCCAGGGGTGGCATAATACATGCTGCAGCCCCTGGTAGGCCTGTGAAGTACCTATGCCCTTGGCACCTAAGGTACCATATACTAGGGACTCATAAGGCACCACAGTATCCAATCACTAGTGCACCTAGAGTGCACTCCATGTCGTTTAGAGAGAGCAGATAGACTGGGGCCCTGAATAGCAGGGTCCCAGTCCAACTAAGTCATAAACCAGCAAAACACCAGGAAAAAAGTGGGGGCAACCATATAGTCAGATTCCACCTTCCTACACTTACTAAAAGTACACCTAGGAGGGAGGGAGCTGAGCCAGGGGCCGCTGTTCAGACACAGGGACGGGTCCTTCCTCAGCCGCTTTCAATTCATAGCGGTGATGAGAAAAACACTGGATAAGATAGGCCTCCCCGCGCGCGAATATGGCTCCCACTCCTTCAGAATAGGGGCAGCCACGACAGCTGCGGGACTAAGACTGGGGGAGGGGCTGATCAAAGGGATAGGGCGCTGGGCATCCAGCGCATTCAGGCGTTACATACGCCCCACGGTTTACTGAGCTCAATCTCTCCCGTCCCATCCAGGTCCAAGAGCGCCACAGAAGACGGTGTGGATACTGGGACATTCCTACGTAACACGGGCGCAAAAGTGGGCGGCAACCAGACGCAAATTCGGCGGCGTATGGCTGCGGGACACCACCATAGAGTGGTGGGGACGCGCAGGTATGAAATGGGAACAACTGCTACCCGCGGCACGGGAAGCATTTAAGCACGGTGGCAGACCGGACGCGGTAGTGATCCACCTGGGCGGGAACGACTTGGCTGCATTGGGAAGACGAGCGCTACTAGAGAACATGCAGAGCAGTCTCACGGCCCTGGCACGCCTGGTCCGCTCAGCGGACTTGATATTTTCTGAAATCATAGCACGGGGGCCTGGCGCGGGGCTGAAAAGCCGGGAGCAGTAGAAAAATCCAGAAAAAAGCTCAATATTACCATGGCCAGGATATGCAAGGCCCAGGGATGGGGTTTCGTCCGGCACGGGTTCATAAACCTAAGGTCACCCGGGTATCATCTGGAAGACGGGGTACACCTCACGGGGGTGGGAATGGACATGTTCCTACTAAACATTGTGGGGGTACTGGAGCAAATGAGTTGCAACTAGGACGCGAAGGAAGGGCCGCGGCAAGGGGGAGCTCCCTCCGATCGGGAAACCGGAGGGAGCGTGGCGGATCAGACACAAGGATGCTAGTAGGACTCAAAATCACTAGAGGATAGATGGAAGGCTCTCCCAGTGGCCTTGGGATGCCTCACGGCAGGGGCACTGGGGGAGCCAGGGGGCGGCGGGCCGCCAGAGAAAGAATAGAGGCGACACTCCCGCAGGACCCTTGGGATGCCTTACGGCAGGGGTGCAGAGGGAGAAGATGGTAGGGACTCAGCCTCAGGAAAGATAGAGTAGACGCTCAAACAAGGTCCTTGGGATGCCAAACGGCAGGGACCCCCGGGAGAAGGGAGGGCCCACAAAAAGGTCCAGGGCGAGCGGGACGGCACTTGCAGCCCGGGCAGGTCCCAACGGACACCCTCCAGATCGGTAGCAAGTTGAAGCCTAGACCCGTGAAGTGAAACCCAGAGAAAGGTGCCCCTCCCTCCTCTCCCAGAAAGTTGAGGAGGCTTGGGGTCCAGGTCACAAAGAAAGGGCAAAGAGCAATAGAGGAAAGCTAAACAAGGACATGAAAGGCCTAGGACCATGGACGTTGAAATATGAAAAATTGTATGTAACAAAAGAATTTTGTGTTGAAAATAAACTGCGACCTTTTCAGGCACCAAAGAAGTGGTCAGTGGTGTTTTTTAAAGGAAAGGGCGCAGTTGGCGGTAGCAAGCGGGGGTGAGCGGAAAGGGGGGACTCGCCGCCTGGAAGGGGTTTGGACCCGGGCCGGGAAGGCAGAGCCGGACGCAATGGGGGCCCGGGTTGAACGCCGGCCGGCGGCGGGGGACCCGCCACCCGCCCCCACCCCCGCCTCGCATGTAAATTCCCGGCTAAGTCGGGGAGGGGGACAGGATTGGCCCACAAAAATAAAGAAGGTTCCCCCCCAATCAGGGGGCGAGCAGGTAAGTCCAAGGGGGGGTTAAGAAGGGGGCCAACGGCCCAAAGCATCACAATTCACCCACCCTTGGCGACGATAGAGGAAGAGAAACCCACCCACCCACACCTAAGAATACGGGCGTCGCAGCCGTAGCGGGGAAAGGGTAGCGGATCAGACACAAGGATGCTAGTAGGACTCAAAATCACTAGAGGATAGATGGAAGGCTCTCCCAGTGGCCTTGGGATGCCTCACGGCAGGGGCACTGGGGGAGCCAGGGGGCGGCGGGCCGCCAGAGAAAGAATAGAGGCGACACTCCCGCAGGACCCTTGGGATGCCTTTCGGCAGGGGTGCAGAGGGAGAAGATGGTAGGGACTCAGCCTCAGGAAAGATAGAGTAGACGCTCAAGCAAGGTCCTTGGGATGCCAAACGGCAGGGACCCCCGGGAGAAGGGAGGGCCCACAAAAAGGTCCAGGGCGAGCAAAACGGCACTTGCAGCCCGGGCAGGTCCCAACGGACACCCTCCAGATCGGTAGCAAGTTGAAGCCTAGACCCGTGAAGTGAAACCCAGAGAAAGGTGCCCCTCCCTCCTCTCCCAGAAAGTTGAGGAGGCTGGGGGTCCAGGTCACAAAGAAAGGGCAAAGAGCAATAGAGGAAAGCTAAACAAGGACATGAAAGGCCTAGGACCATGGACGTTGAAATATGAAAAATTGTATGTAACAAAAGAATTTTGTGTTGAAAATAAACTGCGACCTTTTCAGGCACCAAAGAAGTGGTCAGTGGTGTTTTTTAAAGGAAAGGGCGCAGTTGGCGGTGAGCGGAAAGGGGGGGACTCGCCGCCTGGAAGGGGTTTGTCTGTTCCATATCCATCCCTCCCTTTGTCCCTTTGCACTCTTTTGTTCCATTTGTTTCCAAGCCCCAGAGCTCTATGATACTATTCTCTTGAAGTGCATTTATGTGATTTTATTTGGAGACCTACGACTCCGATTACAGTCAAAAGTATGGTAAAAATCAGTTTAAATTGTTCACATAACAGAACTACCGAGTGCCACCCACCCCCGCTCAAGCTGCTAAAGGGGTGGGTTCATGACGCCCCTGTGTTAAACGCCACCGGGCAATGTGCCATTTTTTTTCTTTTTAGTCGCCATGCTCCATCTGTGTTCTTGAGTTCTCCTTGGTGAGGCAATATGGCGCAGCTCGTTCAGAGTTGGGGCTAACTCAGGCTGCAGAAACCGGCATGCGGAAAAAAACGCCATCAAGTGAGAGCCTGGGAGGGGAATAGCAGCTGGTGTGTCAGCTGGGGTGGCCAGGAGCACTTCAACACTAGAAGGGATGCAGATGCCTGGAACTAGCTAGCATCAGCATGTGCTGATTCCATAGGGATCCGAAATGGGTGCCAGGCGGGAGTGTTATACCATGAAAATTGCTGATAATTTAAAAACATGCGTTGGGAGAGGGTGTGTACAGAGCAGCAGAGAGTACTGCTGGAAAACACACTGGTGACCGGGCACAGTCTCTGAAAGGAAGACCCAGAATAACCCACCCGATTTTAGTGTGATCTGTGCGTGCCCGCCCCCCGGCCTTGGGGATAACTGGGTCTAGAAATAACTGGGTCTAGAAACAAGATGGTGTAGCGGTGCTTAAGCCTAGAAACAGATTAAGCAGATTCTTAGACCCAGCCCCCCACCCTTGACATACCTGCAACCAGTTTTCCGACCAGTCAAGGCCCTTGGAGGCTCAGCATCAGCGCCTCCAGGCACCCGCCTCACCTCTCTCCCTCTTGTTCTCTCTCACCTCGGTCTCTCTCTTTCTGTGAATTTTGTGCCACTTCTCACACTCTTTCTGCTTTTTCGCTCACTCTTGCTGCAAATATATGTGCCTTTTTTACCTGCTCTTAGTGCCTTCTCTCTCATTCTTTGTGCCTTTTCTCTTTGTGCCTTTTCCTCTCACTCTTACTGCAACTTTTCTCTGCTTTCGCTCGCTCTTTTTGCTTTTTTGTTCCATTTCCCTTATTCTTTTCTTACTCTCTCTGCGAATTTACTGTGCCATTTCTCTCGCTTTTTTTGACTCCTTGTGCCTTTTCTGTGCTGTTTCTCTTGCTCTTTTTTTTGGCCATATCACTCACTCTCTCTGTGACTGTTCAGTGCCAGTTTTCCCGCTCTTTTTGCCTCTTTGTGCCACTTCTCTCACTCTTTCCTCGCTCTCTCTGTGACTTTTCTATGCCGTTTCTGTCACTCTTTTTCCATTTCTGTGACTTTTCTGTGCTGTCGCTTGCTTTTTTTGCCATTTCTTTCAATCTTTTCTCACTCTCTCTGTGACTTTTCTGTGCCGTTTCTCTTGCTCTTTTTGCCATTTCTGGGAATTTTCGGTGTCGTTTATCTTGCTCTTTTTGCCTCTTTGTGCCATTTCTTGCACTCCTTTTCTGACCTTTGCCATCTCTCCACCCCATTTCTGCCCCCTCTGCCCCCCCTGCTTCTTACCTGCTCTTCCGTACCGCTCTCCTTCTCCACCGTCGCTGCCCTCAGCCACACCCACCACTCCCTGCGCTCCTCACAAAACCTACTTAATGGCAGCCAAAGCGCTGAAGGAGCGCCGAAGGCAAGCCTATCTGTGCCTGGACCGAACCCAGCATCAAAAACCCTTGTCTCCCCCTGGACCCACCACTACGGCCCTGCTCTCCTTCATGCCTTGCACTTGGGACACCCACCACCCTCTGTTGGCATGCCATACAACACTGAAGGAGCCTTTACCTGCTCCTTCTGCTGCTTCACCTGAACCACCACATCTACAACTCCATCCAAGCAAATATCCACTACATCCACCGCCACGCACACTCAAACACCTATCAACAAATGCACCCGCACCCCCCCCACACCAATAGCATACATGCTCATCAATTTCCGCTCACTCAGCAAGCTCGTCACAGAGATATGGAACCTGCTGGAAGACACTGCCCCGGACCTTCTCTTCTTTATAGAAACATGGCTGTCCACAGCTTCAACGCCGGACATCGCCACAGCCATCCCAGCCAAATGCAAGATCTGAAACAAACCAAAACAGCACAAGCCAGAAAACACGCCATCTGCTACACAGAAGACCTCAAAATGACCAAGCGGCACTGAAAACAACTGAAAGGGAAATGTAGAATATGCAAAGCCACCCAGACATTACTTGTAGAACAAGCAACATCTTCAAAGTCGCCCAGAGGAGGTACTACCAGATCATCCTAGAGATCAAGAGGAAGGCCATAGTCAAACGAATAAACGCCAGCTCCAACAGCAGTAAAGAAATCTTCACAATCGTCAAAAGATCAACCCATCATAAAATCTGTGCAACAACGTCTTAAACTTCTTCTGCAGCAAAATCGTAACAATATACAGCACCTTCCGCCCACAAACTTCCCCTCGCAACCAGACCACCTGGTCCTCTCCCAAAGTCTCTCAGTGATGAAGGAATTCAACACAATCACCACATGGGACACCATTAGCAGAGAGGAAACAACAACAATCATGAAGACCATTAACTCTGCGGCTCCAATGGACCCCTGTCCCCAATACGCCTTCGAAAAAGGAGCAATCTTTATCAGTGAGGCCCTCACACCTATCCTCAACACCTCCAACAGTACATGTCCCTTCCCGGAACCATGGAAACACACACCCGTCAACACCCTCCTTAAGAAACCCTTGGCTGACCCGACCATATTCGCCAACTACCGACCAATATCCCTCCTTCCCTTCCCAGCCAAAGTCCTGGAAAAAACAAGTGCCTCTCTAGCCACCTCGCCAAACACCAGCTTCTTGACACAACACAATCAAGATTTAGATCCAAACACAGCACTGGTGGCCCACATACCTTGGACCTGCCCCCATCCCAAAACTAGGCATGACCGCCAAAGTCAATGCAGTGATCTCGGCCTGCTTCAGCACACTAAGGATGCTGAAGAAAATCTTACTGTATTACAAGACAACATCAGAAAATGTTCACCCAAGCCCTCATCACCAGCAGACTATACTAAGGAAACCCTCTGTACGCAGGGATTACTAACCAGCTCACAAGAAGAGTGCACACCATCCAAACCGCAGCAGCCAGACTAGTACTCAATCTCCTCGCTGAGTCCACATCACACCACATCTTAGGGAACTCCACTGGCTCCCAATACACAAGTGGGCACACTTTAAACTCCTCACCCACAGCTACAAATCTCTCCACAACACTGGCTCTGCCTACCTGTACATTGATTTCCATCAGAGACACCTCTGCTGTGCTGGTCTCTTACTAGCACACAACCCAGGCATACACAAAAGCAGAGCAGGGGGATGCGCCTTCTTGTACCTGGCCCCTAAAGCCTGGAACGACCTCCCACAACACATCAGAGTTTCCTTCTCTTTTTCACAAGAAGCTGAAGACCTTGCTTTTCGAGTAAGCCCCCAGGTTTGGCCTCACACATATGCCACAGAGTGCCTGTATACCCTCACGGTTGAAAAACAAGCAATAAAAACACCCATAGCATAACATAACATTTTTTAAATGGTGTCCCCAACATTCCACTGTTCTAATGTGTTGTAGGGTAGCCAACTGATTTCTTCCTGTTCTTTAAAGAAAGGGGGATGGTCTGTGCAACCAGTTGGCATGCGAACACTTCTCAATCCAAAGAAGGTGAATTACAGTCAGGCTGAACTTTCATGAGCATGTAAAAGATTACATGCTTTTTGTGTTGTCGCACAGGTGGGTTTTTAACAGAGGCCTTAGAAGTACCCCGTCGTTGAGTGGCATATTTATCCAGCTTATAGATTTGTGTAAAAAACCTAGCAGGAAGATTTTCTAGCAAATATTTTTTTTAATACCACAGTCAATCGCTCAATTCCAAGCCTAGTTTTCCCTTGTCATTTTCTCCTCCCTCAAACTTAAGCAACTACTTTTCATGTCTCTTACTACCCTTTCTGTTACTGTTTTAAATAAGTGTGGCGTCTTAGTGTTATAATCTGCCAGCTGGCTGTTTGGAGTATGTGCTTGGATTTTATGAAGCTGTCCTGGATCAATTTAAAATTATCTAAATATTTTTGTAGATTGATTTAAAAATACACACCGAAACATTCTGAAGAAGACCACTCTATAAATGTGAAAGCTAATTTACTTTAATGTTGATAATTTATATGCCTCGCGGCACAAACATTATTGCCTCTTGGCACTTCAATAAGAAATGTTATCATTAGCTGGCTCAATGGTATTCATCGGGGTGAGCTTCAAGTTGGCTGTTTTCTGTTTCTTTGCTATCATGGCTATCCACAGTGGGCTGGGAATGGACTGGTCTATGTGAGCTGTACTTGGTGCTGTGAGGCTATTGACTTTGATTGTAATGAGGTGGTTAAGATAAGCATAATAGTACTGGGAACACCGCTAGGGATGACAGGTCACCCAGAATTGTGTGTTCTCTGTGGGATCTTTCTCTCTCAGTCCTCCTATGGAGGCACTTGCAAATATTAACTGTGCTGTTTGCCAACTTCATTTCAGTGTACATGACTTATGCCATGGTTAGTGATGGGTAGAGGCCGGCCCCACCTGAGCCAAAGCTCTGTATGGGCAGGATGACAATATATCACAACGTTGAGCCACAAGCAATGCTTAATTTGAGCCGGGGGTTTCCGGTGCTCAGCACTGGCACTTAATCATCAACACCGGCACATGAGCACCAGTTAAGGACACATTCATTTTTGGTAGGCACAGGAAGATTAAGTGATTTGCCCAGAATCCAGGATTGTGAGCCAACGCCAAGACTCGAGCCTGGTTCCCCAGCTCCAAAGTTGGCCGCTCTGGCCACTAGGCCACATCCTCTCCCCACTTGTAGGGTTTGTTGGTGCTGTGTTAGGCAGCGCTAATAGGAGAAATGGGCTGGTCTAAGCTGCTTCCTGATGACAGCCCTGGCACTTCTTTTTTTACAAATTAACCACTGGCCACAAGGAGGATGATTGGGGGCATTAATGGGCCCTGAATCAGAATCCCGACAAAATAATGCATCGATCATCACACACGATGAGGTCTAATTCATTTCTCCAGGTGACCAACTATTTATCATTCAGTTACTCACCAAGCACAACGCTTTCCTGCAGAAGTGGGTGGATTCAAATTGAATAAAAAAATCACCACTGACTCAAAAGTGATAGAATGACCAGCAGGTATATTAAAAATTTACAAAAATGTATGAAACTGAGCAACCTGAAAAGTAAACATACTCCACCTGGGCTTATAAAACATTAACTGATTTGTAAATTTAATAAGCAGAACAAAATGTAAAAGAAATGCAAAAAATACAGGAGGGAATGTAAGCGAGATTAAAAGTATTAACAAAAACATTTAACCCTTGCAGTCGCCTCTGAAGGTGTCAGAAGAAACCTCGCCTGTGGTGGGATTGAAAGAGAACCCCAGCACCACAAACTCGTCATAGGTCTCCACTCTCTCTTTTTTATTATTATTAAAACAAAATATATTTTGACGAGGAAGAGCAATAATGCATGTCATGGTTTGTATGAGCTAATTCAATATAATACATAGGAGCTCCAATATCTACAATAAAACACAAGTGCCTTCTAGTAGTGACATCATTTCTTACATTTCAAACTGGTTTTAGACCCAATAGTGCACAGCAGCAGTGGTGGTTTCCATTTTGAATGACATTTACCAGTAAATGGGCGAGGGTAATCACATTGCCCTGGTCTGCCTATGTCTGTCGGCTGCATTAGATGCCTGGCCTTGCGAGGCACTACCTTAGCCTAGTGAACATCTTTGACCGGAGTGCTCAAGAGTGTCAATCTCCCGCTGTTTCAGCTGCCTCCAGTACATCTGCAATTTGGCATCAAGGTTTGGCCCTCTCACCATTATTATTTTTTTTACGCAGACTTGCTACCACTTATCCCTCTCATTGAGTGTTTATATCTGGTGGTCTGTAATTATGTCAATGACACCAAATCTCTGTCACCCTTTCCTCCAAATATTGCTGCCAGTGGAGTGAAGTTGACAGGCTGTGTTTACTGTTCCTAACTGGATGCAAAGGACCAAACTTAAGCTTAACCAATCATAGACATGCTTTGTGAGTTGGTCTCTAAATCCACTTCACTGAATCGCTGACCTTTTGCTCCTAAAATTGGGCCAATGCCCCAGCATATAGCTCAAAAAGCGAACATTCTAGCAATCTCTTTGTTGACCAACTTTCAATAGAATCCCAAGTATTGGCAGTGGCGAAAGTCACTGAGAACCTTTTTCTTACTTTCCACACCCGAGAGAGTGGCCTCCAGTGTTTCCAGAATACAATAGCATAGTTTTAGCTATGCAGACATTATGTTTACTCTTTCTCAGAGACCTTCGCTGGTCTCCAGTATCATATTGAGTTTAGTGATTATTTCTGTGCATACCATGTCAGGCCTTTGATAAATGAGGCTCCCCGTTTCTACATACAAACCACTGCCATAGCTGATACAGTTAGGTGAGGGTCTCAAGACCCCAACCCCAACTGTGCACTACCAAGAAGAGACAACCCACTGCGCATGCTACATGCACTAGGGTAATAAGGCCCACCTCCCTCTTACGAAACAAATCCGTGAGGAAACGGCGCACATTTCAACTGAACCACCCACATCAATGCGGTTCAACAATGAAATCTCCAAGAGGAGAATGCTTGAGAGAGAAGTTACAACCAGAGGCTGATGTGTGCACAAAGCACCAAAAGGCCAAGCAATTGGCGAATGCTGCACTAAGCAAATACCCAGTAACAGAACTGATTACCATGCCCTTCATCACAAAGTGGCCCTCTTCAACTCACTGGTATTGTCACGCCTCTATTACTGTAATAACATTTGAATAGGTCTCAGGAAGAATAATTTACATGATTTCTGATGGTACAATACTGAGCAGCAAGACTAGTCCTAGATGTGAAAAAGACAGAACACATCACTCCTTTCCAGACCCTCCAGGATTTTGGGATTGTCACGATTTGCAAAAAAATATCGAAATATGGACTTCTGTAAAAATTCAGTGATTTCACAAAAGCCCGGGCAAAATCTAAAAAGAACCCTCCTTTTATGTTGCGCTGGGCCAAAAAAAAGTGGGTGGGCAGGAGTGATGTAGTTTTCTTTCTATCTTCTGGCTATGTACCTACAGACATCCTTAGGAGGCAACGTCTGCCTCCTGGAAGCTCAAACCATGCACAGCCAGGAGGAAAAGACTTCTGAAGACTAGGATTCAAAAGTTATGTGAATGTTCCAGTCTCCTTTGACATGACTGCTGTGACAGTCTCTTGGCCCCCTCCATTATTATACTCATTGTCCTGCTCCCTCTGCCTATCTTTTTATGTGCGCAGTTCTCAGCCCCGACTGCAGAGTCTCCGCACATGTAAACTTACTATTAAAATGCAGTTTTCTGAATACTGTAAAAGTGCAATTTTACATAAACGTGTACGTTTACCTTTGTGAATCAGGCCCACAATTTAAAGGAATCTTTATGTATTGCTCAAACTTTCCCGACCTACCAAAAATCTGCTCACCCGCAGTATGGGAAACACTGTCCTATGACATAAACAAGTTGGTACTTTATGATTGATTTGATTTTTTATAAAGCACAAACAAATGCCTGGAGGCATCTAGATGCTGAACACTGACAAGTGATTGGAAGCAGGAGGGGAGGAATACTAGTCTTGCCGAAACAGCCAGGTTTTTAATGCCTTCCTGCACCTAATGACGGAGGTCGCCATTTTTAGTTCAGAGGGCAAGTGATTCCAGTTTTGAGCCACACAAAGTATTATACTCCTGTCCCCCCCAAGTGGTCAGTCTGTGCTTGGGTATTACTAGGTCTTTGGCTGAACTTGATCTTAAAGACATGCTTGGAAGATACCATCTGAACTTGTCTTTGAGGTACCCCGGGCCAATGCCAATGCCATGCAGTGCTTTAAAGGCTGTGCAGAGTCCCTTGAAAAATGATCTGTTTTTTAACCGGCAGTCAATGTAAACTGTAAATGGTTGGGGACGCTGACACAAATTTGGGCACCTTCATCAACAGT
The DNA here is from genome assembly GCA_963921515.1 of Calotriton arnoldi. NCBI lineage: Eukaryota > Metazoa > Chordata > Amphibia > Caudata > Salamandridae > Calotriton > Calotriton arnoldi. Next base: position 1,253,715 of record CAWUFW010000321.1, on the reverse strand, counting down.
CTTGCCGCTGAGTTTTGCAAAATTTGCAATTTATTCAGGGATGTTTTGGGCAGATTGTGATAGAGCACATTGCAGTAGTCCATCCTAGATAGCACTAGTGCAATGACGGCTTTAAGCATGTTGATGGGTAGAAATTGAGCAATTTTCTTTACTATCTGTAGCGTAAAAAAGGCAGTGGATATAACTTTGTTCACCTGTTCTTTATATGTCAGACGGTCATCAATCATGACTCCAAGGTTTTTTACCTTCTGAATCGGTTTTGGAAGTAGACCTAATTCCTCTGGCCACCATTTCCAGGACCAAAATGTTGGACTGTTTCCAAACACAATAACTTCAGTTTTTGAGGAATTGAGTTTAAGACAATTTTGGTCCATCCAAGATCCAACTGCACTCATGCAGCTGCTGAAGGTCTCACTCCTATCAGGGCCTTTGTTTGATAAAGAAACCACAATCTGGGTGTCGTCAGCGTAGAAAACCAGTGACAACCCAAATGATTTAATGAGTGCCGCTAAGGGAGTAACCTAAAGGTTGAACAAAGTGGGGCTTAAAGATGAGCCCTGGGGGACTCCACATGGCTATATAAAGGGTTCAGAGGTGAAATCTTTAAAAGAGACCGATTTAAAGTGTTGTGTCAAGAATGATCTCAAATGGTTGAGGGCTGTATCCTGAATTCCAAGTTTCTGTAAACGGTCAATCAAAAGAGCATGATTCCCCGTGTCAAATGCCGCAGAGAGATTGAATAGGATAGGGGCGGTGTTGCCCCTCTTATCCACTGCAGCTCTGATCTCTTCTGTGGCCACCATCAAGGCTGACTCTGTACTGAGACCCTCACAGAAGCCGGCCTGCATGTCATCCAGAAGAACATTGTCTTTCAGGAAGGCTCCCATTTGGAGGTTCATAAATTTCTCGAACAATTTTGCTGGGAAAGGAAGTCTTGAAATCGGATGGTAATTATTTAGATCCTGTTAGATCAAAGTTTGGTTTCTTTAGCAGTAGAAGTACTGGTGCAGCCTTCCACTGCTTTGGAATATTCCCGAACTAAACATGATGTTAAAGATTTTGGTCAGGGCCAGTCTTGTGCTACCACCTCTGGTACAGGATGAAAAATGTTGGGTGGACCGGGGCCAGATAAAGAGCCTGATTTAAATTTAGAAAAAGCCTGAATTACTTGCTTGACCGTCTCTGGAACAAACTCGGTAAAGATGTGTTTCTTTAGGAGTCCGGCCTTGTCCTCATTGCTAATATGGTTCTGAAACACATTGGCAGTGAATTTGTTGTAAATGAGTTCTACTTTCTGTTGAAAGAAGGTTGCCAGGGAATCGCAAAAGGTTTGGCTGCCTTCTCATGTAGTATGAGTAGCTGGAGCTGATAATTTAGAGACTTCCTGGAACAGCGCTCTAGAGGAATTCATGGAAGTTTTTATTTGTTCAGTGAAGAACGCTTCTTTTGTTTCTATGACAAACTTCTTATATTGGGAGATATAGGATTTCTCTCTCTCTAGTTTATTATAGTCTTTCCTCCGTATTCACTCTTGCCTGCAACATTTTTGTTTTGTATGTCTCAGGGAGTCATTAAACCACGGTGCTGTGGTCCTGTTCCTACTGGTCCTCTTAAGTTTCGCGGGGGCTAAAGTATTGGCCCCACCCTGAAGCCAGGTTGTGTAGTTATCCACCATTAGCTCTGTGTCAATACTATCTACAAGTTGGGAATTAAGAAGTAATGACCTTAAATCTGGGGTGAAAACCTTGTTCCAAGCTCGAAAAAGAACTGGTTTTCTGGTTGCCTTAGTGTCTGTGGGTTTGGTGGGAAGATTTATGTTCCAAATGATGGCCTGTGGTCTGTCCAGGTAAGTGGTAAAGGGATGGGACCAGAGAGAAATGGGTTGTTGGAGAAGAAACCATCGAGATTATGTCCCACTTGATGTGTGGGACCTTCCGCTAGTTAGGGTAATCCAAGGGCTGTGATAAGATCCAAATCAAACTCAGTGTCTGGATCTAATCTATTTTCAAGATGAAAGTTCATGTCTAATATTATAGAAAAGTCTGATTGAGTCACCGAAGATTCCAGGGATAGTTGCAGGTACTGGACGAACGAGCTACTGGGCGCTGGAGGGCGGTAGATCAGCAGTCCATTAAAGGATTGGCTTTTGCTCAGCTCGAGTTTGAACAAAAGAGCTTTGTGGGCATCCGATGAGGCGGGGTGAACATCGCGTGGAGAACTGTTCCTGGTAAATGATTGCTAGTCCACCTCCCTTTTTGCCCATCCTATCAAGTCTGGGCATGATATACCCAATAGGGGCTGCTACCGTCATTTCTGAACTGGCTGCTAGATCGGCTCAGGTTTCTGTAAAGAAAGCTATATCAATTTTGTGTGTCTCAATAAATTTGGCTGCCTCCATGTGGTGTTTAACTAAAGATCTGGCGTTAATGAGGGCACAACTAACTTTCTGCATCCCGGACCCCTCTAGACTGATCCCTCCCGGAGATATCGACAATGCTGGGTTAAGCAACATTCTGGGGTTCTAGGTCCATAAACTTGGCGTTACAGACCTGACAGTGAGAATACATGCTTTCCAGTGCAGTGGGACTCAGCAGGCAAGTCTGGCTTTTACGTGTTGTTCTTAATCCTAGAAGAGTTTCCCTTGAATATGACTCCCTCTGCGCCATCCGGGAGTCAGCCCGACCAGAGGGACCGGTCGACACATCACACATATTGTAAATTCACTATACAAATACAATTATGAGTCTATGAAAAAATGCTGTTTATCAGAAGCAACCAGTCATTGATGTCTAATTAATTGCCATTTAATGAGGAAAGACACCTATTCCTGTAGGACCACATCACTTCTTGTCTTTCCTGGGAGCAAAATGTAGTATCTTTAAAACAGATGCAAAATTACATCTCTGACAAATAAGACCAGCCTTAAGGAGACTGGGTTGTAATCAGTTTTCAAGCTTTTACAATCCTGGGAGTTGCTATAATGTTTCCTAGCATGGAGGTGGTATCTTCTAGGGCCTTGATTATTTAAAATAGCTTCTTTCTACTGATTGTAGTGCAACATATCTTTGAGGAGGGTGGCATATGCCACAGTCCTTGCTCAGGGCAGCCGTCAGCAGCTGTTCTATCAGCTAAAAGATTTTAATGATAACCTTTTAGTCCCCAAACATGAAATGCTGGTGGTGTGGTGTTCCATTGACTCATGCTTGGACTATGTGAATGCACTATCTGTAGGCTTTTCCAACCTTGATCGCTACATTTTAGGTGGCTCAGAAATGAGTAGTCATTCTTATGGCTGATCTGAAAAAACCCAGAACTAGGATGGCGTGGCCTGCCGCCAGACAAAGCTAATGCATCTACAGAGAGCTCCCATAGCAGGGCTGCAATCCAGATGACTGTGCACTTAAGAGAACCCATACACACTTCTCAGCCAAATAGATACCAAAAGCAATGGATCATGAGAAGATTAATTTCTGTGACTGAAGAGTAATCCAGTGGCAAAGGAAACTGTGTTAAAACAACACCTCTGATCCGCTCCATTCTCCTGTATACATGTTCTGTAAAAGGGAACTTGTGTACTACAATGTCTACTTTGCAATGGTGTGAAATGGTCTGGAGATGGGTGCGACACTGGAGGTTCCCAAGCAGGCATAGTGCAGGCTGTGGACTTGGTTGCTGTCTGAGGAGTGGATAGGTAGGTTGGAGCAAAGCGCAGCAATGGCTTTGAGACATGGAGGGATACAACAAGGTCCACAGTTGGGGGAGACCTGGGCTGAGCCTCGTCTCCTTCTAGTCTGACTACCTGGGCATCACTAGAGAATGCACAGTTGAAAATAGGAGTGCTGAGAGCTGTTGGAGGAAAGACACAACTTGTGGGGACAAACTATGGAATCTGCCCTGCATGAAAGAGGTGGGTTGCACTCAAGAGTTAATGGATTGGTTGCTTTGCCTTCTGGGGGACACGTGAAGCCTCGGGTGGCACACCACAGCATGAGAATCGGAAACGAGACATACAGTAGATACCTGTCTTATGGAAGGCATCTGATCCACTTGGATTCTGTCAATCAATAATTCACTCACTAAGGGTGAATGGGGATTGTGGGAAATACACTAGCTAATCGGCGAAGCCATAGGAGCTGATAGAGAAGCGTTAGCACTGCCTCCTGATCTGAGATATACGAACTGAATTTTGCAGTATGTTTAGTACATATTACATTTAGTTGTATTTCAATAGGAGTACTAACGTACTACAAAATGCTTTTCACTAACCTACATATGGAGGTCTCCGTCTCTCCTATCTTTTATGTGAGGAGACCTCCGCACATATGCTACTACTCTTCAGTAGTGGGGGAGATGGTAGTGGCTCGAAAATGAGAAATACTTACTGCTAAATGGGAGGGGTTTAGGGAGAAGTAAGAGGGGTTTAGGAAGGGTTAGGGAGGAGTTTCTGGAGGGTTAAAGACGTTTTTTAAAATAAACCCCTGTCGGGCGGGCCAGACCCGGGTGGAGTCGATGCAATATTGTTTTCAAGGGAGGTGGGCATGCGCCCTCCTCCCTTAACCTTCTCGAGGATCGAGGACCCTATTCCCCATGATCAAGTCATTAATATTTAGAGCACAGGGGAGCACAACCTCCCTTCCTGAGCCTTTGTCAGGTCCCGGAGCCAATTAGTCTATTTGTGACGGGGTGCTGCATTCCTTAAGAAGACCCAGGGTACCCATCCTCCAGTGCCGAGTTTGAATTTGAGTGAAGAGCGGCATGTGCCCCCTCCATGTGTCTCCTATAGGCTCCGGGGACCCTTCCCACAGGGCCATTAAATTTATTTAGGGGAAGGGGGCATAAGGCTTCTCTTCCTTGAGCTGGACATTGGTCCCGGGACCCCATCCCCGGGGCGCGATTATTGGTGCCGTATCCTGGGTACCCATCCCCTGGAACAATTGGTGTTCCCTGCCCATGAGAGTGCGGGCAGGGAATATAAACTTTAATCCCATCTCGCCCTTTCCAGGGCAGTGAACACAACTTTTCTCCAGTTCAGTGGGAGCAGAGAAAAAAGCTGCTCCCACCCAGTCGGGAGCATAGGAATGCAGCCAGCTCCTGCTGACCCCCACTATGGATGCTGGCAGAGGATGTGGAGGCCTTGGGCCTCCCCCTACAGCCCCCAACTATGGCTGCATTGTGGGTGCCCCTGGTGGGCACTGGGGCACCACTATAACAAAATAGCAGGCTCCCACTATCGGTGCTGGCTGGCAGGGGCTGTAGGGCCAGGGTCTCCCTCCCCCAGGCCCCAACAACGGCTACATTGTGGATGCCCCCGGTGGCCACCAGAGCACCAAAAAAAAAAATATATAAATATACAAAGAATAATAAATGAGCAACTGGAGCTGAAGGCTATGCGCAGCGGTGGTTGGGGGTCTGGCCTGCGCCCAACCGCACACTGCGCACAACGATGTATATCTTACTTTACTTTTAAAAAAAACTCAGAAATTCACTAAAAAAGCAGGCCAGGGCATGAGTCATAGTTACTTTAGGGCACAAGATATAGTTACTTGAAATAACTATAACTAGTGAATTTCAGTAGTTTTGTTTGTTTAAAATGTTATGTTTTAGCTGACCTTTTCACTTAACCATAGCATTCCTTTAACTTTTGTTTTTTTCAGTAAAAAAAAAAAAAAAAAAAAAAAAAAAAAATATATATATATATATATATGCAAAAAAGAAACAGAGAACTCTGGGTAGTTCCCAAGTTTAGGTGGAAGGCAGCTCCTGTATAGAGCACCCTCAACACCAGCGACACTCTAAATTTGCTCACCTCAAATGTCTGCTTTTCTATCAAAGTTTTTAAACATAGGATTAGCACAGTGCTATCCACGCCGAGATAGAAAGGGACAAAGTCTATGCCTGCAAGGGTATTGTTTTGATATATATATCTATCTATAACATCAGAGTTTCCGTAAAAATGGCATTTTTACATGATACCTTTGGCAGTGTTTCATGAATCTGCACAAAACTTTGCAAGAAAAGTACCAAGTTCCTCATCAAAAGTTTCCTGTGTATGGTCAAGTGAGGGCCAAGAGAAGGGAATGGGGTCCGAAAAGTGTGTTTTCCCATTTTAATTTAATTTTGAATCTCATTGATCACCTTCATGCATATGTTGCATATGTTCGTGTTTACCTGATTGGCATGGATTGTACATCCATCATGATGTTTGGATGTGGATAGTGTACCATGTCACCTTTGGCTGAAAAGTTAGGTATACAATTTAAAAGTTGCAAGAAAAAAACTCGATCAAACATGTGGATTTTGAGGTGGTTAACTATTTCACTGAAGCCTAGAAACTATTGGGGAAACTTACTAAAATGTGATGCAATGCAGCAAAGTAACTTTGGTTGCTGTGCTGCATTGCGTCACATTTTAGTAAGTTGCATCAAAGGAAGAGTGAAAAACAATGCCATACCTACTAAGATGTAACACTGTTTTCTCTACCTTAGCCATGGTGCACTTTAGGCTGCCGTGCACCAGTGCACACACCCTTACACCATAGTGCAAGGGTATCTGTGGTTTGTCGAGGATAGGTTTTGTACTGGAAGGAGAGCCTTCCAGTACAAGAACTATGCTTTAATATTTTCCACTTTGTATGTGTGCGGTACAATGCAGCTCATACAAAGTTTGTAAAGTATGGAGAAATTAAAACAGTTCTCCTCTGTTACACCAGTATCGAGGAGCATACGTGTTTGGCTCCTATCTTGTTGGACTGCAAATGCGTTTGACCGACTCCTTCTAGCATTGTGCAAGTTAAGTTAGCATTTGTGGTGCCATTTTGTCTTTGGCTGCCATTTTGTACTGTGATCGAAATAAGCTTCTGTCTCATGCCTCAGCGAAAAAGCGGCCTCGAGTTGCTTATCTTTATCGTATTCAAGGTTGAATCCTAATGTACTAATGAATAGCTTATTCTGCCTTCGCATGCCTCTCCTCTCTCATAGTCCTGCTCCCACACTAGAGAGCGTTGAGCTTGAACAAGATGACCCTGAAAGTGTGATAGCAGGTACCCATTCTGCAGGTGGTAGCTCATCCTACTGTACCTCCATTGTTCGACAGTGCCTGAGCTGAAAAATTCCAGACTGGGCGGATCCTTTGGGGTGTTGGAAATGTATATTATGTTTCACCAAGTCTGGTGAAGGGAGTCCCTCGGCAGTCATCTCAGGAGACTGGTCAGACTGGGCTCTGCTGCAGCGCAATACTAATAAATAACTTGGCTTGTATTCTCTACTGTCTCCTCGACTCTTCATTTCTTGGAAGGCTGAGAGGTGGTCGCAAGTGACCTGGGTGGCCCTAATCGGGTCACTTCCTTCAATCTCTGTCTACAGTTGATAGTAGATAGAGATTTGTGTCAAAACCCATGGTGGTTGCATGGGAATGCCGCCGTAACACATAGCGATACTTTCGTTACTTTAGCCAGCTTTCCAATGCAAATCCTAATTTGCTTTGAAAAGTAAATACAACAACAACACTTTGTGCAAGATTTGTGTTACGAAAGTAACACAAACCCTGTGCAAGAAAGATGAAGTTGTTAATGGAGGACTGAAGTCAGATGTTGTTCTTGTTAATGCGTCCCTCTGGTGGGTGATCGGGCAAAGAAGGACATCTTTGTGGCCATTTTGGCATGATCTGGGTTGGTGACACGTTAGCCACAGCTGCAAGAGAGAAGTGGAGGAGCTGCAGTTGGGCACCAATAAGCTGCCATTGTTGCGGAGTGGTGCAGTTGCTGAGCCTACATTGTGCTTTTAATTACTATCCAAGCTTCATGATCACATCCACTTTCCATCACATCACGGTTTGTGTAGTCTAGCCTCAACCAGATCCCCATCACTTTATTGGGTTACATAAAGGATTTCATATTCAAGTTGCTATCGCCACAATTCAGTTGTCCTTGCAAACTGATTTCTTTCTCCGTCTAGCTAGTTCTGTGCTATACTAAATATCTATAAAATATACGTTATTAAAATATCTACTGATTAGAAGATAACATTATTTGTAAACTAGCTCGACCTTAAGGAAGCATTAAAGTTCTCTTTTGCATATTCTCTTCCAATTGTTTTAGTTTTACATAGCACATGCAAGGCTCCACGAGTATCAGACCTCTTTACATGAGAACAGTTACCACCTGTATGCAAGAACAGATGGACAGGTTACAGACAATTTACATCAAAGAAGATTTACAGGTTAGCACAAAAACATATAAAATTATGAGGGATCGATATCTGGATTGCATGGTTTAGATAGCGGCTATATGGTTGAGGAGTGAAGGTTCAATTTGAAGGTCTTAGTATGTCCCACAGAGCTTAATTTCAGGATCTTTAAAGAAAACAAAGAGTGGGCACACAACTAAGATAGCCGCCTGGTGTCCTGATTATTTCATTTGAGAACAAAGAAAGATGACAATGAAAGATAATTTACTTTCAAGGACCGTCTTATGGACAAAGATGACCACCTTGTTCGGGATGCTGTTGGGTAATTTATGGTTTTCTGAATGGCCGCATTTTATTGCCACTCTGTATCAAGGTGAGGGGTGGGATGTTGCCTGGTATGGCATCCAAAATTGTGGGCATCCAGACATAGTCGGCCCCACTGGCTGGGCCTATTAAGTTTTCACTTTGCCTTGGCAGTTCAGGTTCTTTTACGTCGCTTAAATGGGTCATATAAATTTATATTAAAATTTGTTTCATTAATATAATCATGTCTGTGCCGCTGAAAGCCGACATGTTGATATTTGTACATGACATGACAATAAAGAGCAAAAACAGATTCCACGAGGCCCTGTCCTTCCTTCAAGGTTCTGTTTCTTGCCAAAGGACCACTTAAAAGCCAAGGAATCAGGATCAGAATTATTTATTGTGCAATCATTTAAATTCATTATATCAAAAAACGCAAGATTTTCAAATGGCTATAGTAGGTAAAATCTAAAGGATGAAAAGCTTGGTATCTGGATCACATAGCAGCCACCGTTTTGGATGTGCAGCATGTTAAGACTCACTCCTCCACCACGCTAATACAGGGGCGTATCTTGTCAGTAAGATTGGGGGGGGGGGCGGGCGCAAGCTTCCGATTCCCCAACAATCACGCTATCATATCCTGTTGAAATACATTATATGACAAGCAAGGAATGAAGGGGACTTAATGGCATGGACGTCATTTAGGGGTCGCCTGGGATCGCAGTTGTGACTCCTGGATTGCCCCTTGCGACCCCTAACACTGCCTTTGTGACCTCTGGCCTCAGAGGTGGCAAAATCAGTGCATATAACACAGGGGCAGCTCCTCCTTATGGATATCGGTTGGGAATCTACTTTCCTGGTTTTCTGTCAATTTTTTTCTTACACAAATAGTTAATAATATAACTCACTATTAGTGTAATAAAAATGGAGTACAATTAGCTGGAATATAACACTATCTGGCAGCTAAGTTAAGTAAAAATGTTTTTAAATGTATGTTGTATGCATGCTTGGGGGTGAGAGTGTGTTTATGTGAGAGAGAGTGTGTGAATGTGTGTGTATGTGTAAGCATGTGTGTGTGAGTCAAAGTAAAGGTCAAATGATGTGTGAAGCCACTTCTGATACCCCTGACATTTTAGTGAATTGACACCCATGCTTAAAGGTCTGTGGAAAGGGAGAGGAGTGCATATTTTGCAAAATAACCAACATTTTAAAGACCTTCTGAACACAGAGAGAGTGTGTTTTTGTCTGCATGTGTTTAAAAAATAATCCCCGGTAAAATCTGACAGACCCCTCACCATACCCGACTGAGAGCACCTGAACCCAACTATTTACTACAAAATACTTTATTAGGGGGGGGGTGTAACACCCCAACCCCCCCCCCGAAGCTATGCCACTGCGCTAATATCTACCTTTGTGTTATGTGAAATGGTATTTACGTCTTCATGATGTGCAAAACTTGCAAACCAGTGCAAATTTTCTTGTGCTAGGTTGATTAAAATCATGCTAGCACTAAACTTCTGTTTGAGTTTAACCTTACCCCGCCTAAGATTTCTACAATTTGTGTATCTCCCCTTCTGTAGCAGTCGGGAATTTCTCGAAGTGGCAGATCCTTCTTGTGTCCTTTGGATCAAAGCAGGCCAGCATTGCGTTCCTGTACTAGTGGAAGTTTCTCTCTATGAAGGTCAGATGCAGAAGGCTCCTCTGGCTCATCATTGGATCTTTTCAGATACAAACTAAGTGTGTTAGATCTTCTCTCATCATCCTACAGGCTGTCTTCTCTGTCGATTTTAGCCAAACCAGCATGTGGTCAAGTGATGGAAGGCTTCTGAACCTCTGCCTCATGAATTCTTTGTTTTAAGTGGATGGAAGAGCCTGCCTCGATATACGGTTACCGCGATATGGTTTTGTAATTTTGTATTACATCCAGGCGCGGCGATGTTAGGAAAATGTAAGCTTGTCCTCTTGCAAGGATTGTGTTGCCATTACTTTGTTTAGTGTGCTCTTGTAAGTCGAGTAAGTGCACAGGAGCGCCCAGAGAGATTTTATTTGTAGTTTTTCTAGTGAGTATTCCAGGTAGCTTCTTGCTCGTGAGTTGGGTGCTCTGGTACCTATTTCTTGCCACAAGAGTTGGTTTAAAGATTTTTCAGTTGTGGTTTTTAATCTGTAGCAAACCTTCACAAATGTGCACTACCTGGCTAGTGTGTGTTTTACAAGGCCGAATTCCATTTGCATCTGTGCTGGAGATGCATTTTTGAGGATGGCAAAGATGTTTCTGTAGGCTTTTGTTATGTTTCGTATAGAGGCCCTAATATAGACACGTTCATATATTCCATATATGGTCATAATCGTATATGCCCTATTATGTTCATAATCGTATATGCCCTATTTTGGTCATAATCGTCTATGCCCTATTATAGTCATGATCTCCTATGCCCTAATATAGGCGTGATCTTTCACCTGCATTAGTTCCCTACAGTACACAACGAACTCTGAGGGTTGAACCTTATCTAGTCTGTGGTTTGAACACTGCAGGGTTTTTCCCGAACACAGGCCTACAATGTACTCATAAATTATGCATGAGCATTCACCAGCTACATCTCCCGCATAATATGTATGTACAAAGGTCACCCCTGACGTCTTCTTCATGTCCAACAAAGACCAATACAAACCATACTAAGGGACGAGACACTTTAGGGTATAAATACACCACATCTTGCCACGGTAAGACAGAGGGAACCAAGACTTTCATGCCGACACACTGACCAGAGATGCTGAGGCTCCTGCATGCAGTCGCTCCAGCTGAGAGCAGTCTAACACAGCCCTTGCGGGGTGTCTAACTCGAGACCAGGACGGGGTCCCACACTCTCTCTATTCAGGTAATGGGGTTCGACTAAATCCTAGAAGGATTCTTGGCTCTTAGACTTTTAGACCTACACCCATGCTAGGTACACTTGGGTACATCTAGTTAGGCATCGTAGGAGTACGCGCACTTTTATAATGCATTTCATATATTCATGTATGTATTCATGATTCTTGCAATATGGTAGAACTGTACTATCCTTTCACTTTTATCGTACTGCTGATAATATATCTCTGTTATTGTCTGCTGGTTGTTGCAGCACATATATTCTACACCAGAATAACAACCATTCAATAAATACTTATTGAAACGCCCAGACTGTTTATTCTGTGTAACTCTGAGACAAACCGAACAAGTAAGCACGAGTGACTGAGCGAAAAGTAGTACATTGTTTCCACGATTCTGAGGGATCAGGGTTGTCATGATCTAAGGTTGCCAGAAACTAATCTCTCTCCGATAAGAGGAGATTCTAGTGGCACTGTGAGCTAGCTAATGCAAATCTGGCTAACATACGCGGTGGGGGTGCACAGAGCCAGTCTACCACCAAGCCCACAGTTTATGTTATCCAAACGCGCAGGTCCTGCAGGGATACTATAGGAACTACACGACATGGCGCTACCAACATTGGTTGGGTACTTATTTAACAGTAGAATCTGAGTAGTTCAGTCGTGCTATTCTCAGAGAACCTACTCGTAAAACCCCAGAGACGTCTGGAGTGGGTGGGCACAAAATCCGCCACAGCTGAGTAGTACGAATGTACTATTTATTGGCTGTTGGTTATTCAAGCTTGAAAGGACATAGTGTTCCTAAAAATTGTGCATAACACCTTATCTTAAGTTCCCTTGGAACACTTCTTCCTCTAAACATGCCTGATACCGAGGTAAGGGCAGAGAGAGTTGAACTGAATTTTTCAGACGAAGGAGAAGATCCTGCGGATGCAATACAGATTGCACCAAAATTCAGAAGGACAGTCACCCTAAGACTATTAGAAAATGGTTTACAAGCTAGGGGTGGCATGGTAGTTTTTGTGATTGAGGCACACAAATCAAACAAAACAGAGGTATTCTATTCATGGGTTACAACTCCCAGCAGCAAATGCAGTAACAAATACATTTCACTACTATATAGAAGGAGATGCTCTACGGGAATATTGTCCAGTTTGAGGACATAGAGATTTCACTCACTTACCAGGAACATTATTACTGGTTTAATGGCGCCCTACCCCACGTACAAGGAAGAGCAAGGTTAGGCCCACTCGGAGGAGAAGGAGCCACATGGCCAATATTAGCGGCCTACACACCACATCCTGACATTGACACAATGCCACCAGGAGACTTACTCGTACAACACAAAGATTTAATTAAAATCTACAGAAACCTGACACAATTTGTCATGAGGACTTTAACAATCCAACCTGCACCAGGTGCAGCAAATAGTACTCCAGCTCAGGGTACAGGAAATAAAATTACTCCTCAAACATTACACGTGGTAATGGGTAAAATGCCCGCAAAACGCAAACAAATACCATTCTGGATAGCTCAGAAAATAACTCAGCTTGAGGCAGTATTCCCGAATACTACCACCTGTGATAAACACAGAATTCTAACAATCTGCTTGCCCATGGGGATCACACCACAAATAGAGGACTGCACCTCTTGCGGGTACAGTCTTTGCTGCCATATATACCAGAACGCATGGTATCCCGTCATTAGCAGTAGTACCTGACGTATTGAGACAGATACAAAATGAGTACGGAGCAGAGCCTGCCCTTAACCTAGGGATGAAGTTACTAGGTAACTACGAACAGGTATCAGCCATAATACTAGCAACAATTAAGGGGGAAGCAGCCTCAGTGGCGATCTGCCAACGACTAAGGGAGTTCAGTCCAGTAGATCAACAACACGAACTACCCAAAATAATTGAAACTGCATATGCAGAATTAGGCAGGGACAGTTTAGGTGGGAAAGCATTAAAACCACAACTGGTGGGCAGTTCTGAAAAAGACACTACAAAGCAGACACCTACTTCTTCTAAAAAGAAGTGGGAGAATAAAAGCAACAAAAGTCTAAAGACAGCAGATCTCAATCCAGAGGTAGGTCTCCTCAACAGGAGCCCTCTGAAAGGAGGTATAACCTCCGGAATAGGGATAATATTAGGAAACCTGACAGGTATCAGGATACTGATACACGTTCCTCTCGTTCCGTTCAGGGTTCATCAAAAAACTCCGAGAGGGAAGGACGGTCAGAACAAAGACAACAGGAGCGTACAAAGTCCAGAGACACGCAACGCGCTGCGGACTATGCACCTAAAAAAGAAGATAAACAAAAACAAAAACCTCAGTTCAAAAAGAAGAAGGTAGCGGGTCTCAAGATCAGACATGCCCAGAATTCTGAGGACACAGCTTCTGAATGGGGAATGCGCTCTGACAATGCTAGACAGCGCGGCAGAAGTAACAATAGCTCGCCAGAACCTGAAGGAATTTCTGGTGACAGCGGAGTTGAGTGAGTATATCACGGTGGAAACACCTGATACTCGGGTAAGTGTCCCACATAAGTTACATGAGAACACTCCGGATGGAGGGGGACAAGCCCAGGAAAGTTAAAGGTCTATTTTGGAAAAATCTGTCATCAGGTTATGACATTCTATTAGCAGAACAAGACTGGCCGCCAGCATTTGTCATGGAGTGCCCCAGGGGAGAAGAGATAATTTTTCCAGCATTTTCCGACCTCGTTCCCATACATTTAAAACATGCATATGCGCAGGAGTGGGTGGTTACCCTAGCTCCAGCATTGTACAAAAATCATGCTGGTTGGGATGAGGATTCAACTCACCACGTGATCCCGTTAAAAGTTTCACCAAATGCTCAAAGGCAATATCCTATAAAGCAGGAAGCTAAAAAACAAGTCAGGGAGATCCTAGGTCAACTAGAATACCAAGGGGTGATAGAAAATTGCACCTCACCAATGAACAATCGTCATGAAACCTGACAAAACATATTTAGTTTTAGATTACAGACATTTAAACACTTGCACTAAGAGATTTGCGGTTCAAAATGCACACAGTGCCGCATTAATGAATAACATTGTGCGGAAAAAATACAAAACAACACTTGATATCTCAAATGGATTTTTCTGCCAAAATATAGCGCCTGAAAGCAGGTATTTGACCGCATTCTCAGTGCTAGGGTCACTACGGCAATTTTGTCGACTCCCCCAAGGGTATAAGAATAGCCCGGGGTTGTTTTCAGCAAGGGTAACAGTTACTCCAAAATTTGGATGAAGAAGCATTGTGCTTTGTGGATGATATTTATCTGACAGACGATGACTTACCGAGGCACTTGACCAGGGTGAGCACCATTATTATGGGATTCGCCTCTGAGTGCTATAAATTTAATTTAAAAAAATCAAACATTGCCCATCTCAATGTCCTGTTCTTAGGGTATGAGCTGTCAAGTGAAGGAAAAAGCCAAGCAGCTAACTTTTTAGAAAAGTGTGCGCTGCTCCAACCTCCACAATCGTTAAAGAATTTACAATCAATTCTGGGATTCCTAAATTTTGGTCGAACATACATTTTGGATTACGCAGAAAGAGTAAAACCTTTCTACGACTTAATAAAACCTGATTGTTCAGTCAGACAATGGACACAGGAACATACAAACATCCTACGTTCACTACAAGAAGACATGATAGCTTCAAAACACTTACAGACATGCATAAACGTACGCAACTTAGTGATCCAAGTAATAGCGGGTCAATGCGGGTACACTTACTTAACCTTCAATGAGGGTGAAACGGTACTAATCGCATACAAATCACACCTGTACACAAACGCAGAGATGCGTTTCACTTCAACAGAAAAAATCCTGACAGCAGTGCAGACCGCTGTAGCAAGAGAAAGAGCTCTGGCTCAGGGAAAGCGCATAATAGTCGTGACCCCAGTACCAGCCTTAGAGGCTGTTACAAAGGCTAGCATTCCAAATGCGAAAGCCTTACATCCCAGATGGATACAATGGGCTAATTCTCTTACTGCAACGGATGTTGAATACAGATTTGATTCAAGTTTAAAAACACAAGCATTTCTGCAATACGAACAAGAATATCCTCTACCAAATGAGATTTTGCCTCTAGATCAGTATGAATATGTTATTTACACTGACGGATCTGCTCAACCGGCCATAGGGAGTAAGCAAGCTTACAGCGCAGCGTGTGCAATCGTTAAAGGTTGCATGCGCGATGGGAAGTTCCATCCAAGCTACACTAAAACGCAATCTCTAGGAGACTGCACGGCTCAGTTGGCAGAATTAAAAGCACTGATACTGGCACTTGTAAATATGGAACACTAATTCCCCACACTAATTGTGTGTGATTCCTTTTACTGTGTACAGTCGTACAATGAATATTTACATCATTGGGAACAAAACGGGTTTAAAGACGCAAAAGGTGGCACAATTAAGGATAAAATGCTATGGGAACAGGTAGTGGAGTTGAGAAACGAACTACCAAGGGCTCACGTGATACATACACTGAGTCATCAGCGTGATGGCGTTCACGTTGAAGGGAATTCATTGGCTTATGAAGCCGCAAAGGGAGCTGTACGCACAGCGTCCGTAGCTGCAATCACTCGTTCAAAAACGAGAATAGACGGCGAGATTATGATAGCTGTCATTGCTTCAGGCAAAGGCAGCACAGCAGTACCTAAAGACATTTCCACTCAAATACTCCTACAAGTTAGATGCACACAACATTCCATATGCTCAGATTCCTGGAGTGGGGGATAGAGTAATACCAAATATGGATCGTAGGCAAGGCTTAATTCTAGCAGCACACAAGGGTTTGGGCTCTGCGCATACAGGCATTACAGCGACTATTTCTTTACTGAAACAGCGCTACTGGTGGCCAGGGTTAACAAAGCAGACCAAAGACTATGTCTTAAAGTGCGACATCTGCCAGCAGATGAAAGGTTCCACCGTAGCACGCCCAGCGCAGACACCATTACTAAAATCAGACAAACCTCTCGCATGTGTGTATTTGGACCTCTGCGGACCCCTACAATCGGATGGGGCCAAGAAATATATCATGGTTGCAGTGGATTCCTGCTCTAGATTCCTATGGGTCTGGCCTCAGCGCTCGGCTGACGTCTCGAACTGTTATAAAAGATTTGCGAGTCTTTATCAGCACATACGCAGTTGGCACGTTACATTCTGACCGTGGCCCGGCGTTTAGCTCTCGGGCTTACAAAGAGGCCATGGAACGAATGGGCGTAGCATTGCGGTACTCCTCTCCGTACCATCCTGAGGGTAATTCGGTTGTGGAGAGGAAAAACCGTGACTTAAAGCAATCTTTAGCAGCTAGGGTATTAGGCAAGGGCGGTAGTTGGGTCAGTCACCTTTATGGGGTCCAAAGAGCAATTAACAACCAGCCAAGAAACTCTCTAGGGGGTGTCACTCCTTACGAGGTCCTATTTGGGACAAGAATGTGGGTACCTGATCTTGATTGTGGAGGCACAGTGGCGGATGAAAAACCATTTGATATCCTTGATCGTTTGGCTGTTTTACAGGATCTAAATGAATCCAGGACACAACAAAGAAACGTCCACTTAAAACAGACCGCCACTGAGGAAGTCAAGGCAGTAACAGCAAGACCTCTCTGGATCCCAAAAGTCGGGGATCTGGTCAGAGAAAAGATTGCAGACAAGAAAGAATTCGGGCCATCCTACAGAACAGCTGTACCGGTCCTAGCAATCCAAGGCACAAGAACAGTACTTCTGCCGCCTCTTGCCGGGAAAAAGGAGAAAAGATTTGTCTCAATCGACTTAATCAAACCACACTATGTGGCCGATACTAAACAGTAGGCCTTGTGGACTCCACAGTAGCAGACGCCCTCCTCTCGCTACAATCCAAAAAGTTCAAACAGAAAGACTCATCACGTTTGAAGAGCCACCTGTATGGAATGAAGGACTAAGCAACAATGCTATGGAACTCGTTCCACTTCAACAAGCAGTTCAACTTCAAGAAGAAAATCAACTTAACAACCAAGTTGCAATAAGACCGACTACAGACGCTACATCACGTCAACATTCCTCGTCAAGAGCAAAATCCAATTTCAACAAATCCCGATGCAATTCCAACAATTGATCGAACTGCTTCTGGCTACTTCATGAACTTTGATACGTTTTCACTGGATCCAAGCGAGCCGGAAACGACGTTAGCCCAAAAATCACACAAACAGAAACTCATTGACTTTTTGCACTTTTTTAGAAAGACTTACCTGGTGTCGCCTTGGATAGAACTATGGTATATCACTGGGATTCTATTTCTTCTTTTTTGGCTAGGTTTAACTATAACTTTTAGTATGCTTATTAATCGACGATATCGCCAGCAGAGCTCTACAGCCCAAAGAGTCAATTTGATCTTAAAGCCACACCAGTCTTCACATCGTGAACCAAGAGACTTGTCTTCAGTGAACATCACAGCAGTTCCTATACCGGACGGTATAGTATGGGACAAGATTGATTTCGATATATTCGGTCCGACTGAACTTTTAAAGCTTAAACATGTATTTAAAATCTCTTTAAGTGATATCATTACCTCCAGAACATTTTCTGAAGATTGCGACACTGAAACTGTAAATAATATGATGTCTGATTTGGAAAAAACTGCAGCATTTCCAAACAATGAAATGTTAGAAGGTACTTCAGCCTATGATACATTGTACTTTTACCAACATTATGGTCATCATTTCTTGCACGTATCTATAACACCTAGAAATGTATTTGAATACCACCAGTGGGAACACTGCCCAACACCTCCAAAAGGTAGTTCGCAAACTTTTGCACAGAAATTCACATACTTTTCAGGGTTTAATACATCTGACCGGAAGTCATTTTATTACAAAGTGGCAACAACATCAGCACAGAAAATTATGTTGACTAACACCAAACAGATTTACTCTGCTTCCTTTATGGCCCAGTTGTCTACACAGGGTTTCGACCTATGGAAGGACACTATAGATTCAAAATCAATCTGGGGTTCTAGGGACTGGCAGGTCCAGGGAACTGAAGCGCTTTTTAGAGCATGCCTCATTCCACAGCAGATGATATTTCTAAATGAAACTGTGCAACAGACATCCTGTCTTGGACTAGCCAAGAACAAGGAAATGAACACACCTGGGTTTTCGGCACCATCACAGATGGGTTGGGGGCAGAATTCAACTACACATGGGGTAGGATTAGATGACATTCTCCAGTACAACAGGTCAGATCCCAATTGGACAGAGTGGCTGATTTGGCCCGTTGACACAAACACATGTCAACAGAGATTCCTAGGTACAACCGAGGGGTTTAGTATCAGTAGGCCAGATACACGCTATGTACAAAGATAACACCTAGGGGTAGTGACATCCTATAGTGTTGGGAAGTTGTGCCTTGATTGGCAAGAAACCTCAACACTCACAGAAGTGAAACATCACTTGACCTTACTCACACCTGATGTAGACCTTAGGGATTTTTTGCTAGGCCCAAGGAAAACACGTCAGAAACGTTTCATATATGCTGGCATTTATGCCTACTATAATGAAAACTGGAAAATATCCCAACAGGAGGCTGCAGAAAGAATACGGGAAATAGACCGTATTAACTTAGAGAAGGCATTAGCTGTAGTGGATAATGGGTTAACAACTTTGACCTCCAGGATTTACTCCTTAGGCAACATTGTATCTTCGGCAATTGACGTATTAGGACAAGACTTGGCCTTGTTACAACACGGGCAATCTCAGTTACGTTCTGTTATGATGTTAAGCTGGACGCTGCAATCTTTGCGTGCAGGCTACGTGCCCTGGCGTTTTATAAACACCACGTCTCTGTTTTCAGGATACAATCTAACTGATAAACAGACAGAAATGGCTCAAAGGAGAGCCAAATATACAATGCTGCGTATTGAGAAACTGGAAAGGCTACCATTCACTGTAGCCGAATCACCATCAACTGAATGGCTAATTCATGGCCAAATCACTCTGCCGGTCACTACGTTTCAGTTTCAATATTGCCTTGAGCAAAGGCGGGCGGGCAGGCAAATATGAAAAAATGGGTAAGGGTTACATTAAGGAATCTTGGGAGTTACCATATAGATATCGATGCCAGAGTGGGGATCGAGAAGTGTTTCTGAGTGGTACAAACTGCAAGAACGCTTTAAGCGGTTCTCTCATGTGTCAGGATATTTCTCTGCATGGAGCATGTAGTGGTTCGGTAGCGAATCTATCTTGTCACATGTCAGGGACCCCAGCGGCCATGATCACGCCGGTTTTCCAGCTGCTCTATAATATGGGAGTTACTTGATGCTAAATGATCAAGGTTGCTGTGGGATGCTTCCGTGCGTCGCCTATCTGGTCACTGTTAACTCCAGGGTTACTTGCTGTATGCAAGTATTGTTTCCACCACTGAACACAGTCAGGGAGGCACCGTTATGGCCTTCGTTGAATGTTTCCTTTATACAATTTGATACTTTGAGCAGACTGAAAGCCATGCTTTTACAGCAACCCGTGCCCTTAACCTCCGCTCGAGAAACATTTGAACTTCAAGTTGCAAGGACCTCGACTGAGATACAAGAGCTTATACGTACGAACTGCCCCTTTCATTTTGCAGAAATGGTGGGTCATATCTTTAACATGTCTGATACGAGCGGTATTGTACACCTATTTAAGACCATAGGGTCAGGACTATTAAGCACCTTTCAGACAGTCCTCGGAGTAATCCCAAATTTGATATACTCCGTAGTGGGAAGCGTCTTTGAAGGTCTCCCACTTATCCTGTTCCTAATTGCAGGAGTCCTGATTGTAATCTTACTGCTACGCAATGGACGGCCCAATTTCCGAGGAAAAGGCGAACATACTAATGGAGCGGAAATACCGTGAACGCATGGTGCAGCTTCTGGGTATACCTTGCCTAAGAGAACTGAACGCCTCTTGGTTTCTATTGTTTATACCAGTCTGGGTGGACTGCATCTTACCTGTTCTTCTATGCCTGTTTTGCAGAGAAGAATGCGCATTGGATCTCTGTCTAACGTTTCCATCAGATACGCCTCCGGACATGGATGCTATGCTTGACCCCCTAAAGGCCCATGCTCTGCGTTGTCCCCAGCGTCTTCCAATTCTGATGAACGCATTCCTTGAGAATCCACAGGTGCCGTTTGCTCCTGCTGGGTTAGGTGGCTCCTCCACAGGCACTCAGGTAACAACTGCCGCACAAGCTGCCGCAGCACCGACTGTTGGCAGTGCTGAATTCCATCTATGTGCGATTGACGTTCTCTGTGAGGCGTTGGATTAGTCGTCTGCAGTAGCTAACACCGATAATGCTGTATCTCCCAGCCAGGACACTTAATCTTGAATTGGCTCATCGCGTCCTGGGAAAGAATTCGGCTTCTCCACTTCGTTTCATAAATAAACAAACTAAATTTGGAACATTTCCTATATTGACACTTTCACTTGAGAAAGAATGGCCTTCTTCTGCTTGTAGTAATGCAACTTTTATAAGTGAGACAGAATTGACTTTTTCAAGTGGCAACTAAAGAATAGCTGATTTGTAACATTTTTAAACATTTTTTAAATGTCATTTTAAAATTATGTTTTTAGCTGTTTTTAAGAAAAAAAATTAAATTGTCCAGATTTTAAGTATGGTCATTGTCATCCAATTCGAAAGAGGAGTGGGTGTTATGTTTCGTATAGAGGCCCTAATATAGACACGTTCATATATGCCGTATATGGTCATAATCGTATATGCCCTATTAGGGTCATAATCGTATATGCCCTATTTTGGTCATAATCGTCTATGCCCTATTATACTCATGATCTCGTATGCCCTAATATAGGCATGATCTTTCACCTACATTAGTTCCCTACAGTACACAACGAATTCTGAGGGTTGAACGCTATCTAGTCTGTGGTTTGGACACTGCAGGGTTTTTCCCGAACACAGGCCTACAATGTACTCATAAATTATGCATGAGCATTCACCAGCTACATCTCCCGCATAATATGTATGTACAAAGGTCACCCCTGACGTCTTCCTCATGTCCAACAAAGACCAATACAAACCATACTAAGGGACGAGACACTTTAGGGTATATATACACCACATCTTGCCACGGTAAGACAGAGGGAACCGAGACTTCCATGCCGACACACTGACCAGAGTTGCTGAGGCTCCTGCATGCAGTCGCTCCAGCTGACAGCGGTCTAACACAGCCCATGCGGGGTGTCCAACTCGAGACCATGACGGGGTCCCACACTCTCTCTATTCAGGTAATGGGGTTCGACTAAATCCTAGAAGGATTCTTGGCTCTTAGACTTTTAGACCTACACACATGCTAGGTACACTTAGGTACATCTAGTTAGGCATCGTAGGAGTATGCGCACTTTTATAATGCATTTCATATATTCATGTATGTAACCATCATTATTACAATAAGGTAGAACTGTACTATCCTTTCACTTTTAACGTACTGCTGATAATATATCTCTGCTATTGTCTGCTGGTTGTTGCAGCACATATATTCTACACCAGAATAACAACCGTTCAATAAATTCTTATTGAAACACCCAGACTGTTTATTCTGTGTAACTCTCTGAGACAAACCGAACAAGTAAGCACGAGTGACTGAGCGATAAGTAGTACATGGTTTCCATGATTCTGAGGGATCAGGGTTGTCATGATCTAAGGTTGCCAGAAACTAATCTCTCCCCGATAAGAGGAGATTCTAGTGGCACTGTGAGCTAGCTAATCCAAATCCGGCTAACATACGCGGTGGGGGTGCACAGAGCCAGTCTACCACCAAGCCCACAGTTTATGTTATCCAAACGCACAGGTCCTGCAGGGGTACTATAGGAACTACACAACACTTTGGCTACTATTGGGTCCAAGGACTTAGCATCCCTCCCGCACAGTGTCTCATTGCCATGTGTCAATGTTGGGAGCAATTTACCAGACATTACTTTCAAATTTGGGAGTAGGGGGTCCCCTCAAGGTCTTATACAATGTTTGGAATGCAGACATGAATGACAGTCCTTTTGTTCTTAGTTGGTGCATGTGTGACGTAAATGAAGCTCTGGAATCAAATAAAACTCCAAGGTACTTATATTCATTGACTGATTCAATGTGGGTACCTCCCAAATGGCACTTTTGGATTTTTCAGTTGCTTGCCCACTACCATCACCTTGGTCTTTGTGGGGTTTATTTCCATTCCATTTGCTTGAGTGAACAGCCAAGGAATAGAACAAAAAGTGCCTACCACATTAGTGCAATCCTAGTGTTTTAACAGTTCACTATGTTTCCCCTGGTGGCTCATCTCTACTGATGGACAATTATTTTCCTGGGACAAGTGCCCAAGGCAGCATTGGAGAAGAAGCTTCCAGTAATGCCTAAGTAGTTTGCTGTGGGTTGAGTGAATGTTGAACCTATGCCTGTTTCTGGAAGGTCATCGACGCGGTGTGGGCTGAACTCATTAAATGAGTCGGAACAATGGAATTTCTACCACAACAGAACCAAATAAAGATTTTATTGATGACCCTTTATAAAGAAATGGTACCAGCATGACATTCAGAGTCATGCTGGGATATGTTGCAACCGCTAGATGTGATAGTTAAATTGCAGAGAGTTCTAGAGGTAGTAAAAATGAATGAATGAGAAAACCATTTCCAATGACAGCGAGTGCGCTGTAGCCAAGCCAGGAAACAAATATGATGCAGAGGATTTCATGTTTATCGGAGAGGTTTAGATGGAAATAAATTGTAAATTGTAATTCGTGCATGGATTTTATTGTCTGTTTTCATTAGTTGTTTCGCATCTTGTTTTTATGTATGTGAGTGAAATGTTGTACTCGCTCCATGTGACTCATGCTAGTTTTATTCATAGTCACGCTCTACTTCAATAATCAATATATTTGTTGCAATACACAGCTGAGGGGAGTTGGACTGAATTTTCAGGTAAAGGCTACCCATTTTAATAGGGGCTAGTTAACTGTACCCTTCAAGTCACTGTAAAAATTGGTTATCTTCGAGCCTGAGATGTGTTCTAATATGAAGTCTGGGTCTTATTTAGAGTTTGGAGAACAGGATACTCCATCACAAACATTCAACTAACTCTAAATAAGGCCCTGAGTCTGTCTGAGTTCATGCACCACAAGGACACTGATATGGTCCTTCCGAGAGCCCATGTGCGCCACTTTTTGTGTATGTTGATCACGAGAGGCAAAATTTACAGGATCTCAAATATGATTTTTTCTGAAATGTACAATATAAATTAATGGACAGGATACACATAACTTTATGGAACCATAATAAGTGATCTGTTGTTACATCTTTTTATGTGGTAGTGTAATGCTGTAAAGTAACTTTTGAACTATAAGGAGTAGACAAGCGTTGGGAGAGCCAATAGTTCTTGCCTGTAAAGCCTATGTTTTTTAGCCATGCCATCACAGCTGCACAGCATAGCTGAAAAAAAACCTGAAAAAAGCACCTAAAGGACGTGTCCGCTGAAGCATTTTGTAGTTGTGCATGCGTTCAACACCATGGCGCGGGTTCATATATTTTTTTTATTTACATAAATAAAAAAGGAGAGTGAAAGCGCTCTTTTAAAATGCAGTGTGAAAGTGCTTTAAAAAAAAAAATGTAAACAGATGAATGGGTTGAGGGAGCGGGTTGGGGTGTACAGCACTATGACGGTGGCGAAGAAGCAACACAGCAGGCAGGGATGAGAAGGAATACAAGGGAGAGAACATGAGTGATAGAGAGCAACCTGGAGCATGGGGGAAGAAGAACATAAGAGAGAGAGAAACATGAGTGCAGATGGTAGAGAGAATCACATGGACGAGAGAGCACATGACGGGTAGAAAAGCATATGAAGGAAACAGCTGAAAAACACATGCACTCTCATGGAGTGTTTAACAAAAAGAAAAAAGTATTTCTTTAAAAACGAGCAGAGGAAGCATAGAGGCCAGCCAATCAACGATATGGTAAAGAGGCTATGTTTCATGGGAGGGGCAATCTTAAAATGGGCAGGATGAAACAAGGAAAGCCATTCAGTAGAAAGCAAGCAAACAAGAGTCACAGTAAAGCCAGCAAGTGGTAAGCAATGGACGGGCTGCAAGCCTTGTATATTCTTGGTAAGTCCTCAATCTGTGTTTTGCAACCAAACAGCTTGCACTGTCTGGTAGCTAGGGCTGTGCTACATTACTAAAATCTGTAAAATATCAAATCTCATTGACTAAGACCAAAAAATATATTGTTGGCTGTTGAGAGATTTGAGAACCTTAGACACTTGTTCATGAGCATCTGCAATGTGATTGGCCAAGAGCTCATGAAATCTGATTGGCTGAGAGAAACTGATTTTTGCTCTTCTGTACTTAATGAAGTTCGAGAACAGACTCTGCTGGTTCTTAATCCGTAACCTGGAAGACAATGTCCTGTGGCCAGGTGAGAGCAGGGTGAGCATAGAACATACTCCACGGGGTCGAAATGCCCCTTCAACAACTCACACTGTTAAAATAATAATGAAAATTTAGCTAACCAGCTGACAAACTAAAAAGAGAGGCTGACTGACAACTGATAGACTACTGGCTTAGTCCAGGGACCCACAACCCCCTCGTCTATCATCATAGTGATCCTAGGAATGAGATATTGAATAATGTGCAGCCCCCCCCCCCAATAACTGAACAGAATGGAGTGGGGCAGTAATTACATACTTTCTGGACTGGCCCAGGGTCTGAGTAGTGAACCTCATCTGGTAAGTCCCCCAAACTCTTTGGCCCTTACCCGGAGCCCAGGTTGTAAAATGTTGCTGCCCTCTGTCTAGGAGAAGGCCATCTGTGGACTGCTGATATCACCTAGATGCTCCCTGGTTCACAATCATATTTGTGGCCCAGGAGCAGTCTCAGGACACTCTGTAGTCAGGCAAACAGACCTTCTAGCTCCTACATACCTCACACTGAAGGGTGTCTATCTGGTGAACACTTGATAAGTGACCCTTTAACATCAAATATTCATGAGGCTAGCATGCGTTGGTGTGATGCAAAGGGAGACACGGAAGCGGGCAACTTCTCCGCCTGCTCAGTCCATCACATGGGTGCAAATCTATTGTAGTAAATTGAGAAATTCCACTCCTCTGAAATACTAGTAACCCTTCACCCGGTGCCGATGTGCAGTAAAGAGATGATCACGGAAGCAGCTGGTGTCGTGCTTATGTTAGGAGCATGAGCTTAAAATAATGGGACAAAAGAAACAAAAGCATTTATGAGTACAGGAAGTAGTAATACAGGAGTACTCTTTTATGTACTTTTACATGCCTTTGCGAATTGGCACTGAAACTCTCTATTAGTAAAACTCCCCATTAGTAAAAGTGCAAAGTGGGCACAGTCCATTCTAGCTGTAACAATTGTATATGAATATTCCCTGACTAGTCCTAATTTTATTCCAATTTTAGATGTTTAGGGCCAGTTCACAAAGGCATGAATACATAAAAGAGTACTACATGATTATTACTTAACATACTCCAAAATGCCTTTGTGAATAGGCAGCAAAGTGTGCGCACATGAGAAAAACCTGGAAAAAATGCATGGAGAATGGGAAAATCTAGACACAACCGTGCCAGTCTATTTTCCTCCTTCATATCCATAAAGTACAACAATTTAGCTAATTTGGACTTTACAGCGGAACATGTACTATTGTAAGGACTCTTTAATGATCTCTTTTTGTTAAATTAGATTCTTTGCTTTGTGCATGGGAAAAAAATAACATTTGAGGGTGAAGGTAAGTAAGAGAAATGTAAAGATAATTGTAGATCAAGTTATAGTGCACTAGAGTGGCATTGAAGAAAAGTGTTGCAATCTGTGTCTCCCAGCGGAAACATTTGTAAAGCTCTGTAGAGATCTGTGCCCCCCTCGCAGAAAAATCAAGCGTTGTTAGGTCTAGCCTACCAGACACCGTAGGCTTGATCAGAGGCGGCTGCCTTTGTATACTGGTATGGGGGGCGGGAGGCATAATATAAAAATAAAAAATGAACTTACCTACTTCTCTGCCACCTCCGCTGCACATCTCTCCCGCAGTCCTCACAGAGCACCGGAAGCACCCAGTCTCCCGGACTCTACCAGCCAATCACGACGCTGCAGGAGCAGCGTCGTGATTTGTCTGAGTGGCCGAAACGGCCGCTCAGGCAGTAACTGGGAGGCTGGGCATGTTCTCCACTGGGCTGTGCAACACAGCCCAGTGGAGAACATGCCAAGTGCGCATGACTGTTTGGAAGGCCTCAGAGGGCCGACCAAGCCGTCATGCACCCTTAGGGAGGGGGTGTAAACCACTCATGCTCTCTGATGTGGGGGAGCCCAGCCCCGCCCTGCCCGACCTGGCTGGAGTCAGAGAATTTCTTGTTATTATAATTTTCTTTTTCTTTTGCACTGCTCAACGAGCAGTGGGACGACTCTCCTCCACCTTAGCGAAGGAGCCGCCACTGGGCTTGACTAACAACAATCCCACTCAAAACACAGCCCCGCGTGCTTAATGCGTGTCCAGTGCTTAATACCCATTGACAGCAACATCAGTTGCCTTTGCGCCTCGGGTACACAGAAAGGACACAACATTGCATGGGTTGTTGCACTGCCCGATGCGCACCTTTGTGTGTTATCTCTGACTGTGCCGGCTCAGCCCCCGTTCTAATTTGATCTGAAAAAGTGAAATTTGAGTGTTTTCTCTTCCAGTGATTCATCCGGGTAATATTAAATTAAACGTTGCCTCTTGTGCTTACATTGTGACAGTATCAGTTGTCAGGTAAATCATAACAAACCTCTGACATTAAAAGCGTAGCTGCCTCCTAGCCAATGGCGAGCGCGCCCGAGTCCAGATGGACGTTTTCCTACCCCTGATCCAGTTACCTGAGGCTCGGCTGCAAAACGCTGCTAATGAAGGCCGAAATACTTTGGCATCGGTAGCCATTATTTCTCAGGGTTACATAATCCACGAAGGTTCATTTTTCATAGCAAACCTTTCATACTTGTTTCATTTGTCAGAGAAACCCAATCTACGCTAATGGAATACGTGACATTTGCTCGTAATCCCCTTCCAAGACCTTGGTTCGTTCTTCGTGCCATCCTGTGAGGAAACCACGTCGGTATATTGTTGGTGATTTATAATGTGTTTGCTGATCTGCATTCGGACTCGAGAGCTTTGTTGATGTGAAAATAATTCAATCTGTAATTTGAAGCTGAGAGGAATGGTTTCTAAACCTATTCATCTGAATCTTTTCGAGCTAACGTGCCATCTTCAGCGAGAGGGCTTGGGTTCAGAGCAAAGGAAAGGCAGTGATGCACATTTGGGACAGGCGTGCCATGCACAGGCACATTTGTAACAAACAAATGATTTGTTGTTACCTTTGTGTGAAAAGGACAAGAAGTACAAGCCGGACATGGAGAATGTTCTCTAAACCTATTACTCACCATTACATATCTTACAACACTTAAGAACCTTTCATTTTAGAGTTCTCACACATATCTGAGCCAATGGGAGGGGCGGAGACATGCTTAATAAATGCTTTAAATGGACAGGTGCTGTCCGGTACTGAGTGCCTGCACTTCTTTAGTTTGAAAGGAAGAGTACCTGCACTTCCCAGCACTTCTACAAATACATTTAATGGGAGAGTGCAGACGGTTTTCAGAAGCAAACAGGTACTCTGGACACTGAGCACCAGTACTTCTAGATTTCCTTTGAAAGGACTTTGCTTAGTTCACTGCGTTCTTGCGCGACACTGATTTTAGCAAGCTGTTCCAAATTTGAACGGATTATTAACGGGACTTTTTTTAAGCTCCTCTGCAAATATCTTGCAAACTCGCAGGGAGGGTAGGCATGTAGCATGGAGGATTACTTGGTGGGATGTCCACTGCCCCGACTTTCTGAAGAACAATGAGAGCAACTAGACAAAGAGCTCATACAGGAAGAGTTGACGCAAGCTCTCAAGGAGATCCTGCACAACCGGACACCGGGGATTGATGGTTTACCTCCCACATTCTATAAAACCTTCGCACACCTGGCCACTAAGAAATTACTAGAAGTGTACCAAGAAACCAGCACTGTGGGTAAACTCCTACCACGACGAGGGAGGCGGTGATAGTTTCTAAACCTGATAAGGACCCCACGCAAATGGGATCCTACAGACCTCTATCCATTATAAGCACAGATGCTAAAGTATTGGCCAAGATTCTGGCTAACAGACTCCGACCAATGGTTATCACACTGGTGCACGAGGATCAGTGTGGCTTCATACCCGAGAGGAGTACCATATGTAATATCCACAGGCTGACGCATGTATTCCACACCATGGCAGATATGGATATCAATGGGGCCCTAGTGGCCCTGCACATAGAAAAAGCCTTAGATACTGTGGGCTGGGACTATATGTTAGAAGTGCTGCAGAGCATGGACTTCGGATTGCACTTCAGAGGTTGGTTGCAATTGCTGTACAAGCTGCCCATGGCTAGAGATCGAGTGGGGGCACAATGTCGAAGGCTTGGGATGTGGAAAGAGGAATCCTGCAGGGTTGCTCTCTGTCACCCTTACTATTTGAGTTGGCCCTGGAACCACAATCGATAAATGTACAAATGATACTGCCCAACTGGGGAATAGAGATAGGTAGTGCGAAGCATATTCCCTCAATGTACGCAGACTATATGCTGATTTATTTACAAGACCCTCATGCCTTGATGCCCCTGCTGCTGAATGAATTAGAGCAGTTTGTCGAAGTTGCAGGACTGTGCATTAATCGCGCTAAGTCACTTGCTTTCCAATTGAGATGGCTGGCAAATGCTCCCATGGCTGGACTAGCAAGCATAGGACTACGTTGGGAAAAGCAGCGGTTGAGATACCTGGGTGTAATGGTATTGCATCAGAAGGAGATGCAGCGTCTGAACAATATGGGCATGATACTAGAAGGTTTGAAAAAATCCGTAGACTTCTAGAAAACATGTTACCACTGTCGCTGGTCTGACGGGTTTCCCTAGCAAAGATGGTTTTGCTGCCACATTGCCTCTGTCATCTCCAGAATGCACTTTGCAAGATCCCTTGAGCCACTTTCAAAGAGCTTGACTCCATGTTGATATCGTTGGTATGGGCTGGTAAACGCAGCAGAGTAGCACAGACAACCCTAAAGCTGGATAGAGAAGAGGAGAGCCTAGGCCTTCCTGACTTAAGATCATTATATTATTTTGCAGCACACCTTCAGCATACCATAATAAGATGGTGTAACCCGACAGCCGACTGGGAGAAATGACTGCTTGATGGATGTCACGGAAACTATGCGCCACAAACTGTACTGAGGATGGTAAGAGAAGCACCCCTGGAAGTCCCATATATAATAAGGTTCAAGGTAAGATATGGGACGATGTGATGCGCAGAGTGCTCGTATGCTTCCCCTTTTCTAGAACATTGGAACTACAATGGCTACAACATTTCAGGAAGATAGCAGAGAACATGACTATGGTAAATTATCATGCAGAAGGCTGTACTACATTGGGTGACTTATCTCCAGGAGAACAGCTTCTGACATTTGCAGAGGTGCAGGACCACCCAAGTTTGCACTTCTGGAACTGGTGCTTGCAAAAAAGGCGAATAGCAATTAGATAGCTGGAGACACAAGGACCAGACTTAAAACCCCGGGAGAAAGACGTCATGGAATGGGTCATTGTAGAGGAGATAAGACATTACTTGTTGCCAGGTGGTGCTGCTGTGTAATATATTTCTGGTTTTTATGATGATTTGAAACCCCATGACTCAGACATGGCTCCTTTTTGCCCAGGGATTTGATAACTCATTGCAAGTGACTGGTTGTCTAGAGACCGAGTATGTGGCAGGACTCGCAAGAGGTGCCCGATATCTGACATTCTTATGACGTATGAGCTACTGATATTGCTTATTTGCTCAGTGGCCTGTTGGCGTGGTAACTATGACTGGGGTCTCCTCATGGTTCCTGAAGCAGTCTTTCGTCGTGGTAGACAGCATGTGCACATTTTAAGATATTTCAGGCGACATTCATACAAAACTGACATTTTCTTGGCCTTATCTAATTTTCTCAGCAGTAATGATGCCACCAGAAGGGTAGCCGTACTTCAGTCATCCCTGGGCAGGTACTTAAAGACAACCTTTCCTTTTTTATGACTGGTCAAGGTAATTCAGTGTAGTCAGATCATGTTTATTTCTAATCGCACATCACTGTGTATACAGGGAGCTCTTCTAGGCGTTGACATGCTAGATCAGGGTTGTCCAAAGTCGGTCCTGGAGGGCCGGATCCATGCCAGATTTTTTGCATATCCCCATTTAGATAAATGTAGTTATCTTAAAAATGTGGCATAGATCCGGCCCTCCAGGACCGACTTTGGAGAACCCTGTGCTAGACCAATAAGCTGCATAGTTTAATGCACCCGGCTTGTGCCAGTGATCAATGTCTATTGTGATGGGAGGTGAGGTTGGCCCTTTATCTGGGTTGCTGCTACCCACCTGCTGCCACAACAGACCCTTGATTCACCACACACAATGACTGGACACACCAAATGATTAGACATGGGGTTCAGCTTTGGCTTGAATGTGCAAATGGCTACGCCAATCAGTATAGTGTGATAAAGGAAAAATAAATATGATGGAAAAAAACATATTAGAGTTCAACTCTATTCCCCTGCAACCACAGTGGTTGCCTCCCAGAAACTTTGCAATTGATGTAATGATACCTCAACCACAAACGCCTACCAGTTTAAGGAGTTTGGACTTCCAAGCCTCCATGTATAGCTTGGCCTGTCTAATCATACCTTGGTTTTTCACCAGATCTGTGCCTACCTCAGGGCCAGTAAAGTTGGTGTAAATGGATGTCATACTGATAGCAACCTCCTCCAGCTGTCTACAATATTATGTAATACTGAGGATCAGAGGCTCAATCTAAGCGAGGTGAGCAAATATTTCTCAATTACTGCACAGTCCACACTGGAGTTACTGTAGTGGTTGCCTTATTTTGGTGGCTAGAGGTGGTGTCAATGTAAAGGCATACTCTCACAGTTATATCACCAAGGCCACATGCAAACGAACACCACGTCATGTTGAGAGATTGGCTATCTGTATGCAGGGTAGCTGGCTCCCTCACACAACCCACTCTTCAACATGATGAAATGGCGTCAGACACTCCCCCCCGCTCCGCCACTAGCCATGCAATGCCATATTAGATGCTATATTTATTATATCAGCATGTAATAACTGGAAACAAAATATGGATAGGTACAAACACGATAAAAAATCCACAACTCTGAGATTCAAACAGTTCATATATTGTGCAGAAAGAGGGCAGGATTATTGAACCCCTTATTAGAGTTTGCTTGTTTTGATCTGCCAATAAGATGGCCTCCACCTAGCCCAGGCTGGATACTTCAGTCATTCTTCTCAGCTTGGGCCTCACTCACTCAACCCCACTAACCTTACCTACCATTGTTTGCTGGCATGACCCTCCCAGCTTCACTAAATACTTCGTTCAGCTACTTTTAGCTGCAGATAGTAAAAGTGATATTGGGAGATAATTACTCAAAATGAATGGCTCGACAGGAGGACTTTGCAAGAGACCCCGACTTTTTTCCAGCGTTTAGGTACTTTATCAGACTCAAAGAATAAGTTAAGTCACATAGTTTTCAAAAACTGGGTTACGAGCTAGGTGTAAAAATCTTTTGGCAAGGATGCAGGGAGTTCCTGATTTTACTGCAAATGCCAAACATTTACTTTGTTCTATATAGATAATGGAATACATTCGATCAGAGAAGTATGTACAGAATTAGTGGAGGAATCGTATTCAACAGAATCTTGAAATGAGTTTACATAAACTACTTTGTCAAGGCTGCTAATTGAGTTTCCTATTAATTGGGTTTTGGACTGAAAGTATGAGCTAAGGATTCTCATTTGGCGGAGTGACGCAATTGGCGCAGCATCAAAGGTTCATGTGTTCATTAACATTTATCCTGAGGCGAGGGAGATATGCCCCAGATGCGGCACTGCTAATGCTGACCTATTACATATGTTTTGCCAGTGCACTGAACTAAGCACACTATGGCGGGAGGTTACGGATGTTTTGTCCAAAATAACTGGGAGAGCAGGGTTGTTGCAATTAAAGAGGTGCATTCTGGGACTGGGGAGTAGACCTAAAGATTCTAAGACGGAATCCAGATTTATAGACCAGGGCTTACTGTTAGTGTTATGGTTTGTAGAAATGCTGAAATGGGCCACAGCGGAAATTGATTCTTTTTTATCTCTATCAAAGAGGGTTGATAAGAACACCAGATGTAAATATGTGGGGCGTAATGCTGCTGGCGCTGCAAAATAAGAATAAGAATGATGACTTCCTTCCATAGATATGTCAAGGCACCAATGAAGAGATTCCGTTGTGTACTGTGCTACTCGTAGTAAATACCTCCACAAACCTGATAGATGATATCTTAAGGTCTAAAATTAAACCCACCTGGTAGAATGAGAGTTGTTATACAAGCACTGTGTTGCGTTTCTGTGGACTGTGGGATTGAGAAAATGGAAAAGAGAGTGCACACCTCAACCAGGAGAATTAACATGTTAATTGTAGATAGGCCTCATCCAATGCTCAAGTATTGGCAGTATGAGTGGAATGATAATTGAAACATGCCCGCTGTTGTGTAATGTAAAATCGAATAAACAGATGTAAAAATGGTTTATGTGTTCAGCAATAAGCTTGAAAACTTCTTGCAAGAGATTCTAGAGGCATGGGATGAATAATGTGCTTGTTCAATTTCTCATCTGTAAATTTTCCTTGATCTTGGTCTTTCGCTTCCTTGGGGCATGACATCCTCCAGATTCTTTCCAAGGCTTTGCAGGCCTGTTTACCTTTAACAAGAGCCTCGAACTACCAGGGGGCAGAAGATCTATTGCGATGCGAGTTAAATGCTTTGTAGAGGAACAATGTCATCTTTTGCAGAAGTCATCCATTAATTAAATGTATTAATCTTATGGTCAATATCGATGTGCACACACAAGGCTGTCCTGATAGAAGGTGCAGCAACTTATGATTGATGATGTTGAGTTTGCGCCGTAATCTCTAATGGGTAGTCATGGAACGAATTTATAAAGTGGTGCGTTACTGAAAATGAAGAAGGTAACTCTGTGCTCTTACCAGATCGCAGGTTCATAATTTTAAGCATGATACAATTGAACAGATAAAGATGAGATCCAAGATGTGTCCTGCTTTATGACAAGGAGAGCAAACCAGTTGAGTTGATCCTAATGGGTCACAGGATTCAAATATATTTTTTATGACTAACATGGTTGGCGAATTGGCCCAAATGCTAAAATCGCCTAAAATAACCGTTCTGGTGGCTTTTAGTAAAATGATGAGAATAGAATAAGCAAATTTAAACCAAATATCAGTGGCAATATCAGGAGGACAAGAAACGATGACACCTGAAAAGGAGGTCGTAGAGTTAAGAGATAAATTGAAGGAAGGGTTCTCCGCCTCAATAAAAGAGTACATCTCCAAATTGGCAAAGGCTAACCAATCTCCATAAAGAATTGCTATTCTGCCACCAGTTTAAGCTCGCAGCTCAATGTGGCAGATTTTATAAGCTGAAAGAACAGCTATGGACATTTTATGTCTGGATTCTTCACTGGTCCAGGTTGTGGTTAAGAACATGTATCAAGCTTATGATCAGAAATAAATTATTTCCAAACCATGTTTGGTTAGGGAACATACATTTGATATAGAGGCCATGATTACATTAATACTTGGATCACTCCTATCAGTTGCCAGATCTATGTTATGTAAAGTGGAGCTTTTAGCAGTGAACCTGGTCTTAACTACGGTGTCTGCTCTAAATGCCAGTAGTTGTCAGTGTGAATATTGAGTAAGTCCTGGAGTTCACAGAGGAGTGGTTCTTGCTGCAGCTTCATCCAAGTCACAGACAGCTGCAAACAGGCTTACCTTTGATGCATCTTTGGTGCTTACATCTGCATGCTGAGTGCCCTGGTATTGCTCCCTATCAGGACAGTGAGGCTGAACGCGCCATAGAACAGGAGGGTAAAGTAAATGGAAACAGGAGGCCGGACGCTCCTGCAGCAACAGTGTACTACTCGCTCAGCGATTCTACAAAAGAAATAAATGCTAAAGAAAGTGTGCAAAAAAAACTCAATAACGAAAAGCAAATTAAAATAATAACAAGCTTTGGCAAAGCCACTAGGTCTCGCCTATGAGAGCTATTGGCTTTGGTAATGTTTTGTAGCCATACTGTTCAGCAGCGCAGATGCTAATGCTTTGCAGTGTGGCTAAAATTAATTAATTAAAAAGCGCTATGACCCAGTCAGTGCTAATGTGCTTTTTCTTTCCAAAAGTGCATTGGCGCCGGATGCATCATGGTCCTTTTTTTAATATTAATTTTGGACATGCTCCACTGCAGGCACACTACTGTACAGCATGGCTACAAATCATTGCCAAAGTCAGCAATACCCATGTTGTACAGCATGAACAAAAGGCAATGACAGTGATAGAGCGCTTACAGTACTCTAATTTGTAGGGGTGCACTATACTCCTGATACAAACGTACTCATATATATTTTGTCGTGTGCAGTGTTTTACGATTATTAAGATGCATTTATTCACGTCATATTAGTATTAAAGTGAAGTGAGCACATTTAAGTAGGATTTTGTATGTATTAGAAATATAATTCCTGTATGTGTAATGTGAAGGATGACGTTGTATTCATATAATGTAACCATGTTGAGTTAAGTTATCCGGTTTGTAGGCCCAAATTGTAGGTTGTTTTGAGTTTCGTTTCTCCTTAGCTGCTCAAGTATTAATTAAATAAATGCTGGTGTGCTCGAAGACAGTATGTTCTCATCCTACTGCAGGTGCAGGAATTCGACCTCGTTATTCTTAGAATTAAGGAGATACCCGGAATGTCTTTGAAGAAGACTGAAAGGCGAGAAGGGAGGACACCTTCGTGCATAGCCTATCTGGGAACCAAGGCCACTGGAAGAAGAGCCAGCTAATTAAAGCTTCTTTGGAAACTTACTGAAAACCGTTACAAGTGGAAAAGTTTAATATATGACGTATTGAGGGCCGATTATTGTCTTTTTGTATAATACGCAGGGACAGATTTGGGAGACTTCTACCAGCCTATCTGGGAACCAAGGCCACTGGAAGAAGAGCCAGCTAATTAAAGCTTCTGTGGAAACTTACTGAAAACCGTTACAAGTGGAAAAGTTTAATATATGACGTATTGGGGGCCGATTATTGTCTTTTTGTATAATGCGCAGGGACAGATTTGGGAGACTTCTACCAGCTTTCGGAGGAGAAGGAGCATCTTAGAGCGAGCTCCATAGCTTTAAGCTATCAGACCCATTTTGACGTGAGTACTTCTTAGGAAGTCAACACGTGCTGACACCTTTGGGATATGATACAAGGGAGATAGGTAGGATTCTCATTGAGAGTAGAGTAGGGAAAGATTTTGCTCCTTCTTAAATGAAAAGAGAATTGGACTCCGCTTCCATTCTTTGCTGCATCTTGATTTTGGAGTTCATCATATTATGCCTTCTGTGCCGAATGACCTATATTCGTAAAATCGGCTCTGTATTGATTTTCTTGTACCTCTATACTCTAATATTGAGGTGTGTTTATATTCAATTATTTTTGGCCTTATAATAAATCCACAAAATTTAAAGACGGAGTCTGTGGTCTATTACAGCATGGCTAAATCGAAAGTATGATCTTGAATTGTTTTTCTCCCTTCTACCACTTTTAGTAGGCAAATAAAAGACCATCTACATTACATTTAGTAGGGAAAAGTAGGAGTAAAGGTTGGCGTAATCAACAGTGCCAATAGTCTCAAAGGTAAGGCCTATTGGCTTTGCCAATCCTCGTTAGGTCTCGCCACAACACTCCTGTGATACTGACAAAATCAGTTTATCTTCCCATGTGTGAAAAAAAAAACGACATTTGGAATAAATCTGATTACATAAGGAAAGTAATTGCGCTCATGTCTATGTCCTAGTGAAAATACATTTGGAAGCAGATAACATCTGTTATCACAATAAAAGCAGATAACATCACTTGTCACTATAAACATCCATTTCAAAGGAGAAAAGGGCTTCTTGGAAGTGTGTGTAGCATAGTAAACCATAGCTACAAATGGCAAGAAGTCCAACAAGGATGACAGGGAAGAAGAAAAAATAAAAGTAGTACCACACTCAAAGCACGGGCAGCGTAAGGATAGTAATCAAACTGAAGCAATCAGTACTTGGTCCATACTTCAGTGGAAAGAAGAGTAAGTCAAGGCAGGTCGTGCTGGCCAATTAGAAAGCAGCAAATAAGACTGACAATGAAGCCAACAAATGGTAAGCAATGGGTGGTCACCAACCCCCTGGTTGTATACAATATCTCTTGCAAGTCAGCTGCATGCGCTGTCACAGGCGAGACCTGAAAAGGGCATCAAGCTATAAGCTAACATAAAGAGCCAAGATAAGAGACATTTTGTAGGGCCAGGCTTCCCCAAAATACAAAGATATAAAATTGGTATAAAGTAAAATGAAATCAGAAGAGCAGAGTTTTCTAATTTGGTGCATTCACCAGTTACTGTGCGTCCGTACAGTGGCCCTGATTCAGTAATTGCATTTTGTAGGGCGTAAATCTGTACTACAGTAGAACTGATTACTATGAAATGCAATTCACAAACCTATGAGTGGAAATCTCCACCTCGCCTATCCTTTCTACTGGGGAGCTCACCAATTATGTAAGTTTACTACTCAGCAGTAAATATAGGGGGAACCATGGAAAGTGGTGGGAAAATGGGGACTATCTACTATAACATGGGTGGAGTTTAGGGAATATTAAGGAGGGTTTATGGAGGGGCAGGCTACTACAAACACCCACCCATGAAAGAATAAGCACATTGCAATTCACAAACTGCACTTCTAAAATTACTACAGCAATAAAGGTGACAAAACAGTAGTTAATGTACTCCAGCCTAGCATTTGAGCATATCGAACACTATGCATGGCCACTCAAAGGTATACTGTAACACACTGCAAACACAATAAGATGATGGACAGAGCGCCGAAACCTTTCAACAATTTAAATGCATTAAACACAATAATGTTTCACAAAATGTAATACGTATTAAATAAAAATAATAATGTAACTCTGGGTGGGATTTTTCTTTAAATTATTATAAATATTATTCATAAATTAAATACATATATTTCAATTAGTTATTTAGTACACATTTAATTTAATGAGTTAATGTCCTGTAACATTTTATTTTGTTAATTCTATATTAATGTTACATATTGTAACTTATTTAACATTTATATTAATCTTAACATATTTTAAATGCTTTTGAAAGAATTTTAAACTTTAATTATTTTCTCTATCCTTTCCCGTTGGATAATCTCCCCCACATTGGCGGAGAGCTCCACTTCCATGTGAAAAGTTACTAGTCACTTGTAATATTTTCTTATTTGTCTCTACCCACTGGTTTCAGGAGGTATAGACATGTAAATCTGCACTTAGGTGTAAATCTACACTAAGAATTGGGAATAGCAAAAAATTATCGATTTACACCCAAGGACAGGAGTATATTTACACAAGTAAATCTACACGTATAAATTTACCTGTATGAATAGGGCCCACTGATTACCCTGATATTGCTTTGTGTCATGGCAGTGAGACCGAGTAGGCAGCAAGAGTGACTAAGCAACAAACAGGCAGCTACGGAGGGTTACTATTCGTTAATAAACAACAACAGAGAGGGCAAAGTAAATTAAAACTGGAGTGGCGGCATGCCTCTTCATTGACCAATGCTACACATGAAACAAATGTTAATTAAAGAAATTGTGCAAAAAAAAAAACAATAACGAAAAGCTAGCTAAAATAATAAAAAATGCATAATGCTATAAACTAACATAACAAGTTAAAATAAGAGATGGGTGGTTAGACCAGGCGCCCCCAAAATACAAAGAAATAAAGCTGGTATAAAGTAAAAAGAAAACAGAAGAGTAGAGTTATTTCACTTGTTGCACTCACCAGTATATTATTGATATAATGAAACATATTACGGCATATTAGGTGTGTACGATGGCCCAGTGCGTGATGGGGTGGTAGAAACTCCTGGTTATCCAGCAGCTTCATGCTTTATGGTATATGGAAATTGAATATTCATCTAACAGCTGCATGAAATAGAGAAATCGATGGCTGATCGACAGCACTTGATAATTTATCAAGAATGCTTAACATCTGCTTATGAGATTTTAAGATTGTTTAAAAAGCCATTCATGGAGGCCAAGCAGAAGAGTCTCATCGTTGGTGCATAATGTCTATTGATGGGTTAGTGGTTGAGTAGTAAGGGGCCCCATTCAAATTGCTTTTGATTATACAGCTATAGAGCATGGGCTTCTAACAAACTGTTTGTTACGAAGGTGAAGTGAATGATTAAACAACTGGATACAATATGTGGATATTTGCAAACTCTTTCCACGCTTTTTTTCCACTTCAGCCTAAAAAGACTCAGAAATGTACTTCTAAAAACCTCCGTATTAAGGAGGGAAGTTTTCCAAAGGAAAAGAAACTGATCAGAGGATTTTTTTTTTTTTTTAAAAAGACCTTCCAAATGTGTTTCAAGCTTTTACCTAAACAGCAGGTTTGTCCTCTTGTGGCAAAATTCAGGGTTGCTTGATCTTTGAAAGTGGAAGATTTTCAGGAGTTCTGCCTGATCACTATACGAATAAAGGCAAGTAATCATTAATTCTATCAGAAATAATTAGAAGATTGCACCAGCTGGAATTTCTGACTGCTTTACAAATTGTGCAAATCAACCCAAACGCATAGGCTGACCACGCAGACTTTGGAGTTGTGACTGCTGTACACCGGAAGAGGAATGGTTGTACCGATTTGACCATCCTTATGTATTTTATGGGATTTGTGGAGGATTAATCTTCTCTCCCTTGGGGCAATTTATGTAGGACAAACAAACCCACCCTGATGAATGCCCAGGACCTTGAATGGCCAGTAGTATAGGGCAGAAGCACTTTGGCGCTATATGGGTCATAGGACCATAGTATCCCTTTTGCCCCTTTTATAGTTATAGTTAATTTTTAATCTTTCCCATCCAGCCCACGAATAAATGGATACCATGGGAGTGAATCAGGAATTTTTACTTGTATGTTACGTCCCCCTAGGTAGTAATATACAAAGAGCTCCCTGGAACATGGTCGAGCCCAATAGAACCTAGGAACACTCCCCTACGACCTATATCTCTTTAATAGAAGACTGAATCTAGTATGGGTGTACATTTATACCATACATCAGGTACTTATAACAACGGCAACGGTGGCAGGACGCGGAGCTTTTTGTTGGACCCTATATTCAATTCTGGAACTGTGACTACTGTCAATCATTCGAAAAAAATCTTTTTACCAATCTGTGAGGTTGTTACCCCTTATGGTGGCTGATTACGATTTATAGTTTGCCACTAAATAATATATGGAAGAAAGTAGATCTAGGAATATACGCTAATATACTATTCGCGCGTATAAATCTTGCTATGGTCCTGCTGCTATCCATACAAGAAATGTTGAAGGCATATAATTTGTTTTAATCTTGAAAATAAGATTTAGTGGTCACTACCTCCGACATTAGACTCCTCCGTTCCAGTCGTGAACCTTGGAAATTTCATCAATAAAAATTTGTCCCCCTGTATCTGTATGATTGTTACTGTGCCTGATTTGGATAAGGTCCTGAAGAAGGTGGTTCATGCTCGTGACAACCCACCGAAACGCGCGTCGACCTCGTGTGTCCAGATCTTAGAAATTGTGTCATCTTGGAGGAAATAATTTACATCTTTAGTTTCCCCTGAGTCCAAATGTGTATAAGTGTTTTGTATGTATGTGAATGAGTGTGAGGAATGCATGAGTTTTATGAGAATTGTTATTGTGGGGAGTAATTGTTTTTTTATGCTGCATGTTTGTATACATGTATTCACATTTTATATAAAAAATTACATTAAAAAAAAAGTTTATTGCACCTATTGAAAAAATTATGACATTTAATGCATTGGAAGAAAAAGAAAAAGAAATCAATGACAAGAATAAATATAATCTTAACAAACAATGATGTTACTCATATGTTATAAGTACCTGATGTATGGTATAAATGTACACCCATACTAGATTCAGTCTTCTATTAAAGAGATATAGGTCATAGGGGAGTGTTCCTAGGTTCTATTGGTTCTCTCAGTTCCCCTCTTACTCCCAGACCTTATTCGTTCCCTAGAGGGGGTCCCTTGTTCTATTATTACATGGTCGAGCCCACCCTGGCTTTCAGGCACCAGGGTGAACCCGATGACGAAGCATGCCACTATTGGAGTGGCTGAGGGTA
Source organism: Calotriton arnoldi (assembly GCA_963921515.1). NCBI lineage: Eukaryota > Metazoa > Chordata > Amphibia > Caudata > Salamandridae > Calotriton > Calotriton arnoldi. The sequence goes on along the minus strand of CAWUFW010000321.1, from coordinate 1,212,929 downwards.
ACTTATAGAAAAGGATATTTTTCCTACCTCCTATTGAGGTGCTGTATAGGCATGGCACATACCAATCACGCTCCTGCAATTTGTCTCTTCCAGCAGAGGGATCTTGATATTTATTGCACAGTATATTTTCTGCATATTTTTCACTTAATCTCATTTTGCACTGCGCTGTCAAACTAAGCTCCTTTCCACGAATTGGAATTGTTACCTTATTTATGCAATGTATGGAATGATTACATTGAAAAAATTCTAAATCATTTGTTGTGTTTGCAGGGTCTTTGAATAGAATATCCATGCAAATGTGTCAAACTTTGTCTAAGTGGTTGCCTTGGAAACATTTGTTGTATGTATGTGCTTTACAAATCGGTCCCTTTTGGCACCTTAAAATTATTGTGACTGATGGTGTATTGGCTGAAAGTTCCCAAATAGTAGTCTGAAATTTAGTTTTGCTGCCTCATAGCACAACAAGAGTATGGCACATAGTTCATCAGCATTGAGATTCCGTGGTGATGTTGGAAGTCTATCCACACTTCTTGGAGTCTGCTCTGCAGATGTTGTAATGCCCATTGATATAATTTGATGATACTGTGACTTACTTTTAGAAGGTTGTAACATGAGTTAAAAACGCAGCAAAACCCTCACTATAAAGCGCTAGACTTTAGGTGAGAACTCTTTTTAAGTTCAGAAAAGGTTTTATTAAAAGAATAAAGGTGTCAATATGCAGTATACAAGATTAGTCACAGGTCATCACATTACAAATTAACTCTAAGAGAAATACATTAATTGGATTAATGAATGGGAAGAGTAAAAACAAAGGGGTAAAAGGGAAATACAATTGATATTGAGGTAAAAACGGAGGAACATTTAGGGGATTCATGGTGGTTTGAGCACTTCTTGTTGAGAGGGTCTCAGCAAAGAAATTTTTTTGGCACTTGCATCAATATACAATGTAACAGGTGACCATAAGTTCAAACGTTTCGTAGCCATATGTATAGGATAAACAAAAGAAGTATCTAACCTATGATTATGGCATATTGCATACCACCAAGCCTGATAAGATATTTTAGTGAAATCTTTCCAGTTCTTAGTAATTTGCTGAATAGGTGAGAACTCTAACCAACAAAAATTAAGAGCATAAAAGCTATGGACATGCAGGAGTGAAATAAAGACTCAGGGGGGTATCTGGTGGTAGATTAAAGAGGCATGAGGTGGAATCAAGACTATGCAACTTTTATATTTGGCACACTAATCTGCAATAGGTTTCTGATCAAAAGTAGGATCCTGGCACTTACTCTTTTACAAATTAACACAGATTGTAACTATATTCTATTATAATTACATAGCCACGCCGGCATTCTTTCATTACAGAAGCTAAAATATGGTTAGTATGCTATAAGGTTCAAACATCCTACAGTTTATCACAGATACATAACACATGCAACAAAGTTTCCAGATGACACTTATACAGGGGTCATCTAACGTCCTTTAGAGCCAAAGAACTCACCTATTCCTAAATTCATGCAAAGGGATTAGCAAAAATCTAAATCGGAAAAAGGTGGGGCGGACATGTTCCCAAGGGGAACTTTGAGTAACTTGGTTGAATGCTTTCATAATATGATTCTACAATCTAGTGTGGCCATTTTTTGACTTAAAGTCTTCCAAATCTAAACTGCGTGAAAGTAGCTTAACTTGTTTTTTCAAGACCTGTTTGAAAGTAATTATTGTACAAAACGAGTTCCACATGCACCTGAGTGAAAGGGCAACAATTATTTTTTTAACTAAGTTTCCCAAAGGGACTCGGTCATAGATTGCCAGATAATTTCTTTTCATAGAAAGGATTTTAAAGTATCTGCTGGTGCTCAGCCGAAGGAATGACAGAAACATAGAGAATATGACATCATTTTTAAAGTTTTGAATTGCAAATTATATTTAAGCCTTTGAATTGCGTAAGTACAAACAGAACCCTGAAAGTTGAGCAATGAATGGCTTCTAGTCAATTAGTTGGTATTGCCCGCAAATACTTGATGGCCATAGGTTAAAGAAGACATCAGTTAAAATCGGTTGAGTCTCAAGTAATAGTTCCACATATGAAGAAAGAAGCTTACAGTAATAGAACAAGCAAACTATCTATGGAAATAACTTCTGCAGCTCACAGAGACTAACCATGGTGGAATATACGGCCTACTCCACTGGCCACTTGAACTTCCAAATAGACATTGTGAGAACTCTGCTCTTTGCACACAGCACAGACAATCTTTCACCTCTGTCTTGCTGCACTAATACCCACCCAAATTGAGCAAGTATTGTTTACAATTTTTTTCAGCTTTTTATACCTCCATTCCTCTAAAAGACAGTTAAATTGTCAAAGATGATACTCAATTGGATCTTCATATGTCTATTAATAAGATTGTTCACTCTATAATTAAACAAGTAAAAAAGCAAGTTTAGCACGTCAGTAACATGTAGATTCAACCCAGTCTGTGTGATGGAACAAGCACTCGCAAAACCGGTTGTGGATCTCATGCTCTTTATTACAATATCAAAGAACTTCAGTATCTCTATTAATTAGGGGTTAATTTAATCAGACTCATGGTCCTCATAGACATTACGCCCTTGTGACATCACAACCACTGCAAGGAATTCTCAATCAATCAATCAGGATTTATAAAGTGCGGCTAATCACCCGATAGGGTATCCAGGTGCTTGCAGGTCCCAAAGGCTTATTCAAGCAGCCGGGTCTTGAGGGCCATTTGGGATTCCGGAAGTGAGGTGATGGTCCGGAGGTGCGTGGGGAGGCTGTTACAGTTCTTTGCTGCAATGTGGGAGAAGGATCGTCCTCCACTTCTGCTTTGGTAGATTCAGGGAGTATGGGCAAGTGAAAGGGAGGCGGAGCGTAGTCTTCTCGACAGTTGGTGAAAGTTCAGGCAGTGGTTAATGTAGGTGGGTCCTGGGTTGTGTAGAGCCTTGGGTGCGTGGGTCAGCAGCTTGAATTGGCATCTCTTCTGTACGGGGAGCCAGTGGAGTTGCCTGAGGTGGGATGTGATGTGGGTTCATCAGGAAAGGCCGAGGATGAGTCTGGCTGCAGCGTTCTGTATAGTCTGAAGCCTTTGTAGGAGGTGTGCAGTGATCCCTACATAGAGGGCATTACCGTAGTCCAGTCGGCTGGTGATGCGGGCCTGTGTCACGGTGCATCTCGTGTACAGGGGTAGCCAATTGAAGATCTTATGTAGCATGCACAGAGTGAGGAAGCAAGCGGAGTTGACGGCGATGATAAGTGATTTCATGGTGAGCTTATTGTCAATGATGATTCCGAGGTTTCTGGCGTGGTTGAAGGGAGTGGGTGTAAGTCCTAGGTCTGATGGCCACCAGGAGTCGTTCCATGTGTTGCTGCTATTGCCAAAGATCCGTACTTCTGTCTTGTCTGTGTTCAGCTGCAGGCAGCTGTTCTTCAACCAGTCTGCTATGTTTGTCATTCATCTGTGGAACTTGGTTCTGGTGGTGGTGGGGTCGTTGGTGTGTGAGAAGATGAGTTGGGTGTCATCTGCTTAAGGAAATTATGTTGAGACCATTGGATCTGACGATGTTGGCCAGTGGAGTCATATATGCGTTGAAGAGCGTGGGGCTGAGGGATGAACCCTGGGGGATACGCCAGATGATCTACTTGGGTTCAGAGGTGAAAGGTGGGAGGTGGATCCTCTGGGTTGTTCCGGTGAGGAAGGAGGTGATCCATCTGAGCACGTCCCCTTGGATGCCGATGTGGTAGAGTCTTCTTACCTGCTCTGTCATCTTTATGGCAGATAGAAGCCAAACTGCTAAGTGCTGCCTGATCTTCACACTGCCTTGTGACTCATATTCCAGGGGTGTCACTTAGTCAGTGAGATTCTGGGTGTGTGAATCTCAAATTTCCCAACTAAAGAAGTGGTGGGCCACTATGTGGAAGAGTGAGATGACCAAGGTTCAAGATGGACTGTTCACAGAGGAACAGGGTCAATACTGATTTGCATTTAGTGGGCCTCTATCTAGAGTGGCACAGTAGAAGAAAACTGATGGGCTGGAATGCTACTCTGAGCGAGTGCCAATGGTTAGACTTTTTGCAGGCATTTGTCCCATCACCTTTAGGTTGTTTGATTGCCAGTAGCATGCGTGGTAACCTGAGACTGGCACAGCTTTCCAAGCCTACTGCCACCTATATTTGAGAATTTAAAAAGAAGAAAATTTGCACCCATTCAAGCAGTACTTCTGTGGCGTGAAGATTTACTACTCTTTTAGTAAACCAATCACTATATATAAGTTCCTGATCACAAGAACATGGAATAAAACAACAAAGAGACAAGACCCTACTCAGGCTCTCCAGACCCAACTACCAAGCCAAGAATGCATTTATTTAGGAGGTGTCACACGCCAGCAACCCCAACCTATACCTCTGCCTACACCTCTCTTCACCTAAAGTTGTCCATCTACACACCCTACACTGCTCCCTGTGAGGGGTGAAACCTGTGCTGCAGTGATGCTTCAGAGGTTCAGCGCAACAGGAAACAGCCAAGCAGTGAGGCACTACAGTGAAGGGCACAGGCATGAACTTGCACATCAGGGCGCAACAGCACATAATAGCCCACAAGGATGGCTGGCTGGCTCATTATGAATGACTGGCTCAGAGCAACGGTGGAGGATTTAATGCCACTGACATTTAACAATCTTATTATTGGAATGCTCAGAGGTCTAACAGGTTGATTCCCATATAATCATATTGTGATCCGAATGGCCATACCAGATTCCATACGGAACTAGGGGGCTTTCAGTGAGTGTTGTGAATAAAGTTTCGCAGAATCCGACACTAGACACATAACTGAGTCATTCCTTTCTCTTTTATGCACATTTTAAAATTGGTAAGTATACTTACTTTTAAATTCAGAAATTCTCTTGTTGTTAAATGTGAATTTGTGTCTTGAGGTTGGAAAAAAAACAGGATCCATGTACGTTTCTGATAATTCTAATAATGATCTTAGGATAGGATTGAGAGGCTCTCATCCTTACACTTGAAAAGGCCTGTATGTGCAAAGAAGTGTCTATCCTCACTTACCTGCAGCTCATGCAATGACAGTCCATCTTTTCCGCTGATCCCGCTACGGAAATTCCATAATTGCTGTTTACAATAGCTTCTTTATCACAGTGATGACTGACAGAACGTAATCAGTTCCTGTTATGTCTGCACTGCTTTATTCTGAGATGTTCGCTTTTTTAGTAAAACCAGAGGTTCACGCTGAGTGCAATGTTTCTGGCACCTCACAAGAAAAGCTGCATTATTTCTAGCTTATCTGTGATTAATGAGATGGATAGTTTGAAACTTGGAAGGTCCCCAGTTTGGCTGTGTGATTCACATGTAAATTGTCAAAATGCCAATAATAGTCTGGGCAAAGTCCACCCACTGAGAACAAATCAGTCTTTATTTAAATAAAGAAAAATAGTAAGGATTATCCATATTGACTTCTCAGAAGTTCCATGCCTCGCTCAGAAGGAGCAGCCTTTGAGATGTGATCCAGATGTTCAGGAGTACATACAAGCTGGACCCCAGTAATAAGGACCCTCTGGTCAGCCAACTCATAGCTCATTTGTCAGTAGAAATTCAGATGACAGACACTAGGTTTGAACCCTGCAAGTGCAGAGATCTAGACTCTTAAACACCATTAACTTACATCCTCAGAATAACATCACTCTCCTAATCTAACCCAGAACTTGAAATGGTTGTATAACACTGTTGCAATGCCTATACTAACCCTGACTCAATGCCATGTATCCACCACAATGGTATATTTGTCCAAGATTGAGCATTTTGTGCAAAATACTCTGAGGTGGGTAGAAAGTTAGAAAACACCTCAAATACATTAATAAATAAATATGTGGTGAAACAACTTGAAATATTTGAATGCATACTTTTTATTTTTTATGTATCCATACAAGAGCGCTTGTATTACTGAGCAACCAAATATATAAGATAAGAAAAAAAGCACATTCTTCAGCAGGTGAAAATGTCAGTTTAAACATACAGTTTTAGACTTTCAAAACCATTGAAATTCACCAGTCATAGTTATCTCAAGTAACTAGAACTCATGCCCAAAGGTATCTATAACTCGTGTCCCCGCCATGAACAGTCCTGTCATCAATGATGTTGTTTCAGATGTTGTAATTAGCAGTGCATGGCAAGGGTGGTATGTTTTATCTGACATTGTCACCTAACTATAACGTCCCTTTAACCTTTGTTTTTTTCAGTGAATTTCAAAGTCTTTTTTAATGGAAAGTACGGTAATAAAAAAGAAACAGAAGGGGGCAGGGTAGAAATACTCTTACCCCCAAGGCCTGGTGCTGGCGTCCCACAGGGACCCTGTCTGTGGCCAAAAACGCTTTTGTTATTTTATTTTACCTCAAATTCGTGGAGGATCCGCTATAAACATTTTTTTTAAAGTGCAGACTCCCACGCTTGTCTTTTTTAATGCCCCCCGGGTGGTCCAAGTCCCAGGGGGATTATTCACCATGTAATTTGGGGAAGTTGGTTTGGGGGGTCCCCTTCCCCAGATCGATTTCGGCCCTGGGAGGTCACCATCCCCCGGGGCCTGGCCAATATTCATGAGAGGAGGGAGGCTGCACGGCCCTCTTCCCTGGGCCCATTTCGGCCCTGGAACCCCATTGCCCAGTGCTCGGCCTTTAAAGTAATTTGCGAGGGGGGCACGCGGCTCCCTTTCTGTACTGATTTCGGCCCGGGGACCCCATCAGCCGGGGCCCGCCCAATTAGTGGCCCCCCTCCCTGGGCCGATTCCAGCCCTGGGGACTCCATTCCCTGGGGCCCTCCCGGAGCCATTAATGGCCCTAGGGACCCAGGGCTGACTCCAGCTATGTCACAGGGTGCTCACCCCCAGGACATAGCGGTTTCCTTGCCTGCACTGCTGCGGGCAGGGAAATCTGTGTTTGCTCTCACTTAGCAGGAGCAATTTCAAAGCTCCCGCCAAGCAAGAGCAAGCACAAAGTCCACTCCCACCTGGTGGGAGCTTGAAAAATGCCCTCGAAAGCTTGGAGAGGACTTCAAGTCTGAATACTGACCCCACCCGCAGGGAGCAGCATCAGGGAGCCGGCTGGGGCCTTGGGGCTCCCCCCGTGGTCCCAAACAAAGAGATGGTGGGTGCCCTGGGTGGGCACTAGGGCACCCACCCTTTATTGGCAGGGCCCTGGGAGATGGGGTCCTCGGGGCCAAAATTGGTCCAGGGAGGACGTGGCCATGTGGTCCCCCTCCTCCATTAGTTATTGGCCAGGCACAGGGGAATGGGGTCCCCGGGGTTGAAATCGGCCCAGGGAGGCCTCCCCATTAATTATTTGTCGGGTTTTGGGTCCACGGAGCTAAAATTGGCCCAGGAAGGGGGGAAGGGTCATGGTGCCCCCTCCCCCAATAATTATTTGCCAGGACCCATGGGATGCTGCCCTCTGGGCCGATATCAGCCCGGGGAGGGGGCAGCATGCCCCTCTTCCCCTTTAATGATCTGCCCAGCCCCAAGGGATTGGGTCCTCTGGTCTGAAATCAGCCCAGGAGAGGGGAGCTGCCTGGCACCCTACCCCATTAATTATTGACTCGGCCCCGGGGGATGAGGTCCCTGTGGTCAATATCTGGCCGGGGATAGGCGCTGCATGTCCTCCCTCCCCAATTAAAGGTGCCGGGCCCTGGGGGATGTGGTCCCCAGGACCAAAATCGGCACGGGGATAGGGGCTGCATGCCATGTACTAAGTGGCCAGGCCCTGGGGAATGGGGTCACAGGGCCAAAATCGACCCGGGGGCTGCGTGCCCCTCTCCCCATTTACAAAAGTTGCTGGGCCCCAGGGAATGGGGTCACTGGGACTGAAATTGGCCCGGACAGGGGGCTGTTTGCCCCCCGTGTACCATCTGTCCGGGCCCCAGGAGATGAGGTTCCCGGGGCTGAAATCGGCTGGGGAGGAGAGCTGCACGCCCCTCCCCCATAAATACAGTGGTGGGTCCGGGGGTTTGGGGTAACGGGGCCAAAAACAGCCCAGGGATGGGGGCCACGTACCTCTCTCCCCTAAAGATAAATACGCCGGGCCCCGGGGGATGGGTTCCCTGGGTCGAAAATCGGCCCAGGGCAGGGGACATGTGCCCTCCTTGCCCGCAAAATGTGCTGGGCCCAGAGAATGGGGGTACCCAGGGCTGAAATCGGCCCAGGGAGGGGGGCTGATCAGGTTGGCTGTATGCGCGGGGGTTGGTCGCAGGGCCTGACCACAGTACCCATAACTCGTGCCCTAAGGTAACTATAACTTGCGCCCTCGCCATGCGCTGCTAATTACCGCACATATTGCATCAATCATAGCATCTTCTATGACATAATTGATAATATCACTGCAACATTTGCTGTAAAATTATTGATGAGAAAACTGTACATGGCGGGGGCGTGAGTTATAGTTACCTTAGGGCACGTGTTATAGTTACTTTTTCATTTCCCCCTGTGCCTGTTTGGAGTGGATTCCTGCTCCATGATCACGGGTTGGGCCGCGATCATGGAGCAGGAATCTAATACACTAGACCACCAGGGATTTGTTTTTCTGTTGCTGGGGAGCCCCTTAGGCAAGAGTCACTCCCGTTGGGGCGTATATTATCCGTGTTTCAACTAGACACCAGGGATGATTTTTATTGAATAATTTCAGGGAGTGATCTCTTGGAGGCAAATTGTTTTGGGAATTCCCCTCCCCCCTCCGGAGTAGATCAGCCGTTTTAGGCATTTTTTTTGTATCCCCCCCCACCCCCCAAGAGGGCAGATTGGCTGTTTTTTAGACCGATCTGCTTGTTTGTGCAATTTGGGGAGCTGCCCTTTTGGGAAGGGTCACTCCCCTTTTATTTGGGCACATAATTTGGCCATTTATACCCCCCTTGGGAGCAGATCGGCTGTATTTTTAGGTCGATCTGCCACCAAGGGGGACAGAAACCCACTAAATACCAGGAATAATTGTTTGCGCAATTCGAGGAGCGGCCCTTTTGGCAAGAGTCTCTCCCCATTTATTTGGCCATATATTTTGGCAGTTTCTGCCCCCCTTAGGGGCAGATCGGCGATAATTTTAGGTCGATCTGCCCACAAGGGTGGCAGAAAGACACTAGACTCCAGGGATACTTTTATGTGCAAGTCAGGGAACGGCCCCTTTATGTGGGCAGTGCTTTGGCCATTTTCTCCCCCCCCTGCGGGCAAGGCAACCATATTTTTAGGCCAATCTGCCCCCAAGGGGGCCGAAAACCACTAGACACCAGTGAAAGTTGTGTGTGTGCATGAACTGGAGTTTGGCTGGTGGTCTACGTGTACTGGAGTTTGGCTGGCTATGTGTGTACTGGCATTTGGCTGGCTGTGTGTATGGACTGGCGCTTGCCTGGCAGTATGTGTGGACTGGTGCTTGCCCGATGGTGTGCGTGGACTGGCGCTTGCCTGGTTGTGTGTAGACTGGGAGCTTCGCTGGCGGTGTGTGTGGACTGGTGCTTGCCTGGTGGTGTGTATGGACTGGTGTTTTGCTGGCTGTGTGCGTGGGCAGGCATTTGGCTGATGGTGTGTGTGGCTGGTGTTGTGTGTGGACTGGCACTTGCCTGGTGGTGTGTGTTGGCTGGTGCTTGCCTGGCAGTGTGTGTGGACTGGTGCTTGCTTGCTGGTGTGTGTGGACTGGTGCTTGCCTGGTGGTGTGCGTGGGCTGGCGTTTGGCTGGTGGTGTGTGTGGCTGGATAGTGTGTGTGGACTGGCACTTGCCTGCCGGTGTGTGTGGACTGGTGCTTTTCTGGCAGTGTGTGTGGACTGGTGCTTGCCTGGCAGTGGGTGTGGAGTGGCACTTGGCCCACCCACACAAGTGATGTAGCATTTTTATCAGGAGACCTGGGGGAAGGCTGAGTGGTAGGACATTTTTGCCAGCCCGCTGATCCCACAACTTTCCCACACAGAAATGTAAGAAAATTTGTTTAGTTTTCAAAAATGTCTGGGTTTGGTTGGTTTCTTTAGATGGCCGTTGAGCCCAGGACCAAAAACTCAGGAACCCCCCTCGCATAACCAGGTCATTTTGTGATAGATAACTTTGATGTCACCACAATATGTTGTTTGTCCTTCCCTGTCACGGGCACTTGACCCACCCACACAAGTGAGGCACTGTTTTTCTTGGGAGACTTGGAGGAATGCTGGGTGATAGGATATTTGTCCCTGCCTGCAGATTCCAGGACTTTTATGCACAGAAATGCAAGGAAAATGTGTTTTTTTAGGCAAAGTTTGAGCTTTGCACAGCATTCTGGGTAAAAAAAACCTGGTAAGAGCCATGCAATTTACCACACCCTGGAACTCCCCCGGGTGTCTAGTTTTGAAAAATATGCTGTCCCTAGAATACATGTCTGGGTTGGGTGACAGCTGGGCTTTGTGTATTCCCTCTAGACAGTCACACACAAAGGGAGGTAGGTTTCCTGTGGTGCCGTCTGAGCTGTGGCCCAAAATCCACAACTACCCACATTGCAAAAAACATTGTTTTTCAGTGGAAAACTGTGGTGTCTATGTTGTGTTTGGTGCTCTCTTCTGTCGTGGGCACTTGGCCTACCTACACAAGTGAGGCACCATTTTTCTTGGGAGACTTGGAACTTTGTGGCTGCCTGCAGATTTCAGGACTTTTCCTTACAGAAATGCAAGAGAAATGTGTTTTTTAGGCAAAGTTTGGGCTTTGAATGGGTTCTGGGTAAAAGAGCGTGGTGAGAGCTGGTATGGTAGTTCTCCCTAGGTGCTGGCTGGGCTGGGGCCCAAAATCCACAGCTACCCACATTGAAAAAACACATAATTTTTCAGTGGAAAAATGTGATGTGTCTTTGTTGCATTTATTGGCCTTTCGTTTCGCAGGCACTTGGCCTAACTACACAAGAAAGGCACTGTTTCTCTCGGGAGACTTGGGGGAACGCTAAGTGGTAGGAAATTTGTGGCTGCCTGCAGTTTTCAGGACTTTTCCTCACAGAAGCGCAAGGAAAATGTGTTTTTTTAGGCAAAGTTTGAGCTTTGGATGGGATTCTAGATTAAAAAAACCTGGTGAGAGCCATGCAAGTCACCCCACCCTGGACTCCCCTAGGTGTCTAGTTTTAAAAAATGTGATGGTTTGGTAGGTTTCCCTAGGTGCCGACTGAGCTGGGGCCCAAAATCCACAGCTAGCCACCTTGTAAAAAAACACATGCATTGTGCTGGATGAAATATGATGTCTCCTAGGTCACGTTTTTGGGTGTTTTGTGTTGCAGGTGCAAGGCCCAGCCACACAAGTGGGGTACTATTTTTATCGGTAGACATGTGGAAATAGAGAATAGTAGAACATTCATTATTATCTATTGAATATGTCTATGTTTGTGCCTTTCAAATGTAAGCAAGTACATAACACAGACATTTTACAAAATGCTCTCTGAAACACATGCCAGTATTGGTACCCATAAATTCAGAGATGTACAAACAACCCCTGCTCCTAAATTCAGTATCTGGTGTACATTTAAAAAAATACAGAGTTTTCCTTCATACCCGTTTTCTATTCCTTATAACTTACCATGTGAATTGCTGTATAGTCGGTACACAATGAAAACCATTGTAAGGTGCAGTTCGGTTGTTGGCTCTGCCAACCTTGGGTTCTTGGGGAACCTATAAGCCCTATATATTCCCACAACCAGAAGGATTAAGTGGATGTAACAATATATTGCTTTTAAACATTTACCAAAGTAAGAAGAAGTTACAGATGAAAACGAAGACACAAATGGCAGTTTTTTCAACTCATTTTCAATATTTTAATATTTCAGCTTGTTATGGGAAAACCTTGCAGGATCTACACAACTGACCACTTGCTGAATTCAGTATTTTGTCTAGTTTTCAGAAATGTATAGCTTTCCAGGATCCACCATGGGTTTCACACCCACTTCCACCACAGACTGGGAGGTGGTTGAAAGCACACAAAAAAAAGGAAAAATGGGCTATCTTCCAGTAAAATGCCAAAACTGTGTTAAAAAAATATGGTTTTCTGAACCAAGTCTGCCTGTTCCTGAAAGCTGGGAAGATGGTGATTTTAGCACGCAAATCCTTTGTTGGTGCCATTTGAAAAATAAAAAAAGACACTGTCTTCTGCAGCACTCTTTTCCCCTTTTTCCTAAAAACCCAACATTTAACTATATTTTGGCTAATTTGAATGGGGGAATCCACAAACCCTGGGTGCCTTTAGAATCCCCATGATGTTGGAACAAAAGGAAGCAAATTGGGCTTGGATAGCTAATGTGGACAAAACGTTATGGAGGTGTTAGAAATTAAGGTCTCTAGTTGGCAGTGGTATACACCCTGACCAAGTAGGTTCCCTTCCTTCTAGTCACCGTAAGGGGATTACACAGCTAAAATAACCCCTGCTCACCCCCTGGGTAGCTTGCCATGAGCAATCAGGCTTGTCTCAGAGGCAATGTGTAAAGTGTAAAGTATTTGTACATAACACACACCGTAACACAGTGAAAAACACTACAAATGGACACCACACCAGTTTAGAAAAATAAACAATTGTTATCTAAACCGAACAAGACCAAAACGACAAAAATCTAACAATCACAAGCGAAGACATGAATTTCTTAAGAATAGAGCAACAATACAGTCGATAGTGCCAACTGGGGCTAACGCGGCGTCGTGACCAACAAATCCACAGTTAAGTCCGACCTCGATGGGCTTGAGGGCTGGCTGTGGCATCAGGGAAGACCCGCAAACAGTACCTGGGAGTTGAAGGGGGCCTCAAAGACCTTGCAGTGAAGTGTAGCGGTGAGGCGTCGCTGGAGTCATAAGGCGTTGGTGCTGCACGTAGGTGCGGAAGTCGGTTGGTCCTTGAAAGTCACACTTGTTGCAGATCAAACTCTGGGAAGTCAAAGTAAGGAGCGC